>CM050900.1:5476509-6161509 GCA_027726005.1 Juncus effusus | reverse complement strand
TATATACGTATATATATATATATATACGTATATATATATATATATACGTATATATATATATACACGTATATATATATATATACGTATATATATATATATATATATATATATATATATATATATATATATATATATATAGTTCTAGTCTTCAATATATTACATGTCACATAAAAGAGAAAAACAAAAAACCCTAAATTATTCAACCTTGAGCCTACTCGAAATTTCGATGCTTGAATTAGCACTCTAGCAGAGCCTCCTCCAGTTGGTTGTTAGCTGGTTGATTTCCCCTATGATGCTCGGACGATGAGGTCTTATTTGTCGGAATATCATCTGGTTACGTGCTTTCCATATCGTCCAGCAAGTACTGTGTCCTACTGGCTTCTGCGTCCTTATCCCTTCCCTGACTTTGAGCTTTCCAGAAAGAAGGAATGTCATGAGCTAAGTTTGAGTTCACCACTTTTCTTGCCCATATTCTACTTGTCAGGTCACAATACAATAAGAGGTGAGTAGCTGTTTCGAATGTGTGAGAAGAACAGAGCTGACATTCAATGATTATACCATCCTTGTTTTTTGGAGATTAGCTTGAGTGAGTAGACGATCGAGCAGTAGAAGCCAACCAAAGAAACAGACTTTTCGGGATACTTGATTTTCCATAATCTGTTATTCTCTTTCGAGGTTGAGTGTGTTAAATGTGTAAAGAAACCAGACAGACACAAGGACTGAACTTCTAATAGAGAAACAAAACAATAGTGACTGCGCAGTAACACAGCAGCACTAAACCAGCAACGACCTTGTGATTATCAGCAGCGGAAATAATAGTGCAGCAATACGCTCAAACTAGCCCAAGAAAGAACAATAATAGAAGAAGAAAAGATTGAACAATGAAACTTGAAAAATAAGATAAATTTCTCATCACAAGAGAAAGAAAGAGATACAAAATATTGTTGTTGTTGGGATGAATAAAACTGTACTCATACCCCTTTATTTATAGGATAGTCATATTTAATATAAGGAAATAACCTAAAGAATTACTGCCCCAATTAACACATATACATGGAAATACTAAACCTCATTGTCAAGAAATCTAATTCATGGTAATACCAAACTTCCTTGTCAAGAAATCTTATTTCCAAGAAACATTTTTCCTAATTTGTTGACTGCCTTCATAACATACAAATGCATCTTTATATTTTAACAAAATGGAGCACTCTGTATGTACATTTGGTAGTAAATTCACCTGAGACATTTTCTCTACATCTTGCCTTATCCGGAAGTGGAGTGAGATCAAGAAGCACAAGTGTTAAGAAAAGGTCTTGAGCTTCGGATCTGATACTGCTCAGTGGTAAGGTCAGTAGAGATTGAAGGTCGATCGACCCATTGAGTACTTGTGCAACAGTCAGGGTATTATCTATATGTATATTTATATTTTATAATAATAATTAATAAAAAATGATCCAAGTTAATAATATAGAACAAAGTATAGTAATATTTTTTTCAAAATGATGGTCAGAATTTATGTGTTTTATGTTCTATATGTAAAAATTTATATTAAACTACTTGCTTTTAAATGATTTCAATGAGTCAGTAGCTCCTTTAGTTGCAATAGAAGAGACCACAGAAGATCTCACCATGGAATAGAAAATGTCAGTTACCATCTTTGTGTTTGGGTCCAATTAAAAGTTCAAAATAATCTGGGTGTAATATGGGACCCAACTAATCAACGGCTCACAGCGCGAAGCAGGATCCTGGTATTGCCTCATTGATAAAATATATGGCTGCTTGACCAGCCAATGAGTTTACCACACGTTTCGTATCAAATCCAATTTACAAATTCGATAAATTGTTCCCATTACGATTGAAATTGAAATATATTGACTTTAGAAATATTTTTGTAGAAAGATAGGATGAGGTTCGCATTCAGATTCAGATTTTGATCTATAGACAGAATGAGAAAGTTTTGTCCGATTGAGTCAAATCTATCTGTGAGTGGGGGACTAAGGGAGGGGTGCTTTACACTTGGCGGTATTATACGAATAAGATGATACATTTCTGTGCATGGGTCCCAATTTATATAGTCCGTCCATTACAGAATGTGATCTCATAATACATGCCAGTCAGGCAACACTGTATATATATTGTTTTGAAAATACTATAAAATCTGAAAATAATGTTTACTAGTTGCAACTCTCGCTGTGCTTCGGGAATAGAATATATGATTTTACTAAGAATAAATTTTGGTATTTAATTTTTTTTTGAGAGATATATATTAGAAATTATTTAAAAATAAAAATTAAGATTTTTTGAAGTTTATTAACTTTGTGAGACTTAATTAAGATATGTTATTTAGCTTAATTAAGTTAATTAAATTTCTTAACTGAATTTTAGAAAGTTAATATTTAGAAAATCTTATAAGAGAGCAAAATATGAACCAAATAGTATTTAAAACATATTTTAATCGTAATTAAATTCTAAAATAATGGCGTTAACTCTAAATTATCAATAGGGGCGTTTTCATAATTTTCTCTATTTTTGTTGGTTCACCGGTTGTACTCGTATTGTTCTTTCTCTAATAGCTGTGGGACCCACATACATGGAGTTAAATAAATGCCCTTAGTTATTTTTTAAATTACAACAATACCATATACTCAATTTAAGATGTTCAAAGAGTATGTAGTGACATGCTCTATAATAACATTAAATTTTATGAGTATTAATTAAATAGATATGATCACAGAAAGTAAAACATCATATGAAGAATTGTGTAATGGGTAATAGATTCATTTACAAATGGCTCGTTTCATATATATCACATAAATTTAGATATATCATATTCTTCAATTATTGGATTCTTTATGACACTTTTATAGTAAATACATATATAATGGGTGCTAACTGTATTAAATATTTCAAACTGACTCGTTACACAAAAAATATACAATAGTTTTTGTTGAGAAAAGACACGTGTCAGATATGTAGCAAAATTAGAAAATTGTATGCGTACATCCCTTTAGAAAGAGTATGCATAGATACAAAAATGGTGTATAAATGCTATTTAAAAAAAAAAATACAAATGATGCAAAATAGTATATTATAAAATGGTGTATAAATACAAAAATAATATATACTATAACTTATGAGACAAGGCGATATAGACCCATCTTTTAATAATAAAAAGATTCTAGGCTTTACTAAAATGATTATAGTAGAAATCAAAATTGTAGTCCAAACCAGAGAAATGACTTTTAAGCCAATGAGAATACTTTGTGGTGAAGAGAAAGAGTTTGACCAGATATTAAAGCACAAATTATTCTAGAATCGTTTTGTAAAATCGTTCCATGAAATTCTTTTAAACAAGAATTAAATAGTAAAATATAGGTCAAATTTCACCTGTACCTCTACGAAACATTATATTTCACATATACCACTACAAAAAATGAAATATCACCGGTACCCCTACAAAATCACTCAATATCATGGATACTCCTATGATATATTTAATGTTAAGATTAACATTATTTTTTATTTTTCCGGTTTTTCTTCTATGTATATAATGGTAAGAATTTGTAATGAGTATACTCCTACAAAAAGTGAAATATCACCAATACCCCTACAAAATCACTCAATATCATGGATACCGGAGAATATATAAGAATATAGCATTGAGATTTTGAATAATTTATAAAAAATCTATAAGGATACAAAAATTGTTGCCAAACTCCTTTAGTAGAAATGGTAAAACACCACCAACAACTCAAAGGTTGTGGATTCAAACATTAGCAAAGTTAAGTTTATTTGAAAATAAATGTGGGACTTATGAGACCTCTCTATTAAATAAAAAAAAAGATACAAAAATTATTGTGAAATCTAACAAAAAAGTAATGTAAATCTAAATATTACATTTTAGGCAAATTTTATATGTACCCCTACAAAACCTCATAATTTCACATATACCACTACAAAATTTTCCGAAAGTAAAATATCACCAATACCCCTACAAAATCACTCAAATATCATAGATACCCCTACAAAACTACACATATATCATGAATATCCATACAAAATTCTTAAAATTTCACTAATAACCTTGTCATTAATATTCCGTCCAAATTTATCAGTTAAATAACAACAATAATAATTGAATTATTATTGATTACTTTATTAAAAATATAAATTTTTTATTATATATTATATATTATTTTTTTATTAATTTCTATTAGAAAATTGTAAGTTTTCTGTCAAACATACATATATCTTGAATATACTATATATAATACATAATATATATATATATATATATATATATATATATATATATATATATATATATATATATATATATATATATATATATATATATATATATATGAGTAGGGTTCTTTTGACAACTGGATTATTCGGCCAACATATGACAATATTGGTTATAAAAGTAAAAATTCAAATTTCAACCGTACGGATGGAATATATATATTTTGAATATGTTGAGGATCAATTTTAACAAGAATCGGAATATTATATCATTGCCATCAAGAAGCAGAATTTATAAAAACTATATATACATTTTTTGATAATTTTTGATAATGCATGATGGTAATGATAAATATTTTTGATTCTTTTGAAAATTGGATTATAATATATTTAAACCATATATATTACATTTGTACGGTTAAAATTTGAAGTAGCAATTAAAATTTTGATATTTAGTAATGTTGTCACGTGTTGGCCGAATAATCCCGTTGTCAAAAGAACCTTCCTTTATATATATATATATATATATATATATATATATATAAAGATAGATAAAATGTACACAAAAGAAGTAAAAAGAACCTAAAAATAATTGTTAAAATAAAGTGTGTATTATCAATATCACTAACTTCTAACATTTTCTTGCTGTTTTTTGTGGTTCATAAATAAATACACAAACTAAATAAAACTAAAAAGTCAGTGAAAATTAAGTAAATTATTAAGTAAAAGTGGCATTATTGGTTAAAACAAGCGTGCTATCAGCCTATCAGTTTGTCCTCTAAAATGCTATATCTATGCAAGAATCTCTTCACTAGGTGACGAGGCAAGGCCAAATAAAGCAATGATTTACAACTTGAAACCTCAAAAGAAGTTGCTTCATCACTTGAAATAAAAGGTAAAATTTCTTTGATATTGACAACTGAGAACCATTCACACCTCTCACTCTTGATCAAATCCAAGACGAGACTTCCAACTTTTAATTTCGATATTTTTGTAACTTGCTATGTTTCTCTTCCATTATATTACAAAAAATTTCTCTAAAAAATAGTTTGCATGATTTTGACAATTAAAATAATCTTAATATTGACAATTCTACTAAAACTCTACAAAACAAGATAAAAAGTTGTTCACTTCTAAATATCAAAAAAACCTCAAATATCGCGCAACCCACGAATAATCACTAGTGATATAGTAAAAGTATAAAAAAAATTATTGAAAGAAAGTTTGTATCAAAGAAAGGACACAAAGTATATCTAAAAAAATAAAGATTATTGCATCTCAAATTTGCAAACTTTCCGCTTTAGTCTCCGTCTAATCCCGTAGATTTAGTCTAATAACTATCTGATGTCTGTGTAACAACTTTAGATAACTAAATTTTACCCACATTAGAATATTATGATATTGAACTAATGTTGGTTTCATTTGTATATATACATATAAATGAATCATATAAATTCAAAGAAAATGACAAAAAAAAAGTCCATATTATAAACAAATAATTTGGCCATAGGCCAAATTTCACAATGTACCATGCAAAACCTTATAACTTTACGTATATTCCTACAAAATTTAACATTTACCAATATCCCTATCATGAATATCCCCAACAAAATTCTTAAAATATCAATAATACCGTTGCCTTTAATGTTCCGTTAAGATTCGTTAATCAAATAACATTTTCAATGATCTTATTATTATCAGTTACTTTATTAAATTATAAAATTACTATTGTACTCTTATTTTGTTTATTATCAGAATTATAAAATTTTCTATTAAATATCTCCATCTTGAACATGTCATTTATAAATAAACGAACTAAAGAAGAACATAGAATGTCTCAATATGGACTCTTACCTTTTTACACTATGGTAAGAATGAAAAAACAAAAATTAACATTAATATTAACGCTAATGTACCATAAGTGTATTTATGATATACAAGTAACATTGGAGGGGTCTTGGTAATATTTTACTTTTTGTAGGGTTATACGCGAAATTATGATATTTTATAGAGTACATGAGAAATTTGGCACTAATAATAAAGAACATATGAGTCGAAAAAGAACTTCTGGAATTCTCATGCTTCTACCTCCTCTATGATTTGAGTATCAAAAAAAATACTGAGATAATTCCATATATGCCATTATAAAAACTCGAAATATCATATTTGCCATTACAAAAACTTAAATATCATATTTGTATTGTAAAAACTTAAAAATATCATATATGCCATTACAAAAACCTAAAATATCATATTTGTCATTATAAAAATCTAAAATATCATATTTGCCATTACAAAAACTTAATATATCATATTTGTCATTAAATTTACTCAAAACTTAACACCATCCATTTTTTCCGTTAAAATTAATGGTCTAATCTTATAATTATCATTATACCTCTAAATTTATTTCATGAATTAGATTTCATATTCTCTCTCTCTCTCCTCTCATGATTTAGATTTGTATATCAACAAAAATAAATTATTTCTTTTAATTTGAAGTCAAAAGAATTTGATATGAGAGAAATGAACTAATTATTTTTTGAATAATTTTTTCTCCCGTGTCAAGTAATTTTGATTAACAAATTAAAGTGAAGATTTTTTTTGTTTATATACGAATTGAGAGAGAGAGAGAGAGATCAAATGAATGTTTAATATGAAATTTAATTCATTAACTAAATTTAGGGATATAACGATAATTGTAAAATTGGACGGTTAATTTTAACGGAAAAAATGAATGGTGTTAAGTTTTGAATAATTTAATTGCAAATATGATATATTAAGTTTTTGTAATGGCAAATATGATATTTTAAGTTTTTGTTATGACAAATATGATATTTTAAGTTTTTGTAATGGCATATATAATTCAAATATGATATTTAAGTTTTTATAATGGCAAATATGATATTTCGAATTTTTCTAGTGGCATATATGAAATTATCCATGTATTCAATCAAAAATAGATGTTGAAGATTTTGTTTCATAATAAAAGCTCCTGGATTGATATTAGGCATGAATCCATTGTCAGTATGTGAGTGTTCTATAGCAAACTTTCCATTACTTGTCTGTCAGTATGAAAATATATTTTAATTGTAAAGTCAAAAAGTATTATTTTTTATATCAATATAATAACATAGTATTATACTGTTAAAAATAATAATATAGTATATGTGGTTACTAAACTATTCTATTTATGTCAAAATAATTTTGGGCAGGAAAATGGTAGACACTAGCCATTTCTCAAAGAAATCTTATTGACCAGCTCGACTAACCTTTCATTTAAGTTTCGGAAAATGATTATGAAGACTATTTGATTAAATTCAAAATCAGTTGATTAGAGAATAAAAAAAATTAGTTGATTGCTTAAATTCAAGTACAATCAAGTGTCATATCTCAGTGAAAGAAAATTAGAACAAGTACAAATCAAATTCAAACAAACCAATTGATCAAATAGCTGGCCATGAGAAAAATTCAAATTGAAAGAAGCCAAATGATCAAGAACCATGCATAGGGGGGTCGGAAGGTAGAAAGAAAGGGATTGTGATTTGTTGGATTTTGGGGCATGGTGATGGATGAATAGCCCCATTCTGACTGAATGAGTATTTTGGCTTCTTACTTGGAATTTCCCATCACACCACGTTTGTTTACCCACGGCATTACTGTGCAAGTGTGGTCCTATGTTGATCATACTATCAATTATCATAACAAGAAAACAAAATGAATCACGACCTGATCAGATTGCACATTCAGAGAGAGGTTTTAGACAAAAATAAAAATTTATATATTTATTTTTTTGATAGAATAAATATTTAAAAAATTTTATATATTTATATTTATAGTTATTGTTTTATATTTTATAGCACAAAATAGTATATATATTGCAAAATACAATACGATTGATCAGCGAGTGAATTTGGCATGGCTGACGGGTCTAACGTTATATATTGTTTTGGTCTATATATCTATTTATTATGTACTGAATATACCTCCTTGATTCTTTATGTTTTCATTTTTTGTGAGTATTTTCTTTGTGCCACATCACCCAAGTTATTATAATAGTAAAATTATTAGACGTGACAAATTGAAATCATTGAATTTTAAGCCTTTCATTTAAATATTTATAGATATTTATGCGTCATTTTTAAACCTAACTTCGAATATTTTGTTAGAGGATTATATCACATTATACTAATGACGTGGATTGTTGTTAAAGTTATTCGCTAATGAATGTTAGACCCATTCTGCTTACTATTTATGATTAATTCAAATATTAGTATAAACATATATTTTTTTATTTCAAATAAACATATATTTTTGTTATATTTAATTTATATTTTCTAGATAGTCGATAACTTCATGAATAAATTGGATAGTTGTACACCCTTACAAGCATTCCTGCAGAGTGAGTTACCTTTTGCGCTTACCTGATTGATTGGCCTAAATCTATTTGTATTATAAAACAGATAAATCTTTTAAAAATATTGAATGGGACTGTCAATAACAAGAAAATTTCTGTTATTAATACACTGGACCTGACAGGCTTGCTGTTGGATTTTTTAGAAATCAAGTCCCAAACTACTCGCACTTTTAGGTCTTTCTCAGTCTATTAAGTATTACCAAAACTATTTTTGATCCTGACGTGCCAATTCTGTTTTAACGCTGATTTTAAGGCTGGATGAGAGTTTCAACTAACTTTGTGTCAATTCAGTTTCCTGTAAAAATATATATAAGATTTTGATGATACCTAACCTACTCTAGAATTGGAACATTAGCATAAGATTCATTCTATATTTTGATGTTCACTTTGTAAGCCAATCATCGAGTCCCTTCACCTATAAAAGAGACGCTGCTAGAGATTTGGAAAATGATTAATAAAGCCCCTTTTCCTGGTATCCCTTTCGGATGATTTTAGGAAGGCCTAAAAGCCCATTGTTCATGTTTATTGCATTTGCGTTTATAAATAGATCTTCCTTCCTCATAACCCAAAAATTATATAATAAAAATTATGTACTACAAATGATTGTCTAAAACTAGAATGAAGTATATCTTATTAAAATAAAATACATAACTTCTTGTCAAATGAACTGATTATGCGGTTGTAAAGAAACCATGTTTGCTAACATGGATGCAAGGGGCTTTAATTATATTATCCTAAAAAGTTTGAACACCTCGTGTTAGCCATGATCACTCAACACTCGCTTGTTCTGCCGTCATCCATGCGGGCCTTGATTTGGTCGTGAAGATACGTAAGTGTTTTTCCTCCAGACTTGACGACATATAGAGGTCCATGTAGAGTCTCATTTACGCTATTCTGGTTTGTGAAGTTGTTAAAACATAATATATTGCACTTTTTTTTGTGAAAAAGGAATAGACTCAGAGTCCTACTTCCAATTATATTAGTTAAAAAAATCATTCCATATTTTGACACTGTGATGTGGGCATATGTTCATAAGTCTATAAATTATTAAAGAATATTTTAATTACTGATAAAAATATGTGGTTCATGCGAGTCATATGAGTAACAATTCAATTGCGAAAGAGTTTCTTTAGCCAATACATGGTGAGTTCAAATCTTCTGCAGCCGGCATCTTAACCCTTGATGTTGTGGGCCCCACACATTACCAATGGGTACCAAGGGTCACACATGGCGGTTAGAAACAATAAAAGTATGAATTGAAATTCAAATTGCGTGAATAAGTTTGTTTATATATTGTAATTAGTATCATTCACTGTCAAGGATCCAAAAGCTGCATATTTTTAACCTTGTGAAAACAAAAGGGTTTTATTTTCTATATGATTTTGGAGGAAAGCGAAAAGATCAACGCATGGATGGAACAAGTATTGGGTGCACTCGTGGAAAGAATGCGGACTTGGACATAAAACTCGATGTTGTGTTGTCAAGCTAATCGATTATGGGTTGTGAAAATGTGTGCTGCTACGTTTCGAGTGTGTGTATGTTTACGGAATATTGTCAAAAAAAAATGTTGATTTATTCTTTAAACTTCTTTTTTATACTATTTTGTACTTATGTTGATGTGGCACTATTATAGTGGATAGTTGACCAAACTGATTAAGTAGAAAGAATTGTAGAAAACGTATTAAATTGTCTTGTTTTTAAGCTATGCAATGATGAGACCATTTAATGACAAAGATATCATTTAAATCCACCAGGAAAGAAAAACAAAGAAAATAATAACTCAAAGAAAGAAAGAAGTAGAAAATAATCTAAGAAAAAGGTTAAATAAATAGTACAGAAGAAAAACTTTTCAAATCATTTTGGTCATGTCATTTTCTTGTAAATTTAATAAGCTTTGTTCTTATAATCTTAATATAACCATAATTCTAATATACTGTTTATTAATGTATTTTTTCTTGCTTAATTTTCCTTACTTTTCTAAAATTCTAAGGCCTCAAAATAATCATCACTTGAAGCTTCCTATACACCACCGATTGCTGGATAAATCTAATAAAATGATTGGACGGCCTGTCATCAGTGTTGCAAATAGCGGTCTGTAACGGCGCAATAGCGATGCTATAGCGGTTTCTGAAAGCTAAACGTTGCGCTTAGCGGTTTGTTGCGGTGTAGCATTTTTTAACGATTTAGCGGTGAAGCGGTCTGCAATAACGGTGTTACGTGTGTGTGTTGCGGTGTTGCGGTCTGAATAGCGTTTTTGATGGATTTTTTTTTAAGGATTTTTTTAGGGAAATTCTTCAAAACCCCCCTAACTTTTTTGGTATTTATCAAAAACCCCCTAACTTTTCAAATTCTTCAAAAACCCCCTATAAAGTCATTTGAATTTTTCTTTTACCTCTATGAAGTTAACTCTAACTTCTCCATTCAATAAAATTATTAAAAGACTAAAATATCCCTCATATGTTTATTTTTCTATTATATTTTATTCAATTAAAAAATAAGTAAAATGTAAATTTATATTTTACATAAATTCATGAGAACTAGAATATAAACAAATCATAATAAATAATAAAGAAGAAAATAATATTTTAGGTAAAATAAAATTATAATCTAAATATAGGATAATTGAAAAATATTTCTTTGTAATATAATACATTAAAATAAAAAATTTGCATTGTAAAATAATATCATCAAATATCATCAAAATTAATCATGAATAAAATATTCAAAAATATTATTTATTTATTATTATTTTTAATTGAATATAATAAAATATAGAAAATATATATATGAGGGGCATTTTGGTCTTTTACAAAAAAATTGGATGACAAAGTTTAATTTAACTTCATAGGAGGTAAAAGAAAAATTCAAATGACTTTATAGGGGGTTTTTGAAGAATTTGAAAAGTTAGGGGGTTTTTGATAAATACCAAAAAAGTTAGGGGGTTTTTGAAGAATTTCCCTTTTTTTTAATGGATAGATATGTTGTATTTTAATATTAATTATATTTTGATTTTGGACATGTAATTTTTGGCAAGAACATTTCAAACTTTTATTGTTAATATTTTAATATTAATCATATTTTAGTGTTGCATATTTCTTCTTTTAGATTTTGTAGTGCATATATTACGTATATATAGGGGAAAAAATATTTACACATATTATCCACTATAAAAATATATCTCCGCAACATCTATGCTATACGATGTGCAATACGCAATTCGCTACATGAAAATCATAAACGCAACACACTGCTAAACGTTATTTGCAACCTTGCCTGTCATTAACAAAAATTTCTCTGTTTACTTACGTTTGGATCTTTCTCATTCTATTATCAAAACTCTTTGGACAATTAACTAAAAATCCTGCTCTCACAATCCGACGTGTCTTCCCACATGTCAATCCATCATAGGTTAGCACACGCGTCCCGTTATGCGTTTTCCCTCAACATTTTTTTATGCTTTTCACGCGCATATAGAGTTTCCTTTACGTTGTTTTGTGAAGTAGTCAAAACATAATATATTTCTTATTTTGACATTTTTGTTATGGGCATCTCTGCATAAGTCTATAAAATTATTAAACAATATGTTAGGAGAAAATATTCGCATCATCCGCTTAAACAACGTCACCTTATATTTGTAGTTTTTTAGTTGTTTACTAATTGAGATAATTGAAAAATAATATCGTTTGTATATCAATATATCTTTTATATGTGTTCATTCTATATTTTTTGTTTATCAATATATCTTTGTGTAATTCTGTTATATCTTTTTAAATTCGGGCGATATTGGACGGTAAAAAAGCCGGCGGTGCATATCAGGTCTCATATGTTCAATACTTTGATGATAAAATAGTGTGGTTCATGCGAGTCATATGAGTAACAATTAAAAAATCCATTGCAAATAATTTCTACAGCCAACAAATAAAATAATAAAAGTAGGAGTTGAAATTCAGATTGCGTGAATAAGTTTGTTTATGTATTGTAATTAATACCATTCAATCTCTCCAGGATCCAAAAGTTGCATATGTTTAATCTTGTGAAAACAAAAGGGTTTTATTTTCTATATGATTTTGGAGGAAACCGAAATGGTCAACGCATGGATGGAACAAGTATTGGTTGCACTCGCCCAAAGAATGACACACTTCGACATCAAACTGGACGTTAGTTTTCAATTTCCGAAATTTAGATTTTATTTAGTTACTTATGTTAGTGCCCACTTTAGTTTTAAAAAACATGTTTATTGCACAGAAAATCATGTAGGATGTTGGATGTGGTAAGGTTTGTCTTAATTAGTAATATCTTGATGATTTAATTTATCGTAAGTTATTGGAATAAGTAAAATTGGTTGCTGAATTAAGTTATTGGATTTATTGAGAACGTTGGCCGAGATGAATTGATATATAACACCAAAATTTTTTGAAATAGCGGTAGGAATCGAGTTGTTCATGGGCTATTGGCTCTGATATGAATTCATGGAAGCCAAAATGATTTTTTATTGTTCTTATTTTTTTTTTTTTGAAATTATATGATGCGACCAATTAAGTAATTATTATTATTCCCTCGAGCAAACTTTCAAAAAAAAGTAATTATTACTATTCTCATTGAAATTATATATTATTTTCATCTGATCTAATGTCACTTCAATTTTTATATGTGATTTGACTTTATTTTATGGGAAATGTGTAAGCACAACGGTACTGTAGCACGACGGCACTGTAAATATCCCTTTTTTTCCATTTTATATACTGTTTTTCTCATTTTATATACTGTTTTGCCATTTTATATACTATTGTTTATTCTTTGTGTATTTTTTATTTTTTTATTTTTATATACTGTTTTTCCCATTTTATATATAGTTTTCCCATTTTATACACTGTTTTCACTTTTTATGTACATACTGTTATTAGAAAATAAATTATATATACTGTTATGTATATATTATTATTATATATACTGTTATGTATATATTGTTATTAGAAAATAAATTATATATACTGTTATTGGATCCGTCGTGAACAATCGTGCTACAGTACCATCGTGTTCTATCAGGTCCCTTATTTTATGATATTATGCTCACTATTTGTGATGAGTTCAAATATTAGTACAAATAAATATTTTGTTATACTTATTTATATTTATTAGATAGATGATAACTTCGTGAATAAGTTCGCTAGTTGTACTTGGACTTGTACATCCTTTACCCTCGCTTAAACACAGAAGTAAATATATGTGTTTTAAGACTAACAATAAAACGGATAAATCTAACAAAATTATTGGATTTGCCAACGCTAGTTTAGTCTGACGGATGACATTAAAGGCTGCCAGTTAATAAAATAGGGATTTGAATCTGACAAGCCATATAAGTAGATGTTAAGTTGTGGCATACGGGCATCAGTCAAAAAAAATTATTGGATTTTTCTGATAAAGCAGGGCTTGCAATTCTGGGCTGTCTTTTGGTTTTCTAATAACCAGGGCCTGAAAATGTGGCCTTGCTTTTGTTTTTTTAATAAGCAGGGCCTGAACATGCTGGGCTTGATTTTGGATTTTTTAATGAACATTGCCTAAACTAAACTACTTGCACTTTTGGGCCTTTCTCGTTCTATTTAAATATTTCTCGACGTACCACTCTATTCAAAAATAAATCAGTAAATACCACTCATTTCAAAATAATGAAGATATCTACCATTTCTGCCACTACTAGTGGTGGAACATATGCTGTTCGGCCACTAGTAGTGGTGGAACATGTTGATTTTATAATTTTTCAAAAATAGGGTTAATTAGTGAAAAAAACGTGTTCCGCCACTGCCACTGGCGGAACAGAAAAAACGCAAAAAAATTAATTTTTTTCATGTTCCACCACTAGCTGTGGCGGAACAGTGTTTTTGAACACTAATTAACCCTGTTTAGCCAGCCAAATTGGGAATTTAAAAAATAAAACCGAAAATCCACATGTTCTGCCACGGAACAACACTTGTTCCGCCAACCACTAGTAGTGGCGGAAATGGTAGATACCCCATTATTTTGAAATGAGTGGGATTTGATGAATTATTTTTGAATACAGTGGTATATTACAAAAAAGGGAAATGTGCAAACACGACTTACTGTAGATATACTGTTATTTTTCATTTTATATACTGTTTTCTCATTTTATATACTATTTTGCCATTTAATATACTGTTATTTATTCTTTGTGTATTTCTTATTTTTTTACTTTTATATACTGTTTTCCCTTTTTATATACTGTTTTCCCATTTTTATATACTGTTATCACTTTGTATATATATACTGTTATTAGAAAATAAATTATATATACTGTTATTGGATCCCGTCATGAAGAGTCATGTTACAGTGCGTCGTGCTGTAACAGGTCCCTTAAAAAAACTAATCCTGACGTGTCATCATCTAATTAGACACTCAACCAAATCCAATGGCTCCGCTTTACCAATCCGACGTGTCAATCCAGCATTGGTCCGCACACGCGTCCCGTTATTCGTTCTCCCACGCCATTTTTTATTCACTTGTTCTCCAAATCAATATATCTTTGTGTTTTATATATGTTCATTTTATCTTTTTTTGTTTATGCAACTCTCAATTCTCATTCATACCATTCTCCCTAACAATGCTAGCGGCGTCATTCCTCCTCCTCCTCTCCCTCGCCGCTCCATCGGCGGCGCTGTACTCATCATCATCTCCTGTTTTACAACTCTCCCCCGCAAATTTCAAATCAAAGGTCAGTATACATCTGTACTGTGCTTACTCAGATCAGTAGTTAAGCTTATTATTTGGGGTGGGTTGATGGATTTGAATGATTTTAGGTGGTGGATTCGAACCGGGTGGTTTTGGTGGAGTTCTACGCGCCCTGGTGCGGGCACTGTAAGGCGCTCACTCCGGCTTGGGAAAGGGCGGCGGCCGTGCTTAAAGGGGTTGTCACTGTGGCTGCTTTGGATTCTGATGCGCATCAGGCTCTTGCTCAGGTTCGATTTCGGTTTTGGGTTTTGGATTTGAGTTTGGGTTTTTTTGTGATGGTTTTTCGGTTTGGATTTTGCGATCTGATTAACTACTGTCAGTTAAGTAATAAATGTGTGTTGGAAAAATATGAGTTACTGTATTTGGAGTGAAAAGATTGAATTATTTACCTGTATTTTACTATTAAAGTGAGCTAAAGTTATGATCTTTAGTTCGTTAGTCAAGTTCAGAATCCAAACCCTTACAAAACGGCCTTACTATATGAACAAGTAACTTTTCAATTAACTTATTTTGATTTGGATTTTGTAGGAATATGGAATCAAAGGGTTTCCGACAATTAAAGCTTTTGTACCTGGCAAGCCTCCAGTTGATTATAATGGGGCCCGCGATGTAAAACCCATCGCTGAATTTGCACTCAAACAGGTACATTTCTCTCTCATTTTTTATTGTTATTTATTCAAAGAATTTCTCTTTTTTGGTATTATTTAATCTTCAATTAAGCCTTACTTTAACCCAATTAAGACTCAATTGTCCAATTAAATGTCAATTTACCCCAATTAACTCTCAATTTTCATCTAAGCATTGAAATATCCTCATTTTTAACTTATCTGTTCTGCAATTAAGCCTGAATTGAACCCTATAAACACTCAATTGTCCAATTAATGTTCAATTTTATCCCAGTTTGTAGCTAATCTGTAAATTTTGCCCTAATTTGCACAGGTCAAGGCGCTTCTGAAAGACAGGCTCGAAGGAAAGACAACTAGCAGCTCGAGCTCCAGTGACAAAAAACCCGAATCGAAAAGCAGCGCTTCAATTGAACTCACTTCCAGTAATTTTGACGAGACGGTTATCAAAAGCAAGGACCTTTGGATCGTCGAGTTCTTCGCCCCGTGGTAAATTATAAATATAATGTTTTTAATTAATCGTGCTTTAATTTCCGCTCTGAAATGAAACTCGTTTATGCTATTAATTGAGTGAAATTTGATGTTTTAGGTGCGGGCATTGTAAGAAATTGGCTCCAGAGTGGAAAAGAGCAGCGAATAATCTGAAGGGCAAGGTCAAACTTGGTCACGTTAACTGTGACGAAGAAAAGGTATATTGTGTTACCTTTTTTTTTGTTCAATTGTATTTTCATTTTTTTCGTTTAAATAGGTACACCACGGCTGTTAACTATTTGACTCGCCATAAATGCATAAGATTCTTATAAGAATATTTTTCTATTTATAACTTAATATATAAACTCCAAATACGCATTTCGTATACATAAGATTCTCATAACACTATTCCAATCACACCTCGCAACTAACTAACTAAAACTAATTTAATTTCAATATTTCCAATAACGAACCAGTAAAATACCTCCATAAAATCTGCCATAGCCGACACGCCTCCCTTATTCGAGACCAATTCCATTTCCCCGTACATATCAACTCCAATATTATTTCCAAATGTCTATAAACATAATCTGTTTTCCTCCCAGGCGTTGATGAGCAGGTTCAAGGTGCAGGGCTTCCCGACCATCTTGGTGTTCAGCGCCGACAAGGAGAGCCCGTCCACTTACGAGGGCGCTAGATCCGCTCAGGCCATCGAGGCCTTCGCCTTGGAACAGCTCGAGGCCAACGTGGGGCCCGCCGAAGTCACTGAGTTGACTGGCCCTGTAAGCATTGTTTTTTCTTGCTTAGTTTTTTTTAACAAAAATCTGCACGAAAGACGATCTTGTGTTGGGGAAAATTACGGAAAAGAAAACCTATGTTATTGCCGAAACTGGAAAAACTCCCTTGTGTTGTTCTTTTTAATGAAGTTTGCAAAAGGACCCTCTGCATTATGCTGAAATTGCAAAAGAGCCCTTATATTATTGAAAACTACAACTTCGGCAATTGTGCAGGGGTTCTTTTTCGTAATTTTTGATACTGTAGGTTTTTTTTTTTGGCAAATTTTCAGCATACTGCAGGTCTTTTGTGCAGATTTCCATTCTTTTAATTTAATTATTACACTATTGGAGTTGAATCTCTTGGGCTTAAGTTCCTCGCTAATGTTTGATCCTTGTTTATCTCTCTTCCTTTCTCTTTCTTTCTTTCTTTCTCTCTCTCTTCGAATACAGGATGTGATGGAAGAGAAGTGCGCATCGGCAGCCATATGTTTCGTCTCGTTCCTGCCCAACATTCTCGACTCCAAAGCCGACGGAAGAAACAAATATCTCGAGCTTCTGCTATCCGTCGCCGAAAAGTTTAAAAGAAGCCCTTACAGGTTTGTCAAAAAAGGAAAATTCCCAAAAAAAATGCGTTGTGGTTAAATTGCAAAAGAGCCACTCAATTTTTTGAAATTACAAAGGAATCGTCTATTTAATGGGAAATTACAAAAAGAGAACCTCTGTTATGTAGAAAATTACAAAGAAAGGAAACCCTCTATTCTCCCTGTTTGTTAAGATCTAACACCGTTGATTTTATCATCACAATCACTCTTGTTAACATATTTTGAACAAAAACAATTTTAAAATACATTTACTTTAAGAATATATTTATTTTTGAAATTAATTTTGAATATTTGGGTGTAGTTTTGTTTGGGCGGAAGCGGGGAAGCAAAAAAGCCCCTCTTCTCTTTAGGAAATTGCAAAAAAAAATTGTTAAAATTAACACTGTTAGTTTTATGAATAAAATTAATTTCAAAATAAAGTTAATACTAAAATAAAAATACTTCAAAAAATGAAATTAATTTTAAAAAAATGTTAAACTAAAATTATGTATATTAAATTAAATTAATATTAAAATGAAGTTAATATTATAATAAAATTATTAAGATAAGTTAATACTAAAATAATATTAAATTTGAAATGTGTGGATGCAGCTTTGTATGGGCGGAAGCGGGGAAGCAATCGGATTTGGAGACCAAAGTTGGAGTCGGCGGATACGGTTATCCAGCAATGGTCGCTCTCAACGTTAAAAAAGGCGCTTTTGCCCCTCTTAAAAGCGCTTTCCAAACAGATCCCATCATGTGAGTTTTCTTTTCCAAATCCTTAATCATAGTTTTTTTTTAAGGAAACAATTGTTGCGTATTTAATTAAACAAAGAAAGATAGATGCAAGTGGGGTCTGAACCCATGATCTCTTGCTACACATGCAATATTCTCTGCCAATTCGGCTATGGGCCATTTTCTAGTGTGGACTTTTATTGTGCTTGTTCGATAAGGGTGGAATAAAGTCAAATATTGGACTAAATATTTTATTCATCCCATACATGAATGGGAAAACATTGAATAATATGGATTAAAGAGATGAAAAAGAGAGATGAAAAAGGGAGATGGAATAGTGGAATGAAGTAGAGTGAACCTAAATTTGTTTCTGTCTCAATCTTTTCCCAATTAAAAAACATCAATTTATCTCACTATTTCACTAAAATGGAACAGCAGCCTATTTCCTATTCCGCAGTTCCACGATTTTGCTCCTTTTTTCCTTTTAATTTCATACATCTAGAAACCTAATCATGTCAAATTTTGAAAAAACTTTTTATTTCTCGCTCCATATTTTTATTTGTCTATTCCTAAAATTTAATTTAATGTAATTTAATTATTTCCTACTATATTTAGTGAGTTTGTGAAGGAGGCGGGCCGTGGCGGAAAGGGAAACCTCCCGTTGGAAAACACGCCCACCGTCGTAAAAACGGAACCGTGGGACGGAAAGGACGGTGAGGTCATCGAAGAAGATGAGTTCTCGCTCGAAGAGCTCATGAACGAAGAGGAATCTTCTTCGAACAAGGATGAGTTGTAATTTATTTATTTATCTATATAGGTTTAGATTGAATTCTCTTGGGTTTTCTTGGTGATTTTGTGCTCTTTTACAAGGGTTTGTTTGTACAATGGTTTTACATCCCAAAAGGACATTTTTGTTTGATTGTGGTGTTTGAATAAACTTATTAGTTGAATTATTAATTTTTCATATATTTTGGTAGTTCGGGTTATTTTACGTAGAAGGTCCATTGAGTCCCATTATACTTTTGTTTTTCCGTGAAAAAAAAATTAAAAAGGGACATTAATAGCTGCTGTGATATAAATGGATTGAATGGTTCAACAAGTTAAAGAACGTTATTCTATAATTAGCTTGATGAGTTTTGTCAAGCAAGGAAAAAAAATGCAAGGCAAGATTACACAAAATATTGATAAAAAAATGTACAAAAACCCCTATATTTTTGCAGAATAATATCTTCATTATTCATGAAATTAAAAACGGTCAATGGTGTTAATTCTCTGTATTGAACATACGGAAAGGTCCATGTGCTTTTTTCAAATTAGGCATAAATATTATTGTTTTTTTACAAATTCGTAACGGAGGAATGGAAAAAAATATGAAGTACCTTCCAAGTTGCATGAATGATGAGCGATCAACTGAAACCTTAAAATGGATGCCATGACGAAATAAAAATTATTCGAATTTGAATCTAAAATCACCACTAACGGCATAAAATATTCATAACATGGTTGGTTTTGTTAGCTCATGCACTTTGTATGGTAAGGGGCATATTATATATATTAAAACTTAGTTGCTGTTATCCTCATTGGAAAAAAAATTCACTTTACTATTCCTTTTTCCTTTTTCATTTCTCTTTTTCTTTCTTTTTCTTTCTTTTCATAAAACACAATAATAATTATAAGATATTAGAGAAAATCAAGTAAAAGATAGTTTATAATTGGCATACAAGATATGCCCAATTAGTTTCTTCGTGCCTCTGTTCAGCCCCCAAAAAATGAACAATTCAAAGTAAATATATATCTGATATCATTAATTTTCACAATACATAAAAATTAAGGATTTTGATTGGTAAGAATTGTGGCCAATAATCTATCAAGCAGAGTAAGAGACTATTTTATTCTATATATTATCTTGATTAGTTCTCTTAACTTCATTTTACAGTGAGCAAATTCACGTCCGACGGAGTCTAATCCGCATATTAATTAAGAATGCGTATGATGGGATGGTCCAAAAAAAATTTCTCATTAAGTAGTCTATTAATGGCCGTACAAACCTAGGAAAGAAGGTAATCTTTGACTTATTGTCACTCTATATAAATAAATAAAGAATTTTTTTCAAGTATCAGAAAGAAAGGAAGTTAACATTTTTTTCAGGTTCATGATATAGGTGTTGGCGGTTGAAGGGGCCGGATGTAAGTAGAAAAAAATGAACATGAGGCATGTGAAGAGGCAAGGAATTTGCTATAACTATTGGAGGGAGAACTTCATCATAATCAGGTCTTGCAGTGAGCACATATTAGACCGAGCCTAATCAGGTCTTGCAGTGAGCACATATTAGACCGAGCCTACCCCCTATATATGTTGTGCCACGGTTATTAGAATTGATTAAGATTCTACCATGAATCGTTTAGAGGTAGAATCGAATCGGATTGTAAAATCAAACTTAGAATTGTAAGATTCTATGAAAAATAAAAATTAGTAAAAAACTTTGCGAGAAAATAAAATTATTTTATGCACTAACAAATTTCAAGTCTTTCTATACTCATTAATTTATGACAAAATCGAAATTCAGTTCATCCTTTTATATATATACATGTTCCTTTTATATATATACATGTTTAAACTGTTGGAGCAAATATATTAAAACTCAAAAATAATAATAAATATGTTATATGTTGATGATTAAGAGATTCTATATAATTTGATTTGTAACCTAAATCCATAAATATGTTTTATTGCTCATGGGACTAAGATGTGACCTACTATTAGTATTTAATCAAAGAGTTTGAAATATAGAATTTCTCTTTATTTTAGTAGTTATTTGTGCCCCACGAGATCCTAAATAAGTTATTTTGAGTCTAAAAATGTTTATTTTGAACTATATTTATATTTCACGGCTAACCCATATTAGAAATTGCAAGTGTAGTGTAGAATCGTAAAAACATAAGGAAAATGAAATTATACAAGATTCTACATGTTAAATCGAGATTCTACTACTATTCTACCGAAATAAGATTCTGAGTGCGAATCAAAATCGCTTTCTCAACTCAAAATCGTAGAATTGTAAGATTTTAGGAGTTGAATCGAGATTTTAACCATGTGTTGCACACGTTTATGACTGAATGGTTCAATATGAAATCCTCATCAATTAGTCTGTTATAGTTATTTCAAATTGTTAAATCACAAAATATTTTGTAAATTAAAAAATAAAAAGTAAAGGTATCATTGCAACAAGTGTGAATTGCAAATATAAATAAGATTGATGGGTGAGAGGAGTGACTATAAAATGAAATGGCGGTCCAAATGAATGCAGCTTGTGTGATAATTTGAGCATTTACGCAATTTTTAAGAATATATATTTTTACAAAAATAGGAATATATTCTATTAAATACAGAGTAAATAAAAAATATACCAGTCATTTATACTTGACCTTAGAACTAGATAAAACGTGATTTGTTTCAAGTAAAACAAAATATAAAAACAAGAAGCGATGTAAGGTTGTACTGTTCACATAAATAGAAAACATTGTTCAAAACCCCCGTATTATTAGTAAGTACAAAATAATATCTTCATCAATATTGGATTATTTAGTTTAGTGAATCTAGAATTATTGATTACATCTCCGCTCCATTTCTTCCTCATAGTTAATTATTCTTGATAAGTGAATAATACGGTTCGTGTATAATTCGTATCGAACGTTTTCTAAGTCGGTCAAATATTTGATCAGATAAAACAAAGACGATAATAATTTGTCAATTCGGCTCATGTTCGGAATGATTCGGTACATAAAATTATGTAAATATAAATTTTTTATTTAGAAATAATGAGAAAATATTAGTATTTGGTAAAAAATCAGAAAATACGGGTTGAATTTTTGTCTTGTCAAAAATTTGAGATTAAATACATATTATTGAAATGAAGACGTGAAGTTCACGAATTTTTTAGAATTCGGAAAATACTCATTTGATACTTGAATTATTCGCGAATTGAATTAAAAGAGAAGTCCATCTATTTAACCTTTCTCGGACTTTCTAAACTGGGCTATAAATTTCCTATTTTTAATTTGGAAATCTTCGGCCCAGGCCCACTAAAACCTTTTAATTTAATTCTTATTTGGGTGCCACCCGTTTATAAATTCAGCCTTGGCCATCTTCTTCTTCTTCGATTTCATACAATCAGACGACGCATTTAGGGTTTTCTACTTCATAAACAAAAATAAAACTTTTACCGAATAGAGGGGATGCATCCAGATTTGGTAACTGCTGTTTTTACTTTCTGATGAGATCGTATGAACGTTATTTTAATTTAGTTTTCAAGGTTTTTTGTTTCACCAAATTGCTTGGATTGTATTTATGTTATGTCGAATCTGGTAAATATTTGTGAACTATCGTGATAATATTGTAGAACACAATAGATTCGAATTTAGCACGAATTTGAGGATTTAGGGTTTAGGGTTTATTGTATTTGTGCAAAAATACAATATGTATAAGCTATTATTGTGCTCACCTTGTTTCATAATTTGATTTTTGTGTTTGTGGTAATTTCCAGCAATATCATTCAACAATGGGAGAAGAAATAGAAGGTCGTGCTAATCCTTATGAAGCTTAATTTGAAAGTGGAAGAGATGGTGAAAGAAAAAGAGGAAGAGAGAGAGAGAGAGAGAGAGAAGGAGAGAGAGTAAAGAAGTTAGGAATGCAAGGAAATCAGTTGTGAAGAAATCCACTGAGCCGTGTCAAATTGATTTCCTTGCAATCCTAATTTCTTTACTCAAAACTCTTGAAATATCATGAACACCCTTTGAATTATAGGAGATATCTTGCATACCCGTATGAAACATAAGAAGATCAGGTATTATACCCGTACGCTTTAGATTTATTTTTTTTAAATAAGAGAGGAAGAGTATTGATGATATTATTCTTGCTTTTCAGTAACCACGATATTTCACATTTTGTAGGGGTATACATGAAATTCATCCTAACTTATCATGTTTTTTGATTAGATTTTTAATTAATTTGTGTAAACATTAAGAAATGTTTTTGTTTCTTCTCCTTGTAGAACTCGGGTGGAAACTTTTCGACGGATTCATTAGAGTATTGAGGCAACTTGGTTTAAAATTACCAGAGATTGGTCAGCATCTACAACATATTGGCTTGGATGTAAGAACTATTTAATTATTAAGTGATAAATATGGATGTTAGTCCCTGTACTTAAATGAATTGCCATTTAGTCCTTGTACCGCCGATTTCAACTTTTTTATATCAGCACTCTATGGAAACATGCATAATTAGTCCTCGAGTACAAGGCTAAACGTACACAATTTTATGAAGTATAGAGACCTAAGAGTTTAAATCAGCAGTACAAGGATCAAATTGTAAACTGATTAAGGTACAAGGACTAACCTTGCAATTATCCCTTTAATCAATTTGTACATAAAATGCGTGCATAAAACAGATTGTCTGAAAAATTTCGAGAGAAGGATGGAATTGTTCATGATACTTCGGAAAGAAGTAATTAAGAAGAAGAGGGAATTCAATTCCGTCATTGGTCAACTCAAAAATTGGAGTCGTTCATGTTTTTTAGAAGGCCCGTGTTAAAAGCCGAGTAGATTTATTCGATTTTCAAAATGTTGTATGTACTTTCTTTCTTAATTCGTTACAACTATAATAATAATAATATTTTCAAAATAAATAACTATGTTGGGTATGATTTTCTTGTGTTCACGGATTCTTTTGTCGCCATCCTTCTTCTTTGGCTTGATCAATTCATAGTCGAGCTTTTAAAAACTTATAAAAACGTGAGGAAAGGAAAAGAAAAACACACATGTTATGAAATCTATTTTTAGAAAGTAAAGCATGACTCTTTTCTTCGTTACCTCTTTTGTAGATGAGAGAGGAGGCAACTTTCCATCAAGAAGGCACTAAAAGAGTTATTGGGATTCAACCGATTTTTTATTTGGAGTACTCGCAAATTAGGATGGCGATCGCCATTTGGGAATTATCCTTAGTTGATAAGAAAAGGAGGATATGTATATTAGACTCACTCAGTTAATATAGTATAGGATACATGTAATTGTGGAACTTGAGTTTGGTTCAAGTTTATTGGTTGATTTCATTAATATCAAGATGCTTATATTTCTTTAAATCATTAATTTCATGATTTTTTTTGTAATATCTTTACTACACTCGTGTTCTAGAATACACCAAGTTTTATTATAATTATTCGCTCAATCCTCTTAATATGCCAAATCGAACAACTTAGATAAATTAGCAATTGCTTGAATTACCATCGGGTAATTAGAATACACCAAATTAGCAAATTATTTTAAATTACATATGCTTAGCAAAGAAAATATACCATAATTCCCAAATTTTGTAGAATGGTATGATTCATCAAACATATACAAAATAACAAATTAGATGTGATACGAAAATACTTTTGACATGAATGATAAAAAGTAAAACATGTTATGATGCAATGCAAAAAACATAGTCAATTATTCTATATCATTTATGTATTATGAACTGATTCAAAAATTTATGATGATTTTTCTTATTTTCAATTTTATGCATTTTATCAAAACAAACAATAGAATTAAAATATTCGCAGCGGAATGGGAGACTATCCTAGTATGTTATGTTCTCATCTAATAAAACAAACTTAAAACTTGTCCATTAATATTTTGCTATTAAGTAGATATTATAGAAAATGTGTAACTGATGTTTTTAGTACTTTTTGTTAATAAAAAAAACTGTCAAGCTGCATAAACCGGGCAAATTGGTCAAGAGGATATCGAGTCCCATTTTTCTGTTTTCCCTGGATAAGTTGGAAAAAAAAATGGAAACTGCTATCGACTATGACCTTTACATATGGAAAGTTCCATTTTCCATTAGATTTAACTAAATTGAGAAAAGAAATCAAAGAATTTTGAAAACTGATGTGACATATATGGATCCAACGGCTCAACAAGTCAAAAACTAAGTTGGATACATGGTTCACACAATGCTAGCAGAACACAATCAGATACCATCAACTAGATTTTGGAGGCCCAGCTGATTTTCTTCTCTGTTTCTTGGAAGTATTCGGTAGTAAAAAAAACTAGGCGCTCCCCTTCGAAATATTGAATATAATTTCATATATACACAGTATATTTTATTTTGTATTATAAAAAATCTAATATCACTCTACATTATTATACAAAAATTATTTATATAAAATTTAATAGAAAATCTTAAAAAAGACCACATGTCAAATGTTCTGCACCCATCTAGCGTTAATAAGAAATTAAAATGGTGTGACGAATTATGCGTTGGGTATTTGTCTTGATTGAAAAATATCCTGATTCATACGTTTGACTAACAAAACTATCACAGAAAATATCTTATTAGTAGTTTATAAATTTTTTTATATTGTAAAATTGTAATACTTAAGGGATTACGTCAGATTTTTAAATATTAAAATGATTTTAAATATTTCATTTAATAGGGGGAAAAATGCAAACATGTAATAAAAATATTTTAGGAGTTTATGAAAAAAATCATTTTTAGAGTGAGATTTATATTATTTTATTATAATTTATTCAATATTATAATATGTTATATTATTACTTTATTAGTAATAAAACATCATAATATCGAATTTGAATTGATACTATTGGGTTCAAAATGGGTACTAATATTGAATAAAAATATAGTGGGGTGCAAATTGGGGATCAATATCAATACTCTATGGAATACGTGTCAACGCCACATCCTCCCTCCCAATATTAAGCATTAATAATAAGTAGGAATTGGCTTTCCTATGATGAGTCTTTTAAACATCAGATGTCGTACCGACTAATTATATGGTGACTAATCAGAGACATATCGGAAGCACGTTAGTCAAAGTCGAATTTGACTTTCAGACATGTTTTCCCCAAATACTACTACAAATTTATCAATAATATTTTTTAAATTTAAAATCCAACAACAATAAACCATAAACATAATCATAATTGAAATAAGTTCAATTAAAATAGAAATATCATAATTTAAAGTTCACATAACATACAACAAAATTGAAATTAACATTTTACACACCAAAATAAATTAGTAAATGAAATAAATGAGTAAATTAAATGAAAATAAAAATTTACATTGGATTGGGCCAAGCGAATATAATGTTTTTATCATGTCGGCCCAAAGTCAGGTCAAACGACGGTCAAATATCGGTCAAAATAGTCAAAGTCAGATTGACCGGGACGGTGAGAAACCGACATGCGACTAATCAGTCACTTATCAGTGACATATATGCTATTTATTTCACGAAAAAAGAAAAAAAAAATGAAGATCGTGCAGCATCACGTCACTTATGGAAAATAAGTTCATGACAAAATTCCTTTTATGAAAAGTAAGAAAAGGTCCCAAAGGAGAAAAAGAAAACAAGTTCATAAATCAAGAATAAAGTTTGTTTGTCATGTTTATATTTGTTGCAGATACATCTTGTTGTGTTTGAATTAATATTTAACATAAAAGTCAAAAGCTCACATATAATCAAATGAATTTTTGTCACCAAAAGTCACATGGGACTCAAAATTCTTTCATTGAACAGAGTTTTTTAAGGTCTTGTTAATAAAACAGTCGGCTTTTGTTTTTTCTGCAAACAATTTGTGCATCATAGCATTTTTTATATAAAATGTGAAATAATTATATCATTCTGATTTCTCTTTAATAAATTCGTCATTAATAGCTTAAGACAGGATAACGACTTATTTATCTATAGTATCTGAGGACATAGATTTGGAAAACAGTGAAAAGTTTGTCTATATTTATAATCTACTTCACCTCTTCTAATTTTCAGAAAAACTATCTAAACTATCTCGATCATGTTCATGTATAGTCAATGTGAAAACTAGGGATCTTTCCTTTTTGTAAAACCCATAGTATTAGAAATATTCTGAAGTAAAAAGAGAAAATACATATGCATAAATTATTCTGAAGAATATTATGATTCATCACATACAAAAGAATAAATATATATATCAATATACAAATAAATATATCAATATATAAAGAAGATATATAAAGCAAATATATAAAAATAGCAATAAAAAAAGAAATGAACAAAAACAAAAATGGAGTTCAATATTTTTTTCTTGACCAAAATAACCATCTTCTTTCTATATTTGAAACTTCAAAAAGATTTTTAAAATAATATACAATAAACAATTTACCTAACGTCCCACAATTTTTAATATATAAAAAAAAAATCAAATTGTTTATATAAATACAAAGCTGATAAAATATTATGTTTGTGGTATAAATATATTATTGGCTATAAATATGCAGATAAAATATATAAATACAATGCTGATAAAATACCCTTGATTTGCTCTTACTTTTGCTCCACTATCTATGACAAGTGTTAAATCAGACAATAATATATGAAAATCATAGTTGTTCAATTCGTGAATAATTCACGTATTAAATAAGTATTTTCTGAATTTTAAAAAATGTGAAGTTCACGTCTACATTTTAGTAATGAGCATTCATTCGCGAATTTTCGACAAGACAAAAATTTAGTCCGTATTTTTTTATTTTTTACCAATTAATAATATTTTTCAATAATTTCTAAGGTAAATTTCATCATAAGTCACTTAACTTTCAAAAATGACCAAATAAATCACTGAACTTTCAATTGTCCCTTATATATTACTCAACTTTCAAAAATTATCAAATATTTCACCCAACTTTCAATTGCTCCCTTTAGGTTACTCAACTTTCAAAAATAATCAAATAAGTCACTCAAATTTCAATTAACCGGATGACCTATTTGGTCATTTTTTAAAAGTTGAGTGACCTATAGGGGACAATTAAAAGTTGGGTGATCTATTTGATAATTTTTAAAAGTTTAGTGACATCTACGATACAATTGAAAGTTGAGTGACCTACGATGAAATTTACCCTAATTTTTAAATAAAAAGTTTATATTTACATAGTTTTATATGCTGAATTATTTCTAATTATGATCTTTGATCGACTTAGAAAAAGTTCGATATAATATATACACGAATGTATACCATACCGTATTATTTGCGTATTACGAATGACTATCTACGATGAAACTTTTGTCGAATTTAACATCTCTTACAGTCAATGAAAGCAAAAATAAGGACCAAATGAGGAGCATTTGAGTATTTTCCATACAAATATCAATGAGAAAAATCTTTCCATAGAAATATCAATGAGAAAAATCTAGCCCCACAAGGTGGTGGGGGTGAGTAGAAAGACTCAGGCAATGCCCCTTGGTGTGTGTTAAAAGGCTCACTTTTTTGGGACGTGGAGCCCTGATTGCATGGCCGCGGCTGGCCAATGGTTACTCACGCAACCAATTTGCATGGTGTTTGTTTTCTGCCTCTTGGCCATATTGGAGAGGTGGTATGGTTTTGGAACCGCATGTGGTGAAGAAAGAAAGAAAGAAAGAACTGATATATAGATCCCCATACCCATTTCTCCTTTATTTGTGGAATTATGATGTTATATAATACACAAAATATGTTTTACTAATAATTTCCGGCGTTTGAAAGGCATACCCATTTCTCCTTTATTTGTGGAATTATGATGTTATATAATACACAAAATATGTTTTACTAATAATTTCCGGCGTTTGAAAGGCATGAAATATTTATTCTCTGCTTTTAAAAAACAGAAATGTTAGTTTTAAAAAAAAAGATGTTATTTGTTAAATATATTTTGAAAAGTTGGATACAAGTGAAAAAAATTCTAAAATTTATTGATTAATATATTTCTGTCATGAGTAAAATAATGCTTCATTTATTCATGAAAGATCTATAAGTGTTTATTGAAAAATTGTTATTTTTAGTAAAGTGGTTTATTTTTTGATGTTTGCTATTGAATGAATTCAGTAATTCCAACAGCCGACCTATCAATTTATTCTAAAGGTATTTGATTTTTTGTAAAGTTCTCGATTTTGTGACGTCTGATATATGCTTGTTAACAGTTTTAGACATAAATTTTGAAAACTAAGTTGATGGCGAATGAGGCTTTTATTTATACCTGATTGCACCAAAGTGGATTTAATTCATACCAATCAAAACTAATTTTATCCATGTATAGCGATTGACCTAGTAAAATATAACAATGTTTTACATAAATTTTTTTGAGTTATTCAAAATATATGCAGTCACAAAATAAAAATATTAACAAGGCCGTACAATAATTTAACATGTTTTGTTGAAAAATGTACGGGCATACGGTTTTTTTTTGAAAGAAAAAAATGAAATTAATCTCTTTGAAGGTAATTGGAAATAGATCGAGTCATAACAAAAAACCTATGTTGCGCGGACACTTCTAAAACCCGGCCGTGTCCGTGTCGGACACCGTGTCGGATACGACGCTCCTCGGACACTCCTCGGACACGTGTCGGACACACCACGTGGCGTGTCAAATATTTTATTATTAAAAATCGTCAGGACATTTCTCGGGACACTTCTCAGACAAGTGCATTGGGTTTGTTAGCGCAATTATTGCACTATTTCATCATACTCGTATTTTAAAGACTAGTTCATCTCACATTTCTATTCCAGTAATTGTGGGACTACACATTTGAAGTGAATTTTGATTATTTAGTTTCAAGTTTCCATACATAAATATGTAAAACGTCAAATATCTTGTATGCACCTATAAAAGTGCAATTTCAAATGTTATATATATTGTAACAATTATAAAATATTACGTATAACTTTCTAATTATATGATAAAAATATTATGTATAATTCTTTAAAATAAAATAAAATTGACATAAATAATATATACAATAATTAAATTATATATTTTATTCATAAAAATAATATAATAATATATATATTTAACGTGTCGTGTCCTGATTAATTTTGAGATTCGCCGTGTCGCCGTGTCCGTGTCGTGTCGGACACGACACCCGTGTCCGTGTCCGTGCAACATAGCAAAAAACTCTTCAAACTTATGACTTACAGATTTATACTTGTAGTTTTTCTTCCAAACTAAATATATTAACTAAAAACTTATTTTTAAACCAGGTTCACACATTTCGAATTCTTAGTCATAAGAAAAACCAACAAGCAAATATAATATAAAAGATTCTCTGTTAAATGATTAATAAAACGCAGTATTACAATTACGCGATGAATTACAAAAACGACATCTTTTTGAAACTAAATCCATTGATTAAAAACTTATCTTTTTGAGGGAAAACTACGAGTGTTCGCTGGCTTCATGATTAAAAAATTATAATTATGTCAGACTGATAGATTTTTTTAATCGTAAAGAAAACAAGCAAGCAAGATTAAATAAAAAGTATATTTGATCAAAATGATTGACAAAAAGCGCATTTATAATTAAGAACGACAAATTTCAAATATGAATTTTTCCATAAATTTGAATATTGTCTAAACGCGCTAATAATTTTTCCGGCCAATTAAAAGGCTTTTGAATTGATAAATGGTTGGCTTTTGGAGATAACGGAAAGGTGACAAACACCAGCGGTACAAATTTAAGAGAGCACATGTATACGACTCATTCATCTTCTGGCTTAAAATTGTTGTAGCATACTGTAGCTAAACTAGCTTATTCATGTGAGTGATATTCTATTGGAAGATATATAGCATACGAACCAATAATCATATATTTGTCGTTTCATAAATATTGATTCGTCGGTGTATCTTTCATTGGCTGAGGATCTATTTAACCAGAATGAGCTGGAATAAGAAAGGGAAAGAGAAACCACCTAGCTATTCCATAATAAATCTGTCAAACTTATGATATGCAATTTTGACAATAATGTAAGGCTTTTTTGCAATTTCCAATAATGCTGGATTCTTTTTTGTAATTAGATATAATGTAGGGTTTTTTTTGCAAATTTTGCAAAAATGCATAGAAATAAAATATTATAAAGTATCTCGTTTTATTCTTTGAATCTTATGGTCGGTTGAATGGCATCAACTCTTCTTTAGAATCTATTTAAAATAGTCAATGTTGTAGTATGCTCCAACTTATGCATCAGTGGGCCTTTTGTATCATGGCTCCTATTTTTAATGAGCTGCCTACCTGCCTTTAGTGAAAGAGAAAAATTTTGATTGTGGTTTACTTTTGAGTTAGTATATTACATGTGCGGACTAATCTTTATAGAAACTTGGAAGGGTTATGGATTACGAGACTTTTGACAGAATGATTAAGCAGAATCTCAAGTAGCTGACGGACCAAGCATGTATTGTGTAGGACCATGCTTGGAATTTTTTCCGTCTCTTTTCTTTCCTTTCTGTATTACTTTTTTTGAATTGGTAGGGGTGCGCCACGCCAAGCAGTAGTGCAACGCAAGGGCGACACGTAAGAGGCCCAGCAGCAAGCTACTGTGACGGCCTCTTCCCCGCGAAAAATTAAACCCCCCATATAGACTCACCTCTTTTTTGGACTCACTCAATAGAACATATCATCCTATTCTCTTAGCCTCTCAATGTTATGTTGCGGTTTGTTTGAAACCACTTATTTTATGAATGTTTCAGATCCTTCATGGTTTAATATGTTTAATTGTTGAGTTGTAGATTTATAACTGGTTCATTTACTATTTTTTTTTTTTGTGAGATTATTCACTTCCAAAAACAGTAAAAAATGAGTTGAATATGTCACTCAAATCAAATAAGCAAACTTTAACAATAAGAACTTCCCCTCAAAATTTTATATATAAATTTTTGTAATAATTAATTCTTGAGTTAATATATATATATATATATATTTTTTTTTTAATTTATCAATAGTAAGGAAGATTTGAAATAGTATGAACTCGTATGGTCATATCTCGTTATATTGTTCATCGTACTTGATTGTCATCATTCTATTTATGGTGTTATAAAGATGAAGCAAATCGTTCACATTTTTAGATTGATTTTATTATTTTTTATTATGCGAATGTCTTTTTATAAATTTAGTTCATCAGTATAAATAACAAAATTAAAAAAATCGCAGCATAGCGCAGGAATTATCCTAGTAAACTTAACTAGCTAGATTGATATCTTGAGATATGCATGCATCTATAATCAAGATTATGATATAATTAGTAAATCCTTCGCGACATTACGCGAAATTTCTATAATATTACTTAAAAAGTAATTTAAACCATCATTTAGATAATAACAATATTTATACTAAAATATAATAGAAATTAGTATTATTACACAACATAATACTAATTTAGTTAAAAAATAAATTCTACAACTGTGTCAAAAATTTACAATATAAAATAAACACAACAAAGAAAAGTTGAAAGTACATTCTCAACAAAGATTCTAAATATGAAACGATGTTGATACGAATGTGGATAGCTTCAAATACGAATTTAGTTCAAATGATACGAACACAATTTCGATATTGTTGGATATGAAAAAACTATTGAATCTATATTATTTTTCTAAAACTTAACTATTTATGATAACAAAGTTAATAAATTATAACAACTTTTAAAAAAAATTCAAAAGAATTAGCAAAAAATATTAATATCGATATGGATAATATTGTATCCGAATATAATAAAAAAATTAAAATATTCATCCATGTATCTGTATACATATCCGTATCTAGATACTATTCGAATAACAAATTATCCGGATACATATACATATATTATTTATATTTGTATCTAGGAGGCAAATCGATAACCAAATCAGTATTTGTATCCGAATAAAACTATCCCAAATATTAACATGGATATGGATCTGTATCCGAATATGATAAAAAATACCAAAATATCTATCTGAATAAATATATGTATTCGGTATAAAGTGAAATATCCGAAAAAAGATACTATCCGAATAACAAATTATCTGAATACAGATATAATCCGGATACGAATATTCGTATCTGGGAGCCAAATCGATAACCAAATCTATAACCATATCTGAATATATATCTATATTTGGCCAGATATGAGTAATTTTGGTTCCAATACAAATTTTTTGTTGATATTCTGATAGGGGTCGGTCGGTTCATATCTTGCTCGTTTACATCTTACATGTACATGGGTCGAATCTTGATTTTTATTTTAAAGAAAATCTTGAGTTTTATATGACACAATGCTAAATCTTGACCTTTAGATGTTCCAATCAAATGGTCAATATCAAATGCTTATGAATCTTTATGAGATAAGAGGAAATTTTCTAAAAGTAATAACTATTAATAAATTCGTGCATATAGATGACATGTGTCAATATATCAACCATTAGATTTGTTAATTCAAGTGTTATGATTAAAGATTGGTGTGGCTTAATATGAACCATTAGATTTTTAATCCAAGGGTCATAATTAAATGATGATGTGGCTTAATATGAACCATTAGATTTTTTTAATCCAAGGGTCATGATTAAAGGATGATGTGCTATCAAATACGAATTCAGTTCAAATGATATGAACACAATTTCGATATTGTTTGATATGAAAAAACTATTGAATCTATATCATTACGTATCTATATTATTTTTCTAAAACTTAACTATTTATGATAACAAAGTTAATAAATTATAACAATTTTAAAAAAAAAATTCAAAAGAATTAGCAAAAAAATATTTATATGGATATGGATAATATTGTATCCGAATATAATAAAAAAATTAAAATATTCATCCATGTATCTGTATACGTATCCGTATCTAGATACTATTCGAATAACAAATTATCCGGATACATATACATATATTATTTATATTTGTATCTAGGAGCCAAATCGATAACCAAATCAGTATTTGTATCCAAATAAAACTATCCCAAATATTAACATGGATATGGATCTATATCCGAATATGATAAAAAAAAAAAAAAAAACCAAAATATCTATCTGAATAAATATATGTATTCGATATAAAGTGAAATATCCAAAAACAGATATTATCCGAATAACAAATTATCTGAATATAGATATAATCCGGATACGGATATTCATATCTGGGAGCCAAATCGATAACTAAATCTATAACCATATCCGAATATGTATTTATATTTGGCCAGATATGAGTAATTTTGGTTCCGATACAAATTTTTTATTGATATACTGATACGGGTCGGTCGGTTCATATCTTGCTCGTTTACATCTTACATGTACATGGGTCGAATCTTGAATTTTTTTTTTTTAAAGGAAATCTTGAGTTTTATATGACACAATGCTAAATCTTAATCTTTAGATGTTCCAATCAAATGGTCAATATCAAATGCTTATGAATCTTTATGAGATAAGAGAAAATTTTCTAAAAATAATAACTATTAATAAATTGATGCATATAGATGACATGTGTCAATATATCAACCATTAGATTTGTTAATTCAAGAGTCATGATTAAAGATTGGTGTGGCTTAATATGAACCATTAGATTTTTAATCCAAGGGTCATAATTAAAGAATGATGTGGCTTAATATGAATTATTAGATTTTTTTTAATCCAATGGTCATGATTAAAGAATGATGTGACTTAATATGACGAGAGAAAAATATTCAAAATTAATAACTATTAATAATATCGTTGTGAGCACATGACCCACATATCAGATATTAAACTGATAAGAACTGATGCTAGCCAAAAAGGCCTAGGAAGGTATCTTTCTGTACTACTTTTACTTAATCATATTTGTAAAAACTATCTTGTACTTTATTTTTCTTTAATTAATGAAAATCTCAGAGAGATAATCGCCTCTTGTAGCTTCAAAAAAAGACAGAATGATTAAGCATTAGTAGTCTCTGGGATATTGTATTCAAGATTTTTGGTTCCTAATTAATTCTGCATTCAATATTTGCAACTCATTACAATTTACAAGCATTGTGCGACGTAAAATCAAATTTCACTATAAAGTTCATGGAGAACACCGTCAGTTGCTACTGATAATAACCTCAGAAAATTCTGAAAAAAATGAAAAAGAGGTAGAGAGCATAAAGTATTAAACTTTCATATAAAGCACTTTGCGAAATTTTATTCCTTAAAGAAAAGAGTTAATGGGACACCAATACTGTATTCATTGCTCATTTTCAATTTGGAAAATGTGCAAACACGTACTACGACGGCACTGTAGATATATTATTTTTTTCATTTTATATATTGTTTTTTCATTTTATATACCATTTTGCCCCTGATGATACTGTTATCTATGTTCTTTGTGTATTTTTTATTTTTTTACTTTTATATACTGTTTTTTCATTTTATATACTGTTTTCCAATTTTTATATATTGTTTTCACTTTTTATGTATATACTGTTATTAGAAAATAAATTATATATAATGTTATGTATGTATTGTTATGAGAAAATATATTATATATATTGTTATTGGATCCGTCGTAAACAGTCGTGCTATAGTATCGTCGTGCTCTATCATCTCCCTTTCAATTTTGTAGTTTTTTGGAATATGTTTATGCTTCTGAGTGAGTCAGAGATGAAGCTTAATAGAGACTGGAAGAACCATGACCCCTCTAAGATTTTGACGGAGTAGTATATATCAATAGTGTCTTAGTGAAAAAATTTGATATACAAGTATTTCTATGCATTTAGTCCCCCAAAAATTTTGTATAGTGTAATTAGTAGGGAATTTTTTTTTTGCCCCCTCCCCCAGTAAATCCAGTCCAACTCCGTCCCTATTCTGAGCTACCTTTGAAATTTATTTCATAGGAAATGAGTTATTTGTCGAAATAACCTTACATTAAAAAAGTATTATAAGAATAATTAACATTTTTTTATGTTTAACTTTATATAAATAATGTTTTCAAACGTATAATCGCTATTTTATTTTATAACTTTAATAATAATTTGAAATCTTCTATTTTTTTCTTCTTGATTTGACATGAAAAGTAATTTCGAATTTACAGAGTTCAAAATAAAAAGCAAAAGATCAGTTCTGAACTTATGAAGCTTGAAAATGTCATTTGGGCAAATTCAAGCATAGAAATATTATTTTAAAAAATATATATTTCGACATCATTTCTGAAAATATCTCATAAATTTCAAATTTTCATATGGCATATTTATACAAAAGAGTTAAAATAAAAACTGAGATATTATATTACCAAGGTTTGATATATAGAGTTAGCAAATCTAAAACTAAGAATATAATTAATTTCGCTATTCTTGGCTCATTCTTTTTTCTATCTCCTCAAGACATGCAAAATAACATAACCAATATTTGCCTACCCCTCACGTGTGATGAGATTTGAAGAAGAAGTTGATAAATATGTTCTCTCTCTCCTTGGCCGAATCTGGACAGTAGAACAAAAAATTATTTTCTACCTGAATAAGGGTCTAATATGCAAAATTCGCTAAGAACATCTGTTAGTCGACAACAAAGAGAATATTTTACAAAAAGAAATCTGGTAATTCGATAAAAACTGATATCTTATTAACTATATATCATCTTTCTCTCTGATAAACAATTATTGCCCAATCAGTTGTCGATGTATTGGATAAGATATAAAATACTTATTCAATATTTAATTTTTTTTTTTTTGAGGTATATTCAATATTTAATTGATTACTTGTTAAATTAACCAATATTTAGCCAATGCATATGTCTGGGAAATATTTTTCAATTAATTAGTGACAGGATTAGCGCCAAGCAGACAACCAGGAAAACGTCAAATTTTTAGTAAGTATTGATCACTTTAATTCACACAATAAACAAATTGAGACAATAGAATAACTAAGTTAGAATATTAATTTGATCAAAAATAGAAAAAAGTAAGTTAGTTTGAATATTAAATAAATATTATTAAACGTGTATTAATTTAGTTAAGGAATAAAAAGTGTAATATTCTGGTTTTGACCATATCCTTTTATTATTTTCAAATAAAACAAATATTTTAGGCGAAGCAATTAGAATTCAAATATATTTATTTTGAGGCATAGTCAAGACGAAACTAATCTTCCAGACCACCGAACTAAGTTCAGAAAGCAATCTTATTAATTTCAGATTTTCACCTATTTGTGACATTGACAATCACTCTTTCTTTAAACACGGACTTGTACATTTTAAACCATACATGTTTATTAATGTAGACTAGGTTTTATAGGTCTAATCTAAAGTTGAAGTTTTTGTTGTTGAAATAAATGATATTTTTTGTTACAAAGTTTAAATATTTTGATGAAAACACATAGAGGAAAATTTGGTAACCAAATCCCAGTTTTATGTAAGTATCTTATCTCAATAGAGGCCTGTATATTTGTGTTTTTTATAACAGTTAATACTTATTTTTTATGAATTTTAGTGTTGTGCTAGTTGTTGAAATAGATATATTTTGAAATTTTACTCACTAATGATATATAATATTCTGTCAAAAATCATGGCTGGCCATAAATTACGTGACCAAAGACCATATAACCATTACACAAGAGAAAAAAACATTATAGTTGAGCTATGTTACTTGTGTGTTTCATAGCAGTTATAAGTTATTTTTTAATCTTACAAGTCATGATGTGATTTGATTCTACGTCCTAATAATTCAAGGTAGAATTCCCATTATGAGAACTTGGATTGGCACAATAAGATCAAAACCAACAAATAACTCAATATTTAAATCAACCAATGGTATATATAAGATGATTTCCCATGTCTAAGTTTCTCAAACAAGGAGCCATTGTGTCTCCATTTTTCATAAAAGTAGAAAGTTTTCCTATCCTTGTTCCTTTCATGAGATCTAAATCTAACTCTCCTTTTCCCAAACCAGAATTTGAAAATCCAAAAATCTTAAACTAGTACAACAGGGTCTCAAAAACCATGTTCCCACAAAGCAGCTTGGCCTTTGGCTTGTATATGGAGTCAAATATTAAAAAAAAAATTAGCATTTAGTGGGACAAAATGTGACGCTGTTGGGCTAATGCTACTTGAAATTTCGAGGAGTCACTTTAGCCAATTATATTATTATTCAACCTTTTAAAGATATTACTAAACTATAATATGATATATTGTCTGGAGACTATTGCATGCACGACTGCATTAAGATTCGCGCTCAGCACGCATCATGCTGCCTTGATGCAGATAAAGGTTGAATGTTCAAAATAAAGAAATGAGAGAAAAAGATGAAGGGATCTAGATGCTGAATTTTCATTGGCTTGGTTTCTTATACTAGATGCTCCTTTTTTTGTGATAGATGCTCTTTCTGACAGCCACCAAGTAAACAAGAGGCCTAGATCCATGCCGCCATCTTTTTCCTACAGTTTAGTTAGTTTCTAACAAGTGGAATGTATTTTGTAAGGTTTCTAAGAAGTGATAAATTAAACAATATTGGTGGATTTTGACCGCAAATAACGAGGAGATAAAAAAATTCTTCTCAGTTGCTTCATAAATATGTAAATTTACTGTTCTTTTTGGAGAGTAGGGGCAAATACAAATATTTTGAAGTTATGAGACTTCCTAGTCTCTAAAAAGATATATCCATCGCTAATATATAAAATAAAAATATAATATGAAATATATATGAAAGAACAAAGGCGATCCACTATATGGGTCCAGCAGATTGAACACGCCCTGAATTCCTCTACGTGCCCCTTACTGACTGACCGTGATTTATTATTAGTGAAGTGCAACTAAATTACTACTTACTAGGATAATGTATTTTTCTTACCATCTAGAATAAGGTAAACCAAAGCTTAAGTAAGATTTTTCATAAATTTAGTACTACCAACTAATAAGAATTTTAGAAAGTGAATTTGAAAAGTACATGGTAAATCACTATGCTACTGCCATTTGTAATGCAATTCTATTGCACTTTTAATGTTTTACGCAAATATACACAAATATTTTTATTATTTTATTTTCTAGAATGACGTGATATATTACGTGGCACTGCAATCACACCATCTAAACAAATCATTTTCTGTGAAAACAAAATAGTATAGGTACAAAAAAGGTGCAGAAAAGATATATATAGAACAAAAATATATATTTTTCAATAAACTCTTTAGGACAGTTAAGTAATATATGGGAACAAAAAAGGGTATATATTGAAAGAAAAAATAGTACGTATGACTACAAATTAAGTACAAAGAAATATAAAAAAAAAATTATATCTTTATAAAAAGTCAAAAAATATAACTATATAAAAATATATAACATCTTTATAGAAAAAGAATACAAAGGATTTTAGAAAATATATATATATTGGAAAAAAGAAATATATATGATGTATATAGACGTCCAAGGTTGTCAGAATCGAAATTCTATCTTGGATCATTTAGAGGTAGAATCGAATAGAATCGTAAAATCGGACTTAGAATCGTAAGATTCTATGGAAAATGAAATTAGTAAAAATATCTATGAGAAAATAAAATTATTTAATGCACTAATAATTTTAAAGTCTTTCTATGCTCATTAATTCATATTAAAGTCGACATTCAGTTCATTCCTTGTATATTTATACACTTAAAGGTATAAATTGCTGGGGCAAATACATTAAAACTCAAAATTAATAATTAATATTTTATATTTTATATATTATATATTGATGACTAAGATATTGTACATAATTTGATTTGTAACCTAAATTCATAAATATACTTTATTGCTCATGAGATTACGACATAATGATCTTGTGTTTGTTATCATTTAATCAAAAAGTTTGAAATATAAAATTTCTCTTTATTTTAATAGTTATATGTGCTCGATGACATTCTAAATATGTTAATTTAAGCCTAAAAATATTTATTTTGTACTATATTTATATTCCACGGCTAGTCCATATAAAAATTATAAGTCTGGTATAGAATCGTAAAATCATAATGAATGTAAAATTCTACATGTTGAATTGAGATTTTACCGGATTCTATCAAAATAAGATTTTACATGAGAGTCAAATCTTTTTTGAATCGGAATTTTAACGACACGTCCATATAATATATATAAAAATTGATTATGTCAACTCAGTCAAACCCTTTTTTCTCCATATCTTGGCCGCTTGGCAACAAAATTGATGACGACTAGTCGAAATGAAATAGAAGTGCGCTAATGAAACTAGTTTTCGTTTTTTTATAGAAGTGCACTAATGAAACTAGTTTTTTAAATATTTTATATCAAAAAGTAAACAAAGAAATTTAGTAGGGCAGCATAGTCATATACACAAGGATTTGTTGATTAATGATTGGAGTTTGAGGGGGTCATGTGTGATTATTGGGTCCATTATTAGCAGGAGGATGGACATGGGACCTTTAATTTCTGGTACTAGTCATGACGCAAGACACAAGCACTACAAGGTCAATTTTCGTACAGTTTTGCAGCTCTTGTCTTGCACGGACAATATAAAGATGACATATGATATGAATATACGTACACAGGAAACCTTCAATTATCAGACCCATTCCACTAATAATTAATCGAAAGGGTTATTTTAAGTTACTTGTGAGGAATAGAGTTGTATTCATCTTTTTGGGATGTTAGGCTGCTAGCAAAACTTGACGTAGATGATTTTATTTCTGGCGATCTCTTGAACGGTTCAGCTAATTCATTTATATGATTTATTTGATGATGTGTCTCTGGCGATCTTTCAAGTGATTATATTATGGTAAATGAATACCTGTTACTTTCATTAAGTAAGTAGGATTAATTCCAATCCTTTATTTTTCATCTATTTTTGAGTATTCTCAAAATGCTACATCATCATTTTTATTTCAATCGTTTGATCAATTTTTTTTATCAAATTTTAACCATTCATTTTCTTAAATTTATTGATATTTTATGGCAGCATTTATGTGGTTAGTAAAACATAATCATATAATTGATTGAATTGGTATTTTGTACTGTTGAATTTGTACCTGACCATCAGATCTTACTCAGATTGTTTCAATGAATCATAATTCAAAGTTATGTTCAATTATTAATACAAATAGTTAATGGAGAGTTCACTCATGAAAATATAAATAAATTTTCTCCTCTTCTTTAAAAAATTATAATCCTTAATGAATATTTTATTTCTCATGTTAAAATCATTAAATATAAATTTGTTGTAATTTTCTCTTTATTTTGAGTTACATATTGTTATGATTCCAATTTGCTCTTTTTCTTATTAAAATATGTTAATATAGACTATATAAGAGAACATCTACAAAAATGATACGTGTATTAACTCATAACTTATTTTTCATCTCTCTTTGAGCATTCTCAAAAAATTTATTCTCAATTTTATCTCGACCATTGGATCAAAAATTTTCCAAATCTTATCTTTTCATTTAAATTATTATCACAATATCACACGATCAGTAAAATAATGATTCGTGTTATATCTCCAATTATGTGAAAACTATCATATCAAATAAAATTTCAGAGTATTAAGAATCATATTGTATGACTTAATATATTACAGATTTTAAAAAAGTATGTGATCAATTTATACATAATTTGTATCATTTTAACAACTAAAAAATAAATAATAAAAAGTGGTGATAAATTTTATTTTTCAAATGAGTCATGTTAGATAATATCATATTTCTTTTTTACAAATCATGTTAAGTATAATTATTATTTTTATCTTTTTTAAAGCTAATCATCTATAATTAAATCTTACTTGATTTCAACTAAAATTTATGAAACAAATCATCTTGCCTGATTAATACTTGATTTTTTTTAATATAATATGTCAAAAGATAACGACATAAGAAACAAAGAGAATAAAAAAAATATGACATTTTAATCTTAGAAATCTTAATGCAAACATAAATTGAGATCATAAATTATTATCCAAATTATTTAGTCGGTTATTATTTTTTATTTTTTATTTTTTATGAATTTATTATTTATGTTATTTTAATTTTTATATGTAAATTTATTGGTATAGAGTTATCTATCCTAATAAAATTAGATGTGATATAAAAATTATTTTTGAATACATAATAAATGGATATACTATCTTATGATGTAATTTCAAATGATTTTAAACATAGAAAACTTATTTAACATAATTATTATATATTGTTTATGTATTATGAATTTATTTTCAACTTTTATTTTAAATTTCATAATTGAAATTTTTACTTAGATTTTTAAAAAATAAAATTGAAATATTCGCAGTGAAGTGTGTGCGAGCATTATCCTAGTTGTTTATAATATTCCACATTTCACATAGGATAATTTACACCACAAACTCCGATTCTTTCCTAAAAATTTGCCCTAAAAATGGGCTGACTTACAAGTTTTTTATTTGCGGTGCAAGTTTGAATTTTAGCAAGTTTGATTTTTAGAGAAAAGTCAAACTTTCTTTTTTTTTTTTTTTTTTTTTTTTTGAGAACATGCTATTCGGTCCTCTAATTATATTTATGATGATAATCCTCTCTACAACCTTCTCCCTTTCATAGTGTAAGAATGTAAATATTTTTTTAGGGTAGGTAACAATGTCATTTTGAAGTGTCATTAATTGTGATACATGTACTGATACATGTACCATTGATTGTGATATAATACAATGTTGCAAAAATCGATAATCGCTCCCGATTGGCAAGTTGAAGTTAGGGATTGATGAGATTCATTTGGGACTAGTTGGCAGCTAATCAGTTGCCTTATTGTTTGATTAGTTTCAGATCAAATTGTAATCTTATATTTATTTAATACCAAAATAACACAATATTACTCTTCAATAAAAATAATAAAATAAATTCACCCATATAAAATATCATCAACAACAATACAGTTAAAGTAGGGAACTGTTTGGTCTAAAGGGCTTGGGACAAAAATTTATCTAAAGAGCTAATCTAAACGTTTTTCAATCTTATGGTATTCAATTTATGTACGAAAATTTTATACATAAGCCCCTGATTTTTCTCTAAATTATGAAAAATTATAAAGGTTATTAAACTTACATATTTTTTAAAAACATTTGTAAAAGTAGATACTTTGTATAATATTTATCATATTGTAATGAATAAAGTAAGAAATAACTCAAAATATATCAAAAATCAACTAATTTTTTTTTATTGAAAAAATTCAACTAATTTTGAAAAGCTTTGGTTAAAATTTGTCCCAAGCCCTTCGGACCAAACCCATCCCGTTAAAGTATTGAACCTAATTAACATAGAGTATTGAAACTAATTAATCATTGAAAAACTTATCGTAATTAATTACTAAATCTAACTAGGATAATGCAAAATTTAAGAGAAAATTTAATAAATTGATCATATAAAAATGATAACACAAAATTTAAGAAATTGATCATACAAAAATAAAAAGGAGGGTCCATTATCGAACTTGCTAGTCTGGAATTGGTGTTTGGGTAGAAAAATATTTTGGACCAAACCGGTCTAACTCGGGTGAAAATCGCTTAAAGAACGATCCAAAATTGGCCCAAATCGGAATTTAGATTTTCCCAGGTATATGTCGCCAAAATCAAGTCAGGACTCGGGTATGAGAGGATTTGATGTTAATTTTGGATTAATCAAGAATTTTTGAGGGTTTTTGCCACGTTGGTATAATATAGGAAAAGTATATATATCTCCCGGTAAACGTCCTTCCCAATATGCCATTTATCACTGATAAACGAGCCCCACATTTAATAAACCCTATAATATAACTTTGTATGTACCATAAAATCTCCAATTAATGCACATAAATGCATCTTCATAAAGTTCATGCATTAACTTGTAATTTATGCACCATGGAATTCATTTTCCTAAGTTGACCTCTCAATTAATTGAGGAACCAACATAATTCACATGAGAAATAGGATAAAAGAGCTCAAAAATTGATAAAGTTTGACCTCAAAGCTATCTATCTACATGATCAAAGACTTACCGTATATATATTTAGGTCTTTAATTTTGTTCTATACAATTTCATTTATATGGTTGAAATATGAGTAACTAGCTAGTACTTTTGATTTTTATATATATCTGTCAAATGTTGTTGATGTCGGCCAAAAGTGTGTCATTACTCATTACTCCATCTCTCAGATGAGATGAGACATGTTTCGTGCCATGCAAAGAGCGATCCACGCAACAATGTTTGTTTGATTCTGAATCAAATAAAATCAGATATTTTGATTCTGAATTGAAGTCCCAACCGAGCAGCCACCAACAAACCAATATTCAATGAATAAACAGATTAAGATCCTGCTCATTAAATACCACCTGATCCAATTCCAAACCGTGTTCCGATTTCCGTACCGGTACCGCTGCTCAAATTGCTTCACGTGGCAACAATCTAGGAGTTCTTCTTTTAACAAAATAAGTTTGTGTAAAAAAAAATAACATTGTCAAATTCTTACAATTCAAAATTGGTTTTTCTGTTTTTTCTCTTTAAATTTAACATGTAAAAAACTATTCTGAATTCTAAAATTTAACTATAAGAAATAAAAAATTCAAATTTTTAGAATTCAAAAACATCATTTATACAAACTGAAAAATAGCCAAATATTACTAAAGTGATAAGGCACCGTCAATTTTAATAGAGACTAGGATAATGCTCGCTTTTCGCTGCGAATATTTCAATTTTATTATTTATTTCAATCTATAATGTATAAACTATAATTATGAAATTCAAAAAAAAAAGTTTGAAATGAATTCGTAGTACATAAATAATATATAATAATTATGTTTAGTAAGTTGGCTAAGTTTAAAATCGTTTTGAATTACATCATAAGATATTTTATTCATTTATTATTCATTCAAAAATATTTTCTATAAGATATCTAATTTCTTAAGGACGAATAACTCTATATAAATAAATTTACATATGAAAAATAAAATAATATAAATGATAAATTCATATAAAAACAAAAAATAGTAACCCACTAAATAAATGATTACATTAAGATTTGTATCATCTCTTTTTTTTCATGCCGTTATCTTTTGACATATTATATTAGAAAAATCAACTATTAATCAGGATTAAATGAAGAAGAACAGAAAAAATAAAAATACAAGATAATTTATTTCATAGAAACTACATAGATTTATTTATAGATGATTAACTTAAAAGATAAAAAATAATAATTATATTTAACATGATTTCTAAAAATTAAATATGATATTATATATATGGGAAAAATATGCATACTATACATAGGAAACTATAACATGATTCATTTTTTTTTAAATTGTCACCACTTTTTTTTCTTTTTTTCTTTTTTTATAGTTATTAAAATGATATGAATTATGTATAACATGATCACAAACTTTTTTTAGAAACCCGTATTACATTAAGTAATATTATATAGTTTTTAATACTCTGCATTTTTTGATATGATAGTTTTCACGTAATTGGAGATATAACACAACATATTAATCTAACTGATCATGTTATACTATAGTAATGATTTAAATAAAAACCTATGATTTGATAAAAAAAAACTTGATCCGACGACCGAGAGAAAATTGATGATAGGGTTATTGAGAATGCTCAAAGAGAGTTGAAAAATAAGGGAGGAGTTAATGAGCATATCATTTTTTACATGTTCTCTTATATAATTTATATTCATATGTTTTAGTAAGAAAAAAATAAATTGGAACCATAACAATATGAAATTCAAAATAAAGAGAAAATTCCAACAAATTTATATTTGGCAATTTTAACATGAAAAATAAAATATTTCATTAAAAATTATTATTTTTTAAATAAGAAAAGAAAAATTATTTATATTTAATGAGTAAACTCTTCATATTCTATTTATATTAATATTTGAATATAACTTTCGACCATGATTCATTGAAACCATAATCTGATGGCCATAAACAAATTTAACGATTCTTACTAAAACGGAGATGGAACAGAAAATATCAATTCAACCAATCATACGTTATGTCTTAATAATTACACACATGTTGCCCTAAAATATCAATAAATTTGTGAAAATGAATAGTTAAGATTTAAAAAAAAATTGATCGAACGGTCGAGATAAAAATGATGATGTAGCTTAATGAGAAAGCTCAAAAGAAGATGAAAACTAAGGGGTTGGAATTAATTTAAATGTGAGTTGCGATAAATGCATATAGCTCATTATTTAGTAAGTCTAAAAACTTATTGACAATGGATTGTGAAATAAACTGACAAATAAGAAGTTTATTTTTGCAAAAATTTTGTATTACAAACCTATTTTAGATACAACCTGAAATTATCTAGGCTTTTTCTATGACGTCACCCTTGTTATAGTCCCCCCAAAATGGAATGGACCCGTCCAGTTTGTATCATGCTTACTCTCTTCATCTTCCTATATATACACCATGAAACTTCCCAGAAAGAACCAATTCCACATTTCTCCACTCTTCTTTCACTTCTCCCCCTCCACATTCTTTTTTTTTTTTGGTTTTACTATCCATTCTAATGGCGGCTTCAGTGGGAAACCGTCAATTAGACAGGCTAGTCAGCCCTGTTCAGCCCGGCTCACCAATCCATTCTTTTGCCTTCCCTTCTCGCACCGCCTTCCCTTCCAAAACCGACTCCAAACCCCTCAACCTTTTCTTCTCCTCTTATGAGGAAGAAGATGATGATGATGATGAAAAATACGACTTGAAAACCCTTTACGGGTCTCATCTTGAAATCGAACCGTCGATTCACGATCCGAGAGACGAGGGGACTTCGGACTCATGGATCGAACGGAACCCGTCTCTGATCCGTTTGACCGGCAAGCACCCATTCAACTCCGAGCCGCCTCTTGCACGCTTAATGCACCACGGTTTCATCACGCCGGTCCAACTCCACTATGTGAGAAACCATGGTTACGTGCCGAAAGCCGACTGGTCCACATGGACTGTTGAGGTAACCGGGCTAGTCAAATCCCCCGTCCGGCTCACCATGGACCAACTCGTGCAAGACTTTCCGTCCGTTGAAATACCAATCACCTTAGTTTGCGCGGGAAACCGAAGGAAAGAACAAAACATGGTGCGACAGACCGTCGGTTTCAACTGGGGTCCTTCTGCTATTTCCACAGCAGTCTGGCGAGGGGTCAGACTCTGCGATATTTTAACCCGGTGTGGTATCATGAGTAAAAAAGGTGGGGCTCTAAACGTATGTTTTGAAGGGGCCGAGGATCTGCCAGGTGGCGGTGGGTCTAAATACGGAACCAGTATCAAAAGAGAATTCGCGATGGATCCGTCTAGAGATATTATGCTCGCTTATATGCAAAATGGAGAGTATTTGCATCCGGACCATGGATTTCCGGTTCGGATGATTATACCAGGCTTCATTGGAGGCCGAATGGTCAAATGGTTGAAACGGATTATTGTGACGACTCAAGAATCCGATAATTATTATCATTATAAGGATAATAGGGTTCTTCCTTCTCATGTCGATGCGGAATTAGCCAATGCTGAAGGTATGTATATAAATCATATATTTTTTGTATATTTCATATATTTTGTTATTTTATAACTTAATGGAACTTTTTGTTTTCTTTTGAAGCTTGGTGGTATAAACCAGAGTTTATAATAAATGAGTTGAATATAAATTCTGTCATTACGACGCCTGGACACGATGAAATTCTTCCTATCAATGCTTTTACAACGCAAACGCCATTTACCATGCGAGGCTATGCTTATTCTGGTTAGTTATATTCTTTCTTGGAAAATTTAGTTGTTTTTTTTATTTTTGAACAGTAGACCTAGTGAATGTTTTTTCAATACATATATATTTTCTGTCTTTTAGGTAAAGAGTGGCAGAAGTTTAGTATGAATATATTTTAAATATTTTTTCCAATCATTTGAGATTATTACAACTATTTTTCTGTAGCTAGGTCATCCGACCTTTCAAACAATTAAAAAGGCAAAAAAAAAAGAAGAAAAAAAAACAAAATATTTTTAGCGAAGTAGGAATAAAACCTAGTCAAGTAGTTTAGTGGACAGAAATGATTTTCTTTCTTTCTTCCAATAGTTAGTGATTTTGGAGTTCTTGGTCCCCATTAATCCAGCATGTCTTTTCCACTAAACTACATACTATTTGTCTTCACCGTCCCTTATTTGTAATTTTTCCATATGATAAATGAAATATGGTAGTGTTTCATGGAAGTATTTCTTTATCTTTTTCTAAATAATATTTCACTGATCAAATGATAGTGTATTTCACTTTCCACCTTCAAATCAATATATCATTCACTCCTCAAAAAAAAAAATCAATATATCATTCAGAGTCTGTGCTCTCAAAATTTGTTTGTTATTTACGTTTTGGTCCTGAACTTCAATCTTTTAGCTAACAAATTACCAAAAATTGGAGTTTTAAAGTCAAAGGAACAAAAAATTATCGCTCTCAAAATTTGGTAAAAGTAACAAAAAAGAAAATAAAATATCAAACTTTGAAAATTTCTTCAAATTATCCAAAATTACTAAATTGTCAACATCTGTTTTAGGTTAATTTGAGAAAAAAGTTGAAAAAAAATTTCTTCAAGACATTTTGAGAATTATTTAAGGTTGAAATCTTGTCAAAAGAAATCCACAGAATCCCACCTCCCTCTACATTGGTTGGATGCAACTACAGATTCCGTGCTCTGTATCTTACTTAGAATAATAATTTGGCCCCATAATATTTTATAACTACAAAGTGATTCATTTGAATGAAAGGTCACTTTTTGTTAAGTGCCCTTTCAGGAGGCAATACAAATCTGTTTTTTCAAGCTTGGCCTCTTTGTATTAAAGAACTAGAGTAAAAAATTGTGATTCAAATTTGGTTGCATTCAAGCTTGGCCTCTTGTATTGAAAGAACTTGATAAATTAAAAAAAAGGAGACTGAATTTGGTGGGTATCTGATGTTAGATACAATGTTAGGACTTGGGATAAATATCAGGATTCAAGATTATGAACCAATTCAATAAATGGTTTGCGTCTCATTTTTGGTTGTCACTGAATATGATACATCATTCCTTCTAGAAGTCAGATAATATATGCAAAAATATTTGAGTTTACAAACATAATATAAAGTGGTCTTTTTAAATTTTAGACGTTTGAAAATATTTTTTTTATTTTAACCTTTGAAAGTTTACAATTAGTAGCTTTTTCTTCTTCTTTTTTCTGATCAATTTGATATAAAAAAATATTATTTCAATTTCCCAAAGTTTAATATAGCTAGGAAAACAAGAAAATAATTTGAAACTTTTAATATTTGAAAATGATATATTTACAAATTCAAAGATAAAAGTATTACTGTTGCAAAAAAATATTCTTATAAGATTATTTCAGAAAACAATTTTGTATGAATGGACAACGGGGTAAGTTGTATTTGGAAATCTAGATAACATGGATCGGTTGAAAACAGTTTTACTTTTTCTTTTTACATTTTAGCATGAAAAATATTGTTTTTGAACGCCCTATAGCATTAGAAAATGGTATTTTTGCAAAACTCATAAATGAAAAAATAATTTTGCAAATGTCTTATTACAATTTTTTTTAGAAACAAGTCATTTATTATCTTTCTCCAATCTCTTATATTTAGACATCTAATTCTTGATGCCAACAAACATGTCTTTTATTGGTCATTTTGTTAGTTCCAATATGCAAAATTCGCTAAGTACGTCTGTTAGTCGACAACAAGGCGAATATTCTACAAAAGAAAATTTGGCAATTGGATAAACACTTAGAGAGATTCAACCGTTCAAAGGGTGAGTGAGAGAAAAAAACATAAGCTGTTTCTGACCAACCCGGGGTAATTTAAGAATTTCTTCAACTACGGGCGCTACTCTTGGCACATTCTTTTTTCTATCTCCTCAAGACATGCAAAATAACAGTAACATATCTTTTCCTACCCCTCACATGTGATGAGATTTGAAGAAAAAGTTGATAAATATATTCTCTCTCCCCTTAGCCGAATCAGAACAGCAGAACAAAAAATTATTTTCTATCTGAATAAGAGTCCAATATGCAAAATTCGCTAAGAACAGGGAATGATTCATTCTGTTCTCAATATAGGGCCATAATCCTTCTGTTCTCGATATAGGGACAACCCTTAATACAATGCTGAAAAAAGACAATTAGTCAAATTCATAATGTAACACAAGCAAATAATATATTTGCTAGTTCTACTATATACAAAATTATAAAAAATTATACAACACAATATACAATGCTGAAAAAAGACAATTAGTCAAATTCATAATGTAACACAAGCAAATAATATATTTGCTAGTTCTACTATATACAAAATTATAAAAAATTATACAACACAATATATAGTACAATTTATTCATGTAACTGAATTATATTATAGCATAATCAAACCTATTTTTCCAAATAAACAGGGGGAGGCAAGAAGGTGACAAGGGTGGAGGTGACACTCGACGGTGGGGAAACATGGATGGTGTGCGCTCTGGACCATCAGGAGAAACCAAACAAGTACGGCAAGTATTGGTGCTGGTGCTTTTGGTCTGTCGAGGTTGAGGGACTCGACTTGCTCGGCGCCAAGGAGATTGCAGTTCGTGCTTGGGACGAGTCCCTCAACACCCAGCCCGAAAAGCTGATCTGGAATGTCATGGTACGTGATACTTCATATTATCATTTGCAAGATCTACTGAGTTAATACAACTAGACGTATGTAACTAGTAACTTAAAGTAATTAATAGCGAGAAATGCATGAATTTTGATAGGGTATGATGAACAATTGCTGGTTCAAGGTGAAAATAAACGTGTGTCGGCCCCACAGAGGTGAGATCGGTCTAGCATTCGAGCACCCGACCCAGCCGGGCAACCAGACAGGTGGCTGGATGGCCCGGCAAAAGTATTTAGAAACAACCGAGCAGAAGGCCCAAGTAACCCTCAAAAAGAGTGTCTCCACACCTTTCATGAACACCGCGTCGAAATATTTCTCAATGTCCGAGGTGCGCAAGCACTCGTCAGAGGATTCCGCATGGATTGTGGTGCATGGCCATGTTTACGACTGTACCAAGTTCTTGAAGGACCATCCTGGCGGAGCTGATAGCATTCTGATCAATGCCGGTACGGATTGTACGGAGGAGTTCGACTCCATTCACTCGGACAAGGCTAAGGTTTTGCTCGACACGTACCGAATTGGGGAACTAATCACCACTGGCTATACATCTGACCAGTCAGTTCACGGTGCATCAAATCTTTCGCAATTAGCACCAATCCAGGAGGCCAAGGGGCCATTTGTGGCACTCACCAACCCGAAAGAAAAGGTATTTTACAACTCAACCGACAATTTAAGTTACGTAATTCAAGTTGTAACGGTAGTAATCCGCTCTACAATAGGAAAAAAATTTATTCACTTTTTTTCTTAGTGAGACTAATCTTCCTGTTTACTTATGGGGTTTATAGGTACAATGCAAGCTCATATCAAAGACAGAGATATCTCGCGATGTGCGTCTATTTCGGTTCGCTCTTCCCTCTCCGGACATGACGCTGGGCTTACCGGTAGGAAAGCATGTATTTCTCTATGCGAACATTGACGAGAAGCTTTGCGTGCGTGCATACACGCCAACTAGCACCATCAATGAGGTCGGTCATTTGGATCTTCTAATCAAGGTATATTTCAAAGGCGAACACCCCAAGTTTCCAAACGGCGGTCAAATGTCGCAATATCTCGAAACTTTGCCCCTCAATTCAAATATCGAAATAAAGGGGCCCGTGGGGCACATAGAATATACCGGACGAGGAAACTTTTTGATCAACAACAAGCCTCAGTTCGCAAAGCGGCTCGCCATGATTGCTGGCGGAACTGGTATCACTCCAGTGTATCAAGTCGCACAGGCTATTCTACAAGACCAGCCTGACGACAAAACTGAGATGGACGTGGTCTACGCGAACCGTAGTGAAGATGATATATTGTTGAAGGATGAGTTGGATCAGTGGGCCAAGGAGTACCCGGACCGTTTTAGGATTTGGTACGTGGTGGACCAGGTTAAGAGGCCGGAAGAAGGGTGGAAGTACAGTGTAGGTTTCATTACTGAGAGCGTGTTGAAAGAACATTTGCCGTTTGGTGGAGACGAAGGGACGCTCGCGTTTGCGTGTGGGCCGCCACCGATGATTCAATATGCAGTTCAACCCAATTTGGAAAAAATGAAGTATGATCTGTCCAAGTCATTTTTCCAGTTTTAGACTGGGGGAGAGAGTTTGTATTGTATATATGTACTGTTTTATTTGGGTGATGATTGTTCATGATTATTTGTCGAATTATCATATTCTTTGGTAAATATTGTTGTGAAGAAAGATTGGGAAGAAAGAACAGAGAGAAGAAAGCTGAAGTTTGGTTCAGTTCTGTAAAGCTATCAATGGCTTGAGCGTGTAAGAAGGGATCTGGGTAATTATATAATTTATTATGATGTATCATAATTAATGTATTGTAAAAGAAATCGAAAAAGTTATCAGCATTATGAAAAAATTTGGAAAAAGAAAAGATCACACTATTTTATAATCGTATTTATATATTTCGGTTTGGTTTATAAATTTAAATCAACTTTATCCAAGGCCCAAATAATTCCATTTTCCTCTTCGGCCCATATAATAACTGAGTCCAATAAACGACTTTTTTTTTTTCTTATCACTATTGAGAAAAATAAAGCAACAGTTGCCACTGGTTTGAAAATAATGTGGTAACTACCATTTCCGCCACTATTAGTGGCGGAACAACCTGTGTTCCGCCACTAGTAGTGGCGGAACAGATAGATTTTCAGTTCTGCCAAAATCGGCCCATTTTACGCACTAAACGTGGTTAATTAGTATTAAAAATCTTGTTCCGCCACTAGTAGTGGCGGAACATGTTAAAATATTTCATTAAAGATTAACATGGCTCATGAATGGGCAATTAGCGTAAAAATTGAAGAATTACTATGTTCCGCCACTATTAGTGGCGGAACAGTGTAATTAGTAACGGTTTTTCTGTAAGAACCGTTACTAAAAGTGCATTTCGTAACGGTTGTTATGAAAAAACCGTTACTAATAATTGTATTTAGTAACGGTTTTTCTGAAAGAACCGTTACTAATAGTATGATTAGTAACGGTTTTTATGAAAAAACCGTTACGAATAGTGTATTTAGTAACGGTTTTTTCATAAAAACCGTTACTAATTATACTCTTCGTAACGGTTCTTTAAGAAAAACCGTTACTAATTATTAGTAACGGTTTTTTCATAAAAACAGTTACTAATTACACTTTTAGTAACGGTTCTTTCAGAAAAACCGTTACTAATTACACTGTTCCGCCACTATTAATGGCGGAACATAGTAATTCTTCATTTTTTACGCTAATTGCCCATTCATGAGCCATGTTAATCTTTAATGAAATATTTTAACATGTTCCGCCACTACTAGTGGCGGAACAAGATTTTTAATACTAATTAACCACGTTTAGTGCGTAAAATGGGCCGATTTTGGCAGAACTGAAAATCTATCTGTTCCGCCACTACTAGTGGCGGAACACAGGTTGTTCCGCCACTAATAGTGGCGGAAATGGTAGTTACCACATTATTTTCAAACCAGTGGCAACTGTTGCTTTATTTTTCTCAATAGTGGTAAAAAAAAAAAAAAGTCCCAATAAACCCTAGTAACTGAACCCTAATTACTAGTATTCTCAGTACCAAATTAGCACTTTATTATAAGGGAGGCCGAATAAAAATTCAGAACTGAATTCATAATTAACTCCAAATATAAAATAATAAAACAGTGTTCAAGGTTCACAATGACCAGCAAAAGAAGAAAAAAAAAGGTTAAAGATGCTAAGCAAACAAATTCACAAAGCCCATGCATCATTTTTAAGCTTAGAGCCCATTTCATTTTTAAATTATTATTATTATTATTTTTTTTTTTTTTTTTTTTTTTTTTTTTTTTTTTTGTTGTTGTTGTTGTTGTTGTTTTTGTTGTTGGTGTTGGTGTTGTTGGTGTTGGTGTTGGTGTTGGTGTTGGTGTTTTTCATACCGCTAGGGCAGGGCAGACTAAAAAAATTACTGCTTATTAGCCTGTAGTCCAGATCCATAATCTCAAATCCTAAATTCTTGCTCCAAATCATAAGATTTAATATTTACTAAGATTCTGAATCTAACAGAACTTTAAAAAATCAATTTATTTCTTCAGCCCTAAATGGGCCAATGATATCACTCGGCCCGTATCTACTCTGAATATTATAATTTCATGTTTACCTAGTAAAATCTAGAATAACACATATAACACTGCAAAATGTGAAATTTCAAGAATATCCTTAGGGGGTGCTTGGTTCGAGCTATTATTTATGTATGCTTTAACATCCATCGATATGAATTTCATTCTTATTCCAAATAATGTGTATTTGACATATTTAGATTGGTTTATTTATTCTAAGGAATGTGGAAGATCTTGATTTGTTTGATTCAAAATTTGTAAAACTTATTTAGATCTACTAATTAATGCATGAAGAAAAGTTTTTTTTATAAATATTTTATTTATTTATTTTCGCATTCCCTCCTCATAAAAATGGGAGTAACATACATATTTGTAAATATTATGAGTATATCCTCTCTTTTTATTTATTTCCTTGAAAAGATATCCAAGTTATACTTGCATCATCATCATTTTTATTTATTTTTATTTATTTATTTTATTATCATTTTTAGTTGATGAATGGATGGGGTAGAAAGAGGAGTAATTTTTGCCTCAAGAATAAGCAAATAGTATACTAAAATTATATTTAAATTTAGACCAAATTTCACATGTACTTTTAAAAAACTCCTAATTTCACATACCCCTACAATAAATAAAATATAACCAATACCCCACAAAACACACATCACATATATCATGAAGACTCCTGCAAAATCACTCATATATCATGAATACCCCTATAAAATTCTTAAAATATCATTATCTTGCCGTTAATGTCCCATCAAAATTTGATAATTAAATGACATTTTAATATTTTTTTATTATTAATTACTTTATTAAAAATATAAACTAACTATTTTATCCTAATTTTTACTATTTCATTGATCTCTTTTCATAAAGAGACTTGATGCTGCACGACGAGATTTTTTATCGTACAGCACAACAGTTATAGAGACGATAAAAAATATATAAACTTAAAACAAACAGTATATAGAAAATACGTGAAAAATAAAAATAGTATATAAAAAATAAAATATATATAGAAACGCGGAAGAAACAATGTTCGGTCGCGATGGTGTCGTGCTCAACTCCATCGTGATTTCGGATTTCCCTTTCACAAATATATGTTTTTCTCTCAAATATCTCCATCTTAAAACTATCGCATATAAATATATATACCAAAAATAACATAAAATGCCATAATACAAATTATTATCTTATTTTATAAAGGAGCAAAAATGGAAAGAAAAAAAAATAATGGTAGTATTAACACTAATTAGACTACAGATGATATTCATAGTATATGAGTGCTTTTATAGAGGCATTGGTTATATTTTAACTTTTTACAGGGGCATACGTAAAATTATGACATTTTGCAGGAATACATGTGAAATTTGGCCTAAAAAGGGTGGGAAAAAAAGAAACCAAATAATTAAAGAAGGAAATAACACTGCATCTACAATATTTAATTACAAAGCTTAGTGGATCTTTGGTTTTGTGGATAAGTACTAGGTTGTTTAGAGTCGGGTTTTGTGAATAAGTACTTTGTATTTTTCTTTCATCTAAATGTTCTATTGTTATGCTCCTTCAAGATCTAGTTCTATAATTTTCCAAACAACCAAAATAACATGATTTTTGGTTTATTTCTGTAACTAATTCATGTTGCAATTCAATTTTACATCCAATTTTTAGTACCTTCAACATATTAAATATGAAGCAGGAGTTAAGCTTTTTAATTTTTTATTTGACACGGGATTAAAAACTCCGAAACTAAGTTAGTTATAAATAACTTGAAAAACAAATTATTTTGAATAATTAAAAATTGAAATGGATTAAGTAAGTAAACTTGCTATTGCTATGATTAAAAAAACCTTCCATAATTAAAAAAACAATTATTTTAAAAAATTGAATAATTAAAAAACAAATTATTTATTATTATTATTTTTGTAAGTAAGAAAACTTGCCAATTTCCTTCATTGGCTTCTTTTTGTCGGAAAAAAAAAAGGCTGCTATTGCTATGATTTGCAACTCTGACCGTCCATCTTGGTCTCAGATAAACCAACGGCCCTGATTTGTTCTTTAAATGTGTTTTTTTTCCGTGCTTTTTGTGCGTTTTGGTCTTCGGAAGTTACAAAGACAGGTCCTCCTCCATTTTAGTCATATGGCCCTGTAAAACATCAGAATGCAATATATTTTGGAAATACAAAATGACCCTCAAAAGTTATATTTGTAAGATATTATTCAGCAATTGATACTTTTGAGAACAAAATTATCTTTTTCTTTTTAAATGTCATGTTTTTTATTTATTTATCGTATATAAATGATTACATAGAGGGCTAGAGAAAAACTATTTAAAGTTAATGTTTATTGATTTAGCAGTTAGGAAATATGGCTCAATTTTGGTATATGGCAAAATTATATTATTTTCTTTTCTACATGGATGCGTGGTTGTGTTATGTCTACTAGTGCAAATATTCATATCTTCAACTTTGTAACGGTTTTGTATTTTTTTTTCAAAAGTCACTTTAAATATAACAAAAAATAATATAAATTATTTAATCATGTTTTTTAAATAACAATTTTAGACTTGTTGCACAAGTGTACCCAAAAACACATGAAATTAAGCGTAAACAATAAGAAAATGAAAACATGGGAATATTTTTGCTAATAATAAAACAGTAAGAAGAATATTGATTATAGAAAGAATTATCTGACTGTTAATTGCGAAGGAGAATAAAAAAAATATTCTGCTAATAATAAAACAATAAGAAGAATATCGATTATGGAAAATATCTCATATATTTACTTTGGCATTCACGACAATAACGTACATGCGAAGATTATCAGACCGTTACTTAAAAACTAATCCTCATATAAACATGCAAAACTACTCGTAAATTAGTATTTAAAACCTTCTAATCCTCAAAAAAAATTATCACAAACAAAATATCAATACTAAAACAATATATTAACATTATGAACTATATTTTTGGGTCACTAGTCCCTCTCTATAGAACCTAAACCATCTTTTTAACAACAATTCATATTCCAATTTTAAAGGGACGTATTTGTAAAATAATCATAAAATACGTGTACCGTATACATACGGTCATAATAATAATACGAGGCATAGGGTTTTTATTCAGACAAAAAAACATACCATTAATACAAACAACAAAAATCATAAACCAAAAAGAAGGAAAAACCATAGAGAGAAGAAAAAAAGAAATATACGAACCCGAAAGAGAGAAAGCGAGAGAGATAACTCACAAATCCTTCTCAATTCAATTCAGCCGGTTTCTCAATCCCACTTTCGATTTTTGATTCCGAGAGACCCAAAAACGAGAATTGGAACAGTGGGGGATTCACAATTCCTTGTTCTTATTCACACTTTTCGTTCGTTCTTCCTGCCAGAGGCGGCGTTTCCAATTCTGGAATTAGTTCTGGAGTTGGTGGTTTGATTAGAGGAGAAATTTTGGGTTTTCTTCGTTTTGGGGATTTCTCGAATCCCCTATTGCAATTTCGGCGTTGTTGGTCCCTCTGAGTTTTGCAGTATCCATCGATTTTTTGCGAGATAGTGTTTTTGAAGGAAGAACAGTGCGTTTGTTTGTTGTTTTGGTGCCCTGACTAGGGTTTGCGTCTAGGGAATTAGGGTTTCTAGAGCCCATTTTTAGTTGCTGACTTTTTTGGTTTACTCTCTTTGTTCCCCTTATTTTCACAACAAATGAAGAATTAGAAGCTTCAATTCAGTTCCTTCTTACTTCAACCAGCGACACAACCGACCTTTCTGCACTGATTTCACTACCCTTTTTCAGAATTTCGGTTTTGTGATTCAGAATCGAAGTTTGAATCGGGGGTTTTATGCTTGTTTCACCCCTTGAGGGTCAGCTCGGTAATTTTCACACAGAAATAGGAACAAATAGGGGTTTAGATAGATGAAATAAGCGTAGAATTGAGGTATAAAATAGGATAGAAATTCAGCATTAAATGAAGGCTTCTTTCTGATATGGACCGAGCTGAGCCGGCCTTCAAGCCTGAGTGGTTGAAATCTTCTTCTAACGGAAACTCAAATCATTTCGCCTCTAATAATCATCATGTTGGTACTTCACCTCATTCAGGTATTTATTTCTCATTTTATTTTCCTTTTTTTCATTATTTATCATTCTATTTACCAAGTTGTATCGACAATTTAGGTCACTCAACTAATATTAGGGTTATAGATAGTTCGTTAATGCTTGATAACCGTTAATTGTATTGTTGGTATAAAACTTGTGATTAAATGTTGCTGCCTTATTTAATTTAATTTACATAAACGTTACACAACACGACAAAAAAGCATGATGGCAGCCCGACAGGATCTATAGTGCAAATATTACAACTAAGTACAATTAATTAAATAAATATTATTTACATTATAAACCCTGTGAGGCCATGATCATGCTTGTTTGTCACGTTACCCAACATTTTTATTAATTTAAGATAACAAACTTGCCTTACTTTTAATTTCTCATTTATTTTTTTGTTTACCTAAATCATATAGACAACTTCGTTTACTCGATTAATAATATTAAAAAATATATGACCAAAAAGCATGATGGCAGCTCGACAGGGTCTATACTGCAAATATTCCAACTGAATATAACTAACTAAATAAATAATATTTACACTAAATACCCTATCAGACCGTCATCATGCTTATTCATCATGTCACGCAACATTTATTATTAATTTAAGACACTAAATTTCCCTTACTTTCACTAATCCTCACAATAAAAAATCAAAATTCTTAATTACAGACGAGCAACACGGAGTAGGAATTTCTTCCAGAAACAGACTCTCATCCTCATCCTCTTCCAAATCCCTCTCTTCCAGACGCACCCTCACTCCCACCTCCTCCAAAATCCAGGACTCCAAAATCCAGGAATCCAAATCCCAGGATTCCAATTCCAACAAATCCCGGGCCTACAGCTCGTTCGGCAGCTGCCGCCGCGAGCGGGACCGGGTCCGCGACTACGAGCTCCAGAAGGAGAAACGGGTCCCGGATTCCGGGTTCGAGTTCGATAACCCGTTAAGGAGATCCCGCTCCATGGTCACGAACAACGGAGTCAGAATTAATGCCAGGTCCAAAATGGGGTCTTTTGAGAAGGAGTTTCCGTCTTTAGGGGGGGAGAACGGGCTTAACGGGTTGCCGGGTCGGGTTTCGTCGCCCGGAAGTATTAACTCTGTTTTGATGCCGTTGAGTGGGGTGGAGAGCTGGAATTCGGTGCTGGTGGATGTGCCGCATAGTAATAATACTGGTGGTAATGGAAACGGTGTTAATGGAGCGGGCGGGAATGGTGGTAACGGAGCGGGTTTGGGAATGAGTGGGCCCGTTAGCCCGGTAACTTTGAATATGGCGGAGACGGTGGCGCAGGCTCCGTCGAGGGTTCGTACGCCGCCTCAGGTAGGGTTTGGAAATTGTATTTTTTTTTTCTTTTTTTTTAAGGCAAAAAAGTATTTATTTTCTCAAATTTGTAGAAAAACACAAACTTTTGGAATATTAAAAAAAACTATTTTTAACTTGCCATTTTGGAAAAAAATTATCTTGTAAAAGGTTAGGGGGTAAAGTGGAAAGTTTTAAGTAGGGTGTTTTTTTAATATTTCAAAAGATAGTTTTTTCATAAATGCCAGAAAAATATATGTTTTTTTTTTAACTTACCGAAACTAAGGAAATTTTCTTTTTGAAGCATTCTTATAGTGATTTTGGGTCATTTAAGCTTACTTTGATGAATCTTGCACCCATTTTGTTAATTAAGCGCGCCACATTAGCATGTCATATACAAAAAATTGTGGCTGATATGTCTTTATGATAATTTTGATATATTGATGTTGGATTAATATTAATATATTATTTATTAAATATTTTTGACAGCTAACGATAGATACACAGAAGATAGAAGAACGAACTTTAAAGCAGTTCAAGCAGCTCATTCCTGTCACGCCTTCCATGCCCAAAAGCTCTGTACGATTTTATAAAATTTTCAATTTTTTATATGTCAAAATTCAGAAATTAAATAGTTCACCAATAAGCTCTATGCATGTGAGTACCATGTTGTTTTTCTTTTGACGGTTTTGGTAACAAGATGGAAGTTTATATTTTACGAATAGCAGCTAGAAATTATGAAGTGACATAAAAAACTTCACGCATGCATTGAATGCGATCCACGTAAATATGTATGAGCTTGATGAACATGATCCGAGTCAAACAATTCTATATTTGTTATGACTTCAAACTTCACCAGACATATTTCAATATATCATCCTTTTATTTTCTAGTCATACTTCCATCATAAAATCGAACTGTCTTTACACATTCTCTCACAATCACCTCTTTCCTTCTTCTAACCCTTTCTTTACGAAACTGACAGGTGTCAAGCTCTCTAGACAAACTAAAACCCAAAACCCCAACAAACTCACTCATCTCCACTCCAAAACCCTCATCAATCCATCCGGTTTCCTCTCAGCCTCTGAGTCCAGCCGTCCACTCCTCAAAACCTTCCCAAATCGGCAACTTCCAAGTCCTCAACAGGGACAAAAACGGCATTTCCCTCTCCAATCCCAGCCCGCCACCTGTCATCGCCAAACCCGCAGCGGGCCCCGCTCTCAGCAGCCCCACACTTCCTTCGAAAAGCCCGACCAAGAGAACCCAATCCAAGGACAAGCTGGAGTTCTTCAAGTTCATCCGCAACCAATCGCTCGGCGCCACGTCATCCCCCCCGCCGGACCAGGATAAGGACAAAGAGGAGGAGGAGGATAAGATAACTGAGGAGGTTGAGAAGAGGCTGGTGATAGCGGATCCGGGTCTGAATGGGGAGATGGAGCTGGACCCGGATCCAGATCCGGAAGAGGAGGCTTTTCTGCTGTCGTTAGGGTGGGATCAGAACGCTGAGGTGGACGAGCTCACCAAAGAGGAGATCGAGGCTTTTATTGTCAAGGTAGTTTTATTAGTAATTGATGTTTATTGTCCAGTTTGTTTTTTTGTTGAGGGAAATTTGTGAAAGAGCCCCTGCGTTTTGCTGAAATCGCGAAAAGAGCCTCTGTGTTGTGGGAAATAAATAACGGTGTTAGCTTCTGACGGAGGGTTGGGAGTTTTTTTTTGTTTTGAAATTTGGGGAATAGTGTAGGGGCTTTTTTGCGATTTCAGCATAATGCAGGGGCTTTTTGCAATTTCAGCATGACGCAGGGTTTTTTTGCGAATTTTCGGATTAGACTAGATTGGGAATAAATCTTTTGAATTGGGTTATTACTTGATTTTTTGTGCGAAAAAATGCTACTTCTGTTGTAATTAATTATTTTTTATTTTTCAGTACAAGGAGGTGAAGCAATCTTCGTAAATCATGGACTAGACTGAAAAAGAAAAGATAGAAAATATTTTGATTGAGTCGCAAAAGGGGTTTTTAGTTGATATATTTGGTGAAAAAGGTGGTGAAGAGAGATTTTGAGGGTTTTAGCATTTTGTCAGTGCTTTTTTCTTGCTAAAAAAATGGTGCGCGCTTGATTTTATATATATAGATCTTTTTGGGCTTTGTTTAGAGAGGCTGATTTCTTTTTTGTTTATGTTTTTTTTCTTTGTTTTTTCTTCACCTTGTTAAAAAATGTTTTGGTTACTGCCAGATGGTATATCACAATGCAGCCCTTGGTTAAGAAATTGCATAGTTGGGAAAAAAGAATCGAAAGTTTTTTTTTTGGAGTATATGTTTGTGTAATTATTTATTTTTTCTTTTTTTGTTGCCTTAGCCGTTTAGTATGCTTGTGTTAGTTCAGTTAGTATAGATGCATTTTGTGCTTCTTTTGATGGGTTCAAAATCTCAGAGAGAAAGTGTGTTAAAGAGTAAATTAATTTGATTTTAGTATGACCAATTTTGGAATGAAATCACATTTAGTGTATGTTTTGTATTACACTATAAATAGTGAAATTTCAAAATAAAAAACATTTACAAGGTGTGTATATAAGTACAAAACATGGAAATAATTAGAGCAATAATATCTTCATGTGCATCCTGCAAAAATTTCAAAAATAGCAAGTCCGATGCTAAAAAAAAATCTTGTTTTCATGTGCAGAACTCTCAATAATTCAAAATGCATGACCCAACAAAACAAAATATATATCATAAAAGGATTTCTGGACCCGAAATGATTTCTTGATCCGAAAGAATAAATTTCACATAATACATTACGGTACGCACCATTTGGATTATTGGAAAGTTCTTGGGAATATGATTTCTATGGAGGTACAAATTTTTCATTTTCCATGTTCGGTTCAACATTAAAATCATACGATAATTTTAGATTATCATGAATCTGACACTTTTTCATTGTCTATATGCGATTCTCATCAAAATCCATAGTGAAATTACTTTCTCATGTTTATTTATAAAATATTCATTTATTAATTAATACTTCAAATTTATTTATAATTTAGAAATTCAAGATGGATATATATATATATATATATATATATATATATATTTTTTTTTTTAATAAGAAAAATTAATTTAGAAAACAAGTATAATCAAGCCAACAATTGTTTTCTTCTAATTGTAATAATATTAACAATATATATATTGATGTAATAATTTTATTTATTAAGTAAATTTAATGAGCAATATATATTTAGTATAGAAAAAATATATAAATTAATGAGCAATATATACTTAGAAATGAACAAAATCAGAATGATAATTAAATTTATTTTAGTGAAAATGATAATTATATTAATTAAGATAGAATAATATAGAAGTGATTATTAAGCATAATTTTGATATTTTAAATCTGTTTAATTGAAAATAAAATGATACAAAATTTGCAAGAACTATAATTAATAAAAATATTAAATATTTATATTAATTTATATGCTAGAAATTCAAGGTTATATTGATCATTTTATAAATGAATAAATTTAAAAAAAGTTGACTTTCCCAAACAGTGGCGGAGCTTGATTGAAAATTTCGAGGGGGCCAGAAAAATTTCTCCCTACTTATTAACATTGTACAACATATTTTTTTTTTGGGGGGGGGGGGGGGGGGGAGGGCGTAAATACACATAAATACATGCATTTAAAAAAAATCACTAAAACACGACTGATATATAGTACTTTATAAAAACCCCTCCCTCCCTCCTCTCCGGTCTCTATAAAGCTCTGTCACTGTTCCCAAATATCTAAATTTTTTTTATCGAAACAACAATATTTCCGTGACGTGATAATCACAATCTCATTAATCACATTTCCGAGAATATTATTGTATAGTAATATGGTATTACAGTGATCCAAACGAACACTTAAATATAAAGAAGTAAAAAAAACACGTTTCAGACACCAGTCACCATATGTTTATCAAATATGCAAGTCCTTTGTTTCCTAGGTAATAAATGGTGGTAATGTGAATAGATTACCACTCAAAATGGATTGTTTCACTATTCTCATGAGAAGATAATCAACTAACTTTCTATTTCCAAGATTTGACACAAAAATTTGAAAGAAAGGTTGCATTGATTATTTCAGCTCCACGACAAGTTTTAAATCAAATTTTCAATTTAAAGTTTTATTTTTTGAAATTTAAGTATTAGAATTGAATTTTAATTTAAAATCTAAAGCCTAAACATTATAAAAATAAAACCTATTTTTTAAATTTCAGAATTAGAATTTATATTTTGAAAATTTAATTTTAATTAAGTTTAACATTTAAAATTGTAGGTTTAAATATTTAAAATAGTATAGATAACACAAATTGCTATGGGTTCACAAGGCGGCATGGCATTTGACATCGATTAGCACCTAAGGGGATTTTAAGTTGGGAGCTATGTTGAGCGGATACTTAAAAAAAATCTAGTTGTATCGTATCGAATATACCACGTGGCGTATCTTAATATTTTATTCCAAAATAATAACGGATATTTCACAGATACTTCCCGTATCCGCATCGGATACTTCTAACATAAGAATATTTATTCTTAAAATATATGATATCATATATAAAATCAATAAAATAAGATTAAAATATTTAATTATTTAACTAGCGATAACAAATAAATATTATGTATCAAGATATTTCTATAATAATATTTTTTTAGTATCTCCTGCATCAAATTATAATATCTAAATATATATAAATTAATTAAATATATAAAATATAATTAATAAATAATAAAATAATATATAAAATTGTCGTATCCGTATCCCAGATTTTTTTGAGACTTGCCATAGGTTGGGAGGCTAGAGAAATATGTGATTTTTTTTAGAGAGAAAATTTGGATAATGAAAAGTTAGACAGGAAAATCGGGAATTGGCAGGTTTGTTGAATTCATTCTAGGTAAGCCATAATGAATTTTAGAGGGTCGACTAGATTTTTTTTAAGTTTGCAACAATAGTAATATTTTTTTGTGTGTAACTTTACAAAAAAAATATTTGCGCCAATCTCTTGAGTTAGAGAAAATTTGTTAAATATGTGATGATTGTGTTTGTTGAAATTTAAACGCATCTCTTGCTACGTATGTAAATCCTCTATAATTCACTACTTTTGCAGACTTAAAAAAACAACTTTCTTGCATAATAAAAAAATTATTTTGGAAAATTATAAAATGCATGTTCAGCTATCAACTCCTACTATCTTTGCACATCTTTCCAATGACTTTTCAAATTTCGAAATAAAAATATTGTTTCAAATTCATTCATTCATCCTGTTTCAAATTCATCATCCCATTGGTTCATTTAATCAAGGATTTCACACTGACCCTTGGACCACTTTTACCAAAAAAGTATACGGATCTCATGCAGCTCTTGACATGTCACAAAATATGCCCATTCTAATCATATTCCACAAACATATCATAACAAAAATATTGTACATTCACAAAATTTAAATCACCACGTGAGACAGTAATCTCACTAAATTCCGCTTAAAGTTAAATTCGTACTGAATTCTGACAAATCCCTATTTAATATTCATCAAATCAAAACCAATCACATACAAACAATTGCAAATCCAGAGGCTGCCCCAACCAATATAAAAATATCCCATGAAACTAGTCTACAGTAAACCAACCAATAATACAAGCCATGACAGGCAATAGAAATATAAGTCCATCATGAACCGTGTGCATAACTAATTCAACCAATTGTTTTCAAACATTCAAAGTTCAAAAATGTCAGCTCAAATTTCAAAAGCACTTAAAAACGAGCGGGCCAATTTTAGTTTCAAGTCACTGAAACTAAAAATCTCTCTTGGCTCCAATACAAACTCTGCCGGCCCCACCTGTCAGTCACTGAATCAGAAATCTCAGTTTAAAATTTGAAACCTATTTCAATTTCAATTTTCACATCTCACCTCTTTCTCCTTCTTCTCCCCTCTCTCATAAATAATCCCTTCAAATCTCTCAAATACATTTCCTCAAACACCCTTTCATTCCTTCATTCTTGAAACCATCCTTCTCTTTTTTGAACGAAGAATCCCAAAAAACCCATTAAAATCTAACACAAACATTTCATCGAACACCTTGTGTGCATTCTTGAAACAACCCCTCTTCTTCTTGAACAAAGAATCCCAAAAAAACCCACTAAAATCTCACTCAGACAAAGTCGAACAGTTAGTTTGTGTGTTGAAACTTGAAGTTTAGCGTCGAACAGGTAGTTTGTTTGTTGAAACTTGAAGTATGAATTACTTACCAGATGGGGTAGTGCAGCAGATATTGTCTCATATGAGCAGCGCGAAGGAAATCGCGGTGACGAGCTGCGTGTCGCAGCAGTGGAACCAGTGCGTGCCGTACCTGCCCTCGCTCTTCTTCCCGCGCGGCGCCTTCGACCCGCATCCGCGCGGCGAGCGGCCGCATCCGGGTGCTGACGTCACCATCGGCCGCATGATCGGCAATGCCGTCCGGTTGGAACAGCTGGTTATCTACTGCCCATTTTCGCCGTCGAATTTGGGTACTTGGTTGGGTTGCTGTGAGAAAAGTTTGAGGGTTTTGGAGCTGAGAATGGATGGGATTTGTGAGAAAGGGGACGGAGGAAATCGTGGAACGATTCTTGATTGTGTAAGTGTGGTGCAAGAGTTAGAAACCCTGAAATTGTGGGGCGTGGCCTTGATGGGTCCTCCAAACTGGGGGTGTTTGAAGAAGCTGAGAACTCTGGAGATTGTGGGTGCGAGTTTTGGGGATGGAGCTTTGGAGAAGGCGATTCATGCTTGCCCTAATTTGGTCGAGCTTGCGTTGCTTGGCTGTGATGGGGTTAGTTCATTGAAGATTGAATTGGGAAATTTGGTGAAGTGTCGGCTCGATTTTTTGGGCCATGGTGATTCGTATTTGTATCTTGGATCGCCGAAGCTTGAGGATCTTGAAATTCAGGGATTTGGTGGGATTTGGATTAAACCTAATCATCGGTTGAAGAGACTTTGCATTGCTAAAACTAATGGTAATTTGTGCTTTATTTATTACATAACCAGTGGTTTAATAGATATAAAATGACCTAATTAATTTGACCTGTTGAAAATTTGATGGTAAGATGGAAAAAGTGAATTCTTTGGTAGATTTTTGTTTTATTATTATCATGCAATTAGTTTTCTGCCATGATTAAATTTGATTGTAATTCCATTTTTCTAATCATTTTCCTAAAATTAAAATTAATTATAGGGCTTTGAACTAAGTACATCTTGATTAATTAAAACTAGAATTTTCTTTCATCATATTTCCCAATTTTGAATATTACACTTCATAAAATGCCAAAATATCACACTAATATTATGCTAAAGCATCACACAAATTATCCATATTTTTATTATTATTATAAAATTCATCATGCAATAAGTTTGCTCAGCCTTGTTTAAATTCCATTATCATTCTTTTTTTCCTAATTATTTCCCAAATTTAAGATATTAATACTGTTTCGAACTAACTACATTACTGATCAATTAAACAGACCAGAATTTTCTTGCATAAAAGATAAAACAAAGATAATCATCTAATCACCAACCTGTTCAAACACACTTATTTCAACTAAACATTCTCACTTTAATCATTTATTTTTTTAACATTTGATTATTATTCTATTTTTCTAATTATTTTCCCAAAAACTTAAAACAATAACAGCTCTCCGAACTTACTACATTCCTTCTTACTAATCAAAATCAGAATTTCTCCTATAAAACCAAGCATACATAATCATCTGACAACAATCCGTCTAAACACAATTAATTTAACTAATAGTCACTAATTATTTCTTTTTGTATTTTTAAACAGGCCGTGTTTACAATGTGGATGTCGGTGACAACCTCCCCGACCTGGAATCCCTATCTTTACGCGGGGTTCAGTGGTGCTGGAGCGCGATAAGCTCTATACTGCGCCTCGCGAGTGAGGTTAAGCATCTGTTAATGAAGATCGAATTTTGCGGGGATTTCGAGGCGCTCCTGCCTTTCCCTGAGGTTGACTTGGTCAACTTTTTCGATTCTCATCCCAAATTGCGCAAGTTTGAGATTCATGGGGCCATGTTCGCTGCTCTTTGTCAGAAAAATAGCCTCATAAATGTAAGTTCACTCTATTGATAAAAATATTTTTAGGGTTTTGTTTTGGCATGGAATGATGATATGTTTGGTTTGTAAATTGTAAGAGGACATAATATATACAATTCGCAATGTCGCATTGAACAAATAATATCTGAACCAAATAATAGAATGTTTATTATTATGTTTTATTTATGACGCTTAAATTCTTGGCTGATTTACATAGCGATTTCTAGCATAAATGTTTTTTAATTGTATGTTTTTAAATTGCAGGTGAACCCCAAATTCTTGATACCAAATTTGGAAGAGGTTTTGGTGATCGTGCGGTCTCCTCTAAATGCAGAACAAAAGCTAAACACGCTTGAATCATTGGTGAAACACAGCCCCAAATTGCGTAGAATGGTGATCCGCATTTCGCAGATGAAGAACACTCATGATGCGGCTGATGATTTCTTCGAGGAGATTTGCAAGTTCAAGTGCTTGAACAATGGAATTGTTAAAATTGAGTGATTTGTTGGTTTTGTTTGATTTGATTTTTGTTTTTGGGACTAAAGGTGGTGTTTGGTTGGATTTGTGGGAGTGGATTTGTTATTTGATCTGATTTGAGTTCGGATTTTTTTTAGTTTTGATTTGATTGGAATTTGAGTTTAGGGTTTTGATTTGATTTGCATTTTGGAGGAGGGATTTTAGTGGGTTAAGAAGAGGAACTTTTCTTATTGATATTCTTGTTATGTTTTATTCTCTTGATAAAACTGCAAATTAATTTGTTTGTTTCAAATATTTGTGTTGTCAATTGAATTTTGTTCTAATAATATTAAGAGCTTGTACCGAGTATTTTGTTTTCTTGCTAAAATTGCAAATTGATTTGTTTGTTTAATATATTTGTGTTGTCAATTGAATTTAGCTTGTTTCCATAAGGGTGTAATAGAGTGGAATAATACAATACAATTTGTTATTTACCCAATTAAATATGGAATCAAGTTAAATTAGAAAAAAGTGATACTGTTTTATATAATCTTCGTGGATTGCCTGAGGAGTGAATTTATTAAACCAAATTCAGAAGAGAAAAGACTATTTTTGCCTTCTTAATTATTAAATTAGCTCATTTTTGATCCATCAACTTTCTATTGGTCCAATTTTAGTTCATCAATTATTTAATATAAGTACATTTTTTATTCTTCCATCCGTTAAGTGATTATGTGTCCATTAAATTTGACACGTAAACAATCATTTGGCATTAGTAACGTGACAAATGTTTGAAAAAAAATAAATTTTTTTTATTAATTCCTCTCTTTTCTTAAAACATTATTTTTTGTTAAAAAATATATAGTTTTTATGCATGTTTATTTGTTAAATAAAAGTTAACACGTTATTGTGTATGTGTTAATAATATATGCCTCGTCATTGCTTACGTGTCATATTTAAGGGATACGTAAGCACTTAACGGATTGAAGGATAAAAAATCCACCTATTAAATAGATGAGGGGGGAAAGACTGCTAGCGCAGTTGGCCACACACAAAAAACTCAAATAAGGGAGAGATCCCAAGTTCGAGCCCGGCTTGCCGGGGTTTTTTCTGAAAAAACACGTGGGGACGTATGAGCCACCGTATCAAAAAATTCAAAAAAAAAAAAAATAGAAGGGGGACTAAAATTGCACTAAAAAAATTGAGGGACAAAAAATGAGCTAATTCAATAATTGAGAGGGTAAAATTGGACTTTTCTCAATTCAAAATAGTACATATATATTGCAAGTAGATTAACAGGTTCAAATTGAAATAGAAAGAAAAAAAGGAAAAGAAAAAGACTGAATCTCCCTTGGAACTGAGGATGAGAGAAGTGATTGAAGCAAATCTAGCAATCATATGAGCTAGAACGAGTCTAATCTCCACCCTGAATTCCCCTATTCTGTAAGGTCGCCACGTAAATTTTCGTCTAGGCAAATCGTCCCATAACCTAGTAGTAGAATAGTTTTTTTGAGATATAAAAAAGTTATGAGTTTAGACCCTATGTATGAACCGAGCAATTTTCTTTTTTCTCTTACAAATATTCCTCTCACTTCAGGAGCTCAAAAAAATATATCGTCGAGAGGTGAGCTTCGTAAAGTGCTAGTTATGTGACCATCTCTAGTGATGTTTAATAGCAGCTGTAGACCAGTGGGAGAGACACACTACAAACAACTACATAAACCGAATGGGACGAGGTTGTTGATTGATTAGTATACCGTTTTGGCTGTTGATGTGCTGTTGCTTGTGTGTGTGTGTGTGTGTTTGTTTTGGTGGGAATGTGTTGGGTTTTTGGCGGGGTATCGAATGGCGGGATGGTTTATTGATATGCTGTTTTATTTTTTTAATATGCTGTTTTGTTTTTTTAGTATGATGTTTAATAGCAGCTGTAGACCAGTGGGAGAGACACACTATAAGCCAATTCCAGAATCAACATTGAAATTAAAGTAAGAAATGAGTGTTCTTTATTTATACTTCATTATTCATATTTTTACTTTCAGAGTTGAATATAGAACTGGTTCTTGGTTCTTAGATTTTTGTTTCAAAAATGTAGATTGTAGAGGTAAACTATTTGATCCAAGTAAGTCTAATATACTATTTTTTTGGTTGATCAGTTTTAGGCGTCTGAAATATAAGTTGTTTTCAGCTCGAGGGACATAGTCACATAATAACCTAACATAAACACTCAGAATTCAACGAGCAACTTAAAGTACTTAACTGAAACAGTCCACTTCTATTTTTTTTAAATTTAAACAGTCCACTTCTATTTTTTTTCTTTAATTTAAACAGTCCACTTCTATTTTTTTTTTCTTCTTCTTTTGTTGGATATTATAATTCATCTTCTAGTTTGAATCTTGTCGCTTTTGGTTGTACCTACATTTTCAACAGAAGAAAAGTCAGATGAATTGCCAAAAGATATCTTCAGAATAGACAGAGAATCCCTCAGAGGGTCATGCAATGGAGTTCTTTTTCAAGATGGGATTGCTATTTTTATTATTTGCAAAAATAGAGTTACTTCTTTTTCGTTTACAAAACTAGTGTTTTCGTCATCCTAGTTGCTGGTAACAGGTTTCTCTTCGCCAATTCCAATGACCAAATCTGAAATCGCCAATGGGATTGGCATGACCATTTTTTTTTTGCGGACTTACATTCCTGTAGTAAAATAAGAATTAGTGCCGCCAATCCATAGGCGATTTCAGGTTTCACCAATGAAATTGACGAAAATACTAGTTTTGCAAATTATTAAAATATAGTAACCCTACTTTTTGCAAAATAAAATAAACCACTCCAATCTAAAAAAATAATTCTATGAAATGATGTTCTCTCTTTATAAAGAGAATTTTTTTTTGTGAGAAGTTCTCATTTTATAGCACAATACAAAAAATATTTTTACTTTGTCGAAAATTGCAAAAGACATTGACTTCTGATGAAATTCAAAAAAGTCAAATGATATTTTGCCAGTGTTAATTCAACTCATCAAATTTATAGACTGTGTCCAAATTTATCTTTTAACTTGTAAGATATGCAAATTTAATGATGAAAATTCTTGCATATGTGTTTTGTATCATGTCAATTCACACCATGTTATAGGAGATTCAAAACAAGAATATCCACATTATGAAGAATGAATGACCTTTTTGTAATTTTCTTTAATATGGGGGACTTCTTTGCAATTTAGAAATAATAAACTACAGGACTTTTTTGGATGCCAATTTTTGAAGGACAAAAGAAATAGAAAAGTCCAAAAGCAGTGAAAGAAAAGCACTATGAAAAAGAAAGAAAGCTCAATCTGGATGAAACTCAGAGTCAGAGCTTACTAAGAATCCATCAAAAGCTCGTACCAAAAAAACAAAACAGAACAAAACTCCATCATGAAAAAGGCACATCAAAAGTTTCTCTATCCACTCCTAGAATGAATTGTTCTAGATAGAATCATATCATATAAAATTCGTAATATCTATTGGCAATATAAGAAATAGTAAAACAGTGAATAAAATAAATAGCTGATTATTATATGTTCTATAAGCTTTTTTTTTAACATTCAAAAAGCTTATAGGACATATAATAATCAGCTATTTATTTTATTCACATGAATTATAAATTAATATTTTGTACTTCACCAATCGGAAAAAGAAAAAAATGGATTTGTTCCACCGGTTCCACTATTATATGATTATATCTCTTTTATAAAATAATTTTTCAGCTCTTGTAATACATTATATTTTGAGCTTGTCTACAGTATTCCACGTTGAAGATATTAGTTCTGATGAACGGTCCAGATTAGTTTGAAAGTGGAGTACTGTAGAAGTTTTTTTCTATATAAAATAAATGATAAAAGGGTAAAATCGTAATTTAGTGTCTAATTATTTTTTTTTCTTTTTTTTCTAATTCACTCGTGACTTTTCATCTCCAGTACTTGAAACCATAAAAGAAACTAAACGGAATTGTTATTCTAGAAGATTGTATTTATGTATAACAAGAAATAAAATATTTGGCATGGATTTGTTTCTTCTTTTTTAAGCATGACAATAATTAATATAGTATGATACAACATTATATTATATTGTATTGTATTGTATTGTATTATATTGTATTATACTACACTATACTATATTATACTATGTTATATTATACTACATTATACTATATTATATTATACTATATCGCACTATACTATACTGCATCATACTATATTATATCACATTATATTTTATTATATTATACCATATTTTACTATATTACATTATACTATATTATACTATACTATATTATATTACATTATACTATATTATATCATATTATACTATATTTCATTATACTATATTATATCATACTATATTATATTACATAATACCTAAATTATATTACATAGTACTATATTATACTATCATATTTTACTATATTATATTATACTATATTGTACTATATTATATTACATTATAATATATTATATCATACTATACTATATTTCAATATACTATATTATATCATACTATATTATATTACATAGTACTATATTATACTATATTATATTACTTTATATTTATACTATATTAAATTATTTTACAATATACTATATTATATTATAGTACATTACACTATATTGCACCATACTATACATGTTGCTATCATACATTAGATTATATCACACTATACTATATTACATTATACTATATTACATCATACTATAATATATTACACTATATTGTATTATAATATATTATATTATATTACATTACACTATATTATAATCATACTTTATTATACTATATTACATTATAATATATTACACTATATTATATTATATTATATTATATTATATTATATTATATTATATTATATTATATTATATTATATTATATTATATTATATTATATTATATTATATTATATTATATTATATTATCATACTATATTATATTTTTATATATTATATCATACCATATTACATTATACTTTATAATATTACATCACATTACACTATATTACATTACATTACATTTTACACTATATTAATTGCATAATACTATATTATATCTTATTATACTATATTACATTATACTATATTATATTATATTATATTATATTATATTATATTATATTATATTATATTATATTATATTATATCATACTAAATTATATTGCATTATACTTTATTATACTATACTATACTAACTTATATCATATTAAATTATATTATATTATATACTATATTATAGTATATAATATCAAATATGTATCATACACCGGCGGAGCTTGACTGAAATTTCTGGGGGGCCATAAAATTTCTCCCTTTAGATTAATACTACATAAGATATTTGAGGGGCCAAATACATAGAAATACATATATTTTGAATTTTTTCACTAAATCAGGAAGGCAGGTTATTTTTTTGACTTGGATTAGAGAGAAAGAATATAATTGAGGTCTTCTTTCATTGATTGAAATGGAGAGCAGAATAAAATAAAAATAAATTTAAGATTGAATCTATGTAATTAATACCACATATACCGAAAATACTCTCCTCATTTTAACGGTCTTGATTAAATTATCATTAAGTTAAAAAAAGACGTGGAGTACCATAGACAAGCTCTTATATTTTATGATTTTTCATTCTTATTTATCAAACTAAAAACTTTTATTCCACTTTATTTCACTCATAATGCCGACCAAATGTTAAATTTTGCTTACACTTAAAACAAAATTATCATGGTCATCCATTCAGAATAAGCACATACTTTTTTAATTGAAAAAATGCGGATCAGAATTTGACACGATCTTTAAAGTTTAATCTAACAGACTAGAATTTGGCTGACTCGTTATATAAATAGATGTAACTGGCAAAATATATTGTGCGAAAATTCAACTAACTGAGAATGTGCATAGAAGCAACTAGCAAAATGTATTCCGATGATTTATGTTGATTTGTTCTTGTTCATGACTACTTGCTTATTCTCTCAAATAAAAAGTTTGAATTTATCCGTATGATTCAATAAAACTATTTGATATGCTTTGTTTATAGTGATTCAATAAAAAATAAAATCATATTGTAAGTCTCAATTGAAAAATGGGTTCCATCGTGATTCTACAGAGGTGATTCTAGGGGAACTGTAACTCCTAACTTTCCAAGTTTTCTTTATTTAGTTCTAAACACCTTTTCTTCTTCTTGCTTTGTAAGACCCCATTTTTAAACCCGAAAAGGCTCTCCTTTCCTTGGTCGCCAAGTCATTGACAGTTACAAAACCCCACTAACACTCTCATTTATATACACCCTTAGACCCTCAACTCTTCCACAACAAAAATTAAGTTCTTCTAAATTATCCAAAAAAATTGAGATCTTCTAATTTATTTTATTCCTCACAAAAGAAAACAATAATTTACTACAATGGGTTCAAATTCAAACTTGTTGAAGATAGAATGTGAGAAAGATTGCAGAGAGATAAACGCGTCATGGAACAAATTAAGCCATTTGGGAAGGGTTTTGGCTTGCCGGACCCGAACAGAAAGACGGCAAATCAAGGAGTCATACCGATCCATGTTTGGAGAGGATTTGGTTCAAAAAATTCAAGAGGCTTACATGTCAAACCCAAAAAATGAGGTATTTTCTTTACTCAAAGTTTGGAGTTATTTTTTTGAAATAACCGTATAATTAATAAAAGAGATTGAGAATTTTTTTTTTTGAGTTTGTACAAGCAGATTTTTTGGAAGTTAAGAAGTTCAAAATCAATATTTTTTTCAATTTCTGAGAGTTCAAGATTAATGTCTCTGTTTTTCTTCTTGATTTGATTTGACATGAAAAGACATTTTCGAATTATGTAGAGTTCAAATAGATAGAAAAACATAAAAAGATTTTAAAACTCCTAAAGTTCGAAAAAGTTATTTATGCACATTCAAACATAAAAACGCTATTTTAATAAATTTCTTTTATTTTAAGATTTCAGAAAATAACTTGCTTGATTAAGATTAAGGCATTCTAATATGATTGAATTTAAATAAAATATGTTTAATCCACAAATTAAAATTTCATATATTTTCCAATTACTTCAGATGTGCAATAAGTTTTTTTTATTTTAGATGTGCAATATGTTATACATGTGGATGCTTGAGCCATCAGAAAGAGATGCCATGCTGGTACGATATGCTGTTGAAAAAAGCTCGATAGATTACAAGGCTTTACTAGAGATTTACACAAGAAAGAAATCTGATTCATTATTCTTCACCAAACAAACATATTTCGCTAAGTTTAAGCGAAATCTTGACCAAGATATTTGCACCGAACCATCTCATCCCTTTCAAAAGGTAATTTGTTAAGTTTGGTATGCTTTAAAAGAAAAAGAAAAAAAGAATAAATAGGTCCAACCAGTATATATTGACAAACTTTTTTGGAAAAAATTTCTGCTCAAATTGGAGATTTCATAGCATGATAGTTCCAAATTGAGATCTTGAACTGTTTAAATATTTATAACGGTTGGTTGACCAAATACAATTCAGATTAAAGATGCAATTTTTCAAATTTAACCCGATCACATTTTAAAACATTGAAAACAGAAACACTTTCAACTTATTTCTCAGACTAATCTTGTTCGAAGTTCTAAGTCCCACCCGAGATCAAAAAAATAATTTAAATTCCGCCTCCGATTTTATGCAATTCATTTAGCATTTTTAACAAAGTAACGATGAACTGAAATTCAAAATCGCATCTTTTTTTATCTGATATGGAATTTGAAACTCAGAATCATATTAAAACAAACAATTATCCAACACATTCGGAAAATTTGAGGGAATTACATATAGAAACTCATCAAATTTTGATAACATTTTTTCTTTTCAAGCAGATTCTTGTAGCTTTGGCGACTTCAAACTGGTCACACAATGATGGCGTGAGTCAGCATATCGCGAAATGCGACGCGAAAAGATTTTATGAAGCAGGAAAAGGAAGCATGATAAATGAGTCTGTAATTCTGGAAATAATTAGCAAAAGAAGCATCCCTCAATTGAGGCTCGCTTTCACTAGCTATAAACATATTTACGGCCGTGATTTCACCAAGGTAAATAATTAAGGGAAAGTTGAAGAATTCAATCGAAAAAGAAAATATGTGGCATTTTTCTTTTTTGCAATTTGATCCATCAAAAAAGAAGGTTTTCTGAATTTTTCAACAATTGGCGCTTTTTTGCAAGGGATAATGCAAGGACTTTTGCACTTAAAATGTCTAAAATTTGATCAAATTGCAATTACAAATCAGAAAGAAAAAAGAAAAAGAAAAATTGTAGAAGTAAATTGCAATTTTATATCACAAATAGCTGAAGAAATTTGCATTGTATATAACAAAATTCTACTATTTTTATATTTAAATGATGGCTATTTTTTAAAATATAGTTATGTAAAAATTGCTTTATGTAGACATTAAAGGGCAGTTGTGGAGAGTTTGAAGAATCATTGAAACTTGCAGTGAAATGCATCTACACTCCTTCCGAATATTACTCAAAGGTATCTCTTTACTTCAATTTTTTAATAAATTGTTAAATATTTTACAAACTTTTTGAATTAGTAATTAAGATGAAGAACAGAAGTGCCACTTGTTAGAAAAATAAAATAAACAATTTCCTTAGAGATTAGTCCAAATTTGGATATGAAATGAAGAATTAAATAGGTTTTTTTATTTTATTATTTACAGATTTTACACAAATGCATGAAGGGGGCATGTGTGGATAAAAGAGTTCTTTCACGGGTCATTCTGGGAAGTGAAGATTTCAGCATGGGAGAAGTAAAACAACAATATGAGAAAAAATATGGAATTAAATTAGAAAATGCCATTTCTGACAGCTTACCGCAAAGCGATTTTACGGAATTTATTGTCGCTTTAATTAGTTATAATTAGAGATGATTGTTATTTAGGTGAGAATTAATTAGACATGGATTAATTAGAAGATAATTTAAAATTTAAAATTATGAATGGCTATTAAATATTAATCCACTCATAGCTCATAAAATCACAGGAAAATCGCCAAAAATATTTACGTACTGAACATTTGTATAAGATGTGTTATCACTTTACCTTGAAAAAAAGGGATCATAAGACCTTAAATTAAAAAAACAAAAATTCATGTTTCTAATCCGCATTTTAATGGATAATTTTCATTAATTTAAATAAGTTTTTTCTTCTGAAAATAATTTGTGAGATACCAAATTTGCATTCCTGCAACTCCAATGCAAACCGCAATTGACAAAATACTTAACCAAGCGACTCTCGAATTGGTCCTTTCACTTTCATCTCTCATTTCCATTTCCCTAAATTAAAAGATAAAACAAATAAATAAATGAAAAGAATAAAAAGGTGGATTGAAGGAAATTATGAATGAAAAGATGAAGTAATTAATTACTTGGATCTGAGTAAAATGTACTTTTCATGAATCATATCGACTTGTTCTTCGAGTTTCCGTAGTTCCAGCTCGACTCCCTGAAAATAAATTGAAAAATTGTACCAATTTGATAAACGAAATAAAAAAGTATATAACTCTTATGTTACCAAACATTTCGAAGTTCTTATGTGTTACTGCTATTTTAAAGAGATGCATAAATTGCAAAAATACTTATGATGCATAATCTTGTGATGCATAAATTGCAAAAAAACCCTTGCATTATTGACAATCGCAAAACCCCCTCTACTATATACCATTAGTTAATGGTTAAGCTAATTCTTTCAGTAAATCTCTTAAGAACAGGGTCTTTTTTTTGCAATTTTCAATAAAACATTTCTTTTTTCAATTCTCATAACAAAGTTTTTTTGTTGCAAATTTCAAATATGCATCAGCCTTTTTTCACTTTCGCAATTCAATTCATCGCACAAGCTTTCCTCCCAATTCCCTAATTCGTTGACCAATCACCAAAAAACCAACCAACCGATTTCCTCAATCAATACCTGGAGTTTCTCCTTCTTGGCGACGGAATCCCAATCCTTGGCATTGATCCCGATCTTCCAGTCGAGATTCACGTTGCCCCCGATCCCCTTCTGCTCGCCGGAATCGACCCAGAAGCAGACGAGGTAGTTCCCCGCCTCCGCCGTCGTGAACGCGAACTGACCTTCTGTGACTTTCTCTGCGCTGTGGAGCGTGTTGCCGAATGGCGACGTCACCTGTTAAGTTGGTTGAGTGAGAGGGAGGGAGGGAGTAAGGACCGTTGAATTGTTAGTGGAGTGAAAATATGTTGGCCTATACAAGTTTGTTTTGATCATGACGAAGGAAATAGTTGGAAAAAAGTTATTGAGTCGAGGTGTGTGTGGGAAAATGTATGGATTTGAAGTGTGTATATGTATATGCTAATTAATTGAGTCAAGTTTTTTTGGATAAATTGGGCCATCAAGGCTCTATGGAAGATTTTGTTAGTAATAAAAAAAATACTGGCCCATACAAACCCAAATAACTTTATTTTTATCCTAATGAAGGAAATAATTAAAAAAATAATCGAGTCAAGTTGGATGTGCTAATATGTAGATTCAAGAAGAATATATATGTATATGTTAATTTTGTTTTATTTTTCGAAGAGAAAATGCTAGGAACATAAAAAGGGGTCAAATAATCAGCTCGGAAAATGGAGTAAGGAAGGCAATTATTTTTTATTTTAATTTTGGGATTGATTGTGATTTCAACTTTTGATTTGTAAAATTGTTATTTTGGTATAATATTTGTGTTTGAGTTTGATTTTAATCAAAACATAATGGAATTTGTTTAGGTTACCTCGCCCTCACATGCTATTTTTTTATGAACAATGATATAAAACGAAACAATTTTTTTTAAAAATAGTATATATAAATCCCAAAAAGCAGCCTGTTTATTGGTTCACCATATCAAATAAAACAAAAGTTAAAAAAAAGAATAAATAATTCCGAACCATTATTCATTCATAAGAATGATTAGCGAAAAACAAGTCAGGATAGATCGTCGCAACTAACCTTGACGGACATGGTGGGGTTGAAACGATGGTCAATAGAATTTAGAGTGTAATTCGCGATCAGAACAACATTCGGCTGTATTTCCTCTGATAGGCATTTTGCTCTGTGAGCAGGCAGCTCAATCCAGAGCGCACCTGCTCGCAACGCTGATAATATTATCGCTACGATTATCGTGTTGCATTGTAGAATTGTTGTTTTATCGTGATTCATCTTCTTCTTGAATTTTTAAAGAATTTTGAAGTAATTCGAATGTAATTTAGGAGGAAAAAATTGTGGAAGTACAAATTTATTCTAAAGGAATACAATGGACTTATTTATAGATAGCTAGTTGTAAAACTGATTTTATTGAAATGATAAGAGGTGTCAATGAACGGTCAACAAGCCTATTTTAAGAGAATGGAAAAGTAATAACTAGTTTTCATGTAAAAATAGATAATCAAGTAACTAACTGAACTTATAATGATCCGTATTATTTTTTAGCAAAATTTGAGGTAGAAACTAGAAAGAGAAAATCCACACGTAAGGGGAACTTGGATTGATTCAAGCAAAAGAGCTGGCATATTGCCAAATTTGATTATATCTTTTCAGGTAATTAACAAAATTAGGATTTAGGCACACTGAAAAACCTAACTTTTATTAGGTTCATTTTTTTTATATTAGAATTTAGAGACATAATTTTTCATGAACTTTACATTCAACACAATATATGTGAGTATGTTTTATTTAATCCCGAATCATTTCGTCATGATTGGATGGGGATAATGGGATGTAAATAGAGCTGTCGACGATGAACTCGAGTGAGCCAAGTCAAGTTTGAGTTCAGTTTGATTTGGTTGGATTTCAAACGAACTCGAGTGAGCCAAGTCACGTTTGAGTTCAGCTTGATTTGGTTGGATTTCGAACCAGTTATATTTGTTCCTTATGCGTCGATATTTTTGTAAAATATATAATTAAATGCAACTAGTTTTCTTTTACAAAATTCATAAAATAAAAAATAATAAATAGACAGAAATTCAATATATTCTCAATCTCAACTCTCAGATTCCAACCACATACATTAACATAATATAAATTAAATGGATATCCAACTATGAACAGATGAATCTGGTTCAAGTTTAGTTCATTTGTTTTGAGGATATTCAATCACTTTATTTTTCAACTCCTTTTGAGTATTTTCAAGATGTCACATCATCTCAATTATTTCAACCATCGGATGATAAGATGTAGACAAATCTAAACCATTGATTGGCGATTGATTTTTAATGGTTATGTCATTTTTGTATACTTTTATGTGTTGTTTATTCTGCAAGTACTTTTATGGATTTTTAAGAAAGCACATCATCTTTGGTTGATGACATGTATTGTTGTCATTCGTCAGATTCATGATAGATCAATTCCGTCTAATTAAATATCACATGATATCAAATATTTTTGTAGACATTTATGTATCATTATTTTACATCTAATTTAGTGCATTTTTAGAAGGCACATCACTTTATATTGGTGACATGTATTGTTATCATTCATTGGGTTCATGAACCGATTTCAACCAATTAAATATATATCATTTGGAATTAAATGTAAATACAAGATAAAGAGTTCATATATATATCAAAACACAAATATATTTTTTTCCTAAAAAGTAGTAATTCTTAATCAAATATCATATTTCTCATGTTAAAAATATTATATATAAATTCCTTTGAATTTCTCTTTGTTTCGAACTCTATATTAATATAGTTCCAAATTAATTTTTCTCTTATGGACTATGAATGAGAATATGCAAAAAAAAAAATTATGTAAGAGAATATATGTATTTATAATATTGATATTAAATAAATAAACTATAATAAATTATTTTTTATTTTTAACTAATAATAAATTATAAATGCCGCGTCATATAGCGACTTCTCCTAGAATATCCAGCCATAAAACTCTCATTCTCAGACATCAACTCATCTCTATTCTCGAGGTGAACTCTGGCGCCTTTCAAAAGCAATAAATGATCTAGCTTAGTGAGAAGAGAAGCTGAAACATCCACTCTGACCTACTTCCCCAACTCTTCTTTCCTTCCAACGTGAGCTTGCAGCAGGTCATAAAGATGAGTCTTCACTCTTGACTGCAAGGCAGATCACAACGCACCCACCTACTCAAATCGTAGTCCAGAGCAGGACGAGAGTGAACAGTCTGACAGTACGAGGTGGTGTACTATCCTTATTTTTTTTTTATAAAAGAGATTTCTTCATTTAATAAATATTGTAAACTATATTTAATATTATTAAAGCTTGTCACATTTTTTTATATTAAAAATTCATCAAAGATTAAACAAACCATACAATTCTTTTTAAATAAATGAATACAAGATTATTCAGTAAAATAAATTATTTTAAAATACTTTTTTCGTATTTCTTTTCTTTTCATTCTTCTCTTTTGCAATAAATTTTTAATAATCATTATTTGAATATTTTTTCTTATTAAAACTTTTATATTTAAATTTGTTTAAATTTTCTATTGTATTGAGTCCCATATCAGTATAGTTTTCTACTTATTTATTTTTTCAATTGAATGTGTGAAGAGCTATGATAAATATGTTCATAAAAAATAGAATATTGCAATTACTTTTTTAATGAAGAGATTATTTATCACACTTTAATTCTGTATAAATAAAAATTTAATTTACAATAACAAATTGTAAAACTCGCAGCTAGCGTGAGATTGTTCTTAGTTCAATCTTTATTTGTGGTTACTTATACAAATTTATGATGCATGTTGTGTTCATTTACAAGTTTTTATATCAACTCCCCTCATTTTATAAGTTTATATTGATTTACATATATGAACACATATTCCGCATATGTGATCACACATACATATATGATCACATATTCAGCATATGTGATCGCATATTCCGAGGGTATTGCAAGTTACATATGCAATTCTCATTCGTGAAATTATAATTTTTATCATTTATAAATTTTAAATTTACATGTGCCATTTTTTTATTTTATATTGAATAAATAATAAAATAAAAATTATTCCGAGCATAGCGCTAGTATTATCCTAGTATTATAATTGCCCTTAAATTATTATAGCATCTTAATAAAATCTTTTATTTTCAAGCAATCCGCTCATTATGTCGAAAGCAATGGTACTTTTTCCCCTTTTTTCTAACACTATTATTCCTTTTTTTTGAAGAGCATGAGAAGACCCAATCTATTTTGGATATTAGCCGGAGCTCCATTGGCATTATTTCCACACTTCTTGTGTTCTTGTTCGAAGGACAGAAACATGGCATCAGTATTATAAGTCTAAATTTCACATCCCCTTTTTCCTATTTTTTTTTTCTTTCAGTTAAATTAGTTGATTAATTATTTTATTCTTTTCACATATCGGGTCGTTGAGTCGTGGCATAAATCCACCCTCATGGGATAAACTGCGCTTTGATAGCACCTTTTTAAGCACTACAATGAAAACAAGTCTTGTAACTGGAATTATCTCCTTAACCATAAGAGAAATTCTTGATTCTTTTGTTTCATATCATTCAGTATTAACAACTAAAAATCAGACTATATCGAACAAATGTGTTGTGTAATAAATTATCTGATTATAATAACATGATTTTGGGATTCAAGAAGGAATTGCAGTGGGAAGAACGTTTGCTTCGCTCAAAGACTACAAAGTTGACGGAAACAAAGAAATGATGGCCATTGGATTGATGAACATTGTCGGCTCCTATTACAAAAAATAAAATTGCACAATTTCCTATATGAACTCATTCTATGCCATGCATACATAAACTTGAAACTTGATAGTTTATAATATTTTTTCTATTCTTAGTATCCCAAAATACAAATTATAATAATTATTATAGTAATTATAATTATGATGCATGTTGTGTTCAATTACAAGTTTTTATATCAACTCTCTCATTTTATAAGTTTATACTTCCGCACATGTGATTATACATATATATTTGATCACATATTAATCATATGTACATATTTATAAATTTTATATTTGCATTTACATTTGGACCCAACACTAATTCCTCCAATAAAAATACAGGTACTTCGCAACTCTAATAATCCTCTCTTCAGCAGACCTAGGAGGTTTTAAAGGGTTCAACATTTTGTACACACTAGAAATACTAAGAGATACCAATAAAAATACTCCAATCTTTATATAAATTTCATATGATTTAGTACTGTAGTAGGCATAAATTCCCGATAATACACTTATATTTCATTTTGCACAGTCGGCAAGAAATGACGAGATGGTGGAGATCAGTGGCTCATAGATCACCGGATCATTCCCATTAAAATTCATTCCTCTTATTTTTTTTGATGGATTGATAAATCATAAACAGGAAGATTTCTGGTAAGAATGTTAGAAAAACTAAACCACCAAGAAAATTTGCACCTACAGTAATCAATGGGATAATCATGGCAGCTATCATAACTAGTTTAATATAATTAATTCTAAGGAGGAGTTTAGATCTTAAATAAGAGGGCATTACTTCTATAGATAGTACCGTAACAATAATTGAGAAAACTTCAATTATAAATATGATTACTGTTTGGTAAATACCAAAACAGTTATTGGATTTTGAATCGATATTTAAACCTCTAATATACATTGCAGTTAAGGCGTAAATGGAGGCCGATATAGTCGAAATGGAAACCGATAAACAATTTTTTTATATCATTTTTCCAAGTTTCCTCGGTCTCACTCATCATTTGTTGGATCACTTGTTGGTTTGTGTTTAGTTTTCTTAGGTCATAGACTATCTTCCCAATAAACTAAAATAATGGAAGAAAAAGTAACAATAATAAAATACCCATCTCTAAATAAGTTAATATTAAAATTATGACACCAAATATAACCAAGATTATGTGGAGTTTAAAGTGAAAAACATGGCTGTTAGGCATAGCCATAAATATTGTGTACTTTGAACAGAGAGAACGGAAAAATGCTATGAATGTATGTAAATATTCTAACTATAGTTACATCTAGAAGAACTAAAAGAAAAAAACTCATTTGATCTAATCTATGAAAAAAAATGCTAGTTCCGCATATATGATCGCGAAGTTATTGGAGGATTTTTGTTGGGTCCAAATGCAAATATAAAATTTATATATATGTCAACACATATTTTGCATATGTGATCACAGATTCATATTTGATCACATATTCAACATATGTGATGACATATTTATAAATTTTATATTTGCATTTTCATTTGCCCAATACTAATTCCTCCAATGATCGTAAATTGCCATCAAACTTTAGTTTGCTATTTTTCCTTGATGATCTTTTTTCTAACACTATTATTCCTTTTTTTTTGAAGAGCATGAGAAGACCCAATCTATTTTGGCTATCAGCCGGAGCTCCATTGGCATCGGTCATCATTTCCACCCTTCTTGTGTTCTTGTACAAAGGACAGAAACACGACATCAGTATTGTAAGTCTTAATTTTATCATCCCATTTTTCCTATTTTTTTTTTCTTTCGGTTAAATTAGTTAATTAATTATTTTATTCTTTTAACAGATCGGGTCATTGAGTCGTGGCATAAATCCACCCTCATGGGATAAACTGCTCTTTGACAGAACCTTTTTAAGCACTACCATGAAAACAGGCCTCGTAACTGGAATTATCTCCTTAACCGTAAGAAAAATTCTTGATTCTTTTGTTTCATATCATTCAATATTAACAATTAAAAATCAGACTATATCGAACAAATGTGTTGTGTAATAAATTATCTGATTATAATAACATGATTTTGGGATTCAAGAAGGAATTGCAGTGGGAAGAACGTTTGCTTCGCTCAAAGACTACAAAGTTGACGGAAACAAAGAAATGATGGCCATTGGATTGATGAACATTGTCGGCTCCTATTACAAAAAATAAAATTGCACAATTTCCTATATGAACTCATTCTATGCAACGCATACACAAACTTGAAACTTGATAGTTTATAATATTGTTTCCATTATTAGTATCTCAAAATACAAATTATAATAATTATTATAGTAATTATAATTATGATGCATGTTGTGTTCAATTACAAGTTTTTATATCAACTCTCTCATTTTATAAGTTTATACTGATTTACATATATGAACACATATTCTGCATATGTGATTATACATATATATTTGATCACATATTAATCATATGTAATTACATATTTATAAATTTTATATTTGCATTTCCAATAAAAATACAGGTACTTCGCAACTCTAATAATCCTCTCTTCAGCAGACCTAGGAGGTTTTAAAGGGTTCAACATTGTGTACACATTAGAAATACTAAGAGATACCAATAAAAATACTCCAATCTTTATATAAATTTCATATGATTTAGTGCTGTAGTAGGCATAAATTCCTGATAATACACTTATATTTTATTTTGCACAGTCGGCAAGAAATCACGAGATGTTGGAGATCAGTGGCTCATAGATCACCGGATCATTCCCATTAAAATTCATTCCTCTTATTTTTTTGATGGATTGATAAATCATAAACAGGAAGAATTCCGGTAAGAATGTTAGAACAACTAAAACACCAAGAAAATTTGCACCTACAGTAATCAATGGGATAATCATGGCAGCTATCATAACTATTTTAATATAATTAATTCTAAGGAAGAGTTTAGATCTTAAATAAGAGGGCATTACTTCTATAGGTAGTACCGTAACAATAATTGAGAAAACTTCAATTATAAATGTGATTACTGTTAGGTAAATACCAAAAGAGTTATTGGATTTTTAATCGATATTTAAACCTCTAATACACATTGCAGTTAACGCGTAAAAGGAGGCCGATATAGTCAAAATGGTAACCGATAAACAATTTTTTAATGTCATTTTTCCAAGTTTTCTCGGTCTCACTCATCATTTGTTGGATCACTTATTGGTTTATGTTTAGTTTTCTTAGGTCACAGACTATCTCCCCAATAAACTAAAACAATGGAAGAGAAAGTAACAATAATAAAATACCTATCTCTAAATAAGTTAATACTAAAATTATGCCACCAAATATAACCAAGATTATATGGAGTTTAAAGTGGAAAACATGACTGTTAGGCATAGCCATAAATATTGTGTACTTTGAACAGAGAGAACGGAAAAATGCTATGAATGTGTGTAAATATTCTAACTATAGTTACATCTAGAAGAACTAAAAGAAAAAAACTCATTTGATCTAATCTATGAAAAAAAATGCTAGTTCCGCATATATGATCGCGAAGTTATTGGAGGAATTTTTGTTGGGTCCAAATGCAAATATAAAATTTATAAATATGTCAATACATATTCTGCATATGTGATCACAGATACATATTTGATCACATATTCAACATGTGTGATGACATATTTATAAATTTTATATTTGCATTTGCATTTGGACCCATCACTAATTCCTCCAATAACTTCATGACAAATACAAGAAGAACATAAATTTCTCATGCATCCAAACTCGCAGCCATACCTTATCCAAATTGTTTGTTTATATTTTGTACATTAGGTTATTTACATATTCTATTAAAAAACAAAATTTCAAAATTTCTTTTATTATATGCCGCGCATATCCAAACTTGATAATTTATAATTTTTCTGTCATTTTTAGTAACCTAAGCAAATTATTATTATTATTATTATTATTATTATTATTATTATTATGAACTTATATACACTTCCAAAATCTCCAACAGATTTATGATTAAAATGGTCAACTATCATAATATGGTCATTTATATTAATTTTTTTAATTTTGTTTTAAATAATGATCTAATATTTTAGAATAATCATATATAATTAAAATTTGAATAATCAATAATTTATAATAATCATTTATTTCAACGATCACTCATCATTAAAAAAATTTAAATACTAAAACTTGATGGTAATTCTGGGAATTGAGTATACTTTATGCATTATAATACAATTATAAACAATAACATAGAGAAGAGTCTATTTTTCAATGAGAAAAGTCTATTTTTGCCCTCTCAACTATTGAACTAACTCATTTTTTGTCCCTCAATTTTCTATAAGTCCAATTTTAGTCCCTCAACTATTCAATAAGTGCATTTTTGGTCCTTTCATAAGTTAAGTGCTTATGTGTCCGTTAAATTTGATACATAATCAATGATGTGACATTAGTAACGTGATAAATGTTTGAAAAAAATAAAAAATTTATTAATTTCTCTCTTTTCTTAAAACATTATTTTTATTAAAAAAATGTATATTTTTTATGCATGTTTATTTGTTAAATAAAAATTAACATATTATTGTGTATGTGTTAAGAATATATTCCAGGTTATTGCTTACATGTCATATTTAACGGACACGTAAGCATTTAACGGATGGAAGGATAAAAAAAATCACCTATTAAATAGTTGACGGACAAAAATTGAATCAATAAAAAATTCAAGAATTAAAAATGCGCTAATGCAATAACTGAGGAAGACAAAATTAAACTTTTCTCTTCTCTTTTTCAATTTATTTTCTCAAACAATTCCAAGGTCGACAACAATAAAAGCACAACCATTCCAAAGTTGCGTGCACTCTATAAAACACACATCATATATATACTTTCTGTGGTTCACTAATATTCCCATTTCTCAGCTCTTTCATTCATTCACATTCATTCACTATTCACTCGCTGACTTACTCTTTCACACCACAACAACATAAACCGAAGAGATGGGAGCCGAGCTGCGGCGGAGCTGGAAGAATCCGGCCACCACCATGGAAGAATCCGACACGGCGGCGGCAGGCGTTCCCACCGTGCCGTCATCTCCAATCGCCATTGACATCTCGCTTCCCCTTCCTGAGATGAAGCCGCACATTGTGTTAGTTTTCTTCTCTATTTCTATTGTTGATCGGATTAAGGTTTTTTACTGGGTGGGGATTAGAAGAGTGAATAGTTGAGTTTGTTATTGGGTAATTAAGTTAATTTTGTGTTGGGATGAAAGATGGTTATGGGTTAATTAATAGGGTAGAATTTTGAGTTTTTTTTTCCAAGGACCAGTAAGTAGAAATGACTTTTTTCAATAAGCCCTTGGCCGTAATAATAATAATTATAATAATAATTTTAAACTGGAAACAAGTTTTGCATATTCTTAATCTTTCTTTTTCATGTGAAAGATCGAGACAGATACAGGATCATATCTCGTATTAATTTCCTTACTTGCTTGTTTGATCAATATAAACTTTGTTTGTAAAATTTTCTAGTGTTTCCTTTTCCTTTTATTTGTCGATTGAGTATTTATTCGCTGAATTGGTGTCTGTATTATCTGTTTTTGTTTTATCCAGTATAAATGATATCTATCCAAATTAAAAGATTATATATTTATTTTTCAGGGCTTTATTGAAGGATTTGTTTGAAAAATGGTCGTCATTTGACAGCTCGTGTTTTTCCATAGAGAAAGTCTCTGGTGGAATCACAAATCTGTGTGAGTTATCCCAAAAAATCATTTTTATTTTTTTTAATTAATTGAGCGTGCTAAAGTTGAACAAGAAAAGGACAAAATTCTAAATAAATATTGGTGTTGGTCCTAATTGAAATTATATTATTTTACCTATTTGTCCCCAAATTGGAAATTTGTCGCAACATTAGCCTCAATTAGGCCTATATTAACCCTCATTTTAGCAATTATTTAATATTTATACTTTACGTCGATACGTCGATTAATCCTCAAATCTGTGCATCCGTTTAATTTAACTGAGCAAGACTTGTTTTTACGTTCGTATTTTGTTTTTAATTAAGGCTGAAATATGGAAATTGGAATTACCGGGTCTTACTTAATTCACTCTTAAGTAAGGCTTACTTGCAAAATTGAGGCCTAATTGGGGCTAATTTTCGTAAAATTGAGGGTAATAAATAAAAATTAGATTTCGAGGCTTACTTAAATTAGTCTTAAATAAGGCTTATTTTCAAAATTGAGGCCCAACTGAAGCTAATTTTGTGAAATTTCACCATTTGGGTGGAATGAAAATTTGTAAAATAATTAATGAGATATTAATTATTAGTCTGACATTTAAATATAATTAATTTTGTTTAGTATTGAAGATCAGTATAAAAGAGGGAAATTTTAATGAATCGTTGACGGTTCGATTATACGGCCCAAACACAGATTTAATAATTGATCGAAAAAGAGAAATGCAGGTACAATTCACAATATATTTCCCTTTACTTCTATTAATCGTTTTCAGAGAAATTTGCAAAAAATCCCTTGCATTATGCTTGAATTGCAAAAAAACCTTTAGAAACTTGCAAAAAAGTAATTATATTTACAAATTTTTGCAATTTCCTATAGTTTTCTTTTTTTGGCGAATTCCAATAATGGAAGGTCTTTTTTTTCAATTTAATCATAATGCAGTTTTATTTTATTTTAATATAATATTATAATTATAATGTTTCATATGATTAGGCTTTGCCGTATTTATCATCTGCTGGATTTGGGGCAAAATTGCTTGGAGTATTTTCAAATGGAATGGTTCAATCATTTATTAATGCTAGAACACTTGAACCTTCAGGTTTTTAAATAATAAAATAATAATTTTATTTATTTACCAATTCTTTCTGATTTACATTTGTTTTAATTTATGGCTTAGTTCTATTTTTTGTCTTTAATTTTTCAGACATGAGAAACCCTAAAATATTTTTATTTACCAATTCTGTATGATTTAGTTTTGTTTTAATTCATGGATTAATTAATGTTATTTTTTGTGTTTGATTTTTTTTAGATATGAGAAACCCTAAAATATTTTTATTTACCAATCCTCTATGATTTATGTTTGATTTAGTTTACGGATTAATTAATGATATTTTTGTGTTTAATTTTTCAGACTTTACAAAGCCTAAATTATTTTTATTTAGGAATTCTTTATGATTTATGTTTGTTTTAATTCATGGATTAATGCTATTTTTTGTGTTTAATTTATCAGATATGAGAAACCCTAAAATAGCGAGTGAAATTGCGAAAGAACTTAGTAGGTTTCATCAAGTGGAAATTCCCGGTATTAGAGAGCCCCAATTATGGAATGATATTTCTAGGTTCTTAAAAAAAGGTAACGCACCTTTTTTTGTTAATATTTTGATGATTCATTATTTTGTACTTTTTTCCGATTTTTTGTGTTTAGTTGTGGTATTGAGGCTGAATTGACACTGATCTTGTTTATTTGGGGATGAGTTGTGTTTTAACTGAGTCAAATTTGCACAATTGAGGATTAATTGATGAAATTTGAATAGTTTTGAGGCTTAATTGCACAATTTGAGGACTAACTGAGTTTTAATTGAAGCAAAAAAAAGAAAAGTTGAGTAATTTGAGGCTTAATTTACAGTTCTACTTCTACTATTAATTGGGGCTTTGTTTCACTTACTGTGGGATTAATTTAGGTTTTAAAATTAATCTTTTTATCACAGCTGAAGCTTTGAAATTTGATGATGATGATGATGACGAAAAACAGGCCAAGTACCAACAAATCTCTTTTACAGAAATACGAACTGAAGTTAATCAACTTAAGGTAATTAATTAATTAATTAATTAATATGCTTTTAAATCTGTATAAAAACCAAGAATTGTAATCTTAAATGATTGAGGCTTAATTTGGGCTATTTGAGTACCCAATTGATTGTTAAACATCAATTATGGTCAAATAAAATAAATAACCTAACAAAAAAATAGGTCAAAATATGGGATTTCAGGTGAAAAAAAAATACTTTGTCTAATCTTCTCTCTTCTTTCTCTCTCTAAAACAGGAACTCACGGAGCGTTTCAGTGCACCTATCATTTTTGCACACAATGATTTGCTTTCAGGAAATTTGATGCTAAATGACTCAGAAGGTTAAACTTTGTACTTTCTCTTCTAAAATAATTAAAATAATAATAATAATATATATAAGAATTTCAATTTTGGCAAGTACTTACTAGTACCTCATTTTTATTTCAATTTAATCCAAATTAGGCTTATTTAAGCATAAATTATTCTTTTTTTTTTGTCAAATAAATCCTCAATTAACCCTTGAATAGAGAATTATGCTGCAATAATTAAAAAATAAACTACCATAAAAAATAAAAAATAAACTAGAAGACTGGTACCAAATCCAAGACATATAAAACACCAACAATCCAACCAATGCTCAAATCAAATTAAAAAATTATATATTTTACTAATTTTGCTATTTTATGTTTTTTTTTCTTACATTTATTATTTTTATTAGGTAAACTGTATTTCATAGACTTTGAGTATGGGTCATACAGCTATAGAGGGTATGATATTGCCAACCATTTCAATGAATACGCTGGTTTTGATTGTGACTATGATTTGTAAGTTTTAGCGTTAAATTAAGTTTTCTTATTTAACATATATTCCATACAAAACTTTATAATTTGTATATTTCCATAAAAGCTAGTAGAAATTATGAACTTGTCAGAAATTAGTGCTTCGAAAAAATATTTGTGTTGTATATACAAACATAAACTGAAATTGTTTATTTTACACTTTTATTGCTTAATATGATTTGATTTATGCCAGTTCTGATTGTGACTATGATTAGTATGTTCAAATTAGTATCAAATTAGGCTTTTTTTTTAAAATTAAATTTCATGCAGAACTTTATAATTTACATATTTCATTAAAAAAACTAGCATACGGATTATGAAAGTTCCGGAAGTTAATTCTTTGAAATATATCGGTTGTCATAAGATCATTTATTTAATGCAAAATTTGCAAAATAGCCTAAATTGCTAAAAAATCCTACATTATAAAAAATTGCAAAATTCTCTTTATAAGTTTAATACCATTAATCTATCGATGTAATCTATGGCTATTCTTTGAATATTTGAAGAATATAGGTTTTGTTTTGCAATTTAGGCAGAATGTAAGGGCTTGTTTGTAAAATTCTCTTTTGTTGATTTTTATGATTTGATTTACGATGGCTTGAATAATTTTCAGGTATCCAGATAAGGAGGCGCAATATCATTTCTTTAGGAGTTATTTGGATTCTGATAATCCAGAAGCAGTACGTTATTTTAATACACTATTATCATCTTTTGTCAATTTGATGTGTAATTTGTTATTTGGTCATATTCAACGTTAGAAGTTTTGAGCAATGATTAAATCTCAAGTGGCCTCAAATAAGCAATTAAACGTTCTTCATATGTATTAATTAATGTTTCAAGTACTTGTTGTTATTTATATATTATTTTTTTAATGCAAGCAGGTTTTAGAGAGAGATTTGGAGACGCTTTATGTGGAAACAAATACCTTTCGACTCGCTTCCCACCTTTACTGGGCTCTTTGGGCTCTTATCCAGGTATTTAATAATAGTAAATAAATAAATAAATAGTAACTAATATTTGAATTTATTTTAGCAATTAATATTTGAACATTAATTAAATGATATTCCAATTTGTGATGAAATGTGTAGGCAAAAGTATCGCCGATTGACTTTGACTACCTCGGATATTTCTTCTTGCGGTACAATGAATACAAGAAACAAAAGGATTTGTGTTTCTCTCTTACTGAATCATTTTTCTCAGTTTAGAATATTGATAGTTTTGTTTTATTTATTTTATTGTTATTTTTTTTGCGGTTCGTTGGTCAAATTTTATTTGCGCTTCTTAATATTCTTGTGTTGTGTTGGTAACTTTTTGATTTAGTTATTGTATTTATTTGTTGTTGGGTTAATTTGAAGGAATAGGCATCCATTTTTATATAATAATATACATGATTTTATTTTGTTTAATGTTATCATTTTACAATTTTAATGGAATAGTTGTGTTAGTTTATGAATTATGATGATGTGTAATAGTCTCATCTTATTTTGTCATATGCTTTTGTTATAAAAAAAAAATTAACTACATTTGATTTCCTTTGAGCGAGTTTTTCTATAATTCTTTTTTTTGCTATAATCTCAAAATAAACATTTTCCTCAAACTCATAATTTAAAAATAAACCTGGAAGCCTAAAAAACAACCTTTTAAGACAAACAAACTTATTTATAATTGTACCTAACAGAACATTAATTTTAAAACCACCAACAAATAATGATGCATCCATCATGTATCATTTCAGCCATGTCCAAACTTTCCCGCGCTATAATTCCAAGTTGTCCCAACTTTCAAAAACCACTCCAAAATTCAAGCGCACTCTGTCTCTGCTCCCCGTGACCTTTCCACAATATAAAAAGACCTAACACTACAAAACTAAACTAAAATAAATTATACAATATCAGAGGTGCTGTGATCCGCAAAGTTATTTCAAGTTCACATATGAAATGTTAGCAGTGGCTAACAACATCAGATTCAGATTACAAAAGATATGATAAAATTACAAAAATATATTTTATAAAAACAACAGGTACAGTAAAATTAAAAAAAAAATATATTTATAAATACAAAAGGTATATTCAAGTACAAATATATATGTGTATAGATAAAACTGTATAGTGGACGTTTCTGGACACTCCAAACGCTGTGCACTTCGAATAATTTCTCTTCCAACAAACAAATAGTATGATGATACATCTCGCTTTATTGTTTGGTTCACCATACAACAGTTTCACCCAACAATCCCTCCCTAAACCCTATCCCCGCCAAAACCTCACAAAACCCTAGTCCCTGTCTGCGCCCATAAACTAAAACCCTCATCTCCCTCTCAATTTCCAAACTATTTCCCAACAATTTCCAACGACGAGGATGTACGTGGTGAAGAGAGACGGGAGGCAGGAGGCGGTGCACTTCGACAAGATCACGGCGAGGCTGAAGAAGCTGAGCTACGGGCTGAGCCAGGACCACTGCGACCCTGTTTTAGTTTCTCAGAAGGTCTGCGCCGGGGTCTACAAGGGCGTCACCACCAGCCAGCTCGATGAGCTCGCCGCCGAGACCGCGGCCGCCATGACCGCCAGCCATCCTGACTACGCTCAGGTGGGAAAAGAGGAAATTGGAATTGACTGATTTTTTGAATCGAGTGAAGAATTAGGAGTGTGGAATGGTGAAATTGACGAAGGGGGAGTTACTGCTATGCCCTTTTATGAAAGATTTGTCTTTAGAGATTTTGAACTTTTATGTCAAAAAGGATTGTATAATTTTATGAAAGGATTGTACTTTTATTGGATTGCAATTTAGTCCCTGCAATATTGATTTAAACTTTTTGATTTATGTACTTTATGGAAACTTGCGTAATTGGTCCTTGAGTCAGGGATTAAATGAGCACAATTCTATAAAGTATAGGGCCTAGAATGTTTGAATCAGTAGTACGAGGACCCAATTGCAACCCAATTAAAGTATAAGGACCAAATTGCAATCCAATTGAAGTACAAGGACTATCAGGCATATATCCTTTTTATGAATAAGCACTAGGATTGCCGAGTTAAGAGTGTGAAATGATAAATTATTTTTCTTTTTCTTTTTCTGTAGCTTGCAGCTAGGATTGCGGTTTCTAATCTCCATAAGAACACAAAGAAATTGTTTTCAGAAACGTAAGAGCATCATTTTATGCTTTATTGTTCAATTTTTTTTTTCCATTTTTGAGGGATTTTTAATTTTTTTTTGTATTGAAATTTTTGTAGGGTCAAAATTATGTATGCTCATTATGATGAAAGATCTGGACAGGAAGCGCCTTTAATAGCTGATGATGTGTATGATATAATCATGAAGGTGAGTATTTTAATAAAAAAATACAAATGATAACATTTTGGATTTGTGATTCCTCTCTCAAAACTAATTACTTCATTTTTTGAATATATTACAACCCTGAGTTTTTAGAGGGACAATTTTGACAGATTTCAGTTTTAGACGGATATATTTGATCTTTTAAATTGATATTAGACCTTTTCTTATGCTTTAAATTAAGTTATCAAACCAATTCATCTATCCGAAAGGGTAACTTCACTCGATTTCGACTTTTACAAGGCTCAAAATCCAACATTTCTGGTCTCAAAAGTGTAAACAGACCCAACATTCAATCAACATTACACTTCTCACATCTCCTTCCTTATTTTAATCTATCAAATCCACCCAACTCATCTATCCGAAACGGTAATAAATTCACTCGATTTCGACTTTTAAAATGCTAAATAAACGACATTTCCAATCTCCAAACTGTCAACAAACCCAATACTTCAATCAATATCACCATTCTTCTCACATTTCCTCCTTTTTTTCCTTTCAGAACGCAGCCCGTTTAGACAGCGAGATAATCTACGACCGCGACTTCGACTACGACTACTTCGGCTTCAAAACCCTCGAACGCTCTTATTTGCTCAAGGTCGACGGGAAGGTCGTCGAGCGGCCCCAACACATGCTCATGCGCGTCTCCGTCGGAATCCACAAAGACGATGTGGACTCGGCGATCAAAACTTATCATTTGATGTCTCAGAGATGGTTCACTCATGCGTCTCCCACGTTGTTCAATTCCGGGACTCCCAGGCCTCAGGTTTGTATAGTCTTGCTTTATTATTTGTACATGAAACTAAGAGATATGCGTGATATTTCTTGTATTCTGCAAGCGTATACATAATATCTCCTTTTTGTAGGGGTATATATGATATTTTTTTTTGTAACTTTTTTACGTGGTTTTATTTTACCTGAGGTCTAGGGGTCCTGGAATTGAAAAGGGTAGGGGACGCGTGAGTGAACCGTCTCTGAGACATCAAATTATACGATTTAATCGTTGAGTCAATATTGTCTTTATGGATTTTGGTTCGAAAGATGGTTCACTGATTCACTCACATATCGCCTAATCTGTTTAATTCTGAGACTCCAAGGCCTCATGTAAAAATGTGAAAATATCAAAATATGTCATATACATGAATAAGTGAGACAGAAGGGTAGTTTAAGGAATCTTTTGAAAAATTACAAGACGAGAAGTATTTATGATATTTTCCACGTTTTGTGGGGGCATTCATGATATTTCACATTTTGGAGCGATATACACGACATTACGATCAAATTCACAAAATTCTTTCTTTAGGTGTATTGACTATACCGCTGACCTTTATTTTCCTTTTATTTTTCCTTTCACAGCTGAGCAGTTGTTTCCTAGTCTGCATGAAGGAAGACTCGATCGAGGGCATCTACGACACCCTAAAAGAATGCGCCGTAATCAGTAAATCCGCGGGCGGAATCGGCGTGTCGGTGCACAACATCCGCGCCTTCGGGAGCTACATCCGCGGCACCAACGGCACCTCCAACGGCATCGTCCCCATGTTGAGAGTGTTCAACGATACGGCGCGCTACGTCGATCAGGGCGGCGGCAAACGGAAAGGTAATTGGTTTGAAGTTGTAATTGTTTGAAGTTAAGGTGTTTGTTTATTATTTCGCTGTTATTTCGAAATGAGTTTTCTTGAGAATTTAAGACATTAAAGTTTGTTTTTTTTGTTGGGGGGGGGGGGGGGTTGAAAAATGGAAGTATAGAGTGTTTTTTTGTTCTGAGTCCATGGGGGGAATTGGGGTTTCGGTGCATAATAGAGGAATGAATGGCACGTCCAATGGGATTGTGCCGATGTTGAGGGTGTTTAACGATACGGCGAGGTATGTTGATCAGGGCGGCGGCAAACGGAAAGGTAATTGGTTGGGGAGTTTAAATTATTAGGAGATGTTTTTGAAAAACCCTAATGTTTTCTTAAATTTGTCGAAATGAAATCCTAACTTTATAAATAATATTATTAATAAAAAACCTCTAAATAATATTCAAATATTTTATAAATAATATTATTTCAAAATAAATGTCCATCAAGGCGGGGTCAAGCGAAAAGGTGATGGTTTGGTTGGATTAATTTTGAAAGTTTGAATTGTTGGCTTTTGTTGTTTTGGGGTTCGTTTTGATTGGGTTTTTTTATGCATTGCTTTAGGTGCTTTCGCGGTGTATTTGGAACCGTGGCATTCTGATATTTTCGAGTTTCTTGACCTGCGCAAAAACCACGGAAAGGTAAAATTATAGTTTCCAATTTCTTTATTTTTTAAATTTATAAACTCCAAATTAGCCTCTCTATACTGTCCTACTAAGGCTCGATAGACTCATAAACCCTCAATTGCGTAATTATGCCCCAATCATGCAATGATCAACGACTAATTTATCTCTAAAACAATCTTCTTTCAGGAAGAGAGCCGCGCGAGAGATCTATTTTATGCATTGTGGGTCCCAGATTTGTTCATGGAGAGAGTGCAGAGCAACGGGCAGTGGTCCTTGTTCTGCCCCAACGAAGCTCCCGGCCTCGCCGACTGCTGGGGCAAAGAATTTGAAAATCTCTACCTGAAATACGAAACACAGGTTCGTTCTGTTTGTCAATCCTTAATCCAAAATCTGAATAATTAATCCCAATTATTGAGTTTATCACATTTTTGATGTTTAGTAAGTGTAGATTTGTAAATTTGGCCTTTAAATAAAATAGGAAAGAGTGGTTTGTTTTGTTAGTCTTAATTTAAAATATGAGTGATTTATCCCCATTATTATTATTGTATTTGTCACTTTTTGAAGGAGGGGTATGTTGGTATTTTGTATGTTTTTAGTGGTATAATTTAAAATTTATCCTGTTTTTCTTGCTTTTTAATTTATTGTGGTTTGTGGATTTTAGGGCAAGGCAAAGAAATCTGTTCCTGCACAGAATTTGTGGTTTGAGATTTTGAAGGCCCAGATTGAAACTGGAACTCCGTACATGCTTTTCAAGGTATTAATTAACTTGATTTATTTCTTTTAAAAAAGTATAATCTTTACTAATTGATATACTAATATTATTGCATCTAATTATGTTATTTACAGGATTCTTGCAACAGAAAAAGCAACCAACAGAATTTAGGAACCATTAAATCGTCAAACTTATGCACTGAAATAATAGAATATACGAGCCCTACTGAAACTGCAGTTTGCAACTTGGCTTCAATCGCTTTACCGCGATTCGTCAGAGAAAAGGTACTTTCAATTAAATTTTTTTCTTTATAATCATTTGTTGTTCATTATGTTAACATTTAATTTATAATAATTTTCTTTCAGGGAATTCCGTTAGAATCTCATCCGTCTAAATTAGTCGGCAGCCGCGGTTCTCAAAACAGATTCTTCGATTTTGACAAACTAGCTGAGGTTTAATTTCATTTATTTATTTAACCATTTATTCTTCACTTAATCATATTTCTTTGATATTATACCAAATGGACTATTTTCATACCAACATGTTTCTACAAAATCTGAATAAATGAGTAGATATTAATTTTTAATTATATTTTCTTAATATTCTACCAAATTGACTATTTTCATACTAACATATTACAACAAATTTGACTAAATGAATAGACATTAATTTGTACTCATATTTTCTTAATATTATACCAAACGGAGTAATTTCATACTAACATGTTGCCACAAAATCTGAATTAGACAACAAATATTAATTAATTATTTTCTTTTCCCAGGTGACGTCACTTATAACGTGGAACCTGAACAAAATAATAGACATAAACTTCTACCCAGTGGAGAACGCGCGGAGGTCCAACATGCGCCACCGCCCCATCGGCGTGGGCGTCCAGGGATTGGCCGACACTTTCATTCTCCTAGGCATGCCTTTCGATTCTCAAGAGGTAACTTGCTTTGATGATTAATTTCTAGGTAAGTATATTTAATAAAGGCTTTTATTATGGTAAAGGCTTGATTAAAACCCAGTTTAGTATCCTCTTTTAAAAGACAGAATTTCCTCGTTTTCACTCAATTTTGTTTTAATTTCCACTCATTAAGTCTAAAAACGGGCCTCAGAAAGGAAAAAAAGAAAATCTGAGTTAAAACAATACAAAATGGAATTAGTTTAAACGAGTAGTCAAAACGGATATTGGTACCGAGCACGCTTGTTAGATGCAACAAAATATGATATGATCTTTGTTTTGGTTTAAATAAGTTCCTCTTGTTTTTTTGTTTTTTAGGCTCAGAAGCTGAATAAGGACATATTTGAGACGATATATTACCACGCTTTGAAAGCCTCAGCTGAGCTGGCGGCTAAAGAGGGTCCCTACGAGAGCTATCAGGGAAGCCCTTCTAGCAAGGTATAATTTGAATAATTTGAATTTGTACTTGCTGAGAATAATTTGAATTTGAAATTTGGGGAACTTGCAGAAGAAGCCCTTGCATTTTGTTTTAATCTCAAAAAGCCTCCTTATTCTCTATAAAATTGCAAAAGAGTCCCTACCATTTGGCAATATATAACACGTTAGTCTAGTCATATCAATCACCAGTTGTTTTTCTTGCAATTGTCTTAAGAATAGAGGGTCTTCTTTGTAATTTCCAATAATGGAGGGTCTCTTCTGCGATTTAAGCGTAACACAGGGGCTTCTTTGCAAACTTCTCTTGAAGATTTTAGCAAACCTGCCGAGGCCAGATGATTAGTTATACTGTCGCGAGCACTAACTTGTATCAGAAACAAACCCTCGCTCTCTCCTCCAACCCTCATTCCTAACATTCCCACTTCTCCTACTCTCCATTTTCCCAGGGAGTTCTGCAGCCGGACATGTGGAACGTGGTCCCATCTGAACGCTGGGACTGGCCGGCTTTACGTCAACTAATTTCCGAAAAAGGTTTGAGAAACTCGCTTCTCGTGGCGCCGATGCCGACGGCCTCGACAAGTCAGATTTTGGGCAACAACGAGTGCTTCGAGCCCTACACCTCCAACATTTACAGCCGCAGAGTCCTCAGGTCGGTTTGTGTTTATTATTTATGGAATTTTCCGTAAAGGAAAAAAATGTTTCTTTTTTAATATGGGGAAACCTCCTGCTTTTAAACATTCTATGTCGAAAACTAAGTTTTGGAGGATTGAAATGTCGTAATTTTAACTTTTTATTTTTAGAAATCCCCTAAATTTATGTTTTATTTTTCTTGATTTATTTTTGAATGATAGATGAATAATTTGAAAAAATGTGTTTATGTATTATTTATATATTATTTAGATGGGTTTTTGGGAAATTGAAACTTAGAAATAGGGTTTTTCGACATTCCAAAAGTTTGTTGTTTTTTCCGTAAATACAAAACATATAGCGTTTTGTTGAAATGTTTACCTTTTCAAAACATACCCATGAAACATACTCTTGTGATATTAAAATTTTGTAACTTTTTCGTTTAAATTTCAGCGGAGAGTTTGTTGTGGTAAATAAGCATCTATTGCACGATTTGACCGAGATGGGAATTTGGACTCCAACTCTGAAAAATCAAATAATTTATGATGATGGATCCGTTCAGAAGATTTCTGAAATTCCTGATAATTTAAAAGCCATTTACAAGTAAGCATGCCTCGTTTGAGTTATGGTATTAATATTTGTTTCTTTTTGCTTAAAATAGATGCTAAGCCTCAATTAAAAATCAGGAAACAAAAACAGGGATCTTTTCAAAAAACATTAAAAAAAAGGGGCTAATGTACCGTTATTGTGATTTTCGTAGCATATTCAATATTTAATTTATTATCTTTTTTGACATGTCATTTGTACGATATTCACAAAAATATAATAGTTAAGATCACATATTATCGCATAATAGTTAAAATAACAAATGATACAGCAGTTCAAATCACAACAGACAGTCTACTAATCTTATCTCGCTTTTCTACCGCTCTATCATTTGTGCCAATAAATGTTTCTCTTAATTTCATCTTTTTTTATTTGTAAGTTAATTATACTAATTGTGATGGTTTGTTATTACAGAACCGTGTGGGAAATAAAGCAGAAAACAATAGTTGACATGGCGGTTGACCGTGGCTGCTTCATTGACCAAAGTCAAAGCTTAAATATTCACATGGATCAGGCAAATTTTGGGAAATTAACTTCACTTCATTTTTATGCGTGGTCCAAGGTGATTTATATTTATTTTTATCCTCATTTTTGCAATTAACCCTAAATTTGACCAACCGTTGTGTCAAAAAAACGTAATTGGTATATTTTAACAATTTTTGAATTATGAATCAAACCATTTTTATCATTTTAGATTGAATAAAAGAATTTGTAAACATATTAATTAGGGGTATTTTGGTCCCAAAAAAATAATTGATGAAATGTTGAAAGTTGGATAAAAAAATCAATTCACTTTTGTAGTGGTTTTTTGAGGAAATCTAAAAAACAAGTCTTTTTTAAAAATATTTAGAGAACTTAGGGTTTGTTTTTAAAATTTCCGTTTATAAATCCTCTGTAGGGTCTGAAAACTGGGATGTATTATTTGAGAACTCGTGCTGCTGCTGATGCGATCAAATTCACCGTCGATACTTCTCTTCTAAAAGTATGTATTCATTTTCATTTTTTTGACTTTATAATATCTCATTTGAATATATAAAGACTACATGTTCTGTATTAAATTTTATACGAGTTCATAAAATTCATGTGAATAAATAAATGATGCAGGATAAAAAGCCAGAGCAAGAGGAAGTTGAGGCTAAAATGGCACAAATGGTTTGTTCATTGAGCAACAAAGATGAGTGTCTTGCTTGTGGCAGTTAGATTATTTTAAATAAATTTATAATTTATCAAATTTGGAGTTAGATGATTTTCAGATTATTCGTATAGAGACGGCTTTGTTTCGAACGGTCTGTTGTGACTTGTTTAAGTAGAATTGTCTAACTAGGTTGTTATGTAATGTATATAAATGTGATATTACCATGACAGGATGTTTGGTGGTAATATTTAATGTTGGATGCTTTGCGTATTTATGGCTCGTGTGTATTATGGTTTGCTGGCTCTCTTGAGAAATGGCTAAATAAAAATGCTTATGTTGACCTTTCACAAATCTATTGACGATGATGCTAGTTTACACCAAAAATAATAGGACTTCTCAACTAGATACATGCATTTCAGGCTTGAGTCTTGCCATCAAGAGTATACCTAGAATATCCAATTTATTAAGTAAGGCTCAACAAATTTCAAAATAGCGGGACTTTGACAAGTTGATATGTACATTTCATGCAGTGACTTGATTGAGATTGTTCAGAAACAATTGTAATATAACGACACTTAAATAAGCATTTACAAATAGCAATTTTTTGTATCACCACATCAGTTCTGTACTATATGAAATACTATACTCGTATGCAATATCAACGCAATGCAACACATGATATTTTTATGATTTTATACCCTAAATCACATGATATATTCCACACATTTTTTCACTTTTAAATTCTACATGGTTTTTTATATGGAAACTTTTTACATATACTTGTGTGAATGTAGTCCCACCTTTTTTTTCTCTTCTCGGTCCTCTTTCCTAAACTGAAAACATTATATAACTGACATGTCATATACTCACTACAACAAAAACATATATCACCTACGGCCATAACCCGTGGCTATTGCTAAAAAAACTGTAGGTATAAGCAATAACGACGGCCAACCGTCAGTATTGGACTGTAGGTATTGGTGTTGACGCTAATGCCATCAATACCGACAGGCCGTCGTTATTGACAGTCAACACCGATGGCCATAACAATAACGACAGCCCCGTTGGTAATGACAATCAATAATGACGGCTTGTCAATAACATCGGGCCGTAGCAATAAAGCAATAACGACGGCTCATGTTTATTTTCAAGCCCGTTGTTATTGACTTTGGCCCCACGTTTATTTTTTGGAAATTTCACATCATTACCGACAGGCTGTCGGCATTGATCCCTCAATAGCGACAGCCTGTTGCTATTGATCATATCAGTTTTTGACAACACACCCCTTTTTTTAATACATTTTCCATTTTTTTCACAAATACTAAAACTAAAAATAAAATAAAATCACACAAATATATTAGTTAGCGACATCGCAATTACAAATTTATACGCGCAAGTCATACACCACACCATTCACATAACCTATAAACAATAAATCATCCAATACAATCATAACTTTAATTAACCCTCAAAACCCTCATCACCAAAATCCATACAATAACCCTACAAATGTACTCTAGATCGCTAGACCGATAAACCGTAACACTCAAACCGCTAAACCAAATGCTCAAACCATAAAAGTCAAACATAAAAGTGTGAAACCCTAAACGTCATAACCTTAGCACTCAAACCACAAACTAGTCTCCGAGCGATAAATCCGAAACCCAAATCGTCATAAAATCCTCATTAAATAATCCGACCCCTTTCTCTCTCCAAACATTTGCTCGCCATTTTTTCCACATTTCAACCTATAGTAATAACCATTGATAAAATTATAATTAATTAATTGACATAATTAAGAAAAGGGGAATTTATCTTTACGTATTGACTTTAATTTATAAAATACCTCGTCGCTATGAATATCTCAGCCAATAAAAAACAGGCTTTTATGCTCCAATTTTTCCCTTGAAGCATTCAAATATATAATATATCTTCGTTCATGCCCCTAAAATTTTCATTAATTACAAAAAGAAAATGAATACCAACTAAATGAAACACAAAATTTCAGTTTCACCCCTACAAAACCTTAAAAATATCACACATAGGATATACCCCCTCCGAAATGCAGGGGCTTTTTTGCAAATTTCTCAAAAAAATTCTCACTACTTTAAACTTTCTATTTTTCCAACCAAAAAAAGACTTAAAAATTTATACGGAGATTTATTTTAATCTTACCTGAAAGTTACTTGTTGTAACCGAAAAAGAGTTTGTCCCGCCACAACCTGAGCCGCCGAAACAGTGTTCATATTTTTTTGGAGCTGCTCGTTCTCCCCTTTGACTTTCTTCACATTCAATTCATGCCTTAATAAAAATTAAAAATAATTAAATTTGTTTTTGTAATAGATCAAAAAGGTAAAAAGATAAATTTGTGAAACAGCCCCTGTGTAATGATAAAATTACAAAAGAACCCCCTCTGCTATTGGAAATTGCAAGAAAATAACTCTAGTCTTGAGGAACTTGACAATAAAAACATCCATGCTTTTTTAGGAATTTCCTTAAGAATGAAGGGTATTTCTTTTTTGCAATTTCCAATAATGAAGGGCCTTTTTGCAATTTTCTATAAGAATAGAGGGGCATTTTTTTTTTAACAATTTCTAACAATGGAGGGGCTTTTTTAGTAATATAAATAAAAATAAACTAATAATAATAAAAATAACAATGATAATTACCATTATTATTATTGAAAATGAGAAAATTTTGAATAAATAGTGAACAAACCTAGTATTAGTGATGCCTAAGCTTAAGAGTACCAGCAAAAGTAGTACCTAATTATAAAAATAATTTAAAACAAAACATTTTGAAATGAATTTAATTAATAAATTTAATTTAATTTTTTATTTTGATGGAATAAATGGAATATAGACATATTCACCTCTTATTGAAAAAGTTGAGTTTGTTAACCCACCAACTCCTCTTTCTTTTCGAAATGATGGTCATGTACGATGCATCCACTACGTTGGATCCGCACACGAATAAAACGGTCTGGATCAGATGGACACAGGACGGGAAATTCTCATTCAAATTGGCGTACAATTTCCTACGTGTACCAGGTATTCGATGTTATTGGCAAAATGCATTATGGATAATCTAATGTCCTCCAAGGGCCAAACTCTTTGCTTGGATCGTACTTCAAAATAAAATTCTTACGGCCGATAACCTAGCTAAGAGAGGGTGGCCGGCTACAACTCGATGCGTTATGTGCAGTTTCGAGAATGAAACAAGAGGCCACCTCTTTGTTCTTGCGAGTTCGCGAGATGGTATTAGCATAGAATTTTTTTATACTTGCAATTGCCGACCGATACTAATTGCTCGGTGAATGACCTTTGGTTTCAAAACCAATCTCGTCTTACCAATGAAAAGAAGCTTACTTGGGATACCCTTTGGATTACTGGAATTTGAAGTATTTGGCTTGAACGGAACCGACGGATATTCTCGCACATAAGCCAGCCGAGAGATGCACTCCTGAGATGGATCTCGTCGGAGGTTGACTCTTGGATAAAGCACTGCTAGTCGGATCTCTTTTTGATAGATAGGGATTGGGTGTCTTCTCTCTTTTTTGCGACTTTTTGTATTTTTATTATTACTATTTTATGTAATCTCAAAACATTGTAATCCGTCAGGTGATCGCTTGTTTTACAAATAAAAAAAAACAACATACACTTTCAAAACATGAAATAAAACCGATGATTTAAGAAGGTTCATTGAGAAAATAATTTTGCATCCGCTTTTATGCCATTAAATTTGTAGTTATATCGTTTTGGCTAGATCTGAGGTCAACCTTGTTCATTGGTGCTACTAATGTTTTTTTTGCCATAAGATATTCATCAATCTAACTGGTATTTAAATTAGTACCTAAAATTCTACACAATTGAATCCAACTAGTTTTGAACAGTTCGATCAAAATGAACGGTTCAAAAAAATAGAAATGGTAATGGGTGGTACAAAAGCAATATATAAATATAAAAAAAAATCAATATATAGTAATAGAATCATACATAGAGAGGATAAAAAATCAATATATATATATATATATATATATATATATATATATATATATATAGCACAAAACAGTATATAAGGAAGTACAAAAGTAATATATGAATCTTTCAAAATACTATATACAAAATAGTATATAGATTTTACTATTTTAGAATTATATATGATTATTATAAGAGGTTAACAGAGTCTTCAGATTTCTCATGATGGAACTTCCAAGGGCCCAGACGTGCACTCAAAATGATGGTGCTCACACCACTAATCAGAAAAAAATCAGCCCTATATAAACAACCTCAAGTTACCCTTGGAAGTAACCAAACAACTCAATACACAATGCATTACATTCCTCTCATCTTCTTCCTAACCTCTCTCATCTTTTCCCCAACCATATCAACAAATATTCTCAACGGCGTAACATTGGAACTAACGCATGTCGACTACGGTCGTCAACTCACCAAATTCGAGCACCTCAAAATCTGTGCACTGAGAAGCCAGATACGGACCGCATATCTAACCGCCCGACTGTTCCCAAACAGCAAAAACCCTTACAATCAGGCTAATATACCATTTCACCCGTCTGGCGCCTATGAGTACGTACTGGAATTCTCCATGGGAACTCCTCCGCAACCTTACACATTTATCCTCGACACGGGCAGCGACCTTATTTGGACGCAATGCAAACCATGCAAGCAATGTGTGAAACAACCGGCCCCGCTTTTTGAACCGACAAAATCGTCTACATTTTCGCTCCTACCATGTTCAAACAAGATGTGCCAAGATCTTCAAGATCGCGAGCAGTGCATCAGCAATCAGTGCATATATTCTTATTCTTACGGAGATTTGACGTATTCGTATGGACCGCTTTCCCGCGAGATCTTTACACTCGGTAAATATATTATAGTTAAGTACCATATTTCTCGAATTTCTTCCTTTTTTTGTTATTGGTATTTAATATATTTTTTTTCATATTTGTTGTCATGAACAGGGCCGGCCGGTCTTGAGTATTTTGGGGCCTTTGACAATTAGTTTTTTGAGGACTTAAAATTTGAAATACTATTTTCTAATACTAAATACAATTTGTTTGTATATTTAAGAAACTAAAAAAATACAAAATAAATATGAAAATTAGTCAGAAACAAAGCCTATTCAAAGAAACACTAATAAAAAGAAGAAACCTTGAATTAAGACTCATAATTCATAATCAAACTTTTTCAATATATTTATAAGAATAATTTTTTGTTTAGAGAAATTAAAAGAGAGTGAAACCTTGAATTAAGAATATCATAATTTGAATCAAAGTGTTAAAATCAGAATTAGAGTTGGTGACAGTTTAAAAAAAAATAATCGAATTAAAGCAATAGCAGCTCTTCTTTCTCTGTCAATTTCCATGCTTCTATTTCCTTGTATATTTTTCCACCCTAATTTCTTTTTGTCCTTGTTCTTTTCGATATTCTCTTTGTTGTATTGCAGCCTTGTTGCATCTGATCTCGCGGTCCGTGTCGCTGGGCTTTAGCTGATGAATTTCATTGAACTTTTAACTTATATTTAAATTATATAGTGTTAAGAGTATATGACTTGGGGTCCTTGATAAAATGGAGCCTTAGACATTTGCCTACTGGGCCAAAGCCTAAGGCCTGCCTGATCATGAATTATCTTATTTCCTGGTCTTTTGTTACTATTATGATTTATATATATGTACTCCTTGTAGGAATAAATCCAAAGTCACTTTCCATCGACAAACTATTTCACACATTCTCTCAATTATTTGTGGGCCCAATATGATTTGTATATTTGTGGTTCACACAGATAAGTGAGAGAATTATAGAAAATTATGTGAACGAGTGTGATTTTATAGCTTCGTCCTGAATAAAAGAGCTTAGTATTTTATTATTTCTCGACTTTATATTTGAATTTGATAGGTACCACAAACAAGGTCAAAATGCCTTTCACGTTTGGGTGCGGAATTCAGAACGGTGGAGATTTGAACAATGCCTCTGGAATTGCCGGTTTCGGCCGAGCCTCGTATTCATTCGTATCTCAGCTCGGGGTGCCGGGATTTTCATATTGCATGACAGACAATATCAACAAAAAATCTCCTCTAAAGTTCGGTTCTCAAGCCGAGATATACAGTAACATTTTCGCGCCGGTTCAGACCACTCCATTTATACCTGCATTCTCTCAAGATTATAGTACTGTATACTTTGTTTCCATGACCGGCATAACGGTTGGTACCACCTGGTTAAAAATACCCAGATCGGTATTTGCCGACGGTACGATAGTTGATTCGGGTACCGCCTTCACTCAAATGCCTGAAGCAGCATATAATGAATTTAGGGAAGCTTTTTTGTCTATAGTGAAATTACCGTTTTCTAAAGAGAGTCCGGAAGGTCTCGAGTGTTTTTCATCAAAAAAAATTCGACCGTCACGTGTCAAAGTCCCGAATGTAATATTTCATTTCCAAGGGATGGACATGCATCTTCCACGCAAAAATTATGTAATGGATTTGGATAAAAAGGGCCTCATGTGTTTGACCATGCAGATGACGAGTGATTTGTTTATCTTAGGGAATGAGCAGCAGAAGAATATGCAGGTTATGTATGACTTGGCGAATAATAGACTCGCGATTGCTCCGACTCAATGCGATAAGCAGTGAGTTCGTGAGCTTTGATGTAAGTAAATAATGACATCTGTAATTCAGATGTTAACCAGAATGAGAAGATTGAGGCATGTATTGTAACTGTATAACGATAATAAAGTCAAAAAATGGATTACCATTTTTATTAATAATTAACCAAAATTCAATGAACGCTTTAAAGATTAGTAAGAAACAAATTGGCATAACTTGACGTTGACATTCATGATAATACCAGAATCATTGCCGCACTTCGTTGCGGATAACTTAATTACTTATTTATATTTTTATAGCGTGACTATAATTGAATTGCATTTATATATAAATAGAATATTTGTGTACTTTACCAAATTTATGCATAACTATATAGAACGATCATAAGTTGTGAAAAAAAAAATTCCATTAAACTTTTAAATGTTCATTAGGAAATATGATATAATTATTTCAAAAATGAATATAGATGTAATTACAAATAGGAAAATTGTAGATATTATAAAATATATCTTATTAATCTCAATTAGTCAATCTAGCGATCTCAGACATGAGGGCATGTCATATTGTAAAGTAGGTGAAAAATAAAAATTGGGGTTAATTTTATTCTCACAAACATAAAAAATAATTGAAAGAAAGTGAGGGAGACCAGCACAACATAAAGGATCATGTCTTTATCTTCTCATAGACCGTATGTGCACCAATCAACTTTTGCGGCGTTGTATGATTTTTCTGTTGTTTCAAATCCTGTCTTTGTAAACACAGAGTCTTGCAGACCACATAAAATTAGGAGTTGGTATTGTGCTGACCCGTGGACTGGGCTTTTATTTCTTGGACCATCCATTCCTTGGAAAAAAAATAGGCTCAATCACTGATGAATGTGCCAGAATGCATGTTGAATTTTTTACATATATGAATTTCAGTAGTGATGAAAGGTCAGTAGATTGGGTTTGGAAATAGAAAATAATTACTTATATTTGTTGTGTGAAATTTATATGATCAGCAGAGAAGAAATTCATGATCTGCATATCCTTCTTTGACAGATTCTACCGTAGTTACAGAGCATGATTTCCTAAAATTGTCATTGACTATTAACAAGAAAGCAATACAATCTGAAACCAAAAGGTTATGCCATTATAGGAAGCCCGGTCTGTCATAATGCAGCGAAACACCCTTAAGAGCGGCTATTGTACATCTCAGTGATAATCAGATCACAAATCCATTTCAGCGCTTGCATCTCAGCCTCAGAATCTGCCACATCAGGAAGTTCGTTCTTGTCGAGCCAGTTGAGAGCATGCGCAACGGCCCTCTCAACCATGCATTTCTTCTCAAGAGACGTCAAGTTTGAGAATTTCGCATCTCTAATGGCGTTTCTCACTTCGCACGCATGCCTCTCGAGTTTGTTTCTGACATCAGCCTTCCTGTTGAGCTCCACATCCTCGGCCTTGTATTTCTCGGCTGAAGTGAAATTTTCCGCAATCTCTCTCTCCATGTACACAACCAAACTATCAACAAGATACTTATCTTCCATCATCAGCAATCATCCTCTCGATCTCCTCCTCGTCGAGCCGGCCTTGCTCATTTGTAATCGTTATACTATTCTTGGTGTCACGTCCCAAAACCTAAATATATGACTTGAAGCGGGACAACCGCCGTAGCCATAACTACAAGGCATCATCACACTTATTCATACAGATATGATAAAAGTCTTAATTTATTCAAAATACGTAAATAGTCCAATGACATCATTTATTCAAATTAATTCAATGTCTTACTAAAATAGATGATAAAGTACGCTACAACATAATAATAAATAATGATAAATGTTTTCGCCGCTCAAGATACCCCAAGGCTCCCCATAAATCCGCTAACCTGGGCCAACAATGAAACAATAAAGAGAGGGTGAGTACGGACGCACTCAGTTAGGATAAAAACACAATAACGAAGCCCAGCCTCCTTCAGATTAACTTTTATATAAGCTATTTATCGTAATTATCTCCTTATAATTATACTCATATGTGTATATATATACATATATTTATTACTTCCTAATTTATAATTCTTAACTTCTTTGATTATTTTTCCTTATTTAATTATTTCTTTATTTTCTTATTAATTGATGTGTTTATCGTTGTCAAATTAATCATTTAATTTACTCTTTAATTTTCTTAATCTTTTCACTTTTCAATTATTGAGTGAGATACCTGAGCCTATATCAATATAGAAACAGAATATATCAAGCAATCACATAGTATACGAATAACGGAACCAAAGGGGGTCCAAATCGAAATTCCCTAACCTGAAAGAGCAAGCAATTAAAGCCGATCCTCAATCTTGCGCACCTGCAGCTTCTACTCCCACTTCCTCATCAGTAGATGCCCCTTCCTCAAATTCGTCTTCTAAGGTGCCGGAGGCTATAATTTACAATTAGCCTCGATTATAATCCAATTTCACACGATAATAACCACACAACCAAACAAACAATCTCAATGCGTATGAATGCACATGCACTTTAAAAAAAATAACAACTCAAATGCTGACATAGATGACATAATAAGATTCCTTGCGTCGAGACGATTAAAATCGACTTTTATTTGCTGGAAACAGGAGTACGGTTTATGAGGTATCAATGAAACAAAGTTTGGTAATTCAAATCCCAGATTTCTAAATTGCGGATCTGGACAGATCCGGACCAGTACCCCAAATCCCAGTTTTTCTGACACGAAATTCAGTCCTTGTTTTCCCAGATTTTAGTTCCCAGTTCTTCTTTTGTTTTATTCTGAAATTCTGAATAGTCTCCCTAAGTTGTACCCACAATCAAAAGTGTGTTTTATCACATAAATAAGTAAAAAGAGATAAATCTTCATGCATCATATTAAATTGGAGAAATTATTAATAATAATAATAATTTAGACTTTAAAATAACAGATCCGGTTATTCTGCACCATCATGAAATTATTTGTTAATTTAAAGATATTAATAAGTTAATTTAAAAATAGATTTAAAATAAGTTTTATGCATCAGTAAATAGGGACAGAACTGGGGGATGAATAGGAATATAAAAGCTTTGACAGAACCACATGGCGAACCTTGATTGGGAGATGAGAAATGTGTATCCTACGTGGCGCCTTCTGGATGGTCCACGTGTGCCTGCTTTGCTGGACTAATAGGGACAAGGAGACAATGAAGAAAGAGATGACCAAAGAGGGAGAAACGTGTGGCGTCCTTTTCTTTGTGTGTTGGCGCCTCGGAATCCGTGCGACAGAAACAGACAAGAAAGAGAGAGGGGAATTGTCGGCTGGTGAAAAAGAAAGGGGGAAGGGAGATGGCCCTTTATATAAGGATTATTATTAGGGTTTTACAAGATCTTATGTGGCACTGATCCGTGCGAAGTTTCGTGTCCAAACAGAGAAAAACAGAAATGCTTGTAGGATTTTGGAATGAGAAATAAAATAGGAAATAAATTTCATATTTACTACAGAATATTCTAGAGTTCTTTGGGAAGATATAAGGCTGAATTTGGAGGAAATAATATCTACTATTATTTTCACTGATGCATATTTAATTAGATATTCGAATTAAAGTCGTATCGGTATAGATTTTGGTATGAAGCTCCGATTTAAATGAAATCAGTTTCTAAATTCCTATATCAAAAATAAATAGTTTAATGACTTAAAATATATTTTTATTAAAGCGCACAATTTATTGAAATGACCAAAATGCCCCTAATGCAATAAATGCTAAAATCACGGATCGTTACAATCACTCCCCCTAAAAAGAATCGTTTGTCCCCAAACGATAAAATATGCCTTCTTCAATGAAGAGGTCGGGGTACTTCTCACGCATCTCAGATTCGAGTTCCCAAGTCGCCTCGCGTTCAGTGTGGTTCCTCCACTGAACCTTGACATACGGAATAATCCTCCTTCGTAACTGCTGTTCTTTCCGATCCACAATACGGACAGGCTCCTCAAGGTAACTCAAGCCTCTTTCGAACCGCAACGGTTCATACTCGATCACATGCGACGGGTCATGGATATACTTTCGCAACAGTGAAACATGGAATGTGCCATGCACACCTGCCAGAGAAGGTGGTAGTGCCAACTGGTATGCAACTTCTCCCACCCGCTTCAGAATCTCAAAGGGTCCGATGTACCTGGGGTTCAGTTTTCCGTGTAAACCAAACCTCGCCTTTCCTCTCGCGGGTGAGACCTTTAGAAATACCTTATCACCCACAATATGCTCCTGGTCCCGTCGCTTCGCATCCGCAAATTTCTTCTGGCGGTCATGAGCCGCCTGCAATTTTCGCTGAATACGCTCAACTTGTTCGACACTTTCCTCGATCAACTCTGGCATGGTCGGGATACGTTCGCCTACTGGCTCCCAACACAATAGGGTGTGACACCTCGATCCATACAAGGCCTCAAACGGTGACATGCCAATACTCGCCTGATAGCTATTGTTGTAGGAGAACTCTACCAGTGGCAAGTGTTGTTCCCATGATCCTGCCATCTCCAAAATGCAAGCTCGCAACATATCCTCTAAGGTCTGATTCGTCCATTCCGTCTGTCCATTTGTCTCCGGATGATAAGGGGTACTAAAATGCAGTTTCGTCCCAATCGCCTCATGTGCTCGACGCCAGAACTTGGAGACAAATCGCGAGTCGCGGTCAGACACAATTCTCTCTGGAGTACCGTGTAAGCACACGATACGATCGATATACAACTGAGCTAGCTTATCCGCTGAGGATTTAAGCCTGATCGGTAAGAAATGGGCCGCCTTGGTAAGGCGATCCACGATCACCCAAATAGCATCATGCTTCTTCAAGGTCTGCGGTAAGCCGGTAATAAAGTCCATGGTTATCTCTTGCCACTTCTTCTTCGGAACCGGTAGAGGCTGTAATAAACCGGCTTTCCGCTGGCGTTCGGCCTTTACCTGCTGACAGAACAAACAAGCCTCCACATACCTAGCTACCTCACGCTTCATATTCCTCCACCAAAAACTCTGCTTCAAATCCTGATACATCTTGGTTTCTCCTGGATGCACTGAGTACATCGAAGAATGAGCCTCATTCAAAATTAGTCGTTTCAATTCCGGATCATCTGGCACACATAAACGACTTCCAAACCGTAAGGCTCCGTCATCACTGATTCGGAAATTCGAGGCTCTACTCTCCTCTACCCGTTTCCGAATTCCCGCAAGTCTCAGATCGTCACCCTGCTTGCTCTTAATGTCATCTAGAAGAGTCGGTTTCAGAACAAGAGCTGCCAATACCACTTCACTGTCCGGTACACGCAACAGGATATCCATACGCCTAAGCTCATTTATAAGGCGCTGATCGTAGATGACAAGTGCCGCCAAGGTATCGTACCTCTTCCGACTTAACGCATCCGTAACCACGTTCGCCTTCCCAGAATGGTAATTAATGTTTAATTCGTAATCCTTCATCAACTCTAACCACCTCTGCTGTCTTAAATTCAGTTCCTTTTGGGTGAAAATGTATTTGAGGCTCTTGTGATCTGTGTACATCTTGCATCGTTCACCGTATAAATAATGTCTCCAAATCTTTAATGCGAAAACTACCGCTGCCAACTCCAAATCGTGGGTAGGGTAATTCTGCTCGTACGGTTTTAGTTGCCTAGAAGCATAGGCTATCACATTCTGATCTTGCATCTGACGGGAGGCATCGCTATAAACCGAGAATTCCTTTTCCGGTTGTGGCACTGCTAACACCGGTGCAGAAACCAACCTCTTTTTAAGCTCGTCAAAACTATTCTGACATTCATCGCTCCACACAAACTTCACATCCTTCCTCATAAGCCGAGTCATCGGCGCAGCCAACTTTGAGAATCCTTCAACAAACCGCCGATAATAACCAGCTAAACCCAAGAAGCTACGAACCTCGGTCACGCTCACTGGCGGTTTCCAATCCACTACTGCCGAGATCTTTTGTGGGTCTACAGATAATCCATTCTTGCAGATGATATGCCCCAAAAACGCTACACTTTTCAACCAAAACTCACACTTCTTGAACTTTGCAAACATTTTATTCTCGCGCAATTTTTCCAACACCTTCCTTAAATGTTCTTTGTGCTCCTCTTCACTCTTCGAATAGATAAGGATATCATCAATAAAGACCACCACGAAATTGTCCAGAAAGGGCTTGAATATCCGGTTCATCAAATCCATGAAAGCTGAGGGAGCATTGGTTAGTCCGAAAGGCATAACCCTGAACTCATAATGACCGTAACACGTACGAAAAGCCGTCTTCGGAATATCATCTGGTTTGATTCTAAGTTGATGGTAACCCCTGCGAAGGTCAATTTTTGAGAAGACTTGAGCTCCTTGCAGCTGATCAAAAAGGTCATCTATCCGGGGTAATGGGTACTTATTCTTCACGGTCACTTTATTAAGTTCGCGGTAATCGATACACAACCGCATCGAACCATCCTTCTTCTTCACGAACAAAACCGGAGCACCCCAAGGTGACACACTCGGACGGATAAACCCTTTATCCAAAAGGTCCTCAAGCTGAGCCTTCAACTCGCGTAACTCTGACGGGGCCATGCGATACGGGGCCTAGGAGATCGGTCCTGTGCCCGGTATTAAGTCGATAGCAAAGTCCATCTCGCGCTCCGGGGGTAGACCTGTTAGGTCTTCGGGGAAAATATCCTGGAACTCACAAACTACGGGTATCGTCTCGAGTTTTCCTTCCGCATGTGGAAGTACCGGAATGGCAGCCAAGTAACCCGTATAAGACACCTCACACAGCTCCTCCACACACAACACCGATATGACAGGTATCCTCGATCCAAACCTATGACCCGTAAAACAAAATTCTTCACCGCCCGGATTTCGAAAGACCACCTTCTTCGATTTACACACAATTGTCGCCTCGTGCTTCGCCAACCAGTCTATTCCCAAGATAATATCGAAGTCCCCCATGTCGATCACGAAGAGGTCCACAGGCAAGTTATGACCTTCAATCGTCACCATCTGGTTCTTACAGATTTTGTCCGTCATGAGTGAACCGCCTGCTGGGGTCTCGACTGAGAAGACTTCCTTACTAGGTTCTGCTACCCAACCACTCTCCTGCATGAAAGATGCAGAGATAAATGAAAATGATCCACCAGAATCGAACAAAACAAGTGCAGGTACAGAAGAAACACACAACATGCCTAAAATGAACGCACATTAAAAGCATGCACACAAAACAACAAGCCAAACAGACAAGCACATGAAAATTCAAATGAAACACGATATATATACCTGTGATAACACTAGCCACCTCCGCCTTTCCAGCTGCTGGCATGGCATACATGGTTCCCTTGCGCTTCTGTGGGTTACTTCGAGAGGCAACCTGAGTGGCAGGAGTGGTCGAAGCTGGTAATGCTGGTAGGATCGGCGGAACAGGCACGGCACCTTTGTTCTCCGGGCACTGTCGGGAGAGGTGACCAAACTTCTGGCAAGAATAGCACTTCACCCCCTTCAGGTAACACTCCCCTTCATGACGCTTGTTACATGTCAGGCAAAGCGGTCGAGGTGCATACCTAAACTGCTGTTGCGGTTGCCCATGATTCTTGTTCCGTTCTGGTTCGTGGGGAGGGCCCGATCGACGTGGTTTGTTTGCCTTCGACTGCTCAATTCTCGCCCTCTTCTTGGCTATTGCTCGCTGTAACTTTGCCTCAACCGATAAAGCCTTGTCAACCGCTTCTGAGACACTAATCAAACCTTTCTCCTCTATAAGAAGGCTGATTTCTGGGTCCAGTCCTTTCACAAATAACCGAACCATCTCTTTCTCATCGGTCGCGACTATTCCGGCGAACTTCGAGAGACGCTCGAACTCCCTCGCATAATCCTCCACACTCATAGATCCCTGAGCTAAAACATCGAACTGACGGCGACGTTCATCCTTCACACTATTCGAAAAGTAGTGGTCATAAAAAGCTCGTTTAAATAAATCCCAAGCAATCGGCTCCCCATGCTCCTCGATGCATCGCTTGGACTTCAAATTCCACCAATCACTCGGTTGACCCAAAAGTAGCAGGGAGGTCAACCGAACCTTCTGATCCTCCGGGACAGACAGTGCAGCCAACTTCTTCTTCATATCCTGGATCCACACGGTAGCTGCATCAGCACCCCCAGTTCCATCGAACTGATTCGGTCGCGTGCGCATGAATGATTGATGGTAATCCGGTGTTGCACGTTCGGCTCGGGTAGGCGCAGGATTTTGAACCGAGTGTTGAACAAGTCCGTTAACTACGGACACCAGCTGAGCGAGAATCGTCGCGGAATCATTGGCGCCTTGAGAACCTCTAGCACCATTGGTCGTCACCTCAGGATTCATATCGTTCTCGTTGTCGTTGTTGTTGCTGTTTCTGGTATTCACCATTTTTCTCCTAAAAGTTTGCGGAAGCTAATTAAGTACACAACAATCTACACACAACATTTCAAACGACAAAGCAACAAAAATATATTAATCAAGGAAATTCCCAACCCACACTCTCTCACTGCTTAATAACTTTATTTATTAACTTATGTGTTTAATTTATTTAAAATCCGTGGATCAATGCTCTGGTACCATTATAATTGTCACGCCCCAAAACCTAAATATAGGGCTTGAAGCGGGACAACCGCCTTAGCCATAACTACAAGGCATCATCACACTTATTCACACAGATATGATAAAAGTCTTAATTTATTCAAAATACGTAAATAGTCCAATGACATCATTTATTCAAATTAATTCAATGTCTTACTAAAATAGATGATAAAGTACACTACAACATAGTAATAAATAACGATAAATGTTTTCGCCGCTCAAGATACCCCAAGGCTCCCCATAAATCCGCTAACATGGGCCAACAATGAAACAATAAAGAGAGGGTGAGTACGGACGCACTCAGTTAGGATAAAAGCACAATAACGAAGCCCAGCCTCCTTCAGATTAACTTTTATATAAGCTATTTATCGTAATTATCTCCTTATAATTATACTCATATGTGTATATATATACATATATTTATTACTTCCTAATTTATAATTCTTAACTTCGTTGATTATTTTTCCTTATTTAATTATTTCTTTATTTTCTTATTAATCGATGTGTTTATCATTGTCAAATTAATCATTTAATTTACTCTTTAATTTTTTTAATCTTTTCACTTTTCAATTATTGAGTGAGATGCCTGAGCTTGCTACACAGGAGATCTCACTATCCGTCAGGTTGCCCAAGATTGCGACTTAGGAACCCCTAACGTTGTTGCGAAGCCTTGTCCAAGATTGCTACTTAGGAACCGGCCTCTTTCTGCCAGATCTGACTTCTTCTCTTCTCTTCTCGTTCTTCTCTTTACTTCTTTTATTATTTGTTCTATTATCTTATCTTCTTTCATTTTATCTTGTATTAATTATATTACCTTCTTTTATCTTACCATATTTTATCATTATTATCTCCTTTTATTTCTTTCGTTTGGTGTTTTAACATAATATATAATATTACGGGCTACTTAGTCCCTATATGTATAATTATGACATGTACCAATTATTTATCTTATTTAACCCTCCATCATTATCTATTTAACACCCACAAATTTATATCATACAAGTAACAGAATATATCAAGGGAATAAAATATATATATCAGTACAGAAACAGAATATATCAAGCAATCACATAGTATACTAATAACGGAACCAAAGGGGGTCCAAATCGAAATTCCCTAACCTGAAAGAGCAAGCAATTAAAGCCGATCCTCAATCTTGCGCACCTGCAGCTTCTACTCCCACTTCCTCGTCAGTAGATGTCCCTTCCTCAAATTTGTCTTCTAAGGTGCCGGAGGCTATAATTTATAATTAGCCTCGATTATAATCCAATTTCACACGATAATAACCACACAACCAAACAAACAATCTCAATGCGTATGAATGCACATGTACTTTAAAAAAAATAACCACTCAAATGCTGACATAGATGACATAATAAGATTCCTTGCGTCGAGACGATTAAAATCGACTATTTATTTGCTGGAAACAGGAGTACGGTTTATGAGGTATCAATGAAACAAAGTTTGGTAATTCAAATCCCAGATTTCTAAATTCCGGATCTGGACAGATCCGGACCAGTACCCCATATCCCAGTTTTTCTGACACGAAATTCAGTCCTTGTTTTCCCAGATTTTAGTTCCTAGTTCTTCTTTTGTTTTATTCTGAAATTCTGAATAGTCTCCCTTAATTGTACCCACAATCAAAAGCGTGTTTTATCACATAAATAAGTAAAAAGAGATAAATCTTCATGCATCATATTAAATTGGAGAAATTAATAATAATAATAATAATAATAATTTAGACTTTAAAATAACAGATCCGGTTATTCTGCACCATGAAATTATTTGTTAATTTAAAGATATTAATAAGTTAATTTAAAAATAGATTTAAAATAAGTTTTATGCATCAGTAAATAGGGACAGAACTGGGGGATGAATAGGAATATAAAAGCTTTGACAGAACCACATGGCGAACCTTGATTGGGAGATGAGAAATGTGTATCCTACGTGGCGCCTTCTGGATGGTCCACGTGTGCCTGCTTTGCTGGACTAATAGGGACAAGGAGACAATGAAGAAAGAGATGACCAAAGAGGGAGAAACGTGTGGCGTCCTTTTCTTTGTGTGTTGGCGCCTCGGAATCCGTGTGACAGAAACAGACAAGAAAGAGGGAGGGGAATTGTCGGCTGGTGAAAAAGAAAGGGGGAAGGGAGAAGGCCCTTTATATAAGGATTATTATTAGGGTTTTACAAGATCTTATGTGGCACTGATCCGTGCGAAGTTTCGTGTCTAAACAGAGAAAAAATAGTTTAATGACTTAAAATAAATTTTTATTAAAGCGCGCAATTTATTGAAATGACCAAAATGCCCCTAATGCAATAAATGCTAAAATCACGGATCGTTACACTTGGTACCGCTACTTCGGTCTGTAGCAGACACATTCAAGATACTATCAGCGTCAATATCAAAGCAAACATCGACTTTCGCTACACCTCTTGGAGCAGGAGTGATTCCAGAGAGAACAAACTCGCCCAGAAAATGATTTTCAGTAAACAGCGTCCTCTCGCCCTCATACACTTTGATTGGAACCTCTTTTTGGTTATCACGTATCGTGGTAAAGGTATCATCCTTTTTTGTAGGAATTTGAGTGTTTCTTGGGATCACAGTGCACATGAGTCCTCCCACTATATCAGTGCCAAGAGAGAGAGGGGTGACGTCAACAAGCACCAAGTCTTGCACAAGCTTGTTTCCTTGCCCAGATAACTTGGCAGCTTGTACAGCAGCGCCATAGGCCACAACCTCATCAGGATTTATGCTTCTGCATAGATCCTTACCTTCAAAGCAATCTTGCAAAAGTTGCTGCACCTTTATAATCCTTGTCGAGCCACCAACAAGCACCACATCATCGATGCTCTTTTTCTCGATCGGCGTCCGTGAGACATCGAGCAACAAGCTCCATGCACCGTGAGAAAAGGTCCATGTTGAGCTCGTCAAAGCGTGCCCTGCTGAGTTTGGAGGAGAAATCAATGCCTTCGTAGAGGCAATCTACTTGGACCGTGGTCAAAGTGGCAACCGAGAGGGCTATTTTGGCGTAATGTCCTTCTTGTATTTCCTATTGAATTCGTCAGCAAAGTGATTCAGCATGCGGTTGTCGAAATCCTCGCCTCCTAAGTGCGTGTCTCCTGCAGTGGCCTTAACCTGCAATTAACACATCCAAATTCAAATCACTAATTTATAGTCTAATCAATTGCATATCAACGTAAACACTACATGCAATTGATTAGACATGAATACTTCTACAGAAAGTCGGAAACAATAAGTCATTAACCTCAAAGAGACTGCCATTGATCGTCAACAAGGAGACATCAAACGTGCCACCACTAAGGTCAAAGACAAACCCGTTCTTCTCTCTAGAGTAGCCGCCACCTTTCTTGTCGAAGCCGTAAGCTACGGTAGCAGTTGTCGGCTCATCCATGATTCTCATCATACTTAAACTGGCTATTGCCCCAACATCTTTGGTTGCACGGCGTTGTGAGTCGGTAAAATATGCCGGAACTGTGACAACTGCGTCCTTGACGGAGCATCCGTGATATGTCTCGGCGACTTGCTTCATTTTGACAAGTACCATGGAGGAGATCTCCTCTCCGTAGAATTGCTTCTCTTTACTCTTGTTAGGGTAATGGAGAGAATATTGATATATAGTAAGAGAACTCATGAGAGAAATAACTAGAGAAGAAGAGAAAAATCGTTTATTCAATTGAGAGACTACATTATAAGAATTGGGATACAATTACAATAGCTATATGTCTCTTTATATAGGAGAGAGCCACACTAATTACCAAAATACATTGCCTAAATTAAAATACAATTTCCTAAAATACAGAAACAATCCACCTCCTTCCATTGTCTAAATATTTTTCAAATATTTATTTCCATACCCTAATCCTTCCCTAAATAATATTACCAAATAGGAAATAGATTATTGAGAGATTTAGAGTCATACATAGTAATCTCCACCTTGACTCAAAATCTCACTCATGACTCAAAGTCGCAATAACAACATATCCAAAAACGAGCTCCACCTTAATGCAGCAATCCACTTTTCCGCTCCACATGAGGCCGTCTCCTTGTACCGAGAACTCGCAAGACTCCAATTCGTTGATCACAACCAAGCATACACAATCCATACCTCATAGAAAATCCGACCCGATCTCTTACCAAAGTACCTTCCCCACTCGCCTTACCCGATGCATCATCGTCCTAATGAGAGTCATCGTAATACTCCAAGTTACGTTGAGTAACTTCACCTATTTGACCGGTAACTACAAACTCCACCTCCTTCCTGACCGTCACAATCTTCTTAATAGCCAGATCAGACACTTGCTCTCTTGTCCGTAACATAACCGACTCAAAAGTTGTGTCTCTCAAAATAAGGTGTCCCATTACTGGACCCCGCAAATAACACGCCTTCACACCTGAAGCGTATCCAAGAAGAAAACATTTCTTCTCCCTACACTCAAGTTTCCATTTAACGACTTTTGCATAAACAGGATATCCAAATACCTGCAATGTCGAGCAATTTACCTGTTTACCCGACCAAACATTTGTTGGTGTCTTGCACCAAATTGATGTATTCGAAGAGAAGGCGGCGACGAACGAGCCTAAAACTGCACTAACTTCCCGAAATAACTTTTCGGTACTCTGGACTTCCAGAATATATAATACACCGGTATTCTGGCCGCGCAGTAGACCCCTCGTGCTCAAAATTTGTGATCCTTTTATAAGGATTGATCATCCACCCATTATGTTGTCGAGAGGGAACAACCATGCAATGCTGAACAATCCTTATAAAAGGATCACAAATTTGTCCCCACAAATCCAAATAGATATCGTCCAAAATTCTTTTCATGCGATGAACGGCTGTAATAAACTTGAGTCTCCTGCATTTGCCACAAACAGAATCTTCACAAAACTCATGCTTTCCGATATTCTGGCCACACAGTAGATCCCTCATGCTCAAAACTGTCACCGCGCATCCAATCGTAAACCCTGACCTTCTAACTGAGGCAGAGAAGGCGACGACGAACGAGCCTAAAACTGCGCCAACTTCCCGAAATAACTTTTCGGTACTCTGGACTTCCAGAATATATAACACACCGGTATTCTGGCCACGCAGTAGATCCCTCGTGCTCAAAATTGTCACCCCACATCCAATCGTAAACTCTGACCTTCTAACTGAGACAGAGAAGGCGACGACGAACGAGCCTAAAACTGCGCCAACTTCCCAAAACAACTCTTCGGTACTCTGGACTTCCAGAATATATAACACACCGGTCATTCTAGCTTTCATCAATGTAAGAACCCATCTAGATATCTTGAGGACTCCACCTTCACATCGAAACTTGCAACCGATATCTCTGAGAACGCCTAATGAGAACAAATGGACAACCCGGTCCTGCATCTTGATCAAATGGACAACCTCGTCTCGCATCTTGATCAAATGGACAACCCCGTCCTGCATCTTAATCTCAAGCGTGCCAACACCGGCAACACAACATAGATGATCGTCTCCCAAAAGAACATCTCCACTAGACGTCTCATATGTGGTGAATTACCCGAACCCACCCAATTCTTCTCAAATCTCTCCTTCTCAATCTCCACAAAAAGTACCTCAACCTTACCGGATTTAGCCTCGTAAGCTTCTTCCGATAGAACACCGCTATCCGCCTTCTGCTTCTGTTTGAGCTTGTAACAGTCGACCTTAATGTGTCCCGTCTTCTTGCAATAGTTGCTCATCAGGTTCTTGTACTTGAATTGCGAATGGGTCTTCTCTAAACTTGAATTTCTCTTCTTACATCTTCCCCTCACCACAAACAACCCAATCTCTTGATGACTACTTTCGGCCATGGACAAGTCATAGTCGATACCTGACTTAACTAATAAGTTACTATCGACATCCTCAACGGTAAATAACTCTCTGGAATGAAGGATGGTCTCCTTAAACCCATTATATGACTTTGGCGGCATGCACAACAACATCACGGCTCTGTCCTCTTTATCCATCGTAATACCGATTCTCTCGAAACCATTAAAGAAACATATATACACCAAAACATGGACCTTAACATACATACCGTCTGCCATATTCAAAGAGTCGAATCGCCGCTTCAAACATAGCCGGTTTGTAACCGATTTCTGCATGTAGATTTCTTCTAACTTCTTCCATGTGCCATCTGATGTAGTCCCCGTGAGAATTTCTTGAAGAACTGAGTTGCCCAAATATAACTGAATGTCGAGAGGGCTCTATCATCCATCATCTCCCATACTTTGCCCGTCATCTCCTTCGGTAATCCGGAGATGGCGACCTTCACGTCTAGATTGGACAAGATAGTCTTCATCCGCACTTGGCAAAGTGCGAAACTCGCCGTGCCATCATACTTCTCACTATCAAATTTTGTCGACATAACCGCATGTGAAATCATGATGATACAAAGCGGTATACTTGACTTGCGGAAGCATAAAGATTGTCGTAACATAGCTTTGTACCAATTTGTTAGGGTAATGGAGAGAATATTGATGTATAGTAGGGGCTCGTTTGGCAAGTGGAATTAAGTGGAATTAGGGAGTGGAATTGGATCTCAAAATTCAATTTCCTAAAATTTTTTTGTTTGGCAAACCATTGGAATAAGAATTAAGTAATTCTTGGAATTTTCTCTCTATACAATTTCACCCAAATATAATTCTCTATAAAAGCTAGAAGTCCAAAATTCCATCATCTCTTTATTATATTATATTATATTATCTTATTTATTTTATATTATATTTTTATTTTATATTACTTAGGTTATATTATTTTACTTTATATTATATTATATTATATTATATTATATTATATTATATTATATTATATTATATTATATTATATTATATTATATTATTTATATTATTTTATTTTATTTTATATTACTTATGTTATATTATATTATATTATATTATATTATATTCCATTCTGCATAATTCCAGATTTTTATAAATACCAAACAAGGAATTATGTTTTTCAGAATTTTATATTTCTAACATCCAAACAAACTTTAGAATTAATTAATTCAGAATTTTATATACTTCTCCATCTTAAAAATTCAATTCCATTCTACTAATTCCACTTGCCAAACGGGCCCTAAGAGAACTCATGAGAGAAATAACTAGAGATCAAGAAGAGAGAAATCGTTTATTCAATTGAGAGATTACATTGTAAGAATTGTGATACAATTACAGTAGCTATAGATCTCTTTATATTGGAGAGAGCCACACTAATTACTAAAATACATTGCCTAAATTAAAGATACAATTACCTAAAATACAATGCAATGATGGAAACAATCCACCTCCTTCCATTGTCTGAATATTTTCCAAATATTTATTTTCATACCTTAATTCTTCTCTAAATAATATTACCAAATAGGAAATAGATTATTAAGAGATTTAGAGTCATTCATAATAACCCTTGTATTAGACTACTACTTTTGGTTTCCCGTTTGGGCCACTTACGACGGTGAAAGGCCACATTTCATGTCGGTTTGGACGGATGTATCGGAAAATTTGCGACCGATCAGACGCTTGACACCTGTCATAGGTGTGAATTTATGTAATTGGAGAAATGTAGACACGGACTATGCATGGAAACAACATTAATAACCAAGTAAATTAACACTAAGGCATGGTATGAATAACAAGTCCAACCATTCAGTTAGTAATATTTGCAATGACTACTAAATTGTTTAGCATAGCCATAGAGTCAGACTCACCAAGTCACCATTAACAATTGAGTAAAATATGGAGTACTAAATTGAAAAAAATGTCTAATAGAATCATGGCCTCGAATAAATAAAATCACCATCACAGTTAAAATTTTGGTTAAATAATTTAAGAAATAACTTTAATCACAGCAATCAAACTGAGCAAAGTTCTAAGCATGCGAGACATAACAAACAGTGAAGGGATTTTATTCAACTGTTGAGGCGTTACATTACAATTTACATGGCATGCACACAAAACCATCTTAAAAAAAAAAATACAAAGCGAAGAAGCAAGGAAGAGGAACAAAAAGCAGACCAAAGACGGTGTTGGTTGGGTTCATGGCGATATCATTCTTAGCTGCATCTCCGATCAACCTCTCAGTTTCAGTGAAGGAAATGTAAGACGGTGTGATGCGGTTGCCCTGATCATTCACGACGATCTCAACATGGTCGTGCTGCCACACCCCCACACACGAGTACGTCGTTCCTAAGTCTATTCCTATTGCCGTCGCCATTAGTGCCCTGTACTGTTACACTTTACTTGCTTGTGCTTTGGAAAAGCGCCAGCGTCTTTAGCCTGCCTGCCTTTTGTTTTTGTTTGGGTCTTTTATTTGACTTTGTTATAATGATATTTTTTTCTACTAAAAAAAAGATAAATTGGTATAATTAGAAAAAGAAAAAAATTCATTAGATATAATCATAGTTAGTTATTCGTAATATGCGAATAATACGATTCGCGATACGTTCGTGTATAATTCGTATTGAACATTTTCTAAGTCAGTCAAATATTCGGTCAAATAAAATTGAGACGGTAATAATTCGTCAATTCGGCTAATTGTTCGGAATAATTCAGTATATAAATTATGTAAATACCAACTTTTTATTTAGAAATAGTTGAAAAAAATATTATTAGAAATAATTGAAAAAATATTATTATTTGGTAAAAATTCGTAAAATCCGGGTCGAATTTTTCTCTTGTCAAAAATTCGTGAATGAATGCGAATTATTGAAATGGAGACGCGAATTTCGTGTTTTTTGAATTATTCGAAAAATACGTGTTTAATACGTGAATTATTCGTGAATTTCCCAACTATGGATATGATATCGATTGATTTTATGATTCCGAATCAACAGATTCATTGTGCAATTTTGGAATTGAGTCAATTAATAGTAACAAAGAATTGTATTGTAAAGTAAAAGATTATGTCATTTCACTTGAATTGCAAAATGAGATTTGATTTTCATCTTAAAGAATTTTAGAATATTATATTGGAAGAAAAGAATTGAATTCAAAAAAATTCTATTTGGATCATTTCCTTTCTTTTTGAAAAAGATCTAATCTTTTTTTTTATTTATTGAAATTGAAAGTATTCCATCCAGTATTATCTTTTTTTTGGATCATTTTCCAATATTATACGAAGATGGACATAAATCGTAATTATCACTTTGAACTCCTGTGCACCTCTAGTTTATCTGTCACTAAGCTGCTTCTTACATATAAAGATAAACTAGCTGAAAGTCAGGCCCGGCCCTAGCACAAGGCCCACAAGGCCCGGGTCCAGGGCCCGAAGTCATGAAGGGCCCCCATATGTACCTTAGATCCATAGTAGTATTATGAATAAGAATAAAAATTTCATTAAAAGTCCAATTTGCTTGGCTCGGATAAGCACACAAAATGAAAGACCTATTTAAAATATAACATCAAATGGACTCTTGTACGGCCCAAATAGAAAATGTCTCTTTTTTCATATTGATTTTGATCATCTTCTCTCTTTTTCTTAAGAGATGAAAACTGCATTTTTTTTAACTTTGCTTATATTTTTACAGAACCTTTTGTAAATAGGCCTTGGACCCCCATAATGCTGGGGCCGGGCCTGCTGAAAGTGATATATGCATTATTGAATTCCGTAATGAGAGGCCGCTGGTTCAATTGTTCCTGGGGGGGGGATGATGTGAGTACTAATTTGACTTAGAAAACCTAAAGATTCTAATGAACTATATATAAAACCTAAAGATTCTAAGGAACTATATATCTTTCTTTCCATATGGCATGTGCACTATCTACAAATCATTATTTGATTCCTGGTCAACAAATTTTATGCTGGCTTATCGCTTTCACAATTATTTCTTATGTTATGCGGTACTTTATATATCAAGTCATATTTTCAGATACCGTATCGGATATATATATATATATATATATATATATATATATATATATATATATATATACATATATATATATACATATATATATATACATATATATATATATATACATATATATATATATATATCATAATATCATATATTTTGTAAAATATTTATCAGGATAAGAAATTAAATATTTTTTAATATATGAATAAATATACTTCATATACCAAGGCTTATCGTAGATCGGATATATATATCAAAATAATATCATATATTATGTAAAATATTTATCGGGATAAGAAATTAAATATTTTTTAATATATGAATAAATAGACTTCATATATCAAGGCTTATCGTAGATACCGTATCGTATCAGATATCGATATCTATATGGATTGTGGAATACTTAAAATAGCATGTTTGAATATTGTATGTCAAAGTAATATCACAAATTTTCTAAATATTTCTCGGAATAAGAATTAAATACAAATAGACTTGATACATAAATATTATATATAATATATGTTTCTATTAATTAAAAAAAAATTATTTAAAAAAAATGAAATAATATATATAATAAACATATCGGATCATTATTTCTAAATATCAATGGCTCAAGGCTTGAAGGCAATGATTTAGGTCTATTCACGTCATAATTAAACGTTAAACAATTGTGCTGATATGACTTTGTGAGAATGTCCAAAGATGGGCGAAAGAAATGGTGGATTAATTATAATGGCATTAACATTAAAAAATTATGTTGAGCCTTCAAAATTAGACGAAATGTCTATAAATGAATTCTCTCATTATTCGTTATTTCCAGGTCTTTTCCTTGCATTCACTTACAACAAGAAACAACCACCAGCGTTTGGTGCAGCACCTGCATTTTGGTGCATTCTTCTTTCTTTCCTTGGTCTTTTGTTCTGTCATATTACAAATAACTTTCCAATTACAACGTATTAACCGCTAATGCACCTTTCTTTTATCAAATATTCGGGACATAGTTTAATCATGAGGGTAGTATTTTATCATGGTGTTGGATCCCAAGTTTTTATGGATTCCTTCTTTGTTACCGGAGTCGGCCCCAAAGCCATAATGTCTCAAAAATCAGAGGCTATAGAGAAACTTGTCTTTTTTCCTTTTATCTGATTATAATGGCATTTACATTTACTTCAAAATGTTAAGATGGAAACATAAAGCATGTAAAGAGAATTGATCTACTTGGTGTCATCATCTGATAGTTCATTATCTGATAAATCTTTTTAGATAAACATTTAAGAGGACAGATATCATTAGCTAATTGACTGTTGGGCCATGTGGCATTTGCTGATTGGAATCTTCTATATACTGCAAAGGACAGCCCGTCAGCTGTCTCATATAACTCAAAGCAAACAACCAATAAAAAATCAGAAAGATACACCCCAAAATTCATATAAGGATAAAGAAATTGACGAATTAAAAAATGTCGAGATCTTTGTGCTCAACTTTCTTATATATTACCATATTACATATGTTTTGAAAGCATGCTGTGTAGACCTGTATTCCAAATGATGAAAAATATCTAATGTTTTATAACCCAAAAAATTTGCAAAATAATTTAGATCTATTTACTTGTATATTTATCAGATTTGCAATATTTTGTGAATTTTATCAAAAGAAGAAAAAGAAAATTGTGAATCAATCCTGTCTTATATTACCAAATTCGGACGACCAATTGGTTTACTATATTGCAGCATTTAGACATTCATATAAACCCTAAATGACTATATTCCTAATTAAAACCAGCATATATACAACTGTGAAAACAGTGTAACACAATCTCTGCATGAGATTTACATTATCTGGGAAATCGGCCCTTTAAATACTTACTATTTTTCGTAATCTCTGATCCCTTTTATAAAACAACTGCAATAGATTGATTGCCAACTCATGTCTAAACTTTCATCTAAACCCTAAATCTTCAACTCCAAAAAAGAAAACCCCTAAAAATGGAGGTGAAGGCTGTAGTAGTAACTCTGTTGCTTCTAGTACCACTTCTAATGGCAGCCGACCCTCCCGCGTCCAGCCTCCCTCCAACCAGTACGTAAAATTAATTCAATTGCAAACAATTTAAAATTTAGGGTTCTGAATCGGCCGATTTTGATAACATTTTTGAGTTATTTGGACAATACGAAGATAAAAAAAAAAAACAGATTTTCTAATCAAATACATCAGTGTTTTATGATTCCTCCAATGTCATTAACTGACGTTGGTTGATATTTTTATCGAATGAAGATTATTTTTTCTCATTTCCATTATTTCATATCAGTATAACTTATGTTTGTTGTAATGCATTTATTATATTGTGTTTACTTATGCAGCTGATGTGATTGTCCCGTCTAAATGTCAAGCTCAGAGTAGAAGTTACAAGGGTTTCTTATGTCTCAAGGATAGAAAATGTAACGCCGCATGCATCTATGACGGTTACGACAATGGAAAGTGCTACTTGGATTTGCTTTGCGTGTGCACCTTTGAAGGTTGTGACAGTTCACTTTTAGGGTTATTTTTTCCTTGATTTATGAATAAATCGTATCTCGTGTCTTCCATACGAAATTTGTACGACCATGAAACGTAATTTGAATGAAAACTTGTGGTCAAGGAGAACTTTTGCTATTCTCTACCTAGTAAAAGATTGTTCATTTTTTTTTCTTGTGATTTAGTTGATCATGTAAGACCCAACCTAATTATACTTGTGGATGTATATAATTTGTAATTGCAAAAAAATTATAATTAAAATGAAATAGCATATAGGTATAATAAAATAATATGTGAGAAGCACGTATGTAACAATAATATATAGTTATAATAAATAATACGCGAATAGTATGCATAGAATAATGTATAGTTACAATAAAATTGTAGACATAGGTATATATGCATAATATAATAATGCAAAAACATAATATAATATGCAGTCTATACAATTTAGTATGTAGTTAATCCTTGACTTATTTTTTAAGCTCCTTTTGCAATTTTCAACATGAGCGGTTTCACATATTCTTTCTTTTAATGTAATATAGTATGGTGATAACTGATGGGTACACATATATCGAACAAATTTTATAAACTACGGGAATTGATAATGGCTGGCAGGCATCAATTTGATGAAGATAGGCAAACAAAATTTTAATGACATTTTTGTCCTCAATTAACAAAAGATCATTAAATGCTAAATGAAACATATTATGGTAACTGTATTAATTACTTTCCAGTTTTACAAAGATTTGTACATGCAGATAATACTATTGCATTTTGTTTCCTTTTATTTCTAAATATACATAAATTAAAAAATATATGTTTCCTATTTTTTATTTTTTATTCCTTCATAATATTAAATGAGTTATTTCGAACATATACAATAAAAACATGACATCATAAATAAAATTAAGAAATAGCAACTTATGAATAAAAAATACAGAGAAATTTATTGTATAAAAAGCACAAATAAAAAAAAAGTTGTCTATAGGACATGATTAATAAACTCAATTCAACTCACAATATCATAAACCATTTTTATCTTGCTTCTCTTAATGTCTCTTGAAAATGTATAATATAATATCATTAAATTGCTAAGTAATATCATGAATTCTTATTTGAAAAAAAAATAATAGCAAAATAAAGTTACATAACATAATTTTTTTTCCATTAATCATAAAGAATATTCTTATTATATAGACATTAGTGAAAGTAGGATCTTAAAATATAAAATAGAGGAAAAAAATATTTGACTTCATTCATAAGAAATAAGATCAATATTCACAAATATAGAAACACAAATAATGAAAACTTCCATCCATATGAACTAATCATGTATTTATAACGGGAATTAATTGATCATGTAATTATTATGGGGGCAAAGTAGTAATTACACATTTTCCATGCCTGTCTTCATCAAATTGATGCCGGGCAATATCAATTCCCTAAACTACGGTGGTTCTCCAACCGCTCTTCTTCTTCTTCCAATTCTTCTCTATGAACAACCCCATTAAGTATCAAAACTACAGAAACGCATTCAAGATTAGTTTATATGAGAATTGTAAGATGTATCACTATCTTATTTGTCTCTTACAATTTTTTTGGCAGGAAAAATAATGATATTTCATGAAAAAAAATTATAATTGGATATCTAACAATGATATTATGAACATATGTAACACGTATTGCCGTATAATATGATTCTTTTTTAAAATAACATTTGCTCATTTAAATAAAAAAAAACCTAGGATGGATGTGTTTGGCATCATTTATATTTCCCATAAATAATCAAAACATGTTTGGTGTGCTGTGATTGTTTCCACTTTTTTAATACAATTGCCAAAAAAAAATAACAAGTTTCTTAAAAAAAACAAAAAGTGGTTTCTCACTTTCCGATTTTCATTTTCTAATTGTGCAGGAAATCACCGTTTATAACCTGCCCCATTTTACCTTTCTAATTGTATAAAGGGTAGAGATATTTTGAGCGCAAAATTCTTGCATTGAGCGCTGAGAGAAATATTTTTTCTCGTTTTTCCCATTTTACCCTCAAAACTGTTTCCTTGTTGACCGCTCCTTTCTCTCCTATATTTATTGTTGTATCCGTACCCTTCTCTCTTGCTATTTTCTCTCTTTTATCATATTTGCCTTCACGCTTCTCTCCTTCATCTCATCCTGATCCAGTGATCCTCCCTTATTCCACTTAACAATCACCAAATAATATAAGCTACAGTTAAAAAATATAAACAAAGATGGCTCTTCTGAAAAAATTGCGTTGTTTATAGGATGACAGATGAAAAGGGAATAAAAAACATAGCAAAACTTTATGAAAGCAACTACATTTTTTTCAAAAAAAAGGAAATAAATAAAAAGAATTAAAGTAATTCAAGCTAGCACAATATCATATAACATTAGCAGTTTTAGGTTTTTTTGTTCTCGCTTGGCCACTGATCCCAAATCAAACCTTATTTCAATCTCAGCTCCACCACCATTTCTGGAAGAAAGAAGGTGAGGGAGTCGAAGGGTGGAGAATGTGACATGCCTCTCAGCTATGCCGTGCATGAAGGAGAGGATCTTACATCACTCATGTTTCCCTCAATGCTACTTTCATTCATGTGACTGATATACATGACAGAGAAACTCATTCGTAACAGTAGGTGAAAGCAGAGAGACTAGTTATCTCCTTACGTAGCTATATGCACGCAAATGAATTAGGAGTGACAATATTGTAGGTTAAACTGAGAGTGACATTGCGACAACAATAAAAAGACATTTGGACTTGATACAATTGGCTCTCAGAGCTCTTGCTCGTTCCGGCATAAGAATTGGTTGTACTAAGGATGTGATTCCGATTTTATCTGATAGCATATGTAGAATTATGCTGGACCAACAGAGGAAAAATGTTGAATTATTTGCATTTTTTAGCAGGGTAACGACAGTTTCTAGTTTATATTTGGTGTTCATTTTTTGAATTTATTTGTGTAGCGTATAATGACAGTTTTTAGTTTATTCCTGTTGTTTGTTTTGATTATCTTGGAGTCTCTTTATTGTTCCTTGTCTTTGTTTCTAGAAAAACACTATCATATGTAGTAAGGCATTTGGTGATTTTCTTTTTGATGATCAGATTCTCAAATTAAGTTATGTCAATGTCCCTATCAGTTGAAAAACTACAATTCTGGAGAGATGACTTGAGATTCTTATGTGAAAAATCCAGTAATGAGAACTGCAGAGTTAGTTCATAGGGAAATTTGGAAGAGAAAGAAAAGCGAGGGAGAGTTAACTCTTTTTCAGATGGGGGTGATGAGAAAAGGCTAAAATAGGCGTGAACACGGTACGGTGAGGGATTGAGAGGAGAGAAAGATAAAGGGTAAAACAGGTATTAACTAAACAATATAAAACACTGCGCTCAACCTAAGAATTGTGCTCTCAAAATATCATCTCCCTTGTATAAATATCATACATAACCTGCTATATTATAAATATAATTTATGTCTTTTATGCCACTTCAGCAGCTTAATGAACCTTTTAAAGTTTTATTTCATTTTTTTTTTGTTGGCCATTTATTAATTCAATTATAATTGTTATTTCATCATACATCATCTCATATTCAATTTATGACCTTGATAAAACAAACCATTATCTCTAAGCTTAAATATATACACCCTTTTTATAATAACATGAATATATGTACGTAGAAATCTTTTTATATCATTTAGACGAAAATATTGAGAATGCTGTGGTGATACATGTTGCAACTCCTTTAGGGAATTGTTATGAATTTTTTGATTAATCGAATACAAATAATACTCTTTTTTATAGAATTTGAAAATCAACTGATTATGACTAGGTTATAGAAGTTATAACGGTCGTTCGCAATGCAATTCTTCTGTGCCCGGCCACATGTGTGACCACACATCATCCTTGATGAGTTGTGAGATCCACATGATGTGTGGCCATGATAATAGTGACACATGTGCCCGTCAACAGAGAAAACACCTACTCGTCATTGGGGTCGCCTCCTCTCTCTCTATATCTCTCTCTCTCTAAATCGAAGGCTTTGGGAAGTTGTTACCGTTGACCAAATAACTAGGTCAAATCATCATCCTAGCTATGTCAATCCAACACATGTCGAAACCGTCTTTTCTCCTCCATTTGCACTAGGATATGTACACGTGCTTTTAGTTTTAGAAAGGAATTATGAAAAATAGTCTAATAACAGACTTATGAAATCTAACAAATTATTTTTGATAATATAAAAAAATAAAATGTCGGGCATTATAGAAAAAAGAAAAGTAAATTTGGCCCTCTCTAAAAATCTCTCCCAACTTGCGAATAGATTACTGTCAAACGGGACCCATTGTCAAATAGCTGTCAAACGGTCCCGTTTGACAGCATGTGGGGTCCGTTTGACAGTGAAAAGAGGACAAATGAAAGATTTAAGTAGGAGTCATGTATATGAGCCCATAGAAAAATATTTGTATGATATACAAATATTTTGATTTTATCTTTCTTGATAAAATATTTACTTTTAACCAACTTGACAATTACTGACCTCTTCTCTCTATACACATTTTTTAGTCCATTTTGCCTTTTCCTGAATTCTCATTTGGAGAAAACTGGAACAACAATTCCATGGTAAGAAAATAAATGTGGTTGTTTCAATTTTAAACTTTAACGGCAGATGTTAGAATGTCTATCACATATTTTAACTCTACTGATCCAATGGTTGAGATGTGCATAACACACAATTGAGTGCTTGTCTTGTGCAATAAATAATAAGATTTCGTTATTACTGTGCCACAATTAATACGACTAGGACAATGCTCGCACTTCGCAGCGAATATTTTAATTTTAATAGTTTTTTCAATGTAATAATGTATAACTTGCAATTGTGAAAATTCAAAATTAAACTTTATGAATCCATAATACATAAATAATACATGAGAATTAAAAATTATTGTCTTTGATTTTTTTATGTCATTATCTCTTGATTTATTTTTCTAATATAATATCTCAAGAGATAATGACATAAAAAAATCAAAGACAATAATTTTTTATCTTCAAAGATAATTTATTTCGAAGATTTTAGTTTAGAAAATTATCTTGTATCCATAATACATAAATAATACATGAAAAATAATACATGTAATAAAATACAAGATAATTTATTTCGAAAATTTTAGTTTAGAAAATTTTAGATGAAACTACATAAGATTAAATTATAGATGATTAACTTTAAAAAAGATAAAAAATAATAATTATATATAATATTATATATATGGAAAAAATATGTATACTACATAGGAAAATGTAACATTACTCATTTTCTTCAAAAATTTGTTTTTCTTATTTTTTTTTAGATGTTAAAATGGTATAGATTACACATATGTTATTATGAAATCCGTAATACATTAAGTAATATATTATAGTTTTCAATATTCTGAAATTTTGTTTGAGATGATAGTTCTCACATAAGGGAAATATAACACTGAATATTAATCTAACTAATCATGTGATATTATGATAATAATTAAAATTAAAAGCTAAAATTTGATAAATTTTTTGATTCGACGGATGAGAGAAAATTGATAATAGTTCTCTTGAGAATTTTCAAAGAGGGATAAAAGAATATAATAAGAGTAAATGAGCTTATCATTTTATTACATGTTCTTTTATATAGTCTATACTCACATATTTTATCAAGAAAAAATAAAATTGGAATCATAACAATATGTCTTTATGTGATATTGTGCATATAATTAAAATGAAAAGCTAAGATTTAAAAAAAAAACCAATTGCTGAGATAAAATTGATAATAAGTCTCTTGAGAATGCTCAAAGAGAGATGAAAAATAAGGAATAAGGTATAAATTAATGAGCATATCATTTTTGTACATATTCTTTTATATAGTCTATATTCACATACTTTAGCAAGAAAAAAAATTAGAACCATAACAATATGAAACTCAAAATAAAGAGAAAATTCCAACAAATTTATATTTGATGATTGTAATATTAGAAATAAAATATTTCATTAAGAATTATAATTTTTTTTATTGAAACCATCTGATCAAGATCTGTGGTCACAAACAAACTCACAAAGGTTCTCACTAAATTGGGTATGAAACACAAAACACCAATTCAACCAATAATATGCTTATGTTTTAATAACTACATAAATGTTGCCATAAAATATCAATAAATTTGAAAAAAAATGAATGGCTAAGATTCGACAAAACAATTGATCGAATGGTCAAAATAAAAGTGATGATGTAGTCTTTTGAAAAACAAGGGGTTGGGACGTGTAAAATATTATGGAGATCTCCATATTATTGTTGCCAAATTAATGAAAATCTAGGTGTTAATATGTAAAGTGCTGTTGATATATATGGCATCCATAATCCTTCCATATCAACCGAAATAAACTTTTATTCTCTTTTCTGCTATAAAAAAGAAACACAAGATGTGGAATCATCCTTATTGCAGTCAAGATGTTACTTATTTTTGTGTTCATAATGTTATTATTTTGGCTTATCGTGATTCTAGCTGAAGGCGAAATCGCTCATCAGGAGTCAACGTACTACATATTTTCTCTCTTTATTTAACTATTAATTTAATCTTGTCCTTGTCGGATTTGATTCGAATGAGTAATTATCTGCGCCCGGTGTATGAATCAAACAGTTAGGGTGACAGATTGTTGATAAGTAGTGTTTGTGCACCGGAACCAGCTGGAGTTTATAAGGAGGTGTGGGTTTAGAGTGCTAATTTGATCAATTTAGTTGAGAATTTAAAGAGTGATGACTAGTCTATAATGTTTTGTCGAATTATTAGAATCCAGTGTGAATATAATGATCTGAATGTATGCTCCTAAGTGGTAATTTAGATTTTTTTTATATGATAATTTAGACATTTTAATTTTAATATATGGTAATTTGAATATATTAGATTACTTTCCAAATGAAAAAATTTAACAAAATTAAAAATATATATATACAACTACCATTTGGGGGTATACATGAATAAGACATAAATGGGACCAAACTAGTTTTTTTCTTTTTCTTTAAAATTGTTGGAATATAAAAAGGATTTATTATTTTAAATGATTATTTGGTTATGCAATAATGATCATGATGCTTTATTTCAAATTTGATTTTATTTTTTCCATGTTGCATTAACTAAAATAAAATAAAATGATAATTAATGCTGATACTATATAAACGATTGTACATTTTATGCATAAAATTATATTAAAAAAAAGGTTGATTCCAACTTGATTTAGAACAAAAAATTTGGTAAACGGTCATACAACTTGAATCTCTTGATGATGAAATTAAGTAATTTTTTTTTTGAAAATTTTATTGAGTTGTCTATCCAATTTAGTTCTTATTATATTTTTATGTGAGTTAATCAAAACGACAAGAAAATAACTTTTCAATTATTTTATTTCTTATCAAATAATCATAAATAATGCATTAAATTAATAAGAATATTTTACATATAAAATACATAATCAATTTTTCATATAGATATCACATTAAGATCAAACTTTATGTTTTATCAAAAAAATATATATCAAACTTTATGTTTATCAAAAAAAAAAAGTTCAAACTTTACGATCTATTTCATATAAGAAGTTTCCATTCTCACAATAAAAATGTCAAAACAAAAATTATGATGGAAACAGATATGCATCAAATTGAATGATTTTCATATAACTTAGAAGGCATTTTTGATTTGAGAATATTGCAAATATATACATACGATGGTCCATGGATTTGAGGATCTATGTGAGTTTTTCGATTAAATGGATTTGATGATTCACAATTTGAAGTTTAATTTCAACAAGAATAACATTCTAGAGGGTGGCAGCTGATTTTAAAAAAGAAATTGCTTTTGTATTTGTTCTGTCAAAAGGAAACAGACGAAAGGGATACAACGAGGATCTACTTTTAAGAATTTAAATGACTTGGAATCTTAATTAAGATTATCTTTTTTTAAAAGAGATTCAGGTTTAAGTAACTGGGGGAAATCATTGGTTGGTTTCTTTTAAGTCGAGTTTACTGATCTAATTAAAAACAAGTTTTGATGACTCAAATTTTATAAACATTAGGATCATTGCCGTGCTTCGCTGCGAATAACTTAGGCCTCGTCTGGTATCGTTGCCGTTTTCTGTTTTCTGTTTAAAAAACAAAACGTGTTTGGCAAAATGACTCTGTTTTCATTTTTTTTATCCAAATGACAAAAAATAAACAGGATTTTGGAAACAAGAAAGTTTATTCTTTTCTGTTTTTCACTGCCAAACATATAAATGCCTGAAACCACACAAAAATAATATAGTAACACTAAAAAAGAATATTGACCTTGAAATATTGTATTGCGCTAAAAAAGGTAAGTTGGCGTAAAAAATAGTATATTCATATTAAAAAGGAATTTTGACCGTAAAACTTTATATCCGCTAAAAAAGGTAAGCTGACACTAATTAAAAATATTAACCATGAAACTTTATATTGCAGTAAAAATAAAATAACTTACCACTGAAAATAATATAATGATACCGAAAAAGATTTATTAATACTAAAATCTTTATATTCACACTGAAATGGTATATTGACACTAGAAAAGATATATGCCGATATTAAAAATGATATATTAATATTTTTAATACTAAAATGATATATTGACATTGAAAGTGTTATATTGATACTAAACGGTATATTAACGCTGAAAATATTATGTTGATACTATAAACGGCATATTGACGCTGAAAACTTAATATATTGTCGCTGAAAATATTCTAAATGTACATTTGATAAAATAATAACTAGGAAAAATATTATCAGTTTTAAAAACAAAAAACAGTTTTTTTTTAAAACAAAAACAGAAAAATAGAAAACTGATTTTTGTTTTTAAAAAACGAAAAACAGAAAAACGGAAATGATGCCAAACGAGCCCTTAATTACTTATTTACATTTTTATAGCGTGATTGTGGGTAAATTGTATTTATATATAAATAGAACATTTGTATATTTTATCAAATTTATCCATAATTATATCGAACGGTAATAGGCTGCAATTTTTTTTGTCAAACTTCTAAATGTTCATTATTCAATATGATATTATTATTAAAAAATAAAAATAGATGTTATTACAAATAGGAAAATTGTAGATATAAGCAAATACATCTTATGAATCTCAATTAATTAATTTGGGAATCTCAGATATGCGGGGCATGTCATATTGTAATCCATTCGATTTCTGATTGTTAACTAATTTTATCGGTAAACTAAAACAATTTGTGTTTCTGAATCCATCATGTGTGCCTTTCTAAAATTGCCTTTCTAAAATTTTAAATTAATTGATTATCATCATCAAGCATTTGCAAAAGTTCTTACTTTCATTTATTAAATAGGCAAATTCACAATAGTATTAATTTTAGGATAATACTCACGCTTAGCTGTGAATATTTCAATTTTATTATTTATTTCAATCTATATTGTATAAATTACAATTATGAAAATTCAAATTAAAAATTTGAAATAAATTCATAGCACATAAATAATATATAATAATTATGTTAATTAAGTTGTCTATGTCTAAAATTATTTTAAATTACATTATAAGATATTCTATCGATTTATTATTCATTCAAAAATATTTTAATGTCACAACTAATTTTGTCAGGACGAATAACTCTATGCAAATAAATTTATATGTGAGAAATAAAATAACATAAATGATAAATGCATAAAAAACAAAAAACAAAAAATAAAAAACAAAAAACAAAAAATAAAAAATAATAACCAACTAATAATTTGGATAATTTGTTTATGATCTCAATTTATATTTACATTAAGATTTATAAGATTAAAATATCATTCCTTTTTTATTTTCTTTGGTTTTCTTATGCCTTTATCTTTTGACATATTATATTAGAAAAAATAAAGTATTAATCAAGCATAGACGAAGGAGAACAAAAATAAAATAAAAATGCAAGATAATTTTATTTCAAAGATTTAGTTGAAACTACATAAGATTTAATTATAAATTATTAACTTTGAAAAATATAAAAAAATAATTATTATTTTTAACATGATTGCTTAAAAAGAAAATATGATATTATATATATGGAAAAAATATGCATATTATGCATAGAAAAATATAACATGACTCATTTTCTTTAAAAAATTGTCACTACTATTTTTCTTTTTCTTTTTTTAGTTGTTAAAATGATATAGATTATGTATAAATTGATTACATATGTTATTTTGAAATCTGTAATACATAGTAATATAATATAGTTCTTAATATTCTAAATTTTTTTTACATGATAGTTCTCACGCAATTTGAGATATAACACGAAGCATTATCTAACTAATCAGATGATATTGTGGTAATAATTTAAATGAAGAACTAAGTTTTGAGAGTTTTTTTTATCTGACGGCCGGGAGAAAATTGATGATAGGACTCATGAGAATGCTAAAAGAGATGTGAAAAATAAGGTAGGAGTTAATGATTGTATTATTTTTTTACATGTTCTTTTATATAGTTTATATTCATATTTTTAGCAAAAAAAAAATTAAGTTGGAACCATAATAATATGGAATTCAAAATCAAGAGAAAATTCTAACAAATTTATATTTGAAGATTTTAACATTAGAAATAAAATATTTCATTAAGAACTATTATCTTTTAAAGAAGAAAAGAAAAAATTATTTATGTTTTAATGAGTAAACTCTTTACATTCTATTTGTGTTAATATTTGAATATCACTTTGGACCATAATTCATTCAAAACATCTGCTTATGATCTGATGGCTAGAAATAAATTCAGGGGTTCTCACTAAATCGGGGATTGAACACAAAATACCAATTCAACCAATCATATGATTATATTTTAATAATCACACACATGTTGCCATAAAATATCGACAAATCTGAGAAATTTAAAGGTTAAGATTTAACAAAAAATTTGATCGAACGATTAAGATAAAAATGATGATGTGGCTCCATGAGAGGGCGCAATTTGATAGATAAAATTCGAGATGTTCATTTTTGTTTCATTTCGAAAGATTATAATGGATTATTTAAGTCTGATGTGTTGAATTTCAAATCTTGACTAGCAGATTTCTTTATGAAAGTCATTATGCAACAGAGTTACCTTCATGAAAATCACGATATATTTTGATTTATGTCTTATTTGAGTCTAAAAGTCTTGATATTTGCATTTTTATTTTTATATACATTTTCGTTATCTTTTATTTTATGTACTTAGTGTTTTTATTCTTTTATACTTTTATTTGACCCACGTCAGCACGCAAAAACATGATATATACTTTTAGAGGTCATCAACTTATATTCCATTGCCAACTAGGTTCCCATAATGTTTGCATATATATATATATATATATATATATATATATATATATATATATATATATATATATATATATATAATCAAGTAAAAAGTGTATATATTTTAATCCAAATCAAGTAAAAAGACTACAATAAAATACAATAGTACAATACAACAAGGAGACTACATTTATTTAAGAAGGAAGAAAGAAAAAACACGGTGGCAACATAAACCTAACAGAAATGGGAGATCATGCCTGGGTCAAATTGGTACAAGGCTCGCCTAATTAAAGCATGTCATGAACTAGATTTGTACTATTTTTGTACATATTTCTTCAATATAAATTATATATATGTTACATTAGTATTTATATATATTATTTAAACATATACTAGAATGATGCCTGCTCTATGTTGCGTACATTATAATTGTATAATTCTTATATATAATATAGAATAATTTGAACAGAGATCAAAGGCAAGTTATTACAAAATACTCTTTCAAAAAAGAAGAGTTATTACAAAATATGAGTGAACTTGAGAGATCAAATGCTAATTTGAGCTGATCAGATAGCCGAGAAAGAATGCCGAAGAATTGCAAAAGGAGGTACAAAAATTGTCAGAGATTAGTTACATATATATTATTTGTATTGATTATGTATTAATAATATCATTTTACTGTTGTTATATATATAAATATAATATTTTATTATAACCATGTATTATTGTTATATATGTAGATACTATATGCACAGACTATTTTATTATTATTTTTATTTTTTCAATGTGTATTTTATTATTCTATTATAAGTATGTATTTGTTATATATACATATACTTTTGACATATTATTTTATTATAACTATATTCTATTTTATATTGTGATTATAAATTATTTGTTTGCAATTAGACAAATCCACAAGGATAATTAGGTTAGATCTTGCCATATGATCTGATAAATAAAAAAACACCCACAATCTTTTTCTAGGGAAGAACAAAATTTTAACCCCAATTTTCTTCATTCAAATTACTTATCAAGGGTACAATTTTTTTTCTGAAACACATGAGATACGATTTATTCATAAATCACAAAAAATTATTTCAAGTACAATTTTTTATAACGCAGGAGCAAATCGAAAGGAAGATGCACGTTCCACTTTCATAACCCTCACTGAGGCATGCGTCGTTACATTTGCTATTCTTGAAACACAGGAAACCATGGTAAGTCTTACTGTATTCATTACAATTTCTATATTTCATGCTCACATCAGCTGTAAAATTAAACAAAATAATAAAATTTAGAAAATAATCTTCTTTATTCAATAAAAAACAACAGTTAATGCATAAGTTAATGACTTTGGAAGAATCATGGTTCCGAAAAGATTCAAATCCAAAGCGTCCAAATCTGATCAGAATTAGCCGATTCTCAAAGTCATAGGAATAATATGAACACTTGAAATTTAGAATCTGAAAACTTTAAAAATAATTTGTGCGCAATTGAATTAATTCTACATACTGTTTGGAGCGGGGCTTGACGTGGGAGGTCTGGCTGCCATGAGAAGTGGTGCGAGAAGCAACAGAGATAGTACTACAGCCTTCACCTCCATTTTAAAAAAAAAAAAAAAATCTTTTTTGGAAGCTGAAGGTTAATTTAAATTAAAAAAAAAGAAGCTGAAGGTTAAGGGTTTAGATGAAGGTTTAAAGTTTAAATTAGAGATGGCAATCAATCTATTGTAATTGTTTAATAGAAGAGAATGGAGGAATAAAAATGGTAAGCATTTAAAGGGTTGATTTCCCAAATAATGTAATTTAAATAAGAGATTGTGTTTTAGTGTTTCCATAGATGTATATATGCTTGTGATTTTAATTAGGAATAAATGAAAATAAAGGAAATTCACGAATCTCTTATTTGCTAGAAGCAAGGAAAAAATTATCCAATATTCAACAATCATCGTCCCTAAAAAAAAAACAATATTCAACAATCACTATATTTTGTATTATGTAGTGTTGCAAATACCTGATAACGCGCGCCACTATAGCTTATTCTGGAGGAAGAATGTTGTGATGTAGTTTTGTAGGGCGCTAAATCCAAGTGTTAGGTTAGGTTTTTTGATATGGATTTATTAAAACTAAAATAAATAAATTTTCTTTTGGAAATAGCTCGTGCACATCTAATTTTATCTGAAAATATCTAAAATGCTGCTAGACATGCTATTCGATCCGCTCACCAAGGGGTGCTCATTCGGTTGGTTCGGTTCAAACCAAACCGAACCGAACAAGATTTGTACTGAACCGAACCGAACTAAAACAAAACCGAATTTTATACCGAACCGAATAAATCAGTTTTTATTTTGGTTATTTACCGAATGAATTTTTATATAATGTTTGTTTTCGGTTTATTTTTTTTTCAGTTTTTATATATCATTGTGCTGCAATGACGAGTATATACCGTCGTACTGCAACGACGGGTATATACCATCATGATATATCAGCTCCCTTTCTTTTTTTAATGCTGAAGGTTTATACTTGAGAATTGAGATGGAAATTTGCAATCAATCTATTGTGTACGTGTTTTATAGAAGGGAGAAGAGATTGATTTCCAAATGATGTACTCATGCAGAGATTGTGTTTCAATATTTTAATTTAGACAGTTGTATATTATGCTGGTTTTAATTAGGAATGAATGAAAATGATTCTACCATAATTTGAGTTTAAATTAGATTATAATATGAGCTGTATCATCACTATGTTAGCCTAGTGGTCATGATACCAACTCTATCTATCCATAGGTGAGGGGTTCGAATCCCGCATCTAGTAGGGTTGATTTAAAAATTTAGCTGAAGGCATATAAGCCCTAAAAGAAAACAAACATCAAGCGATCGCTTGTAGTTCTCCCTCATTTTTTTTATAATATGAGCTGTAATTGTTATTTACATTTTACACTTGCTCTCAATTAGGAATATGAATAGATATGGGTGATGATATTTTGATTTTTGAGCGCTCACTTTCCTGGATTATACCGATTATGCCCTTCATTACTGAGTGAATCAATGATATCTTCTCTCAATCCAAGCTTTGTTTTCTCGCGTTTTTACATACGCTATATACTGTTTTCATTTTTTTAAATATATATTGTTTACCGAATGAATTTTTATATACTGTTTATTTTCACTTTATATATTTTATATATTATTTTCATTTTTTAAAATATATATTATTTTACCGAATGAATTTTTTATATACTGTTTGTTTTCAGTTTATATATTTTTTTTTCAGTTTTTATATACCATCGCTACAGTATAAAAAAAATCATATTATACGGCAATACATGTTTAATAGACTTTTTTTTTTCTAGCATTATTTCCGAAAAAAATGAAGCGAATAGCACTGCTTTGCAATTAATTAGCTAACTAGCACTACCGCCATCTGTTGTGGCGGTAGAGACCTTCTACCGCCAGCACCAATGGCGGTAGTGCCTAATTTTTTGCATTTTCCGTCAGCGGCCTTAAAACAAGGTAATTAGATACAAATTAGCCTCTACCGCCAGGCCATCTGGCGGTAGTGGCATTGTTGTAATTTTTTCCTGATCCAATCGGTTATCAAACCCGTTAAAAAAAAAAAAAAAAAAACAAGAAAAATAACTCTACCGCCAGGCCTTCTGGCGGTAGAATATTTGTTTTTTATTTTTTTTTTAAAATTAGTAACGGTTTTTTAGTAAAAACCGTTACTAAATGATACTAAATGTTATATTTAGTAACGGTTCTTTCATAAAAACCGTTACTAAATATAACATTTAGTAACGGTTTTATTAAAAAACCGTTACGAAATATAACATTTAGTAACGGTTTTTACAAAAAAACCGTTACTAATTTTAAAAAAAAATAAAAAAAAAATATTCTACCGCCAGAAGGCCTGGCGGTAGAGTTATTTTTTTATTTTTATTTTTTTAACGGGTTTGATAACCGATTGGATCAGGAAAAAATTACAACAATGCCACTACCGCCAGATGGTCTGGCGGTAAAGACTAATTTGTATCTAATTACCTTGTTTGACGGAAAATGCAAAAAATTAGGCACTACCGCCATTGGTGCTGGCGGTAGAAGGTCTCTACCGCCACAACAGATGGCGGTAGTGCTAGTTAGCTAATTATTTGTAAAGCAGTGCTATTCGCTTCATTTTTTTGGGAAATAATGCTAGAAAAAAAAAAGCTCTGTTTAATACATGTGTCTTCAAAATTTTCATAAAATACAAGAATAATTAATTAGGTTGAGTAAGGATACATCAATACGAAAAAAAATTCTAGTACACCAGTTATTTGTAAATTATACGAGTATTTTTCGCAAACTGAACAAATATGAGGGGAATTGATATTGATATCTATAGGCAAAAATTTGATGAGTCCAGATACAAAATTTCAAAATGACAATATTACCCCTTATAATGAATGTATGATCTACTAAATGCATGGTGTACCTAATGTTAAACAATTTCCTTAATTATTCTACATGATGAATCTTTGCAATTTTTCATTTTTGTCTTGATTTTCACCAATTTTTAAAAAATTTAAACTAAGGAAATGCAATACTTTAGTTTTTTCTTCGACTTATTATTTTGAAAAATAACTTGATATTCATATCAATTTTTAAGTATCTTTTATTCTTGATATGAAATTTATCATGTTTTTTTTCACAATAAAACCAGTTAAGGAATTAACGAACTAATAAAATAAAACTCTTTTATAAATTGCACTAAAAAAATTGAGATAGTCTCAAACAAATCTTCTATGAAGTTAAAATCCAATATAAAAATACAAACATTTCTTTTACATTGGATTATTAGAATAATAATAATACAAACATTTTCATAAACAATGACTTTTTCGATGAATTTCAGAGACATTTCTTCATAAATATTTGTAACTCTTTATTTGTATGGTTAGATTATTAGAGTAACAATAATAATAATCATTATGAGAATCATAAGAGCAAAATAAACATAATGTTATTATTGTTGTTATTGCTGTTGTTGCTATATTGTAAACTAATTTCAGAGTTTTATTATTTGCAAATAATTGTAGCTCAGGTTATTCTTACACACAATTGACAAATAATTAATTTAAACAAAAAAATGACGGATAATTAAAATGTCTGCAACTTTAGGCCTTACAGACAATAAGGACACCATTACTCAAACTTCTAGACTAATTAAGTTGTTACTAAGGTAACAAACTCAACCAAAGTACATGAAAAAATAGAAAGAAAAAAAAAGTAGCTCAGAACAGACGCAACTAAATGGACTCAACTTTCTACTTGAACTTATTCTGCAAACACCAATCATCATATCACAACTATAATATTTCCGCTGATATCGTCCTGCAGTACATAAGATTGATGTTATAAATCTAACATAATTTAAGCAATTATTGGAATGTAAACAAATTAAACTATGAATTTTGTCACCATCTGGAGGAGGAAAGGCGGATCACCGCTGTCTCCGTCGACCTATTCATTGTTCATAATAATAGCCGGTACAGAAAAAGAAAAAAAAATTAGGAGCACAAAGAAGTAATGGTAGCAGAGTATACATATTCATTTTAAGCATATAATTTGAACTTCATAAATTTTATGTAGTAATAAAACATGAGAAAGAAAGTTCTCAAAGTGGCTGCAAATAATCGCAAAAAAAGGTCTTTGTACATTTATCTAATTGCAAAGAAATAAGTTATAATTAGAACATAAAATAGAATACAGTTATAATAAAATAATATGTCAATAGTATATGTATATATAAGAAATATATACTTATAATAAAATAGTATGTGAATATAGCATGTACATATATAACAATAATACATAGGAATAATAAAATAGTTTATGTATATACATAACAACAACAAATAGTAATATTAATATATAATCAATACAATTAATATGTAACTAATCCCTGATAATTTTTTGATCTGCTTTGCAGTACTTCATGAGCCATATCACTTAATTATTCTTTCTCGGCTATCTAATCAGCTCAAATTTAACCTGTGATTTCTCAAGTTCACTGATATTTTGTGATAAGTTGCCTTTTGATCTCTGTTCAAATTATTTTATATAAGCAACTTAATTATAAAATTATACTGTAGGAAACATAGAGCAGGCATCATTCTAGTATTTGTTTAAATAAGATATATAAATAATAAAATAACATAATATTGAGGAAATATGTAGAAAAATAATACAAAATGTAGGCCCTTGTGCCAATTTGACCCGGCATGATCTCCCATTTCTTTTAGGTTTATGTTGCCACGATGTTTTTTCTGTCTTCCTTCTTAAATAAATGTAGTCTCCTTGTTGTATTGTAGTTTATTTTAGGTTTTTTTTTACTTGATTTTAGATTCAATATATACAACTTTTACTTGATTTTAGATTAATATAAACACAACATTATTGCAACCTAGTTGGCAATGGAATATAAGTTGGGGACCTAAAAGTATCTGATATATCATGTTTTTGCAGGCTGACGTGGACCAAATAGAAGTAGAATAAAAAGAACTAAGTACATAAAATAAAAGCTAATGAAAAAGTATATAAAAATAAAAATGTAAATATCAAGACTTTCAGACTCAAATAAGACATAATCAAAATATATCATGATTTTCATAAAGGTGACCCTGTTGCATAATGACTTTCATAAAGAAGTTTGCTAATGAAGATTTGAAATTCAACATATCAAACTCAAATAATCCACTTATAATCTTTCAAAATGAAACAAAGATGAACAACATCTCGAATTTTATCTATCAAACAAATATGAACAACACCTCGAAATTTATATATCAAACTCTCAATTAGTCATTTTTTTGTGCTCATGAAACTTAAAGTTAATATTAAAAAAATGTTAATAAAAATTGAGTCATCAAAACATGTTTTAAGATCAGTAAACTTGACTTAAAAGAAACCAACAAATGATTAACCCCATTTCCAATAGGCCTGGATCAAATTGATTTAAATAACATTATCTAAATTAAGATTCCAAGTTCTAAATTTAAATTCTTAAAAGTGGATCCTCGTTGTATCCCTTTGGTCAGTTTCCTTTTGACAGAGCAAATACAACAGCAGTTTCTTTTTTAAAACAATAATGCTTTTTAAAATCAGCTGCCACTTTTCTAGAATATTATTATCGTATAATCCTGTAGAACTTTTGAGTTTATAAAAAATCATTCAATTTGATGTTTTTCAGTTTCCACCATATTTTTTGTTTCTAATATTTTCATTGTGAGAATTGAAATTTCTTATATGAAATAGATCATAAAATTTGATCTTAATCGGATATCTATATGAAAATTTGATGTGTAGTTATATGTTAAAATATTCTTATTAATTTAATGCATTTATTTATGATTATTTGCTAGAAAATGAAATGATTCAAAAGTTGATTTCTTGTCATTTTGATCAACTCACATAAGAACATATAAGAACTAAACTAGATAGATATATCAATTAAATAAAAAAAATCTTATTTAATTTCAATTATCATAAAGAGATTCAAGTTGTATGATTGTTGTTTACTAAATAAATCTTGTTCTTCTCATAAATTAAAATACAATAAATCTAAATTACCACTTAGGTACACAAATAAGATCCTTCTATTCAATTTCACACTGGAGTCTAATAATTCGACAAAACATTCTAGACTAATCTTTACTCTTTAAATTCTCAACTAAATTGATCAAATTATCACCCTAAGCCCACACCTCCATCTAAACCCCACCTGATCCCGGTGCACCAACACTGCTTCTCCACAATCTATCACCCTAACAGCTTGGTTTCTACACCGAGTGCATCTAACAATCACTCGAATCAAACCCGACAAGGACCTGAGGGCGGCCGCTGATCCTGATTCTTATCTTCTGTTTCCTAACTCTATATACCTTTCTATAGTGAATCATTTCAAGAAAAGTTTGTTGACTCGTTATATATTTATATCTGCAGATATGAAGTGGACAATTTGTGTGTTGTTGTATCATTTTTCTGGTGCCACATGGAAACAGCAGGCTATGTGAGGTCATTTCTCTCTGTTTTTAATAGTGCAGGATCAGTCCAGTTTCACACCACCTATCCATAAATTTACATAGGTACGATGAAATTATAAAAATGTATTTTTATAAACAAAAAAGATATAGTAAAATTATAAAAAAATATATTTTCAAAAAGGTATATTTGTAAATACAAAAGGTATATCTAAGTGTAAATATATATGTGTACAGCTAAAATTGTATGGTGAACGCTTCTGGACACTCCAAAAACTGGACACTCCGAATAATTTCTCATATACATATCTGATGTCTAACTTTTAAAATAGTGTGTTAACTGTTAGATATTGTATTGGATATAATGTGTGTATGAGACTTGCCTAATGATTTGTATAGCAAATTTTGAAAATTTTATATGTAATGGTTAAAATTATATTTAGTTGGATTTATTATGTATTAAATAGCATTAAATGAAAAAATAATGTTAAGATAATGATTTTTTGGTTGATGCCTCTCAAGAAGGATTTCATGATTTTCTATAAAGTCCCAATAATATTTTATCGATATCGGTCTTGACATAAATGGTGTCAAAATAAAAATATGTTTTGTATATCAGAGTATATTTTCAATAGAATTCTTTTAGTACCAGTATAATTATATAGAATATTATTATATTTACAGTGTGAATATTATATTATGATCTCATATTTGTTTTCACGACTTCATAGTTCTTATATAATATGTAGACATTTTTTTAAAAGATTTTTTTATATGTTACTAAAATTAGGAAAAATATTTGCATTATCCTCTTAAACATCACCATATCATATTCTTATACTATTTTTAGTTATCTCCTATATATTTGTATAAAATAAATTACGAAGAATATTTTTTATATATCAATATACTTTTTTTATATGTTTTTTCTATAAATATATCTTTTTGCAACTCTGTTATACCATTATGAAATTTTGGTGATGGTGATGACAAATAAGTCGATGGTGTGTATTAAGTCCCCTAAAGCTATTATATATACTCAAAATTGAAGTAATAACAATTTACATAAATATATTTTATTTAAAAAGGGAGCTGATACTGTGTGACGGATACTATAGCAACCCTGTAGATATGGTATATAAAAACTGAAAACAGTATATACAAACATATGAACTAAAAACAAACAGTATATAAAAATTCATTCTATAAAACAATATATATTTTAAAAAAAAGAAAACAATATAAACAAACCATATAAACTGAAAACAAACAATATATAAAAATTCATTTGGTAAACAATATATATTTAAAAAAAATGAAAATAATATATAACATATATAGAAACGTAAGAAAACAGTATATAATTTCAATCCGTCACTACAGGGTCGCTACAACATAAATATATTTTATCTAAAAATTACTAACAAAACTTACTAAACTTTATCTGTGGACATGGAAATGGAGAAGACCAACTTAAAACACACGACAGCACTCAGAGCGATAACTTGACCCGCATCTGAACTTTCCTCTCTCTTTTCGTATCCTACTCTCTTGTTTTTTCAACTTCTTCCTTCTTCTCCATTCATTCATTCACACTCTATTCCTTCTTCTTCGCTCTTTCCTTCTCATTCCACCCACCATTTTCTTGCGTTTGATTTGAATGCTCTGAAGGTTGGTTGGTTAGTGATTTTGGGGAGTAATTCAGCCTGCGGGCTGTTGGTTGCGTCAAAAATGAAGGCCCGACAGAGATATTCTACCAGATGGATCTGTATTCTTTGTGTTGTGAGCTTTTGTATGGGGATGCTCTTCACTGACAAGTAATTTTTATGACATTTTTCTTGCTAGATTTTGTTTTTTAACGAGTTTTTTTTCTAGTGTTTGGTTTGTTATTCAGCTACTTTTTTTGGGTTTTTACTAGATTTTGGGGTTCCCCTGATTCGAATAATAATTTGATCATCTCCAGGCGGAGAGAAGAGAAAGAGCTTCAGATTGTTTCTGGTGATTGCGAAACGAAAAGGGTTTGTGCGTTATTTTTTTTTTTCTTTCGATTTTTCAATTAGATCTTGCTTAATTGATTCAAAATTCAATTATTTCAGAAACCAACGAAAGACAGAGATATAATGGGGGAGGTGACCAAAACCCACGAAGCAATTCAGTGAGTTTTTCAAATCTGATTTTACTTCAATTCTTGCCCCTTTTTATAAATTATTTAAGCTAAAATGCTTTGAATTTGTTTGCAAATTAGGTCCTTGGATAAGTCAATATCTACACTACAAATGGAACTGGCAGCAAAGAGAAGCTCGCAAGAGATGCAAAGCAATAGCAACAATGGTGGGTCGCCATTAATGGCGGTCAATGAGAGAAGAAAGAAGGCTTTTGTTGTAATTGGAATAAATACGGCATTTAGTAGCAGAAAGAGAAGAGATTCTGTCAGACAATCATGGATGCCTCAAGGTATGTGAATTATTTTCTCTTTGAAAAATTATTTTATGTATTTTTTTATATTTTTTGTTTTTGGTTGATTTTGTTGAATTGAGAAGATATTGTTCATTTTGATTTTTTTGAATTTTCCTTGGACAAAGGAATATATTTTTTTGGTTTATTTGTTGTGTTGGTTTTGAATTTTTTTTTTCTAAATTATGTGAATTTTTCTTGGAGAAAGGGAAACATTTCATTTATTTTCTAAATGTTTATGATTTCCTAATTAAATCTGATATGATTTCCTTCCATGTAAACACAACAATTAGTTTTATCAATTTTCTTCATTAGGAATAAAATCTTAGGAAAGCTACAAAATCTAATGTTGAACTTTGACTTGACTTGGAAAAATAAATACTCGTTGAATGGTTGACTTGACTAAATAGTAAATTGCATAAACAATATTTTTTTCTGGCAAATTAAAATGCCCAATGCATTATAATATTAATGACTAAGAAAATATGACTAAGAAAATGGTACTCATAAATGCCAACTGTACGGTTATTAGCTGTACGCATTAATTATATTCCAAAAATGGTAAAATACAAAAAAGTCATATGTTTGATAAATATATTCATAAATTATATGGAACTTTGATGTATGTAGTCATTTTGAATTGTATTTTAGTTAAATTGTAAACTTGCCGACTAACACCCTCAAATCAAATGCAAGCCAGCTAAGACCCTTATAATTGTATTTGTTGTTTCTCTTAGCCTTTAGAAATTTTAAATATATTTTCTTGTTTCAATTACATAATTCAGACTTTATTTTTGAAGTCTTTATATTGCGTAAACATTCATGACCAATATTTATAATTTAATAATACAGTACTGGACCAAAAAAACTGACCGATATTTATGTATATGCTGTAATTTAAGTATGTATGAATAAGATGTACTTGTTTAATTTTTTTAATTATCTGTTTCAATTTTGTTATTTTTTATTATTTAATTAGGGGAAAGCTTGCAACAATTGGAAGATCAAAAAGGAATTGTAGTTCGATTCATGATTGGCCATAGGTACATTTTTTTATTTCTATATTGACTTTCCTCTTTTAAGTTCAAATCCAAAATTGCAAGGATTCAAATTGCATTTCTTTTTATATAAAATGAGAAAAGAAGTACAAATGAAACAGCAAGAGAACAAATATATTTTATTTAAGACCCTAACTAAAAAAAAATGAAATATTTTGCTATATAATATAACATTTATTGTTATGTTTTTTTTTATCATGCAGTGCTACATCAAATAGTATATTGGATAAGGCGATCGACGCAGAAGAATCTCAGCATCACGACTTTCTAAGATTGGTAAATAATTTTTTTATTTAGTATTTAATTCAATTTGTTTCATATTACAAGTCTTTCTGGTCTATTTGAGCCATATTTAATTAAATTATGAAAATAAAATATAAGATATAAGATATTATCATATTTTATAGGTCTACATGATATTTTATAGGAAACAAAAAAAAGATATAGAGAATATTTATCGTACCTCTTTAGTCTTTAGTTCTAGATGATATTTTATTACCATTTAAAAAAAAAAAATAATAATAATAAAAAAAAAATTCATGAAATTTTTAATCAAGATCATGTAGAAGGGTCCTACAAAGTATCAGCAAAAACCAAAATATTATTTTTCTGTATTAACTAATTCAATTTCTTTCTTTTCACTCATCAGTCTAGCCCGTCTCAACCACATATCAATACAAAAAGTAAAAAATAAAAAATATGAGTTTCCATTAATTTTTGAAACAGGAGACCATGTAGAAGGGTACCACGAATTATCCACAAAAACCAAAATATTATATTTTTTTCTGAATTTACTAATTCAATTTCTTTCTAATCCAATTTTTTTTTTCTGTATCTACTAATTCAATCTCTCTGGTCCTTCTCAACCACATACCAATAAAAAAATATATAAGTATTTATTTTTTTCATTAATTTTTGGAACACGACCATGTAGAAGTGTACCACGAACTATCCGCAAAAACCAAAATATTCTTTTTTCTTTATTTACTAATTCAATTTCATCCTTCTCACAAATCTTTCCGGTCCATTTCCACCATGTCTCAATAAAAAAATAAAAAAACAAAAATAAAATATATTTTTTTAACAGGACCATGTGGAAGGCTATCACGAACTATCAGCAAAAACCAAGATATTCTTCTCGACCGCGGTCTCCATTTGGGACGCCGACTTTTACGTCAAAGTCGACGACGATGTCCATGTAAACCTCGGTAAGTCAAATCTATCACTCTTAAAACCTAGAAACCAAATCCTGGATTTCACAAAAACCTAGAAACCAAATTCCGGACTCATGAAACTGTGAATTGAAATTCCGCATTTCATGAAAACAGGGAATTGAAATTCCGGATTTCATAAAATTGGGAATTCTGAATTTCATGAAAACACGGAATTGAAATTACGGATTTTGTAAATTGGGAATTGGGAATTGGAATTCTGGATTTTGTGAAACTGGGAAATGAAATTCTGGATTTGTCTGAGCTTGTGGTTTGTTGTTGTGTAGGAATGCTGGCGTCGACTTTGGCTCGACACAGGTCCAAACCGAGGACTTATATTGGGTGCATGAAGTCCGGCCCTGTTCTTGCTGACAAGTAATTATTATCATCATTATTATTGTTACGTTTTTATATTTCAGATTAAATATGTTAATGTTAATGTAAATGTTTTGTTTATTTATTTATTTTGTGTTGAATTAGGAATGTGAAATATCACGAGCCAGAGTCGTGGAAATTCGGGGAGGAAGGCAACAAGTATTTCCGCCACGCGACCGGGCAGATATACGCAATTTCTAAAGATTTGGCCACATATATTTCGATTAATCAGTAAGATTATTTTGAACTACCTTTTTTTTTTGTATAAACCAAGGATTATACATACTGACAATTTTTCTGACGAACTTCTAATTGTTTTGTTATCATCACTTAGGCACATATTGCACAAATACGCGAATGAAGACGTCTCTCTCGGTTCTTGGTTCATCGGATTAGAAGTAGAACACATCGACGAAAGAAATATGTGCTGCGGTACCCCACCAGGTATATTTATTTATTAATTATTTTTAATTAATTAATTAATTACTTTCCATCCTATTTATTTGTTTATTTTTTGATAGATTGTGAGTGGAAAGCACAAGCGGGAAACGTCTGCATAGCTTCGTTCGACTGGAGTTGCAGCGGAATCTGCAAATCCGTCGAGAGGCTAAAAGAGGTTCATTCACGTTGTGGCGAAGGAGACGGCGCCGTTTTCAGCGCTCTTTTGTGATACCAAATTAATTAACCCTAAACCATATCATACTCTTTTCTCATTGGCTAATCAAAGTTTATAAGTTCAAATTCTTTTATTGGCTGAATTATTGATCTTTGAGGGGTTATGATGGAGAAGAAAAATATACGGTGTTTGTTATATTTGGATGGTTAGGTTGGTTTTGGATAGATATATATGGTTTGATTTTATGAGGTGTAGAGGGGGGCAGGGATGAAGTTTTTTCCTAACTGAGGTTGAGTGGGGGTGAGGAATAGGAGGGGAGTTCCCATCGTTGTACAATTATGTTTTTTGTATAATCCAATTGATTTATTATTTATGAGTGGAAATTTTGTATTAGTTGATAATTCCTCCATTATTTGTTCATAGGTTTGTTTATAATATTGAGTAGAGATTTAAAATATTGGTATGATTGTATTTGTCTTGGGGGTCACAAATTATTAATTATCATTTTATTAGTGTATAGTATATTAATTAAATAAGAATATAAATTGCCAACCATTGTTTGCGCAGTTGATATAGGCGTCGGCTTCTGTCTTTTTGAGGGCATGAGCTCGACATACGGAAGACATAAATATGTAGAGGTTGGGTGTCTAAGGTCTAATAGTCGGAAAAATAAAAAATAAAAAAATAAGAATATGAATTTCCTCAAAGATTAATTAAACATAAAAATGAAAACGCTAATTCAAGGTCTAGCAATGCATCATCAAATCATAAGATAAAATTTCCATAACACATCTAACTGAGAAATAACTAAATCATCTTGCAACAACACTCTTGCTCATAGATTTTATATCATCAAGAAGCCGTCGAAACTCTCGAAGTGACGACCCTTCATCAGAAATACTCATTTTAACTTCTTCCGCCATCGCTTTCGCAGATTTCCTGAATCTTCTAGCCGACTCGCCTTCCATCATTTGCCTCACCATTCTCTCCACTGTTTCTTTCTCACGAACATCCTTCATATCCAACCCGATCTTCCACACCTCACTCACAAATCAGCTATTTAATTGCTGATCAAGAAAGAACGGCCAACATAGCATTGGCACTCCTTCCACTATGCTCTCTAAACTCGAGTTCCATCCACTGTGAGTCAAGAAACACCCGATCCTTTGTGGGCTAGCACTTGCTTCTGTGGGGCCCACGAGACAATCTTTCCTTGTTCTTCCGACAAAGACCTCTTAATCTCGTTAGTCCATTCTTCGTTTTGAATCATATTGGGCCGTAGAACCCAAAGGAACTTGTGGCTGCTGTTAACCAACCCTGCGTACAACTCACGAAGCTCTTTGTGTGTTATCTGAGTAAGACTTCCAAAACTAACGTAGACTACAGACCTATTAGCCTGTGAATCGAGCCATTTAACACATGTCTCATCTTCATGCCAAAGACTCGAACTGAAGTTTGCACCAAAATGTTGGTACCGTTTGAGAAGCGCGTGAATGGGACCGATTGCATAGGTTGTTGGGATCTGTGATCTGATGTGGTCAACTGCAGTCGACTCCAATACATCAGTTGTATTAAGGATGAAACCTCTTGCTTTACCACTATTAGCAGTTATAGTCGCCATGAACTTGAGTTCTGAATCATCATGACCTTTCTCGTGTCTACAGAATTCAGGCAAATCTCTTCGCCGAAGAAACCCCTCCATTCCCGGTACCCCTTTAACAATCTCGTCTAAATCAGCTCCATCAAAGGGCAACTCTCCGTTTTCTAACATATTTGGTATACACAAACATGCCCAAATGCTACAAGCACTCGGAATGCGGAAAGACAAACACGGGATCCCGATCTCCTCCGCTACATCCACAACAAACGGCATGAAACCGTCAGCTATAATACACGTAATCGGCGGAAAATTGCACTCATTGGATGAATCACTTCCATTTCCTCCCATGTTTACTAACAAGTCGCGTAATAACGTTTTGGCAGTCTTGTCTAAGGACTCAGCGACCCTTACTAAGAGAGAGGCGTCACGAGGTTGATCGTCTGGCAGGCCGTCAGGGATGAATTTGAAACGAAGAAGAGGGTTTTTGGGTAGAGACGCAGCACTGAGGATCAGGCGGTGGTGAGTGTCGCTCGTGTTGAGGAGAGTCACGTGAAGGCCATTGATGGCGAGTAGCTCGGCGAGCTTCATCATGCAGTTTAGAGGACCTTGTGCTGGATATGGAAAGATTAGTACGTGTGGTGTGTTAGCCATGGCTTTAGAGTTTAGATCTCTTCTATGCGAGAGTTAGCTTTGTGTTTGGTGGGTGGTGGTGGTGGTGGTTGGGGTATTTCAGCTAGATATTTAACATTTGACTAATTAATTTTCAACTGTAATCCTCAAACCCTGTTGTGCCACGTCATCAAATTAATTTTAATCCATCAGATTAAGTCTGATTAAGCGTTGAACCGTTGGATTGAAATGACCCGTATTTTCTTATTTGCATCTCTTTCACTCGCCAGTCTCTCTCTCTCTCTCGCTGCTTCCCATCTCACTTTCTCATCCTCTCTGTCCAATAGAAAGCCGCACCCTGCAGCCAGTCTCTGTCGTGCCCCCATCCCTCGCGTTCCATCAACTGTTGAAGGCGAAGCACATCAAATAGCTTTCAACGCCCGAGGCACCTTCCTTTCTCGACACTTAAATAATCAGGTATTTAGTTATTCTTACAAATCTTTTCAATTTCATTAGTGTTCCGATTATTGTTTTCCTTGAAACTGATTTCAATTAGGGGAGAATTTAAGTTTTAACTCCTTGAAATTGATTTCAAAAAGGAGAAAATTAAGGGGTCTATTTGCAAAGTGTTATCTCTTCTTTATTTTTGCCCCCACTGAATCCAAACACAAAAAATGCTATGTAAAAAGGGGAATAGGATCATTCAGTAAATAAGAATAGTTGTGGGGCCGTTGTGCATATTTTCCATTATTTTCCTCTTTCTCTTTCAAGGAAAACACTCGCTCTATGCCCTGATATTTAAATATTGTTATTAACTATTACAATATATTTCAAAACCTAACTATTTCAGTCCAATTTCTTAAATATACATTCTCTGAATATGTGTTTCTTGATTAACTTTTTGCGCCCCTTTAGTATGAATTTAGCGATTCTATTTTTTTCCAACTTGTGATTTTTCGTTCTGGTTAGATGAAGATTTCTGTTGTACGGCATTTTCAGTAATATTGGATTTTTCGTTCTTCATTCCTGTCACATACCGGTTCATGTACTTGCATATTTATTTACTGTTATTATTTTTGGACAGTGTATGTTAGGTGCATATTAGATGTTTACAACTACAGGGGAATTTACATATTTTTTCCAATATAATAATGGTTGAAGCAGGTTAAAAGAGGTGCGCCAGAAACACTGGCACAATTAGAACAGATATTCAGCGAGTATGAGGTGTCGCTGGACTCCAAACTGCAACCCACGTTTGATTTGGCGCGCCTCCGATGAGCCGCCATGCTTCAAGCCTCCCCCAACTGCTCCCACCTAGTAATTTTTTCAAAACTCCCCTAACTCTCCTTAATTAATAAAAAACCCCACTTGTTTTTTAAATTCTCTCAAAACATGAACTCCAATATAGCAAATTGAAATTTCTTAATCCCTGTTGTTGCTTATCTTTGACATTCCATCTATGTTTTTCTTTTTTGGATTAAAATAACCCTCGTCATTTTTTTTTGGAAAATTTGCAAAAAAAAAGTCTATATTATTGAAAATTGCAAAAAAGCCCCTCTCTTTTTTTTTGGGAATTTTCAATAACTTAGGGGCCTTTTTTGCAATTTACGCATAACACATGTACTTTTTTGGAAATTTCTCATTTCTTTTACTTAATCCAGACCATAACTTTTTGTATGCTTTACTAGGGAATATGAAGTAATATTTGTGGATTATTCTAGACAGAAAAATTACGCAAGAAACGTTGGTGAATCTTTTCAACTTATAGCAGACAATCTTAAAATTTTGTTAGAACTTTGTTTTTGTTTATTTGTGTTGGTTGCATCTGAAAGAGAAGATAGAGAAAATGCACAGTTGAAAGAAGGTTAGTTTAGAAATATATCTGCGCCATCTCATGTTTATGTTTATTTACCAAAAAAAGAGGAAAATCCCATAGTGCCCTTTTTCTAAAAGAAAATTTTCATTTCATGTTGAAATGCGCAGTGAGATGCAATTAAGACTAAATTTTGGGAATAACACTCAATTACACAACTAAAAATCAAGTAAACCATAATTGAGCAATTCGACTAAATTCAATAAATCCAAAATTTGCAAATCTAAACCATAATTTAGAGCAATTTATCTCAGTAGAACCAAATTTGCTCCACTTAATCATGAGATGCAACGGCCTTAGTTTTTTCAGAAAAATGTGCCATTGAATTTCTGTCAAAAAAAGCCCTTACCTTGTGCCTAATTGCAAAAAAGAGCCCGCATTATATAAAATTCAAAATAATAGTACCTACGGTCCAAACATTAAACTATCTATATTGGGTTTTTTGTGCAATTTTAGATATTGCAGTGGTTTTTTTGCCTTTGAAAGATGATGTCATTGTTGGAACTGGGACAAGGTTTAGACTCATTATTTGTGCATACAGCTCTTCAAAGTGGTAAACATATAAGAACTTAACAGGAAAAAGTTATTCCTAAATTCTAAAAAGTTTGAACTTTGGTAAAATGATGTTTTCTAACCTAGAAGTAGTTCTCTTGTTTATGGCATTATGCAATAAATTTATTTGGTTTTATCTTAAGGGAGCTGATACTGCGCGACGGATACTGTACCGATCCTGTAGCGACGGTATATAAAAACTAAAAAAAAAATATATAAACTGAAAACAAACAGTATATAAAAAAATTCATTTGGTAAAACTGTATATATTTTAAAAAACAAAAACAATATATAAAAACATATGAACTGAAAACAAACAGTATATAAAAATTCATTCGGTAAACAATATATATTTTAAAAAATGAAAATAGTATATAGTGTATATAGAAATGCGAGAAAACAATATATAATTTTAATCCGTCGCTACAGGGTTGCTATAGTATCCCCGTCGTGATTTCCCATTTCCCTTATCTTAAATAATTTTTTTTTAATTGTTTGGCTCTATATGGTTTTTTTCTATTTTCTTTTTCTACATTAAATTTTATTTCTTGAAGAAATTTATATTCTATAGGTATAACCATATATTAGGTTATTTGAATTTCAAAGAATGAATAAATTGTAATCATGAGGAGCATTTGTTTTTTATTATAATCAATCTAATTACCTTGATTTGAATAATTTGCTAATTTACATTTTTAGTCTATTTTTGAATATGGCCCAATTGATGTTGTGAGAATTGTAAAGGATTTAGATCTTGAAACTACATGAGATGATTGTTATCCCAAAAATATATTTATAGGTTTTATCTTTCGTTTCTTAAATGTTTTTCTACTTTCTAGACAAAATTGTAGTTGCGATGGTCTGAACTTTTTTCCTCTGTTTTTTGCAGGTTAAAGTGTAACAATGCCTCTGGATTTATTTTTATTCTTTTTATATTTAAATGATATTTTGTGTCTTTTTTTTCTTTTAGTTGTTTTGTTTCTATTAAGTTGGTGTAAGGCATTTATTACCCTTACTAATTACCAATTATCGTGATTTGATTATACAAATAGAGATATAATTTCATTTTCAATTTTGATATAATGTTATCAAATACTTGATATTAAATGTTGTGTTTGTTATCTGTATAATTTTTTTTTATCTTGATGAATGCAAATTTAGAGAAGAAAAACATACATTTTGTTTTAAATCTTGATGTTATACACAAATTTATAAGTATTGAATATAAAATGATAATAACATAAGAAAGGAGGATTTGGAGGAGGTAAATATTTCTTAGAGTTTGGAAGAGACAAATTGTTTATTTCTAATTGTGAAGAGTCAACAAAAGAAAATGGTGAAGAGGACCAAATACAATAGTTTCTACCCCTTTATATAGTGAAGAGAGAGCATTCTCCTCTATAATCTATCATTGAATTTCAATACAAAATAGGGTGTGGCTAAAAAACATATGTATGCACAACATACGTTTTTTTGTCACACCCAAAATACGTACTAAAAAAATAAAAATAAAAATTTCAACCGTACAGATGTAATATATATGTTATGAATATGTTGGAGATTAATTTTCACAAAAATTAGAATATTATATCATTGCCATCATATATCAGCAAAAATATGCAGCACTATTCAAAACATATATCGGAATAATAGTTTGATGATACATGATGGTAATGATATATTATTCTGATTCCTGTGAAAATTAATCCACAACATATTCATAACATATATATTACATCCATACGGTTTAAATTTGAATTTTTACTTTTTATAACCACTTTACGGGTATTTTAAAAAAACGTATGTTCGAACATACGTATGTTTTTGAGCATCTCCCTACAAAATATACAAACAAATACTCTACAATAACTCTTCATACAATACAAGACAAGATTTATATCTTGACAAATGGAGATTTGCAATAACTTTTCACATGATAAGGAAAATGTATTTGGACATCCATAAGTAATATATTCATAACACTCCCCCTTGAATGTCCATATTTCATACGCATTAGAGAGCCGCCTCATTAAAAATCTTGCCAAGAAAAAACTCAATGGGATAAAAACCGTAGCAAGAGAAAAAGAATGCAGCGCGTATTATTCTCCCCCTCATGTATACAAATATCTCTAAAATAACGGAGTTCAATCTTTTGTCTTAATTGCCTGAAAGTTTTAGTTGGCAATGACTTGGTGAATAAATCTGCAAGATTATCACATGAGCGAATTTGATGGATATCAATTTCACCGCTCTTCTGGAGCTCGTGTGTGGAGAACAACTTTGGAGAAATATGTTTTGTTCTATCTCCCTTTATGTAGCCCCCTTTTATCAGGGCAATACATGCAACATTATCTTCGTAAATCACAGTTGGGCTTCCTTTGATTGCTTTAATACCACATTATTCTTGAATATGTTGAATCATTGACCTCGGCCATACACACTCCCCACTCGCCTCATGAGGTGCTATGATTTCTGAATGATTTGATGATGTCGCTACCAAGATTTACTTGGTTGAGCGCCAGGATATGGCAGTATTACCATACGTGAATAAATATCCGGTTTGAGACCGGGCTTTATGTGGATCTTACAGATATCTAGCATCTGCATATCCAACTAATTTGGACTCTGAGGTCTTTAGATATAATAATCCAATATCTATTGTACCTCGAAGATAATGAAGTACGTGCTTAATACCATTCGTGTTAGCGCAGAACTATATCTCGCTAAAAAATTTACAGAAAATGATATATCAGGCTTGGTGTTATTGGTTAGGTACATCAATGCACCAATTGCACTTAAATATGGTACTTCTGGACCAAGAATTTCTTCGTTATCTTCTGGACAAAGAATTTCTTCGTTATCTTCAATACTTGTATGGTTCTCTTGGTAACTGCTAGAGGACAATTACTGATATCAGGTCACAAAGTATTACCATTGTGTATGTTAAATAATGTGTGAAGTTGAGACTTGAGAGCGAAATACTAGCTGTGCAAAATGCGTTTGTCGTTATTCGAATTGGAATTGTTACAAAATATTGACAATTAATGATATCACAGATTCTTGTTATCAATTTGAATCATTTGGTGTAGATAATTTTTTTAGACTCAACCCCAAATGGGTTGAGCAAAATACTAAATGTGCAAAATGTGTTTGTTGGTGATTCGAATTTGAGATCATCATATGCATCTCATCATAGGCTTAGCTATCTTCTCAAATTTACATGTGAATCGGAGCATTAAAACACAAATTGCATGTGCATCAAAACTTGCAATTGAAAATACCTATCCACGAGGTTTAAATAGCTATGGCACAAGATTACCATTTACTATTACTACTCGCACTCGCACAATGTTGGGAAACAATAATCAATCGCTCGATTTTTTTTTTTTTCATTTCGAGTTTGTTATTATTTGATTGAAAGAAATCGTTGTAAGTTTTGTTTCATCGCTTCGCTCCGAGTTGTTGTAAAGCGAACGGTGAATCGTGGTCTTGTAAAAGAAAATATTATTTGGATTAGTGGAATCAAGGAGCGGAGCCGAAAGGTATACCCGGAGAGTAGGCGCTCGCGAACGCGGTAAAGACCGCTAGTGAGAACGGGTGGTTACAGCAAAAACTACCATCTAGCCGAACTTCGTCAATAAGTTCGTGTGTTAGGCAAGTTTAACCCACCTATAGGCCTCCAATCAAACAACAAAGACGTCTCTCTCGGTTCTTGGTTCATCGGATTAGAAGTAGAACACATCGACGAAAGAAATATGTGCTGCGGTACCCTACCAGGTATATTTATTTATTAATTATTTTTATTTAATTAATTAATTACTTTCCATCCTATTTATTTGTTTATTTTTTGATAGATTGTGAGTGGAAAGCACAAGCGGAAACGTCTGCATAGCTTCGTTCGACTGGAGTTGCAGCGGAATCTGGAAATCTGTTGAGAGGCTAAAAGAGGTTCATTCACGTTGCGGCGAAGGAGACGGCGTCGTTTTCAGCGCTCTTTTGTAATACCAAATTAATTAGCCCTAAACCATATCATACTCTTTTCTCATTGGCTAATCAAAGTTTATAAGTTCAAATTCTTTTATTGGCTGAATTATTGATCGTTGAGGGGTTATGATGGAGAAGAAAAATATACGGTGTTTGTTATATTTGGATGGTTAGGTTGGTTTTGGATAGATATATATGGTTTGGTTTTATGAGGTGTAGAGGGGCAGGGATGAGGTTTTTTCCTAACTGAGGTTGAGTGGGGGTGAGGAATAGGAGGGGAGTTCCCATCGTTGTACAATTATGTTTTTTGTATAATCCAATTGATTTATTATTTATGAGTGGAAATTTTGTATTAGTTGATAATTCCTCCATTATTTGTTCATAGGTTTGTTTATAATATTGAGTAGAGATTTAAAATATTGGTATGGTTGTATTTGCCTTGGGAATCACAAATTATTAATTATCATTTTATTAGTGTATAGTATATTAATTAAATAAGAAAATGAATTTCCTCAGGTTTCTTAAACATAAAAATGAAAACCCTAATACAAGGGCTAGTAATGCATCATCAAATCATAAGATAAAATTCCCCAAAACACACCTAATTGAGAAATGACTAAATCATCTTGCAACAACACTCTTGCTCATAGATTTTATATCATCAAGAAGCCGTCGAAACTCGCGAAGCGACGACCCTTCATCTGAAATACTCATTTTAACTTCTTCCGCTATCGCTTTCGCAGATTTCCTGAATCTTCTAGCCGACTCGCCTTCCATCATTTGCCTCACCATTCTCTCCACTGTTTCTTTCTCACGAACATCCTTCATATCCAACCCGATCTTCCACACCTCACTCACAAATCGGCTATTTATTTGCTGATCAAGAAAGAACGGCCAACATAGCATTGGCACTCCTTCCACTATGCTCTCGAAAGTCGAGTTCCATCCACTGTGAGTCAAGAAACACCCGATCGCTTTGTGGGCTAGCACTTGCTGTTGTGGGGCCCATGAGACAATCTTTCCTTGTTCTGCCGACAAAGACCCTTTAATCTCGTCAGTCCATTCTTCGTTTTGAATCATATTGGGCCGTAGAACCCAAAGGAACTTGTGGCTGCTGTTAACCAACCCTGCGTACAACTCACGAAGCTCTTTGTGTGTTATCTGAGTAAAACTTCCAAAACTAACGTACACTACAGACATATCAGCCTGTGAATCGAGCCATTTAACACACGTCTCATCTTCGCGCCAAAGACTCGAACTGACGTTTGCACCAAAATGTTGGTACCGTTTGAGAAGCGCGTGAATGGGACCGATTGCATAGGTTGTCGGTATCTGTGATCTGATGTGGTCAACTGCAGTCGACTCCAATACATCAGTTGTATTAAGGATGAAACCTCTTGCTTTACCACTATTAGCAGTTATAGTCGCCATGAACTTGAGTTCTGAATCATCAGGACCTTTCACGTGTCTACAGAATTCAGGCAAATCTCTTCGCCGAAGAAACCCCTCCATTCCCGGTACCCCTTTAACAAGCTCGTCTAAATCAGCTCCATCAAAGGGCAACTCTCCGTTTTGTAACATATTTGGTATACACAAATATGCCCAAATGCTACAAGCACTCGGAGTGCGGAAAGATAAACACGGGATCCCGATCTCCTCCGCTACATCCACAACAAACGGCATGAAACCGTCAGCTATAATACACGTAATCGGCGGAAAATTACACTCACTGGATGAGTCACTTCCATTTCCTCCCATGTTTACTAACAAGTCACGTAATAACGTTTTGGCAGTCTTGTCTAAGGACTCAGCGACCCCTACTAAGAGAGAGGCGTCACGAGGTTGATCGTCTGGCAGGCCGTCAGGGATGAATTTGAAACGAAGAAGAGGGTTTTTGGGTAGAGACGCAGCACTGAGGATCAGGCGGTGGTGAGTGTCGCTCGTGTTGAGGAGAGTTACGTGAAGGCCATTGATGGCGAGAAGCTCGGCAAGCTTCATCATGCAGTTTAGAGGACCTTGTGATGGATATGGAAAGATTAGGACGTGTGGTGTGTTAGCCATGGCTTTAGAGTTTAGATCTCTTCTATGTGAGAGTTAGCTTTGTGTGTATTTCAGCTAGATTGGATCTAATTTGAAACCAACTAATTCATTTGACTAATATAAACCAGATATCCGACAACATTGTCAGCTTGCCACGTTGACACACTGCTCAAAAATTTGGAGGGTTTTGTTTGACTTTTTTTGGAAATGGCCAAAAAAAAAATTAATTAAGGGATTGGCCAAGTTTTAAAAATATTTGCAAAAGTAGCCATTTCGCCCAGCCGTCGGGCGAAACACAAATAGTTTCGCCCTGTAAGGGGGCGAAACAGAGCGCAATCACATTACGGGCGAATTTGCTTAATTAACCTTGTTTCGCCTAGCAGTCGGGCGAAACAAAGCCTGTTTCACCCGGTAGCCTTGCGAAACAACCTATTATACATATTTTGGGCTTAGCCCAGCCCATATTATACGAAACCTCTGTTTCGCCCGCTGGCTGGTCGAAATAGACTGTGTTTCGCCAGCTCGCTGGGCGAAACAGCTGCCAATAATTCCAGCCCCTGACTCTTAGTTCGAGTGTTTTTTCGGAAATTTTCGAAACAGCAAAAAAAAGGGCGACGCAGAGGCGAAAAAAGAGGCGAAAAAAACAGAAAAAAAGTAGAGGGAAGGTATGTTGATTTCTTTGACTTTAGATTTAGTTAATTTTGGTTATTTGCTTAAAATTAGTTTCAAATTAGGTTTATTTACTCAAAATTCAAATTAGGTTTATTTGCTCAAAATTAGTTTCAAATTAGGTTTATTTCCTCAAAATTAGTTTCAAATTAGGTTTATTTGCTCAAAATTAGTTTTCCATTTGTGTGGTTGATTTGAAATTAGATTTATTATTTGGTTGATTTTGTTGATATTGTTAGAAAAAGAAGAAGAAGAAGAAAATATAATAATTACAAGTAAATTTGTAATATTTTTTCTAGTTTAGGTACATATTTATTTGTGAAATTATTTATTTTTGAAATTATTTTTTGTAGTTTAGGTAATGTATATATTTATTTATTGGAGTTTAAGGGAAAGGGGAGAAGCAAAATTTTATTGAAAAGAACATGGTTGAAAAATAATTTTTCCGATTTGGAAATTGATGCCCCGGAACAGAAAGTCGAGCAGTATTGTAGAGCCTACATGCTTGCATTATGTGGGGATGTATTATTTACGGAAGCTTCGGGAGATTGTGTTTCAGCACTGCCTCTGCTTTTATTAGAGGACATGTCGGTTTTAGATAGATGGGCATGGGGTATTGGAGTTCTTGCGTATCTTTACAGGGCATTGTGTAAAGGTACGCATAAGAAACGAAAAAATATGGGAGGGTGTATCATGTTGCTGCAACTGTGGGCATGGGAACATATCACTGTCGGACGACCCGTTCCTAAAGATGTACGCAAGGAACTGCAGGATATGGCTAATGATGGTGATGAAGATGAGAGACCTACGGTTGGTTTTTTGTGGAAAGATTGTACTCAATACGCGGATATAACACCTCATCGGCATTTGTCGACACATCGCGATCCGTTCGACAGTTTGGTCGACACTCATGTGGTTTGGACACCTTATGACGCATTCCGTCATATACTCCCGCCGATAGTTGAGCACGAAAAAACTATGGGGCTTCTTATAGTGCCATTGATCTATTTTTGGATTGTCGAGATGCATCGTCCGGAGTGAGTGTTGCGTCAGTTCGGGTATGCGATGGAAGCACCCCCAAATTGCGAGTACGACAAACGATTGCACGATATCGCAAATTACCGTGGAAATGATTGGCCTACCGTACATTCAGCTTATCTGGCTGAGTGGGAAGAGAAACGCTTGGGACGTGAAATAAATATTCCTTCATGGCGGCCGTACGACCCTAGCCAGTATGATGCATACTGGAATTGGTATAGAACGGCAACCGATCCTTATGTGCAGTCCGATATCCCGCATGCTACGGTATCGTATCATCCGATGGTTCCGCAAAAAAGAAAAGCGGTAATGAAAATAATTGACTATTATTTATATTATTATTTATTCATATTATTTTAGTTTTTTAACATTACTCAAATATTATTTTTTAGCATGCATTTCTTATGGAGGCCTGCAAACATGGGTTCGAAGCTCTAAAAGCCGAGTGCCAGGATGTACCAGGGAAATTGAAAAAATTGTTAGGGTGCATCCGGAGCAGCATAAAGGAAAGTAATGAATATGAGGGCGACTTCGATTGGGGTTCGATCATCGAACAGGTTGGAGACGAAGGAGGAAGGAGACGGAGGAGGGGAAGGAGGAGACGGAGGAGGAGACGGAGATGAAGGAGTTAGTCAGATTACTCAGGTTCAGCCTCAGGCGCAGCGAGGACGCGGAGGAGGACGCGGAGGAGTACCACGCGGAGGAGGAGGGGGAGGGGGGGAGAGGAAGACACGGAGGACGCGGGGGAACACGAGGAGGAGGAGGAGGCCGCTGGCATTACTGATTATGTTTACTTTTTGGACTATGTTTTGTTAATTTAGATTGATATTTAAACTATTTTAGAGAGCTCACTATGTGTCTTTAATTTGGAATACAATCCATAAAATATTACAAATTAAAATACATAAACATAAAATACAATACATAAAACATTACAAACAACAATCCATAAAATATTACAACCCACAATAAATAAACATAAACTACCATACATAAAACACTACAACCTTCTCGGACATTTTGTTTTCGTGTGCCCTGCTACTCCGCAAATACTGCAATGTTTTCTACGATCTGCGTTGTCCATGACGTCCATACTATTATGAAAGCGTTTCTCCTGTCTTCTTCCACGCTTGTTGGTTCCACGGACATTTTTCCTCATAAGTTTCTCAGGAGGAACCAACGTACCATTATAACTTTTTTACGTTCAAGCCACTGTTCTCTATCCTTTATCGGATAAAAACTTCCTTCATATGTATGTTTAAGGTGATCCAGCGAAAAATGTTGATGTATAAAATACTCGGGACTAACATCTCTGCGTATGCAAACTGCTACAAGATGCGAACAAGGATAGTGATATAGCATCGGTTTCTGACAACTGCATTTGCCTTCATTGAAATTCACATGGAAGCTCTTCCCTCCTACCTTGGAACCACTAGATCCTGTTATCACCTCATAAACACCGTTTTCGACATTGAAGGTAGTGACTCGATGCGCACGCGCCTTAACTGTTTTATTCTCCATTTTTTCCATCACTTCATTTCCCCACATTCTATTATTCATTTCCATATTTGCAGCTATCTCGCGCTTGTTGACAAAATAACTATTCAGCTTGTAGAATGTCTCCATCACAATAGCCGTAACGGAAAGCTTCCTCATACCCTTGAAAACATAATTCATCACTTCTGCATGATTACTAGTAGGAATACCCCACCGGCGACCTTCTGTATCATACGCGAACGCCCATTTTGATTTATCTTTTTTATTTAACCATTCCCACGCCTCATTATTTTTATCCTTTAATATTTTATATAGCTTCTTAAATTTAAATTTGGTGGGCGCCTTAACTAGTGGTACAATCAATTTAACCAATGTTTTGTCTGATACAGCGCTACTGAAATTTGCTTCTAAATGCCGCATGCAATAACGATGATAGCTGTTAGGTGATGGTGTTATGCCCTAGGCCAAAGTGTTTGTGACCTAGGTTGACGGATTGAATTAACAAACATTATAATTATTCTAAAATATTTCATATAATATGTGCGTATAGGTTATTTTAATATAATTAAAATAGACCATGAATATGCAATTCAACTTTATGTCATCAAAGTGCGTGACTTTGATAGTAAAACTATAAAGTGTTATGAATGCTATTCTAAATAGTCCCTGGTCATTTATAGGATATTTGTGGAGACAAATATACTTGTAGATACATATAAATATATATTTATATACAAGCTATAAATGTACACCAGTATATTAGTTGACTGATGATCATGTTTTACTGATCATGGATAAATAGTTATCAAGTCATTAACATAGGTATATGTTAGAGACCATATACTGGACTGACCCGCCATAAGAATGCTACATGTTTTATGTCATTAGCGATTCTTATAACATAAAGTATTTATGGTCCTTTGACCTGAGATTGTCTCGGTTCCCAACATGAGTAATTTTATACTTTAATATAATTTAACACTGCCTTTAACCGGTTAGTCATAACGGTTATGATTAGGTATACAATGAATCATGTAGAGGGATGAGTGCAATCAAGACGGGATTTGTTCCTCTCATAAATGAGAGAGATATCTTTAGGCCTCTTGATGAATTGAACTGAAGAAATGTATGGCCATACTCAAATGAATTAATAAGAGTTATTAATGTCATTTGTTCTTGTTCAGTTTAATTCGGGATCAAGAAATATTAATTCGATTAATATAAGGATGACGTATTACATGCCTTATGATCGATATAGATATCGCGTGACAAAGAGACTAAATACGTGATTGTTGATTAGGTAAATCAGATCACTGATATTCACTTAAATTGGGTAGTCATGATGGCTTGCTAGAGTCCGCTCATGATTTATAGACTGTCAAGTTTATTGCCAACATTAAGTGAACCTACAGGGTCACACACAAAGAACAAACTAAAACGGGCGCAGAAAATCCTAGCGACTTATATGATGAGTTGCATAGGAATGTCACAAAAGATATTGTCATCTTATGTGATAAGATGTGATATATATGTATATAAAGACTATGAGCACACAAGATCATGTAATCTAGAAGAGTCTAGATGATGATATGTGGATAATGATGAGTGATGTCATACACATCTTTTAGTGTGAATAGACATGACTCTTCACCTCTATATAAGGATATAGAGGGCTCCAAATTCATTAGACCAAATGATTCTCTCTCTCATTATTTCTCATTCTCTTTTGTGAGACAAAAAGAGAGAAAATATCCTTTCTCATTTATGTGACAAAATTACTAAAGGGTGCTTTCCTTTTTTATGACAAAATGAAAGGGTGCAATTATATGAGAAATTATACATCTTTTGTGAGACAAAATAAGAAGAAGATAAAGAGTTTTCTTGTGCAAGAGAAGAACAAGCTACTAGCATATATATTGTTCTTCTTCCCGTTTTAAGAATGTTCGTGTGGATACCGGTAGAGGCGTTCGTACTTTCGGCGCTTGTGTTCTATTCAGCCTAAGAAGATGAGAATGGGTTGTTGAGAGTTTTGGTGGAGACCGATTGTGTGTGCGGTAGATGGCCTCCGCATGATCCGACCTAGACGGACTAGACGGACGGAAAATCGGTTAGGACGGTAACCGGTTTAGAGGTGCTTGGACAACACACATGGTTTGAGCGTCACGGATTAAGCGTAATCCGAAAGGTATCTTTAAGATTTATTTCTTTGATTTAACCGATACGCACGGATCCTCGGGATGGGTTTTGGACGAATAATTTTTGTTTTCCGCTGCGTTATGCACGTCCGAAACCCAACATTAGGTTCCTTCCATTTCAATCTGTCATCCTTCATTGCACGAATTATTCCGGCATGCCTATCCGAAATAACCCATAAACCTTTGCGATGGCCGATCAAAGTACCCAAACACCCAAAAAACCAACCCCACGATTCTACCCTCTCTTTATCAACTAAAGCAAAAGCTAAGGGAAATAATTGACCATTTGCATCGCTAGCGACTGCCATCAATAAGCATCCTTGATATTTTCCGGTTAGAAATGTTCCATCTACTGTTATGACAGGCTTGCAAAACTCAAATCCTTTAAGTGATGGACCAAATGCCCAAAAAAGACCTTCGAACTCCTCCTCACCAGCACGGTTTTTGGGACCTCTCCAAAATGAATATTCAGTAGTAGGATTTGCTGAATATATTGCTGCCATCAATTCAGGAAGCAAATTATATGCCCCCTTCCAATCGCCAAACAAGAATCTAAGCGCGTGTTGCTTGGCGTGCCAAGCCTTCCAATATGATATGGTATATTCAAATTTTAATTTGACGGTTTCCACTAGGGTTACTGGTTTAATTGCTAAATCTGCTCTAACGACATCTAGAATTAGCCCCGCAATAAATGTACTTGTTAATTGTTTGTGGTCGTTGTTAGGTTGTTGATTAACACATACGTGTGGTTGTGTAAATTTTTTAATCTCAAACACATGTCGTTTATTTTTGCATGCATACAGCCTCCAATCACAGCCAGCGCGGTCATCTTGTAGCTTGCAGACTACAGTGTAGAGCGTTTTGTTTGATTTGGAGACTACAAATTCTCGGTGATGTATGACGCTGTATAATTTTACGGCCGATTGTAGCTCTGCTTTCGTGTCGAACGTCTGTCCCTCATACAAACTATCATCGCTACTCACATGCATGCTCTTACCATACAAGATATCGATTTTCGCTTCTTCCCACATAGTGGTATCTTCAAACTCTTTCGCCGGAGGATTACCGAAAGTTTCTACACTAACCATCTCACCCACTTCCGTATAATTGTTCATAACATCTATTTCTGGTTCGTCGCCTTCTTCCATTTCTGGCACTTCATCTTCATCATATTCGTCCTCTTCAACATTTTCAAACTCATCTTCGTCGCCTTCTTCCATTTCTGGCACTTCATCTTCATCACGATTTATTACAGGTTCTAACCTCTCAAGCTCGTCATCATTAAAAGGTACATTTGATCTACTACTAGTTCCTACATAGGATTCTCTACTTTGGATGCGTTCAACGTATATTTCTAATTCAGGCCAACCGTGTTCACCATATTTGATGTACTGAGCAAAACTAGCTAACTGTGAATCATTCGAAATTTTGACTATCTTAAAATACAAACAATCATTCATACGGTAAGGAAACCTACCACTAATTTTAAGATCGTCACTATTAGGCCAACCGGTGGTAGCATAAATTTCTAAACACAATCTATAATAATTTCTATTTCTACTACGCGGCAGAAAAACACCTTCTTGTGGAGCGTAATTGTATCCGCTCGAATCTTGAACAATTTGACCATTGTAATATAGAAAAATTTCAGAATTTTGTGGCATTTTCTTGATAAGGAGAAAGATATAAAGAGAAGAAGTTTGCAAGAGAGAGAGACTTATGAGATTTAATTTTTTGATGATCAAGTAATTAAAACTACTAGTCAAAGCAACCAAAAATATACAATCTACCAAACAAAAGTTGATAAACTAGTGATAAGAGTCCATATCAATCAATTTATTTCTTTTGGTAAAGGTTGCTTGCAATTTTAACATTATAAATGCCTTTAATTAACATGAAATAATTTGTGTTATAAACTCAACTGGTACCAGTACCAGCTTCTACAAACAGAAATGCAACACAAATATTCATTCGGATGTAAATTTTTTTTTTTCAGCATATTCTTTACTTCATATATCAAAATGAACATGCTACTTAAATATACCATGCTTCATGACATAAATTTGGCCAAATTTCATCAATTTTACAACCGACTCTTTAAATAGAAATCTAAATCATATACCTAAAAATCCTGAGATTCCTCCTATATTCTAGCATGTTAAATCAATGTTACCCACTAAATAAAAAGCTAAATTGTCATTTCAATCTGAAAAAGTAAATATTATCTACTACCCTATATCTGAACCCTACACTGTATACCTAAAAAAACTTAGATTCCTCCTATAGCCTAACATGTTAAATCAATGTTTATGTACTAAAAAAACAGAGTTGTCATTTCAATATGAAAAAGAAATTCTAAATAAAAATAAGTTATTTATTATTATTTTTTTGTCTTCAGATTTATTTTATTTATTTTTTCCATGTAAAAAGGCTAAAAAAATCTGTTTTTAATTTTTTCCCTTTTTAGGCTTTTTTATTTATTTTTTTTGGCTGGAGAGACAGCTGTTTCGCCCAGCAAGCTGGCGAAACACAGTCTGTTTCGCCCAGCCAGCGGGCGAAACAGAGGTTTCGTATAATATGGGCTGGGCTAAGCCCAAAATATGTATAATAGGTTGTTTCGCCAGGCTACCGGGCGAAACAAGCTTTGTTTCGCCCGACTGCTGGGCGAAATAAGGTTAATTAAGCAAATTCGCTCGTAATGTGATTGCGCTCTGTTTCGCCCCGTTACTGGACGAAACTATTTGTGTTTCGTCCGACGGCTGGGCGAAATGGCTACTTTTGCAAATATTTTTAAAACTTGGTCATTTCCTTAATTAATTTTTTTTTTTTTGGCCATTTCAAAAAAAAAGTCGTTATGTTTGTCCCACGGCCCAATTTCTAGTTCAATGCTAGAACATTATCCAAAAAAATTTCAAAGTAAAATGGTAAAATTGACGGATGATGAAAGGATTCAAACAAGAGGAGATAAGTATAACATTAAACACTGTATATTCTAATAATGCACTCAACAAGTATACATCTCTCAGAGTTAACAGCCCATATTAATAATTCAACTTGTCACTCTTCTAAGTTCTAATGTCTTAAAATTTACATTAATAATTTGGGGATGTAAGGAGCCTCCGAAGTAGAGTGAACAAAATAAAGAAAAAGAGGAAAAATTAAAAACGACAAGACAAAAGGGAAAAAATGAACGAAATTAAAGAAAAGAGTCAAGTCAAGTCAAATAAAAAATAGTCAAAATCGAGCACACAAGATAGGTTGACGGACTTTTGAAAAATAACTAGAAATAGTCAGATGAAATGTTTTCGACGAAAAAAAAATTGAAGTGTTTTTCTGTACTTGCATGGTTCTCTTGGTGACTGCGAGAGGACAATTACTGATATCAGGTTACAAAGTATTACTATTGTGTATGTTAAATAATGTGTGAAGTTGAGACTTGAGAGCTAAATACTAGCTGTGCAAAATGCGTTCGTCGTTATTCGAATTGGAATCGTTACAAAATATTGACAATTAATGATATCACAGATTCTTGTTATCAATTTGAATCATTTGGTGTTGATAGTTTTTTTAGACTCAAACCCAAATGGGTTGAGCTAAATACTAAATGTGCAAAATGCTTTTGTTGGTGATTTGAATTTGAGAACATCATCATATGCATGTCATCATAGGCTTAGCTATCTTCTCAAATTTACATGTGAATCGAAGCATTAAAACACAAATTGCATGTGTATCAAAACTTACAATTGAATTTACCTATCCATGAGGTTTAAATAGCTATAGCACACGTGTCACGCCCCAAAATCGGAACGCGACTGCCGCATATTATTAAAGTAATTTAATAATATACGAAACGGATTTTCACTTTTGAGTTATTTCAAAATGTCGTCCAAACCTCGATTTCTGTACCGCCCGTTAAACTTATGACAAAACAACCAATTAAAAAGGGATGAGTTTAAACTCAGTAACCGATTTTATTAATGACGCAGTTTCTCCATACTTTGAAATGACGCAGCTTCTCCATACTTTGAAATAACTCTTTATTTTTCGTCAAATTTATATATAGAAAGAAAATAGTTATTAATCATAAATACTTCTCATAATAATAATATATTTAAATATCATCAAAATCAAATCTCTTTATTTTTCGTCAATCAACTCAAATTCAATTTTTTTCCTCTTTTTATTTATTATCCAGTCGGAGTCCCAAAATTGTTGTTTGGGGTAGTCCAACAGTTATGCGCATAGAATCATTTAGACCCGAACGGAGTCCCAGAATTGCCGTCTGGAATAGGTCATGTCGTACTAACTGCCGCTCCTAAAATACCACTTAGGTTACGATCCTATCGCGTTAATTGCCGCTCCTAAGATACCACTTAGGTTACAGTCCAAATCTGATTCACTTGTCTTCTCTTTAATATAAAATAATACTAATTTAATTACGTAAATATATTAAAAAAAAATTATAAATTCGATAAAGACGGAGAAGTCCGGTTACCTTGAGCTTGACAGAGAGATACAGAAAGATGACTTGGAAATGACAAGAAATGGATCCAACTTGCATGGCTAGATGAAACGACATAGTTGGAGGTTCAAAGAGTTTCATTCATTTTTATTTTCTCTCTTAACTTCATTTTATTAATACCAGATTGAAATATGGGGAAAAGAGACTTCTGGCCGCAGGCACCAGATGAAGGAAATGATATATATGGATGGACATTTAGAAAACGACCCTCAATTATTAGTTTTGGAAAGAAATAATGGAAATGGAATGGAATGAAGGCCCAGTAACGTGCATGAAATAAATGATCACCAAATTTGTCAAAATATCAACTTTCTTTTGAAAAGACAATCAATTTTGTTTTGGAAAGACAAAATAATGGATTCGAAATTCAAAAGGCTGAGAGAAATGTCTATGCAGATTGATCCTTGATCTTTTGATAATTATATTTTAGACCTTTCATTATTATTATTATTATTACTATTTAAATTTTTTTTTCTTGGTTCGTTACAGCACAAGATTACCATTTACTATTACTACTCGCACAATGTTGGGAAACATTAATCAATCGCTCTGGTCTTCTGTTTCTCAGTGTCCCCATTTGTACGGATAGATCTAACCATCTCTGTGTTCAAACTTTGTCATTCAAATATTTTCACTGCAACATAAAAGTGACAAAAAAATTACAAGCACACATAATCAACATTATTGCCTCACAAATGTTAATTATGAGAAACTTTTTCAAAAACCTCCTAAATTTTTTCAATATTCGAATAAAAAACTCCCATATTCTTAGATTCACTTTTTTAGCCTTATAAATGGATTCGTTTGTCCTCATATAATGATAACATAAACAACCCATTCAATTAATTTGTCTTAAATACCAAAATATGTTCTAATCATTTTTTTATATATATTATTTTATTTAATAAAAAATAATAAATAAAAGAGGAATTAATATTTGCGTAAAATATAAATAATAGAAAACTAAAAAATGGGGGGGGGGGGGGGGGGTGGGTTTACATACCATACTTTGCCTTTCTCTTCTAATTTATGTTTCTCAAATGTCATATACTCAAGGATGAAGTTTTATAGGGACTGGAGGTGGCCATGCCCCCCACCAAAGATTTTAATATAATAGTATATATCAATTATGTTTTAGTGGAAAAAAAATTGAAATACATGTATTTTTATGTATTTGTTTCCCCCCAAAATTTTAGTACAGTGTTAATCAGTAGGAAAAGTTTTTTGGCCCCCGATAAATACCGTCAAGCTCTGTCCCTGCATATACTTGATCCCTTCGTTCTTGATCCGGTCTCACTCTTGACTCTGTAGGATAATATACAAAAATCGATGGTAAAAAGACACAAATATAAGTGATGCTAATTGTGATACTAATTATTAACATATCAAAATAATATAAAGATTGTATGCGTAGTAAGAGATTATGAGTTTAATTTTCGATAAACATATATATTTAGCAAAGTCACTTAACTAATTAAATATGGATTAAATATATATATATATATATATATATATATATATAAAAAACGTAAAAAGTGTGACTAAGGTCCTTTACCCCGAGTTTTTTTTTTTTTTTTTTTATATATAAAGAAGATTAACAAAAAAGAGCAAATAGATAAAATATCATTATAACAGTCACATAAAAGGCCCAAACAAAAACAAAACCAGGCTAAAGGTGCTGGCGCCTTTTCCAAAAGCTCAAGCGTCTTCCTTCCTCACGAAGCTTAAGCATCAACAGTACAGCAGCAATGGCGACGGCGATAGGAATAGACTTAGGAACGACGTACTCGTGCGTGGGGGTGTGGCAGCACGACCATGTTGAGATCGTCGCCAATGATCAGGGCAACCGCATCACACCGTCTTACGTCTCCTTCACTGAAACCGAGAGGTTGGTTGGAGATGCAGCTAAGAATGATGCTGACATGAACCCAACCAACACCGTCTTGGGTCTGCTTTTTGTTCCTCTTCCTTGCTTCTTCGCTTTGTATTTTTTATTTTTTAAGATGGTCTTCTGTGCATGCCATGTAAATTGTAATGTAACGCCTCAACAGTTGAATTAAATCCCTTCACTGTTTGTTATGTCTCGCATGCTTTGAACTTTGCTCAGTTTGATTGCTGTGATTAAAGTTATTTCTTAAATTATTTAACCAAAATTTTAACTGTGATGGTACTTTTATTTCTTTGCTCAGTTTGATTGCTGTGATTAAAGTTATATCTTAAATTATTTAACCAAAATTTTAACTGTGATGGTAATTTTATTTATTCGAGGCCATGATTCTATTAGACATTTTTTTCAATTTAATACTCCATATTTTACTCAATTGTTGAGTCTGACTCTATTACTATGCTGAACAATTGCAAATACGGCTAACTGAATGGTTGGACATGTTTTTTTTTTTTTGTTGATGTTCAAATATTATGTTGAAAGACTTTGTTAAATACGTACTAAATTGTGTTTGATGAGAATTGAACCCATGATCTTTGGCTACACATGCAAATACTTTAATCAACTAGGGTACAAGCTATTTGCATATCATGCCATGCTATATGTTTGGTTGGACTTGTTATTCATATCATGCCTTGTGTTAATTTACTTCGTTATAAATGTTGTTGCCATGCATAGTCCGTGTCTACATTTCTCCAATTACATAAATTCACACGTTTTTCTCTATGTTCTCGTCCCTATGACAGGTGTCAAGCGTCTGATCGGTCGCAAATTTTCCGATACATCCGTCCAAACCGACATGAAAACGTGGCCTTTCACTGTCGTAAGTGGCCCAAACGGGAAACCAAAAGTAGTAGTCCAATATAAGGGTAAAGAGAAACAATTCTATGTGGAGGAGATCTCCTCCATGGTACTCGTCAAAATGAAGCAAGTCGCCAAGATCTATCTCGGATGGTCCGTCAAGGACGCAGTTGTCACAGTTCCGGCATATTTTAACGACTCATAACGCCGTGCAACCAAAGATGCTGGGGCAATAGCTAGTTTAAATGTGATGAGAATCATGGATGAGCCGACAGCTGCTGCCATAGCTTACGGCTTCGACAAGAAAGGTGACGGCTGCTCTAGAGAGAAGAACGTGTTTGTTTTTGACCTTGGTGGTGGCACGTTTGATTTCTCCTTGTTGACGATCAATGGCAGTCTCTTTGAGGTTAATGGCCTATTGTTTCAGACTTTCTGTAGAAGTATTCATGTCTAATCAATTGTATGTAGTGTTTAAGTTGATATGCAATTGATTAGACTATAAAATAGTGATTTGAATTTGGATGTCTTAATTGCAGGTTAAGGCGACTGCGGGAGACACGCACTTAGGAGGCGAGGATTTCGACCGGATGCTGGATCACTTTGCTAAAGAATTCAAGAGGAAACACAAGAAGGACATCACGTGCAATGCGAGAGCCTTGAGAAGGCTAAAAAGTGCGTGTGAGCGCGCCAAAATAGCCCTCTCTGTTGCCACTTTGACCACGGTCCAAGTAGATGGCCTCTATGAAGGCATTGATTTCTCCTCCAAAATCAGCAGGGCTCGCTTTGACGAGCTCAACATGGATCTTTTCTCACGGTGCATGGAGCTTGTTGCTCGATGTCTCACGGACGCCAAGATCGAGAAACAGAGCATCGATGATGTGGTGCTTGTAGGTCGCTCAACAAGGATTATAAAGGTGCAGCAACTTTTGCAAGATTGCTTTGAAGGCAAGGATCTATGCAGAAGCATAAATCCTGATGAGGCTGTGGCCTATGGCGCTGCTGCACAAGCTGCCAAGTTATCTGGGCAAGGAAACAAGCCTGTGCAAGACTTGGTGCTTGTTGACGTCACCCCTCTCTCTCTCTCGGCACTGATATAGTGGGAAGACTTATGTGCACTGTGATCCCAAGAAACACTCAAATTCCTACAAAAAAGGAGGATACCTTTACCACGATACGTGATAACCAAAAAGAGGTTCCAATCAAAGTGTATGAGGGCGAGAGGACGCTGTTTACTGAAAATCATTTTCTGGGCGAGTTTGTTCTCTCTGGGATCACTCCTGCTCCGAGAGGTGTAGCGAAAGTCGATGTTTGCTTTGATATTGACGCTGATGGTATCTTGAATGTGTCTGCTACAGACCGAAGTAGCGGCACTAAGAATAGTATAACGATTACAAATGAGCAAGGCCGGCTCGACGAGGAGGAGATCGAGAGGATGATTGCTGATGCCGAGAAGTACAAGGCCGAGGATGTGGAGCTCAAGAGGAAGGCTGATGCCAGAAACAAACTCGTGAGGCATGCGTGCGAAGTGAGAAGCGCCATTAGAGATGCGAAATTCTCAAACCTGGTGTCTCTTGAGAAGAAATGCATGGTTGAGAGGGCCGTTGCGATAGTGCCGTTTGGTTTCTTAAGGGTGTCAATGTTAACTTTTTTTTGTTTCGTATTGGATTTATTCAAAACCATTTCACTGCATTATGACAGACCGAGCTTCCTATAATGGCATAACCTATTGGTTTCAGATTATATTGCTTTCTTGTTATATTACGTCTTGACAATTAATTAGTGTTTGCGTTTGTTAAAAGAATGCATTAATATAAATTTAATCCAGATGGTTCTAACAAAATTTTTGTCACGTACAGATTGCTTACGCTATTGTTGTTATCCTTGTTGTATGATGGATGAATAGTCAATGACAATTTTAGGAAATCATGCTCGGTAACTACGGTAGAATCTGTCAAAGAAGGCTATGCAGATCATGAATTTCTTCTCTGCTGATCATATAAATTTCACACAACAAATATAAGTAATTATTTTCTATTTCCAAACCCAATCTACTGACCTTTCATCACTACTGAAATTCATAGATGTAACAAAATTCAACATGCATTCTGGCACATTCACCAGTAGTTGAGACTTTTTTTTTCTAAGGAATGGATGGTCCAAGAAGAGAGCTTCTATAATGCCCCCTCATTTCCCCACAAAAACGTCATATAAGTCACCATGACTTCATATGGAGGGTAAATAAAAAAATCATGACATCATATAGGGTATAGATACAAAAACTATGACATCATAGGAGGGTGTAAATACAAAAACAATAACATCATAGGGTTCAATGATGATCTATATGATATTTTTGAGGGAAATGAGGGGGCAAGTTATACATTTCCAAGAAATAAAAGCCCAGTCCAGTGGTCAACACAATACCAACTCCTAATTTTATGTGGTCTGCAAGACTCTGTGTTTACGAAGACAAAATTTGAAACCATAGAAAAATCATACAACGCCGCAAAAGTTGATTGGTGCACGTACGGTCTATGAGAAGATAAAGACATGATCCTTTGTGTTGTGCTGGTCTCCCTCACTTTCTTTCAATTATTTTTTATGTTTGTGAGAATAAAATTAACCTCAACTTTTATTTTTCACCTACTTTACAATATGACATGCCCTCATGTCTGAGATCGCTAGATTGACTAATTGAAATTAATAAGATATATTTTATAATATCTACAATTTTCCTATTTGTAATTACATCTATATTCATTTTTGAAATAATTATAACATATTTCCTAATGAACATTTAAAAGTTAAATGGAATTTTTTTTTCACAACTTATGATCGTTTTATATAGTTATGCATAAATTTGGTAAAGTACACAAATATTCTATTTATATATAAATGCAATTCAATTATAGTCACGCTATAAAAATATAAATAAGTAATTAAGTTATCCGCAACGAAGCGCGGCAATGATTCTAGTATTATCATGAATGTCAACGTCAAGTTATGCCAATTTGTTTCTTACTGATCTTTAAAGCGTTCATTGAATTTTGGTTAATTATTAATAAAAATGGTAATCCATTTTTTGACTTTATTATCGTTATACAGTTACAATACATGCCTCAATCTTCTCATTCTGGTTAACATCTGAATTACAGATGTCATTATTTACTTACATTAAAGCTCACGAACTCACTGCTTATCGCATTGAGTCGGAGCAATCGCGAGTCTATTATTCGCCAAGTCATACATAACCTGCATATTCTTCTGCTGCTCATTCCCTAAGATAAACAAATCACTCGTCATCTGCATGGTCAAACACATGAGGCCCTTTTTATCCAAATCCATTACATAATTTTTGCGTGGAAGATGCATGTCCATCCCTTGGAAATGAAATATTACATTCGGGACTTTGACACGTGACGGTCGAATTTTTTTTGATGAAAAACACTCGAGACCTTCCGGACTCTCTTTAGAAAACGGTAATTTCACTATAGACAAAAAAGCTTCCCTAAATTCATTATATGCTGCTTCAGGCATTTGAGTGAAGGCGGTACCCGAATCAACTATCGTACCGTTGGCAAATACCGATCTGGGTATTTTTAACCAGGTGGTACCAACCGTTATGCCGGTCATGGAAACAAAGTATACAGTACTATAATCTTGAGAGAATGCAGGTATAAATGGAGTGGTCTGAACCGGCGCGAAAATGTTACTGTATATCTCGGCTTGAGAACCGAACTTTAGAGGAGATTTTTTGTTGATATTGTCTGTCATGCAATATGAAAATCCCGGCACCCCGAGCTGAGATACGAATGAATACGAGGCTCGGCCGAAACCGGCAATTCCAGAGGCATTGTTCAAATCTCCACCGTTCTGAATTCCGCACCCAAACGTGAAAGGCATTTTGACCTTGTTTGTGGTACCTATCAAATTCAAATATGAAGTTGAGAAATAATAAAATACTAAGCTCTTTAATTCAGGACGAAGCTATACAATCACACTCGTTCACATAATTTTCTATAATTCTCTCACTTATCTGTGTGAACCACAAATATACAAATCATATTGGGCCCACAAATAATTGAGAGAATGTGTGAAATAGTTTGTCGATGGAAAGTGACTTTGGATTTATTCCTACAAGGAGTACATATATATAAATCATAATTGTAACAAAAGACCAGGAAATAAGATAATTCATGATCAGGCAGGCCTTGGGCATTAGCCCAGTAGGCAAATGTCTAAGGCTCCATTTTATCAAGGACCCCAAGTCATATACTCTTTTAACACTATATAATTTAAATATAAGTTAAAAGTTCAATGGAATTCATCAACTAAAGCCCAGCGACACGGACTGCGAGATCAGATGCAACAAGGCTGCAATACAACAAAGAGAATATCGAAAAGAACAAGGACAAAAAGAAATTCGGGTGGAAAAATATACAAGGAAATAGAAGCATGGAAATTGACAGAGAAAGAAGAGCTGTTGCTTTATTTCGATTATTTTCTTTTAAACTGTCACCACTTTGATTCAAATTCTGATATTCTTAATTCAAGGTTTCACTCTCTTTTAATTTCTCTAAACAAAAAATTATTCTTATAAATATATTGAAAAAGTTTGATTATGAATTATGAGTCTTAATTCAAGGCTTTTTTTTTATTAGTGTTTCTTTGAATAGGCTTTGTTTCTGACTAATTTTTATATTTATTTTGTACTTTTTTAGTTTCTTAAATATACAAACAAATTGTATTTAGTATTAGAAAATAGTATTTCAAATTTTAAGTCCTCAAAAAAATAATTGTCAAAGGCCCCAAAATACTCAAAACTGGCCGGCCCTGTTCGTGACAACAAATTTGAAAAAAAATATATTAAATACCAATAACAAAAAAGGGAAGAAATTCGAGAAATATGGTACTTAACTGTAATATATTTACCGAGTGTAAAGATCTCGCGGGAAAGCGGTCCATACGAATACGTCGAATCTCCGTAAGAATAAGAATATATGCACTGATTGCTGATGCACTGCTCGCGATCTTGAAGATCTTGGCACATCTTGTTTGAACACGGTAGGAGCGAAAATGTAGACGATTTTGTCGGTTCAAAAAGCGGGGCCGGTTGTTTCATACATTGCTTGCATGGTTTGCATTGCGTCCAAATAAGGTCGCTGCCCGTGTCGAGGATAAATGTGTAAGGTTGCGGAGGAGTTCCCATGGAGAATTCCAGTACGTACTCATAGGCGCCAGACGGGTGAAATGGTATATTAGCCTGATTGTAAGGGTTTTTGCTGTTTGGGAACAGTCGGGTGGTTAGATATGCGGTCCGTATCTGGCTTCTCAGTGCACAGATTTTGAGGTGTTCGAATTTGGTGAGTTGACGACCGTAGTCGACATGCGTTAGTTCCAATGTTACGCCGTTGAGAATATTTGTTGATATGGTTGGGGAAAATATGAGAGAGGTTAGGAAGAAGATGAGAGGAATGTAATGCATTGTGTATTGAGTTGTTTGGTTACTTCCAAGGGTAACTTGAGGTTGTTTATATAGGGATGATTTTTTTCTGATTAGTGGTGCGAGCACCATCATTTTGAGTGCACGTCTGGGCCCTTGGAAGTTCCATCATGAGAAATCTGAATTGACTCTGTTAACCTCTTATAATAATCATATATAATTCTAAAATAGTAAAATCTATATACTATTTTGTATATAGTATTTTGAAAGATTCATATATTACTTTTGTACTTCCTTATATACTGTTTTGTGCTATATATATATATATATATATATATATTTTGATTTTTTATCCTATCTATGTATGATTCTATTACTATATATTGATTTTTTTTTATATTTATCTATTGCTTTTGTACCACCCATTACCATTTCTATTTTTTTGAACCGTTCATTTTGATCGAACTGTTCAAAACTAGTTGGATTCAATTGTGTAGAATTTTAGGTACTAATTTAAATACCAGTTAGATTGATGCATCTCTTATGGCAAAAAAAAACATTAGTAGCACCAATGAACAAGGTTGACCTCAGATCTAGCCAAAACGATATAACTACAAAAATAATGGCATAAAAGCGGATGCAAAATTATTTTCTCAATGAACCTTCTTAAATCATCGGTTTTATTTCATGTTTTGAAAGTGTATGTTGTTTTTTTATTTATTTGTAAAACAAGCGATCACCTGATGGATTACAATGTTTTGAGATTACATAAAATAGCAATAATAAAAATACAAGAAGTTGCAAAAAAGAGAGAAACACCCAATCCCTAACTATTAAAAAGAGATCCGACTAGCAGTGCTTTATCCAAGAGTCAACCTCCGATGAGATCCATCTCAGGAGTGCATCTCTTGGCCGGCTTACGTGCGAGAATATTCGTCAGTTCCGTTCAAGCCACATACTCCAAATTTCAGCAATCCAAAGGGTATCCCAAGTCCGCTTCTTTTCGTTGGTAAGGTAAGATTGATTTTGAAACCAAAGATCATTCACCGAGCAATTAGTATTGGTTGGCAATTGCAAGTATAAGAAAATTCTATGCTAATACCTTCTCGCGAGCTCGCAATGAACAAAGAGGTGGTCTCTTGTTTCATTCTCGGAACTGCACATAACGCATCGAGTTGTAGCCGTCCACCCTCTCTTAGCTAGGTTATCGGCCATGAAAATTTTATTTTGAAGTGCGATCCAAGTAAAGAGTTTGGCTCTTGGAGGACATTAGATTTTTCATAATGTCTTTTGCCAATAACATCGAATACCCGGTTCACGTAGGAAATTGTACGCCGATCTAGATGAGAATTTCACGTCCTGTGTCTATCTGATCCAGACCGTTTTATTCGTGTGCGGATCCAACATAGTGGATGCATCGTACATGACCATTAGAGAGGTAAGTTTTTTCGAAAAGAAAGAGTAGGTGGGTGAAAGATCAAGGAGCGAGTTGACTTCGGTGACCCCTTGCGTTAGTTGCATGGCCGTTGTTCAGAGACCTTGTTTGTCCTCGTCGAGCCTCCATAACCATTTAGCCATTTGAATAAGAGGGCGTTATTTTATATAATGAAATTATTTATGCCTAGTCCGCCATATTTTTAGGCACGGTGACTTTAGGATTGGTTATTCCTAGATCGGTTATGACTTTGAAAGTGTATGTTGATAGAGCTCAACTTTCTACAAGATACTTTATTCTATTTATTGCATTAGTCAGGGCACATGATCCCTCCCCGATGCACATTTATATTTCTTATTTGCGACAATTAGAATGGCAAATTTAGGCTCTTTATATATAGTGTGTGCACTAATTTTTCGGGTTGGTTTGAGCAACATTTGAGTGCGCATTTGGGTCCTTCGAAGTTCCATTATGGGGCCATTTGGTTCACTCTTAAGTCTTAAGTATGGCAGTTAGAAGGTCCAACTACCGTAAGTGAGATGTTTTGAGTGTTTGGACTGATGCAATTTGCTTGAGTTACGGGACTTTGAGATTCCCATGCAGTAAGTCGACTTTTTCTCAAAAATGCAGGCTTCACACTTACGGCAAGAAAAGGCTCTAGATTGATTCTATCATGTAATTACATGTCATAATAACATCAATCCAAACATGAAAACTGTAATTACAGTAACTTTAGATTCTTTTATCCAAGCATTTAGACTGTAACTGTAAATATAGAAGATTCATCCGTAGAAAATTTAGTTTCTCTAGTAAATTCTAACACGGCCATCCAAACAGCCCCTATATATGGCAGGAAGACCTAGCTCATGCTTAGATTTGATCCTAGTTCATGCTTATTTATAATTTTATTTAATCATTATCTTTTCTTGAATCAGTTTATTGATATGTAAACTAACTAGTTAAGTCTAAAATCTAAATACTTTGTTGAATTTTGCGCAATTGTAATTAGTCCATGAAGACTCGTTTGACATCAATTATATCTAGTTTTAATTTTTTCAAGGAAATAACAGAACGTGTTAGATAATTAGATAAAAAGACAAGACATTGAAAGTGAGAAATAGTTGATCTTTTTTATTTCATTATTTGCATGTCTAAATTATATATATATATATATATATATATATATATATATATATATATATATATATATATGCGAATATACCTCAAGGTAAATAAAGCCAAATATAAAGGTTTTTGTAAGTAATTCCCTTTTTTCTATATTATGCCCGTAGGAACGTAAGTATGTCAAATTGATGTCCACATTAATTGTGAATATATGTTTCGACTAAAAAACAATAATAGAAATCCAATATATAAGTTGACAGTCATAAATATATATATCAAACATATATTATGACAAAGAAAATTATATATTACAATTGAAAGTAGTGTATTAATATATTTAAAAAGGTACATATGACAACGACACTGAAATTGACATATTGATAATAAAAACTTATAATGACACTGAAAAATAATACATTTATACTGAAAATGGCATGTCGAAATTCAAAACTGTATATTTGTACTTAAGACGATAAATTAACACTAAAACTGTTTATTGACACAAAAAATAATATATTAATACTAAAATTATATTAGCATTAAATACAATGTAATAACCACTGAAACGGTATATTCAAAATAAATAAATAAAAGTATACTTGAAAAAAAAGAAATATTAACAATGAAAACAACATATAGCACCAAAAGACGTATATTAACACTTAAAATAGCATAGGTTTCTTATACACCCTAGTGAAGTCGTGTAGATGGTGAAAAAGTTTGCCCTCCTATACCCCGGTTTCGACACCGTTTATATATTACAACGGTTAGAAGAGAAAACCGTGTAATGAGTAGCTTACATAAGTATGCTTTGTTAGAAACCATGATAATGACATGCAATATTAAGTTTTTGTCAGAAACCGTGATAAACAAATCATGGTTTTCTTATTACGAATGGAGATGCGACAGTTCTACCACGGTTTCAAAACCGTATGTAGATGTGCCTTATCATTGTTTAGACCATGTATATGAGCAAATAAAATCATGGTTAGAAGCATTTTTTGTTATAGTAATAACACTAAAATAGTTTATTGACACTAAAAAAATATACCGGGATAGAAACAATATATTTACATTAAAAGAATATATCAATACAGAAAATTATTCATTGACACAGCAAACAATATATTGAAAAATATATAATGACATTACAAAAATATAAACGCACATACGTAACAGATGAGAACCGTAACTTCCCATGCACAGGAAACAAATGGCATCACGCTTCACCCCTTTCTCTCTCCCTCTCTCTCTCTCTCACAGAAAAATGGCAGTAGCTCTCCCCCTCTCTCTACTCCTGTCCCGTTCCTCTTCATTTCGCTCACTTGTCCTCTCTTCTTTCGTCCTCAAATCTCTCGGACCAATGTCATTTGAAGTCTGTTTCTTTTGTTGCTCATAGGATGTGCCGTTTTCTAATTCCAAACCCAGCCAAGTCGCGGAAAGCTCTACAATTTGCAGGTTTTTCAAAACTCCAGTCCGAGTATATTTTTCCACGGAAAGGAGAGAGAAAAATCACAGCTCTTGCAATGCAATTGTCTCTCTCATGCTGGGTGCGTAAATAAAGAAATATAGAGAAGTTGAGCATTTTCACTACTTTAGTCTCTTCACTCTTCAATCCTCCTCTTTAATTTTATCTTCTAGATCGGTTTATCTTCTATGCTGAATTCTGATTAATTTGTCCCTTCGACAACTTGATTAGAAGATTGATGGTTCATGGCTACTTAGTCAAAATTTTTGTTATTTTAGGACTAATTTCAGTTCTTGAGTAGTTGTCATCAGTAAATTAATTTAATTGAATTGTAAGGAATTGAATTATTGGAGAAGTTAATGATTACCGAAGGGTATATAAGATTTTGAAGTTACTTGGTTGAGAAAAATATGAGGCTTTAGAATTTTTTCGTTCTTTTACTTTCAGAGACGGAGCTTAATAGGAACTGGGGAGGGGGGTCATGGCCCCTCCAAGATTTTGATGAAGTAGTATATATTAATAGTGTTTTAGTAGAAAAAAAATTTTAAATACATGTATTTCTATGCATTTATCCCACCCCCCCCCCCCCCCCAAAAAAAAAAAATTTTACAGTGTTAATCAGTAGGGAGAAATTTTTTCGGCCCTCCCAGTAAATTCAGTCAAGCTCCGTGCCTGTTTACTTTTGAGTTTTGACTTGTTTTCATGAGGATTTTAAAAGTTTATTTTATTTATTATTTTTGGTTAATGGTTGTAGTGGAAAGACGATAGAGCTTGATGATGTAACGTTTCATCAGTGCATGAATTTGACAAGATTTAATATGGAAAAGATAGTCATTTTTGTGCGTCCTGACTTGAGCTCATGGAGTAATTTTTCTTTTTTCTTTTTTCTTTTATTATATTATGCTTCTTACCTTTTTATTTTATCTTTACTTATATAAAATAAAATAAAGTAGAACTAAACTGAAACTTGTATAAAAATTAAAACTTATAATTTTTTGTAGGTATCGTACTGCTGAATGAGTAAACCTTCCTTTCATAGTCAGTCTTACCAAGAATCAAAGAAGTCGCCGAACCCGCATGGAATTTAATGTCAAGGTCTCTCATATTTATTTATTTATTTTTATGTATACATAACAACAAAGAAGTCGCCGAACCCGCATGGAATTTAATGTCAAGGTCTCTCATATTTATTTATTTATTTTTATGTATACATAACAACACAGCACCTTTATTGCCTCAATTAAGCCTCCATTTCACAATCATCCATTAATAAAAGTCTCATCTTCCCTCATTTGTATCATACTGTAAAGCTACAACCAGCCGACATAACAAACTTGGAAACTTTGGCATTTTAAATAAATGTTTAGAAATTAATTGAATGAGTGTGTTTAAGTTCAATTGATTGATTAATACAGGTGAAGAGCGTGATTGGGGCGAAGATGATTGCGCTAGGAGTAGTGGTGAAAGTGCCGGTGCCGAACCAGCTTCCATCGATTCCATTCTCTGGAAGTAAGTAAGCCTTCCCCATTTTGTTTTTCATAATTGTATCTTACCCTTTCAAGGGAAATTCGCAAAAAAGCCCCTCCCGCATTATCTCTAAATCGCAAAAAAGCCCTTGTGTCATTGGAAATTGCAGAAAAGGCCCCTCTGTTTTCGATAAATTTGAAGTTTAATCGCTGCTGTTATGTAGTGTTTAGAACTGTTAGTTAGCTTGTTGTAATTACCTTAACTAATAGATTTAATAAAATTTTGAGTTTCTGGAAAATAGAGCGGCTTTTTTATAATTTCCAATCATGCAGGGGATTTTTTGCACTTTAGCAATAATGCAAAATAGCAAATTAGCCATGTTCATGCTATATTTTATAATTTCAAACTCATACAATAATTACATCATAAAAATTTGTATCCAATCTTCTAATATGTTTGCAAATAAGTAACTTAATTATAGTGACAAGTGTTATGGTAGTTTTACTGAATTTTCTTGTCTTTTACATGATTATCTAAAGCTTTTCGTAAATCTAACAATTATACTGATTTAGTAGTTTCTGTGATTAATTCATATTATATTCATATTATATATAGTTGTATCACCCTAATCGAATATTATAAGTATTGTTTTGGTTGGGTTGTATATTTGTTGGATTTATGATTTTAGGCGCGGCCTATTCCCTTTGGCTATATAATCGTGCGGTTTCTGGAAATGTCAAAACCGATTTCCTCCATAAATTCTCCGATCCAAATGGCAGAGAAGTTTCCATATTTCTACCTTTGATTGTTGGAGGGGCGACCGTCCGTTGAACTACTCAAAAAGGGTCAACCATTCACTGCTATTATTTTAATTTGTTTATGTTATGTATGCCTCGCTATTTCACTATAATATGTTTCCTTTTTTGTAATGATATTTAGGAAGGATTAAGAGAAAGAAATAAATATTTAGGAAATATTTGGAGGATGGAAGGAGGTGGCTTATTTCCATCTTTGTATCGTTAGATTAGGTTATTTTCATATTGTATCTTTAATTTAGGCAGTTTATATTTTGGTAATTAGTCAAGGCTCTACTATATAAAGAGGCCAAAACCTATTGTAATAGAATTCTAATTCTTACAATGTAGTCTCTCAATTGAATAAACGATTGCTCTCTTTTTCTCTAATTATTTCTCTCACGAGTTTTCTTTCTCTACATCCATATTCTCCCGATTACCCTAACAAATTGGTATCAGAGCTATGTTACGACAATCGTTGTGCTTCCGCAAGTCAAGTATACTGCCTTGTATTATCATGAATTCAAGTGCGGTTATGTCGACCAAATTCGATATTGAGAAATATGATGGCACAACGAGTTTCGCACTATGCCAAGTGCGGGTGAAGGCCATATTATCGAATCAACGTGTGAAGGCCGTCATTTTTGGACGACCGAAGGAGATAATGAGCGAAGTTGGGGAGATGATGGAAGATAGAACCCTCTTGATAATTCAATTATATTCGAGCAAATGGACTCTTCAAGATACTACAGCCTTCGGCGCGTGGAAGAAGTTAGAAGGCATCTATATGCAGAAATCGGTTATCAACCGATTATGTTTGAAACAACGATTTCACTTTTTGAAGATGACAGGAGGTATGTCCGTTAACGTCCATGTTTTGGAATATATCAGTTTCTTTAATAATTGGAGACAATCGATAATAAGATAGACGAAGAGGATAAAATCGTGGTGTTCTTGTGCATGCTGCATAGGCTTCATACCAAGGAATCACTTACCATTAATGATGTCAAGAGTAACTTATTAGTCAAGTCTGGCATTGACTATGACTTGTCCATGGCCGAGAGTAGTCATCAAGAAGTTGAGTTGTTTGTAGAGGGGTGGAGACGTAAGAAGATAAATTCAAGTTTAGAGAAGACTCATTCGCAATTCAAGTACAAGAACATGATGAGCAGCTATTGCAAGAAGACGGGACACATTAAGGCCGACTGTTACAAGCTCAAAACGAAGCAGGAGGTGGATAACGGTGTTCTATCGGAAGAAGCTTGCGAGGCTAAATCCGGTAAGGTTGAGGTACTTTTTGTGGCGAATGAGAAGAATTGGGTGGGTTCGGGTAATTCAAATCAAATGATCCCGAATCGAGAGTGCTTCACCACATATGAGGCGTCTAGTGGTGATTTTCTTTTGGGAGACGATTATCTATGTTGCATTGCCGGTGTTGGCACGCTTGAGATCAAGATGCAGGACGGGGTTGTCCATTTGATCAAGATGCAGGACGAGGTTGTCCATTTGATCAAGATGCTGGACCGGGTTGTCCATTTGATCTCATTAGGCGTTCTCGGAGATATCGGTTGCAAGTTCCGATGTGAAGGTGGAGTCCTCAAGGTATCTAGATGGGCTCTTATATTGATGAAGGCTAGAATGACCGGTGTGTTATATATTCTGGAAGTCCAGAGTACCGAAAAGTTATTTCGGGAAGTTGCGCAGTTTTAGGCTCTTCGTCGTCGCCTTCTCTGTCTTAGTTAGAAAGTCAGAGTTTATGATTGGATGTGGGGTGACAATTTTGAGCACGAGGGATCTACTGTGTGGCCAGAATACCGGTGTGTTATATATTCTGGAAGTCCAGAGTATCGGAAAGTTATTTCGGGAAGTTGGCGCAGTTTTAGGGTCGTTCGTCGTCGCCTTCTCTGCCTCAGTTAGAAGGTCAGGATTTACGATTGGATGCAGGGTGACAGTTTTGAGCACGAGGGATCTACTGTGTAGCCAGAATACCAGAAAGCATGAGTTTTGTGAAGATTCTGTTTGTGGCAAACGGAGGAGACTCAGCTTTATTACAGCCGTTCATCGCATGAAGGGAATTTTGGATGATATCTATTTAGATTTGGGGGGACAAATTTATGATCCTTTTATAAGGATTGTTCAGCATTGTATGGTTGTTCGCTCTCGACAACATAATGGCGTGGCTGATTGGAAACTACTCGAGAAGTCTTGGTGCATGAATTTTGGGGCGGGCTCAGGCGAGGAGTTGTGGGTGGAAGCCACTAATAGTGTTTGGTGGTTGGTCAACTGTTGTTCTTCGAATACAGCAATTTGATGCAAGACACCAACAAATATTTGGTCGGGTAAACAGGTGAACTACTCGACATTGCAGGTATTTGGATATCCCGTTTATGCATAAGTCGTTAAATGGAAACTCGAGTATGAAAAGAAAAAATATTTTTCCTCTTGGATACGCTTCAGGTGTGAAGGCGTGTTGTTTACGGTATCCAGTACCGGAACACATTATTTTGAGAGACGCAACTTTTGAATCGGTTATGTTATGGACAAGGGAGCAAGTGTCTGGTCTGCTATTAAGAAGCTTGTGACGATCACGAAGAAGGTGGATTTTGATATTCCCGATCAACTAGGTGAAGTTACTCAACGTAACTTGGAGCATTATGATTCTGATGATGATGCATCGGTTAAGGAAAGTCGAGAAGGTGCTTTTGTACGGGATCGGGTTGGATCTTCTATGAGACATGGATATTTTGATTTTGTGTGTTGTTCGGCAGTGGTCAATGAATCGGAGTTTGGCAAGTCCTCGGTACAAGGAGGTAGTAACTTCATGTGGAGGTGGAGTTCGGCGAGTCCTCAGTAGAATGAGCTATGTGGAGCGGCAAAGTGGATTGCTGCTATTAGGGAAGAGCTCATTTTGGATAGTCGGTTTTACGGCTGTGTATCAAGGATGAGATTTCGAGTCAAGGTGGAGATTGTTATGTATGCCTCCATATCTCACCATAATATGTTTCCTTTTTGGTAATGATATTTAGGAAGGATTAAGAGAAGGAAATATATATTTAGAAAATATTTGGAGGATGGAAGGAGGTGGTTTATTTCTATCTTTTTATCATTAGATTAGGTAATTTAGGCAGTTTATATTTTGGTAATTAGTCAAGGCTCTACTATATAAAGAGGTCAAAACCTATTATAATAAAATCCTAATTCTTACAATGTAGTCTCTCGATTGAATAAACGATTTCTCTCTTTTTCTCTAATTATTTCTCTCACGAGTTTTCTTTCTCTACATCCATATTCTCCCGATTACCCTAACAGTTCATTCTTTTCATTTTGTATTTAATGGTAACATTTTTAATACAAAAAATGGGATTGAAATTTGCGGTTTATTTAGTTTTATTATCATCTACCTTAAGTGTATTCAATGGTAACATTTTAGTTTTGTATTTTTGGGCAGGGATTGCTAAAGGAGGAAATAATAGCGAATGTATTTGTATTTAATAGCTTAATTAAATGCAAATGATTTGAACTGCAAATTATATTTTTATTTTATATATTCATATAAATCTATGATCAGAATTTATTTTTTATTAATATTTTTTTAATTCAAGGAATTAGGTGTTCAAGCAGATGTGATGACATACATATATATATATATATATATATATATATATATATATATATATATATATATATATATATATATATTCTATAATTGGGGCGAGTCGATTTAACACTCAAGAATTTTTAGGAAATTAAATTAAAAAAAATGAAAAAGGGTCTCTTAAATTAAATCTTTACACATGTAGTTGGATGATTAAGGTATCATCATATTTTTATCCTACTATTATGTTAGATAATAGCAGATATTTTCATTCTACAATTATGTTAGATGATAACTGCTATACGTAGCCATGTATTGTATTAAGAAGTCTTGTTTTAAAACTCGGTTATATCATGGTGTGCAATGTTATTGAATTTAGTACTTTACATGTGGGTAATTAGACTTTCATATTTGATTTTACAAATGAAGTTGCTCTTAATTATATCCTACCTTTGTATTATTTATGCTCATGTTCAAAATATCTTTTTTTTTTTTTAAATGTAGTACTAATTTTCATTAATAAGAGTTAAAGCTTTACAGGTTCCTACTTAGACTATTACAAGATTTTCTCTCATGGTTTGGTTGCTTTAATCTTCGGCACCATTTCTTCCAACAGATCGCTTCCTCCACCTCTCTACGTGCTATCGTCAGGGATGGCGATGTTTTTCCATTGAACACTCGTGCATTCCGTTCCTTCCAGATTGTCCAACATATAGCCGCCCACAATGAATTCCATGAGGTTCTATCTTCCTTTCGGTTTCTCCGGATGTTAGATTTCCAACACATGGTGAAGTCTCCCGTTAGGAGTGTGGGTCTACGAGCGTTAGCGTGTTTCTCTGCTAACTTCCATGTGGCTCTCGTGTAACTACATTGTACGAAGAGATGGTCTGCCGACTCGTCTAAGTGGACAAATGCTTCCTCTGTCGCTTCCTTTTTTTTCTTAACACATCTTTGGTGCTAATACGTTTGTGTATTGTTAGCCATAGGAAATTTTTCACTTTAGGCGGGGCTTTTGTTTTCCATAGGGGCCGATCCCAATTAACCTTCATCCCCGGGTTCCTCATGGCTTTGTAGCTTGAGCGAGACGTATATGTTCCATCCGGAGTCCATCGCCAATGAGTTGGTTCCCCTGGTTGAGTAATACTGGTTGATGCCTTGTAATGATGTTAAAGGTCTTACGATCATTAACAAAGAATGACAACTTGTCATTTCGCTGAGAGAATAACTCCGCCGATGAGTTGAGATCATAGAGATCAGAGAAGCATTTAGTCCATAGACTTTGGTTCCCGGAGTCAAGTTGCCATAACCATTTGAGTAATAATGCATTGTTTTGTGTTTCGGTGTGTGCTAATCCTAGCCCTCCGTTATATTTTGGGAGACAAACTATTTTCCAGTTTATGAGGCAACTTCCAGGTTTGTATTCATCCGTGCCCTTCCACAGAAAGTAGCGTATTACCTTGTCAAGTTCGTTTAGGATCCCTTTAGGTAATTTAAAAGCTTGCATGGTGAATATGGGGAAGGCTTTTAGCGTTGATTGGATAAGAGTCTTTCTCCCCGCAAGGGTGAGGAATCTACTTTTCCAAGAGGTTATGCGGTCTTGCATGTTCAAAATATCTACTCTCCCAAAAATCATATAGACCATGACGGGCATTTTCCTAGTATATATAAAAAAGTATCATGCATGAAAATTTATTATTAATTGTAAAAATAAAAATACATGTTTTTCGTTTCTCAAAAAGTAAAAATGAAAAAAAAGAACATGTTGCCAAACTAGCCTTAATGCGTTTAATGATTTCTCATTTGTAGACTGCTAGAGATTCGATCATTTTAGGATTTAGTGGCTTCAAAAGGGACTGTGTGGAGCATGTCACATCTTAACTACCAGTTTAATCCCACTTTTGATTTTATATACTAAATAAAATGATATATGGATATGGAATAATATGGTTCAGGTACAGTAGAATTTTTAGTTCGAATTTTCATGATTTTTGATGAAATATGTGATTATTAATCAAAGTACAAGTAGCTACTTGAAAGTTGGCAGTCACATATTTATGGACACGGTATCACGTCTAAACCTTTTGGTGATCCGTAATGTTAATTTTGTGATGGGTAAATGTAATGACGGATTTTGATCTAAAATATAGGAGGAGGCGATAATAAAAATATACCAAAAATCTAGGAGGGTGTTCTATATATACTTTTTTAATTTCTATACAAAATACAGTATTATAACTATATTTATACTACAATTTCAAAATTTATTGTCCCTAATTTCTATTAAGATCCGTCACTGGCTAAATGGTAAATCAAGTGACAAGCTTTGGCGTGATTGCACGTTTTATATGCACTGCGGAGGCATATATTTGAAGTATTGAAACAATATATAGTTTTGGGAAATTATAGTTATATAACAGTATATGACAATATTGAAGCAGTATAATTTTATATAACATAGCAGTATAATTATATATAATTATTTCGGTACAGTTTTATAGTATAGATATTGTCATATTGAAACAGTATATGACATGTCAGTTATATAATGTTTTCAGTTTAGGAAGGAGGACTCAGAAGAGAGAAAACAAGGTGGGACTACATTCACACAAGTATATATACAAATTTTTCATATAAAAAACCATGTAGAATTTAAAAGTGAAAAAATTTGTGGAATATATTATGTGATTTAGGGTATAAAATCATGAAAATTTTCATGTGTTGTGTTGCGTTGATATTGCATACGAGTATAGTATTCCATAATCCATATAGTTCAGAACAGATATGGTGATACAACAACTTCATAGAAATAATGATCCGATATGTTTATTATATATATTATTTTATTATTTTAAGTAAATTATTTTTTAATTAATAGAAACATTTATTATATATAATATTCTATGTATCAAGTCTATTTGTATTTAATTCTTATCCCGAGAAATATTTAGAAAATTTGTGATATTATTTTGACATAAAATATTCAAATATACTATTTTAAGTATTCCACAATCCATATAGATATCAATATCCGATACGATACGATATCAACGATAAGCCTTGATATATGAAGTCTATTTATTCATATATTAAAAACTATTTAATTTCCTATCCCAATAAATATTTTACAAAATATATGATATTATTTTGATATATATATATCCGATATGGTATCCGAAAATATGACTTGATATACGAAGTACCGCATAACATAAGAAATAATTGTGTAAGCGATAAGCCTGCATAAAATTTGTTGACAAGGAATCAAATGATGACTTGTAGATAGTGCAGATGCCATATGTAAAAAGCAGATTAGTGACGGACAAACTAGAGTGTGAACCGGAGTTTTTTTTTTTTTTTTTTTGAAGGAGAGGTGAATAGGAGTTCAAAGTGATAATTACGATTTATGTCTATTTTCGTATAATATTGGAAAAAGATATGCTTGTCACATTACGGAATAGATTGCTCCACTTTGAATATATTTAGTGGAGAAAATAGTAACTTAAATAATTAAACCAGTGTATTATCTGGACTCTACACAATTTGATTTAAACATTTTAAACGAAATGCTAGTGAATAGTTATAATTGATCAGTCGGCTCTTGGCATTGCCTTATGCCTGATAACTAATAATAATGTTAAAACACAAATTTTCAAAATCAATTCGTTGAACATCTTGCATGCGATTTAACCTAAGACCACTAATTAGGTGTTAACAACACATACAAGCTATATAAAATACAGCAACCAAGATCAGAGATAAATAAGAAAAGCAAACACGCCGATAACATATAATGTTGAAACTCAAGAAGCCCTTCTCTGGTCGAAATTCGCTTGGCGACCAATCCAACGTAATAGGAGGGCTTTTGAGTCAGTTTAGTAAACAAAAAGAAAATGTCTAATACCATGCTTCTTTAACTGTTTTTTATATGTTGGAACTTTTCTTTACGTGCCAGGTTCCCTAACAGGCCTATGTAATGTATAAACAATTTTTTTTTATTTTATTTAATGAAAAAATATATAATCTTGAAAGAGATTTTTAGGATCTTACGTACATCATTGATTTATGTAGTCTCTGTGACATAAATTGAGCCACTTGGAGTGGGTTCCATAGGTGTGTGACCGTTAGTTTAAGAGATTTATATATAGAGGTTCTTTTTTGTAGTTCAATTGGAGTGAAATAATAAAACTTATCAAAAATATGCTTCACAACATAATTTCAAATAGTCCAAAAGGGGAGCGGAGCATGCCCAACTGAGTGGGGATGAAAATTCTGCCCAACCACCTCTCTTACCATTGGATTAATCATCATGATAATCAAGCTTCTTAACTCTTAACGGACTATTTACCCCAAGATTGTCCATTAACTCGATTTTAGAATAGCAGTTTTAGAAAAATCTCTCTCCAACGGTTAATTTAGAAATAAATCCTCTCTGCCTCCGATTTTGGAAAAAAATTAGGGAATTTTTGGTAAAAAATCCCTCTCTTCTCACGATTCATCTTCCTTCCCCTTGTTCTCTCTCGATTTTCTATTTATTCACCTTCATCGACTCACCTCTCAACCGAGTCCTATCACAGTCGCCATGTCGATGAATTTCAGTGATGCGTCTATTTCTCATCCGTTTGATATACCATATGAAGAATATATCTCATCTCATTTGCTGAATGCCTTTGTTGATTCCATTTCATTAAAGCAAGCCTCCGTTGATCTTCATGAGCAAGGTAAAAAATTATGTTCTACAATTGGATGAAGATGACCAAATTATATGTGCTCTTGAATATCAACAGATGTCTCTAATGGAACGGAATCAATAGAGGCCTTCAGAGATAGAGATGAGATATATTGTTCGTCTGGTAATATCAACATCGGTGATAAATAGACGCGTCACTGAAGTTCGTCGACATGGCGATTGTGGCAGGTATAGGGTTGAAAGGTGAGTCGATAAAGGTGATTAAAGAGAGAATAGAGAAAGAAAACAAGGGGAAGGAAGATGTGAGGAGAGAGAGAATTTCTAGAAGATATTTCCTTAATTTCTTCCAAAATCATCAGCAGAGAGGATCTTTTTCTAAAACCGATAGAGTGATCTTTCTAAAACTGTAATTCTAAAATCTTGAAGAGAGAGTTCAAATTAATGGCTGGAGCTAGGGTTACTTGGGGTTAACAGTCTGATAAAGTTAAGAAGCTTGATTATCATGATCTCTAGAGGTGTTTGTGCAGATTTTTCGTCCCCTCATATAGTTGGGCATGGCATGCTCCGAATAAAATAAAATAAGCTACAGATCTTCAAATTTTGGCCTACTGTATTGAATACTGCAAAATAGTTTACCTAGTAGATTTTAAAGCTTAAACAATGTGACCAAAATTTGCCATTTAAATATTGTAAGAGAAAAAAAATATTTTAGTCTTAGAAAAAAAAGAAGAGAAAAAGATATCTTCCGGCTCAAACTTAATTTTGCACGTTTTTGACACACACTGAAAGCCAATCAAAAGATTCAAATAAAAGGTCAACGATCAAAAACAACACAAAACTTAACAAAAAAATGACTAAACAAGCACACTCACTCTAATTTATTAGCGAAATTTTAACTATGGTATACAAGAATAAAAAGAGTACAATGGTGCTCACAAGACCTGAGTGAAATCAACAAGATGAATTTTCATTAACTCACATAATCAACACTAACTTAATTAAAACACTTCAATCAAGAACTTATTAACCTACATTAAGTCGCACCGAGCCGGTGCAAATGACAGCCTGTCATTCTCCAAATCATATATTACGTACAAGTTCTGCTGCTGATAATTTCCAATTATCGTTCCATCATATGACGGGGCAATGGCTACACAGTATAAGCTGGTGACTTGATCAAATAACATATAATTCAATTGTGGAAGAGTCATATTTGCACCGTCAAAATGCAATGTAAGACTTGGGATTTGAATATTTTTGTTTGGAGCAGGCGGCCATGGAAAACAGATATCTAAGCCGTAATTGGTGTTGCTAACCATGGTTAGATTAACTTGAGTTTGGAATGCTTGTTGAACTAGGTTATATGCATCTATATAGAGAAACGTGATTGACGAGCCCGAATCTATGATTGTCCCTCCCGTACCGTCTGAATTCAACGCGAATGCGGATGCGGGTATGTATAAACGGGTCTTACCGACCGTAATATCAATTAGGCCAACATAATACAAGGATGGAAGCGCGGAATTGATGATGAACGGTGTTGATTGAAACGGGCCGGTAATGCTAGTGCTGCTTTGGTTAACCATCGAGCCAAACAATAGTGGGCTACCTGTGTACGTGTAGAAATACGTGAGACAATACGCGAATTTCCTCGGACCCAATTGATTAACCAAGGAAAGCGGCCCTCGACCCAACCCAACCATGCCGGACCCATTGTACAAATACCCTTCATTTAAATTACCACACCCAAATGCGATATTTTTTACCGTGACATTATTTTTGTTCGTGCCAAATGTGAATGTCTCGTTGGCGATAACACCTGCAGTGTTAGCCCCATCGCTGTAGCTGTATATGTACACACAGACATTCTGATAACAGAGAGGGTAATCCAGTGCCTGGCAGAGAGTAGCTGAACAATTTAGACGAGAGAAGGTACGAGAGGCCAGTGGATCAAAAAAAGGAGTCGGTTGGTCCACGCAAAGAACACAAGGGCTGCATTGAGTCCAGATCAGGTCACTGCCTGTGTCAAATATGGCCGAGTAGGGACGGGGAGGAGTACCGATAGCCAAGTCCATTAAGTACTCGCCTTGGCTAGGCCTTACGAGTATTTTCACACTGGCAACCGGATTGGACGAATTGGTTGTGACTTTTGAGGTTGAAAAGAGTCTCTGAGCTCTCTCATTGCTTCGTTGTACCGCACGAGAGATGAGTTCTTGTTTGGTGAAAGTGGATAAGGAGTCAATGCGTTTTAGGCTGGTACGGAAGCCAGTGTTGCTGGTACACTCACCAGATATGGAGGGAAAGATGAGAGAGGTGATGAGTAGGAGAAAGAATATGATGTTTGACATTTGAAAGTTTAGTTAGAGGTTAATACTGTGGTTTGAATTGTTAAGATTCGGTTTGAATTATAGGGTTTGGAATTCAGAGAGAATGCAGTTTTTTAGGAGAAAAGTGTTAATTTAGAGTTTCGCATGGGGATAAACGTACCGGTTTTGGGATAGTGGGAGGGTAAATGAGGTCTACTGTACCGAGAGTGGTTCGATATGAAATGAGACTTGTATCTCGTGCGGTGCTTCTAATGTAGCATTTCATGTGACTGGGTATTTCAGATATAAGGTCCATGCAAATACATTACCAAGAATAAGAAATAATAATGTAACTAGCGTTTCTTGAAGATATGAGCAAGTAATTATGGATGAAATTTAAAATTTAAACACATATGTATAGACGCTCGATTTACTCGTGATATATCGATTAATGATACATAAGTTAGATTATAAGTGAATTGAATATTATTTGTGGACAAGTAAAATTATATTGGCATATAATTAACACATTGAACATAAAAATAACTTTATATTATATGGCATATAGACTAATATATATATATATATATATATATATATATATATATATATATATATATATATATATATATATATATATACTTTAAATTTATTTAACATCATATTATGAAAATTGTGACTCACAATCATTACAAAAATCTTAAAATGCACAACCATATGAAAATATTAGAAATGATTTTTGTATCTATATTATGTACAAACATATAGTGCTCTAGTGAAAAACTAGCAGAATTTGTGTTTATCAAGTATAATATTGACTAGAATGCTTTAATATAAAAATTGTGAACAAAGCTGTCAATTTATTTAGTAGTTTTGGTTGAACTAAATTTGAAGATTGATTGCTATCAGATTGATAGTAAGTTTAGCTCGAACTCGAGTGAAACTTTATTCGATCATATTTAGGGATGGGCAAATGGTTCGGTTTAATCGGGAACCGAACCGAACCGGTCGAATTCGGTTTAATCGGTTCGGTTGTTCGGTTTATCCGGTTAGGTTTGGTTTGAAAATTAAGATTATTCGGTTTAACCGGTTCGGTTCAATTTTGATTTGAAAAAATCGAATAAGCCGAACCGATATACATTAGTATTTTCTCATTTTTGTAAGTTTTGTTAAGTTTTCAAGCTTAAAATAAAAAATATATATTTAAAATAAATTAATTATAGGTTTAAATGATCTTGTTATATTCTTAATTTAATTTCAAATAATTTTTTATTAAGAAATTTTAATTTAAAGAATATTTATCCTTTATTCGGTTCATTCGGTTCGGTTCTAATTCGGTTAAATATTTATTCGGTTTGGTTCGGTTCGGTTTGGTTTGAATCTTATTTGGTTCGGTTTAATTCAGTTTGCTCCTATTCGGTTCGGTTTGAACTGAACCGACCGAATGGCCGCCCTGAATCATACTCGGCTCATTATACAGTCACAATGCATTTATATATGAATTGACTAATACATTTAAATTGTAGGTCGGTGTTCGTTCGAGTTTGGTTCGAAAATATAGATCACTAAGAGTTTGCTTGAATATGCTTGAATATGAACTTATCAAGCTCAAATTCGATCCTATTAATAACATCGAGCTCAGCTCGTCGATGGTCTATATGAAGCATTCATATAGCTCACTACAAGAGCTACATGATACATATCAACAACTTACAATTCCTTTCACCTAGAAATCAGAATTAGGCTAGCAGCTAATACTGTGAATTGTGTGATTTTATATGGCTTCCGTTTCTTGAGGAAAACGCAAGTGCTCAAAAAACTAAAACTAAATACCCAAAAATAGTTATTTTTTTTTAGGGCAAAAAGAGTTATTTAAGGGAAGGTGTTATAAATATTCAAGACTAAATTTGGTGGATTAAACCTCAAGTTGGCCGTGTCTCACGTCTCAAAAAGATTTTCAGAAGCAACAACTAGGTGGTTAATTACAGAAATCGAAATTGATTAGTAAACTGCAACTTAATGTTAACGAGAATCCATTTCATTTGAGTGTGTAAAAAAAATCAGTACAAGCTACAAACCCATTTAATTATGAAAACAAATTACCAAAACAGCATAACGAACCAAAATACAAATACAATCTTACACATCATTTATATATTATAAAAAACCATTTAGGATGGCCCTTGTTTCATTTAAATGAGGCAAATATTTACACGATTAGAGGCCTGAATTGAATGATGCAGCCTCAATTGAACCTTACAATTACATCTCTCTCCAACAGAGCTGAATCAAAAAATTACAAAACTCAGAAACCCCTCCTATTACAATTTTGAATCAAAAAAATTATTTTTGTTGCTCTCCTTTTTGTTATTAACTCTTCTTAAATATTTCCCTTACTATATTTTGGAAGTAGGGCGTATGGATACACTTCAAATCATCAAAAAAGTAAAACGAAAAATGTATATCGATCCCTCATCGGCATAAAATATTTTGCTATTAATTATGCTTATAAAAATGGAAAATGCATTGGGGCTGTTGTTAAAGGTCTCCAATGCACGCCTTGCTATTTGTGAAATTAAGCTAAGTTAAAATATTAAAAGGGTTAAATTTGATGGCATGTGTTGGTGAAATCGAAGGATTATTGATTATTGCTTGTGGAATGCTTGCAATGGACGAAAGAGTAACAATTTCGAGTTTTAAGTCCAACACCTCAAGAATTTCTCCATTTAGAATCTTGATATCAAAAGAAAATTATGAAAATTGAGTACTTGAGTTTTATTTATAATTTGAGTTTGGATTCAAAATCCATATATTTATTACATCAAATATCCGTGAATTATTATATACAAATAAAATGTTCAATTTCTGCATTATTAGTATGGAATCAGTATGAATTAATGTAACCAATTTTCATATATGCTCAAAGATTTTTTTTGTGAAGGTGTAAATTCTCACATTCATTTAGGTTGAGTATCCTCTCAATCCAAATCAAACTAGAATCTCTTTTTTTGTATTATAAACAAACAATCAATTATGATCATAATAGTGTGTTCGAATTTTATTATAGATTCAAAACAAACCTAAAAATAAGGAAAAAAAAAATCAAATCCATAATCTTCACTCATGCAATGAAATATAGATATAATCACTTTTTAAGGAAAAAAAAAGTGATATAAATATGTAATCACTTAAAAGTTAAGTTTTTTTATTGATCTTATGATTTTAACTAAACTGACGGTCTCTATGCAAAATTTAAATCCAATCAGCACAAGATAATGTAAAATTTAAAAAGCATGAATCATTAATTGTTTACCAATAAAGAAAATGGTTCTCACACATATTATAAGAATAAAAATTGAATCATAGGTGATTCTATGTGTACATTCTAGAGGATTGAAACCCTACTCAACCTTGCAATTTTGGGCATTGCAAATTGCAATCTCTCAACATTTAATTTGCTATTTTTTGTTGAATTGGAGTCGTTCAAAAGTAATTGGGAACAGCACGGCAGCTGGCATTTGATAAATTAAAGTTTCAAATTCAAGAATTTTATTGGATCTGGAAATTTGGGATCTAACCCTAATTCTGAATTAATACATTTGCAGAAGTTGCTGATAAATTAGTTAAAGTATCAATTTGATATATGATCAGAGAAATGTTTTGTACGGCATCATATAAGTCGTTTGTCAAATTAACTTATTGAAGCTTATGACTTTTCTTTTTCTCAGCAAATCCCTAGGCAAGTAAAAGTTATAAATTAAAAAAGACATAAGAAATAGAGAAGGAAGAAAAAGAAAAGAACTGTAGAAAAGAGAAGACATGAGATATTTGACATTTGATTTTGATTGATTATTAGCGCAGGCAAATATTATGTCTAGCTATGAAATTGAAGGCAAATAAAAGGGTAGGATTAGGTTTTAGTCAGCCAAGTTATTTCAGTTAGCGGTTTGGTCTGGACCTCTGGTGGGCTGGTCATTCAGAATTTCGGTTATTTGAGTTTTATGTCATCTAAATTTCAAGTCATTTGAACATTCCAAAAAAAATTCAAGTCATTTGGGTTCATATAATTTTGGTTTTGGATAAATCAAGTTGAAGTAACGGATGAATTAGTTAGGGTCATAGATCAACCAACTGGAGTCATGCCGGCCGGGTCCGCATTTCGGACATTTGAGCTTGTATTTTCAAGGCAATTTGTTGGACGAAATCATAAATTTTGACAATTCAACATATATCATGGATTAAGGGATGGTGTGCGTTGAACTTTTGAATGAAAATGTTTTAGTATCTATGAGTATGAGCATGAATTTCATTCTCATGTTTGCATATAACCATAATGTAATAAACAACTAACGTTTTATGATGGTGTTTTCCTCATTTTTATGAGAAGGAAATGCAATTTTTATTTCTCGTACAAAATAAAGTGATGAAAACTTCTATATAAAAAAATTCCACAATGTAATAAAAACTTTTGTAAATTTGCAATGTCAAATAAATCAAGATCTTCTATAGTTTTTTGGAATAGATACATAAAACAAAACATAAAAATAGTTCATATATGTCTTGTATTATAACTACTACACTGGAACACAATTTCTTTAAATCAGTGTATTCCAAGATATCATTTAATACTAGAACTGAATACCTCTAAAATATGAAGTCATGTTCAGCCTATATCAGAGAAATTGTTCAAATGAGTCATTCAGAAGAGGACGAAGTATGTGATCGCATGTAATTCTCAAAAAAAAAAAATTGTTTATTTAATTTTTAGAACGAAGCATACGAGTCACCCTAGAATGTCAGATTGGGAACCATCGAGTTCTCAAAGTTTACGGATCAGGTGGGTTTCCATTCTGAGCCCAATTCAGCCACCTCTAATAAATCCCAGCCCAACCTCTCATTTACTTCACACAATTCAGGCCCAACTCGTATTTTGGGCTTCCCTGTTTATTAAAAGCAAGCATTGCATCTTACTTGAAATCCAGAAAAAATAGTATCTTTACAAGGCGAACGAATGAATAAGCAATTTTGACCAGCTTGTTTTTGCAAATAAACGTCTTCACTTTTTTTCTATAAAAAATCAAACTAATGTTTTCGGGCCAAAAATAGTAATAATTTCTTTGGGGTGAGCTATTCAAAACGTACAATTAATGGCATTAAAAAAGTATAATGCTGCTAAATCAAGATTATATCAAATAAAAAGTATATTAATGTTAAAAAAAAATGTTACACTGGTACAAAGGTATAATGGGCAGGTTAAACTATATATTGAAAGGATAAAGAAAGTATATTAAACAAGTAAAAATGTATATATCATAGGTAAATGTATACTAATTTTAAAAAAATATTGTATTCTAATATTTAAAACATAACGTATATTGGGAAATCTTAAAGCATGCTGCTATGTATTCAAAAATATTGGACACATAAAGGTATACATATACTGGATAGGTAAAAGATAACTTCAAAAACGATAAAATAATAAAAAAATCAATTTTCGCCAAATAAAAACCATAGATTAAATCTACCATTTTACAAGTTACAAACTACCATCCAAAACCAGTCTCAAAAATACATCTACCCCTCAAAAAATCGCACTAATCTCATAATTTACACCACCAACACAAAAACCCACACCAAAATCACGTGCAAAACCCTACTAAACCCACAAATAACAAAATCAGGGGCGGCGCCAGCTGTCCCGCCTTGTGGTGACATGGCGATACTGCCTGGTGTAGACGGACCAGGTCTATTCAAAATTCCGCCGGCAAGTGGGGCCTCTGAAGGAGGTAATTCGTGAGTTGGTGAGTTTGGGATTGAAACGAGCGGTGGGAATTGATGTGGACCTAATTGGAAAAAATAATAAAAATAAAAAAGGGGTTATGTAAGAATAATTAAAATATGTTGAGTATATAAAAAGACTATGTATATTTTTGCCAAGGGACTTAAAGAAATAGTGATATGGGTGATATCTTTTTATAATTTTCTTGTTTTATAAGGGCGTAATAGATTTTTCGCATTTTGTACGGGTGAAAATGATATTTTGATGTTTTGAAGGGGCATGCATGAATTTGCTTTGGCAAAAAGTTAAATTAAAGTTAAAAAGTAAGCAGAAAAAATTGCCTGGGCATTGAGGCTGAATGGATGTGCTCAACCTGCAAAAGAAAAAATAAATAACATCCTTTTATAATATGTTAAATTATAGTAAAAAAAAATAAAAAAGAAAGAAATTTGCAAAAAGAACCCTATATTATGATTACATCACAAAAAAACCCTACATTGTTGGAACTTGTATAGAATCCAAAATTTTCAACAAATTTGAGAAAGGTTACTGCCGTTTAATATATAAGTTTTATCTTAACTCATCAAATTTATAGATTCAACTGAAAATTCTAAACTCACCTTTTTTCTTTGGTAAAAACATAGATTTAAATACGAAAACTCTTACATAATGTCTTGTAGAAATTAATTGCAGTATAAACGGTTTAATCAATGTTTAGTCTTCAATCCAATAATACAATTTTCACTTGACATGAAAAGGAACCAGGTCTTATTACATTAACTTTCAGCACCATATCTCTAATTTCCCGAAAAATAAAGGGGCCTTTTTGCAATTTCCAACAAGATAAGACCCTTCCCTCAACTAATACATAACATACCCAGGCTTTTTTTTCTTTTTCCCACAATTTTCTCTTTTACAAATAAAAAAAAGGAGGTTTCCTTTGATTCACTTACACGGTGATAACGGTCCCATTAACAAAGCCGCCGTAATTACAGGCCGTGACACTGCAACCGCCAGCTGTCGGTTGCGCGCTGTAATTTCCCAGCATTAAATTCGCGCCGTTGCACTGCATATTAGAACAACTCGTGCCTAAAGAAGCCGGCTCGCAATACAAACTGCATTTTTGAAAAGGAATATTAGTATATTTAAGTATCACATGTAATGTTTGCTTGATTTGGTGTGTTTGAATATATATGCATGTGTGTTGTAGAACATGCATGTGTTTGATGATTCGTGTTGCATGTTGAATCATGTGATTCGAATAGTGTTGTTTATTTTTTGTTGAAAGAATTTCATATTTGGTTGATTGATTGATTTTATTTTATGTCGGTTGTGATTAATTTTATCAAAAGCAGATATTTAATTTAATTTTAGATTAACTAATTAGTTTGTGTATTTTGTAATACAACCGTTTTGAGCATATTAAAAGGTTGCCCTCAAGCCAGCAAACTCAGCCATCATTCATTCATTATAATGTTACACGGAATAAACATATTATGGTTAAGTAAAAGTATGAAATAAAATTACTTGAGATTTCCGGGCCCACAACTGCACTGAACGCAATGGCCAGCTGTAATTGCGTAGGTTCCATTCGCAACAGTTAATCCGTAATCTGATGTAAAACTCGGAAAATTTGATGCACATGCTAAAATAAAAAGGTTAGTATTTTATCAGTTGTTTTTCATGGAATAAATGCATGAGAAAGATTGAAACTTTCTTAAAATAAAAGGTAAAATTGTTGATTAATAAACCAAATTTACTTACCTGGTAAGGGGATCGAGAGAATATCGCCAGGAAGAACTTGAGGGCTGCCCATGGAGTTCACATTGGTCAAATCCGTAACCGTGGTTTGGTACCGAGAAGCAATGGCCGGTACAGAATCACCATCTTTCACAACATACGACAGATAAACAGCCGGCATCGAATTATCACTCGAGTTGAAACACGTACAATGAAGCGGGATCACCAGCGTCTGACCCACGTCCAACCCATTATCACCATCAATGGCGTTCGCATCCCTGATCTGCGCGGCCGACGTCAACCCTCCGTAGACATTTTCAGCGATGGAGGTTAAGGTGTCGGACGGTCGGGTTACATACCGGGTGGATACCGACTTGCGGATGCCGTCGGAGCAAGCGCAGGTGGTGGGTATGGAGAGGAAGAGGCCGGCGGGCAGGATTTGGTTGACGGAGGCGGAGTTGAAGGAGTTGGCGGCGAGGAGTGAGTACGGGTCGGTTTGGAAGAGGGCGGCGAGTTCGGAGACTTTGAGATCGGTGGAGAGGGTGTAGGAGAGGAGGGAAGGGCAGGAGGAGGCGGAAGAGCCGGAGCAGGGCTCGATGGTGGATTTGGAGAGGGTAAGAATGGGGAGGAGGGAGAGGAAGAAGAAGGAGAGGAAGAGGAGAGTTTGCATGTTTGGAAATGGTGATGGAGAGTGTGAAGTGGAAAGTGGGAGAGGAAGGAGAGAAGAAAGGGTTTTGACTGTGGAAATATAATATGGTTTCTTTAGAATGGATGGTATTGTATTTTAGTGAATAAAAATGTGAAGAGTGTATGTTGTGGATTTTGGAGAGGGGAATATATTGAGGAGTTTATTCAATTTGATAATCATACTTGCCCCTTCCGCAACAAATGGAATATAAAAATAATGACATTGAGAATATTCTACTAATTTAATTTATTCCATGTATATTCCACGAGATAGTTATATAAAGAATTTAATTTAAACATATAGAAAAGAATTTATGACTAAAATGTTCTTATTTCATAATTTAAATTTATACAAATCATATTAATGAAAAGTCTACTCAAATTATAAGAAGATAAAAATAAAATAAATTAATCTAAAAAAAGCAGCATCAAAATAAAATAAATATTTAATAACAATACAATAATAGAAGATAAATTGAATCACAAATTCAAATAAGTTTTCATTTAAATAATTCCTAGACGCTCTTCAATTATTGTTATGAGTTGCATATCTTCACAACGTATTTTTAATAGTCGTTCGAAGCAAAGAAATGAGCAATGACATATGAACGGAGAAGAGAATTACTGAGAAATATAGTTGATATGGATCTTGTTATAGAGAGAAAAAAGAGTATATTTGTATATAGTTGTTCGATTGATTATTTCATTGGTAAATCATTCGAAAAATAACGGTAAAACTAGCACGGAAACGATTATGGTGTTTAGAAAAAAAAGGAATTAGTTATGTCACGTAGGACATACTTTGGAATATATAGGAATATTTTTGTCTTAAATTTAGCCTTAACCCATGAAATAGCCAATTCTATCTCAACCATGAAATTAAAAATTTCACTATTCTATAGCTCTAATCCAACATATTTCAATATTGTTCGGATGAAATAACTTGGAATAGCCGGTTTATTCTTGTATTCCGTGCAAATTAGGTGGTGCCGAGCAGGCACACTATTATTACGGGATAAAAACTCTTTTAGAATATATTACGTCGTTATAATATTATCCATCATATATATAATGTATCAATATTTTAGTTGGGGTGGAGTATGAATTAAGTTTGTATTTAGAAATAATTTTCAAGTATATGGATTTATATTTGCATGCAATTTTATTTAAGCAAAACAGATTTTCCGTAATATATTTTTATTTTTGTGAAGTTTTCAAATAAATAAAATGTAATAAACTCTTACCTTTAATATTTGAAGAAAAACTCTAACTTGACATATATTTGCTCCCCACTTATCATGATGCAGTCAACAATTTTGGACTGTAGTGGTAAGTGGGTCCCACAACAAAAAAAAAATTGATTTTAGTGATAAGTGGGACCCACGTGTAACGAATAAAAGTGGTAAGTGAGCCGTAAATAGAGGTAAGTGGGGGGCAAATTTGTGTTACTGTAGCAAGGCCATATTTGAACAACTAAGCAGAGTGTAAATTAAAGCGGAATTTGAATATTACATTCATTTGGATATTTATGTTATCTACACAATATTAAAATAAAATAAAATACTTTCTATATATAAAAATGATAATTATATTTATTATAAACTATAACTTTTGACATCATTATATCCAAAAAAATTATTATTGAATTTGTGAATCATGAAAAAGAGAATGCAATGGAATGGAACTAGCAGAGTAAGGAATTCTAGAGAACTCAGGACCCACTCAAAAGAAATTGGGAAATTCTTCAAAAACCCCCTAACTTTTCTCAATATTATCAAAAACCCCCCATCTTTTTTTATTCTTCAAAAAGCCCCTATAATTTGACTTGAATTTTTTTATAACCCCCTATGGGGTTAACTCTCACATTTTCCATCCAATATTTTTTCTTTTTACCAAAATGCCCCTGCTTAAATTATTTTCATATTTATGTTGAAAATAAAATATGAAATATTTTTCTACATAATATTTCATAATATTATTTTGATTATATTTTATGATATTATTTCAGGATTCATTATTTTATTTTATTATTATATTACTTAAAATATTTTTCTCTTATTTTATAAGTAAATTCAATTCTATTTTTAAATTAAAACAAAAACAATTTATTTTACATAAATATTATTTTCTTGATTATTATTTATTATGATTTTATTTTTATTTTAGTACTCATTTATTTATATTAAATGTAAATATATAATTTTTATTTATTATTCTGGTTTTGAAAAAAAAAAGAATTTTGAAGAGGGTATTTTGGTCCAAAAAAAATTTATTAGATGGAAAATGTGAGAGTTTAACCCCATAGGGGGTTATAAAAAAATTCAAGTCAAATTATAGGGGCTTTTTGAAGAATAAAAAAAGATAGGGGGTTTTTGATAATATTGAGAAAAGTCAGGGGGTTTTTGAAGAATTTCCCAAAGAAATTAGTCTTTGGATTCGTCTCTTTGTCAAGTCTCTTCGTCATAAGTGCACAATAGTTTATGTTTCAATATAGATTAAAATTTACAGACAATCTGGTTTCACATCTTATAATTAAAAAAAATTAAAAATAACATTTCTATATTTATTATTTGAGTTTGTTAAAATGATTTCTTTAAATTATTGACTTTTTATTTTCACATTTCAAATAATTGGGAGTATGTAATGATTTTTTTATATCAAACCAAGTAGAAAATATAGAGTTGATTTTAAATGCTTATATATTTAAATAGAAAACAAAAAAAATATATAATTCCAAAATAGATGATTTTTTGTAAATTCGAAAATAAAGGAGTTATGTTTGAAATTTTTTATTTTAAGGTTATATTAAAATTAGGGAGCTGAAACTGCGCGACGGGTACTGTAGCGACCATGTAACGATGTTATATAAAACTAATAAAAACTATATAAACTGAAAACAAAGAGTATATAAAAATCCATTTTATAAAAAACAGTATATACGTGAAAAAACGAAAACAGTATATAAAAATTCATTTTTTTAGAGGCCGTAAAACAGTATATATGTGAAAAACGAAAATAGTATATAGAAAACAAAAAAAAACATATAGAAATACGGAAGAAACAGTATATAAATAAAACATTCGCTACAGAATCGCTACATTATCGCCATTTCCACTTTCCCTTATTAACTCTGATTTCAGCCTGAGATTAATAACTAAGTTCTAACTTCAAGGCCCAGTTCTAAATTCTGATGTTTACGTTTTCATTTTCTTTTTTTGGGTTCCTTTTTATTCTTTTTTGGGCTATACGTTCAGAAGAGGGCCTATCTTCTGTCTTTTAATTTTGAGCCTCTTTTCTGAGATCAAATGGATAAACAGTTTTTGTACTAATATCAATTTAAATGATGTAATTCATTTACAGTAAAATATGAATCGTAAAAATACAATTTTTTATATGTAATATCTCATTTCTATTTATTGCACAATTTTTTTCTTTTGGGTCCCCAATATTTGATCTCTTCAAACAAACCTTGTTTCACGTGTTAAATTGCTTGTTGTAACTCTTCTTTATTGATTATTATTTGTAACAATCTTCTAAGTTCTAGTACTTACTATTGTTGCATTATTCATCATCCGTATTTTGTATAACAATCTCGATATATAAAGTATCATGCGTTTTTGTAAGTTGACGCAATTGAATGCATGAAAGTTTATCTATTTAAGTTGACTTTTTTTATATTGAATAAGTTTAAATTGAATTAATTTTCACATTATAATCTGAGGTAGGCTTAATGGGAAAAAAATCACACCTTAATTTGTTTAAATAAAAAGCAAAGATTGTGGATAACACCCCAAAAGTTTTCTAATCACGGATGTTAAAATCCATTTAAAAATGTTTATTAAATTGATCACACTCTAACTACTAATTTATTTCTAATTCACTTGCTTAACTTTTTTCAATTCACGACTATTTTGTGACTATAGAAAGTAAATGACATTCACATGACATATGAAGCACAAAGTGTATGCATGTTAAACTATTTATTGAGAAATATTTTTACATTATTGAAGGAGAATAATGTAGCAAGTAGTTTCAAACTAAAACAAGAAGTAAAAATCATCATATTAAAATAGGGAGAAAGCAAAATATAGGTGAAGGAGTATCTATGCATGTAAGCCCTTGGACGAAATCGATGTCAAATCAAGAGTTATGTGACAATAAAAATGAATCTTCCGCACACTCTATGAAAAATCCGAGACTCCAATCTCACACAACCATCAATGATTTTTCAGATCTACATGTAAAATGGCCAATAAGAGAACGCAGCAAAACTTATTATGGCATATTTCTCAACAAACACAATATGTGGGGTCAGAACACAGTGTTTATGTGAATTGTTGTAGAGCTATGTGGGTTGTCATTTCTTTCTTCTTCTTTTTTGTTTAATAATTGGTGTTTCTCTAGTTTTGTGTTCTGTCTGAAATTTTTTATTTTAGTTAAGTTTGCTAAGTTTTGACATTGGTCCATCAAGATAATAATTTGGTATTCCTTTTATTGTTATAATTATATCTAAAATGTCATATTTTCACATTTCAGGCAACAAAGTAGAAATCATAATTTGTATTTAAAAAGCTCTAGAAATCACAAATTCCGGCCATGATCTCCCAACCACCCACACACAACGATAAAATATTGCCCTTTTCTCAACATTTGGATTTATTCGGATCAGGATTTGATGTTTCTTAAATTTTGTTTGTACTGTATTTTCGGTTGTGCCAAAATGAAAGTTTTAGTATAAATGCTCATTTAGTTATAATGGTTTGCTGACGTTGTTCAAACATATTAAAGTGAAACTCAATCCTTTAATTCCTATATAGGTCCCGTTCGGCAAAGCATGGAATATAAAAGAGCCGACTATTCTATCTTATTCAGAATATATACATTCATTTTCAAAATCTCTCCCTTTATACAATCATTTTCAAAATTTCTTCCTTTAGCTTTGCCCTCTCTTGAACTCTTAGTCGAACTTCCATTGCATTAGTTCCTTATTATTAAGCATCCAAACATCAATGCCATTTTAGAAATCAAAAAGAGTAGTTTTGAATCAAAAGTCAAGAGGAAAAAAAACACAAAGGGGAGGAATCGGAAAAAGGATTTATAAAATGCAATCCATTCCACCAATTATCAATGTGATAAGTTCCATGTTTGCTGTGTATGTATGACTTTTTGAGGTTCTGAAATTAGGTTACCATTTTGACAAATCATTTTTATCAACTCAATTCTTACTTCAAAGTTTTCCTTTTTGTTCATGTATTTTTTGCGATTTTAGGCAGCAGCAGAAAGAAAGCTGATGGAGAAATTGACAAGTTTAGGTTATATCAAGCCAAGCAAATGAGGTGAATAATGTCGAGTTCAAATTACAAAAATGTGTCATTTATTTAAATAGTTTTTAGCTTCCTTTTTTTTCTTTCTTTTTGCTGGGGATTTGATTTTACTTGTATGTTTAATTTTTTATGGAATTAACATACTACAAATGAGCAATTCTGTCATTTTATTTTCCTTTGGAGGGAAAAGAGGGGACCATTGTGGCCCAATTTTTCATTTATATAAGAGTTTATTCAACATTAACTAATTACAATAAAAATTAGGCTTTTGTAAAGCCTTCAAACCCTACCTACATCTATACATTACAATTACCTACCTATTATTTCTGCAAATCTCTATATTAAGTTAAGGGATAAATACACCACCAGTCTCTGTACTTTAATTAGTTACACGCTTAGTTTCTGTACTATTAATTTAAACTTTTTAGGACTTTGTACTTTATAAATTGTTCACATTTACTTTCTCACTTGACAAAAGTAGTTAACACTGTTATGTATTTTTTCTTTAAAGATTTTTTTTTACAATAGCCCGTATACATACACAACACACTCACACTCTAAGGGATCACTCATATTTGAAAATCTCTCTAAAAACCTCTCTAAAATTTTACTGGATGTGGAATTCGATCCCCTAATCTTGGTAAGTGGGACGACTACCATAACCATTAGACTAGTCTAGTGATGGTTTCTTTAAAGATTAAAAGAGTAAAATAGTCATTTATTAAACAAATTTAAAGGTTTTAAATATTAACCACTTTTGTTAAATGAGGGATTATATGTGCACAACGTTAAATGAGGGATTATACGTGCACAACTTATAAAGTACAAGAACCAATTATTCTAAAATAAATGTACAAGAATTGACGTGTAATCAATTAAAATATAGAGACTAACGATGCATTTATCCTCTAGAATACACCCTGATCCAAATATTGTGTGGTTTATCCACCCTTATCACCTATAATATATTCATTTATAGTTGGTTCACCACTGAAGACCGCTCTATTCCTCTTAAGCTATACAACCCAACATAAGCTCCACCATTTAATCTCATTCGTATTTACTTAATTTGGTGTAATATCTATCCACAAGTGCGCTATTTCATCTCTCGAGATTCAATAGCGACCATAATCTCATTTGGACCCGATTACCGAAAAACCGAAGGAAAGAAGAGAAATATTTCAAGATCGAGGATTATATTGATGTGCAAAGATTTCTTATATCATCTATTAAATGTATTATAACAAGACAGTGTAAAGCAAGTAAATTGATTATTAACACTTATCTATCCTTCCTCAAGTCCCAGTTTCCAAAACTACATCCACATGCTAAATTATATATATATATATATATATATATATATATATATATATATATATATATATATATATATATATATATATATATATTTATTTATTTTTTTTATTTATTTTTGACAATTAGATGCCAGGTTGAACTTGAACATGGGCATCTGGCAATTAATAATTAAATAGAAATAGGTTCATTAATTTTTAGTATATTTTTTTTATGAATAAAACTACCCTCACATACTATTTCACTCTCAGATTCACATTACATTTATGTGCATCTTTAGAAGCAAAAAAAAAAAAACATTTATGTGCATCTTTATGGGACCCACAAATAAGATTGTGGAGTTCATAAAAAATTTTCTAAAAAAAATTCTTAAAAAATATTGTCAATTTTGTAAAAAAAAATTTCATCATAAATTTTCTTAAACTACTGTTTTTAAGAAAAAAGTTCTTACATTTTTTTTTTAAAAAAAATGTTTTTCTTATATATATTTTTGAAAAAATATTTTTCTTAAATATATTTTTTAAACATTTTTTTCTTAAATATATTTTTTTTAAACATTTTTTTTAAAAACTTTTATAAGGAAATCATTTTTTCCAGAATTGTAAATTTTTGAAAAATTTAATAAAAATATTTTTTTAGTAAATTTTTTTTAAGAATTTTTTTTTAGAAAAACATTTTTACTGGTTTTTATAGTCAAATGTCAAGAAAATAGATGAAGTGAACCAATAAATATTTTATCATAGGTAGGTAAAATGGGAATTTCAAAAAAATTAACCAACTTTTGGATGGAAAAGTGGGAGCGGGATTTTTTTGAAAATGAAAAGTTTATCATATGGTGGTTTTTGAAAATCTAAAAATATAGATGATTTTTGTATTATTCAAAAAAGTTAGGGAGTTATTTGTAAATTTCTCCTTAGATCTTCATTTACAATGGGTACTATGTAGAGAATGAATGATATGAATATATGCAGCCAAATTCACCAACTTTGAGATATGATAGTCAAGACTGAGTCGGTGTGATGCCCATAACAATATTTGTTATGGTCCCGACTTACTCTAATCTTAATTATGCACCACATATTTTGTTTCCCTGTCCCTTGGGAGGCGTTTACTTCGCGGTAATATCACATTACCACGGAAATCACATTCCAATGAATGTGATTGACGGGAATCACATTACCATGGTATAAGAATATTTTTGTTTACTTCACAAATTTAGATATATGAGAATGTTGATTATTTACATTATTTTTAAATATGAAATGACAAATATGCCCATAATACTAATATAACAAATAAACTATATTTAATTAAATATTTTTACTTATTATCTACAAAATTATATGTTTATTCTTATTTTAGTTAAATTGTAATTTCTATTTTAATTAAATCAGAACAAGTTTGTTATAAATTAAGAAAAAGAAAAAAAAAATCCAACCCATTTTTAAACAATTATTTAATGAATTTAATTTGTAAACTTAAGTAAAAAATATTATTTTTATTATAATTATTATTTTAGTTTATTTTATTTTTACAAGTAAATTATATTTAACAAAATAATAATAATAATAATAATAATAATAATAATAATAATAATAATAATAATAATAATAATAATAATAATAATAATAATGTGCATGGGAATCACTTTCTCACAAATATGGTAAAGTAATTTTGCCATGAGAATGTGATATTACTGTCACGTAGGATTCCCATGTCAAAGTAAACATGATAAATTAATTCTCAAACTCTTACATTCTAAGAAAAGTTGAACATTCCCTCTAAGTAAACACAACCTTAAGTGTGAAAGACTTAACATTTCAGCCGAAAGTTAAAATAAAATCATGAAAGCAAACTATTATCAACATAATCTTGACACGGAATGTAACATTTTGTACTTCTTAATATTTGTAAGTACATTCTTTTTTGAGGTTGAGGTTGGCGATTGCCTTCCAAAATTTTCATTTAATTAAAGAAAAAAAAAATTAACCCCAACTTATTATTTTTCACCTACTTTTGAGCCTCCTCAAGAAGCCACATCATCACTTTTATCTCCACCATTCGATCAATTTTTTTGTCAAATATTAGCCATTTATTTTCTCAACTTTATTGATATTTTATGGCAAGATGTGTATTCTTATTAAAACATAATCATATGATTGGTTGAATTGGTGTCTTGTGTTCCATTCCCGATTTAGTGAGAATCGTTGTAAATTTATTTCTAACCATCAGATCTTAATCGGGTGGCTTCAATGAATCATAGTTCAAAGTTATGTTCAATTATTAATACCAATAGTTAATGAAGAGTTCACTCATTAAAATATAAATAATTTTTCTTTCCTTCTTTAAAAAATTATAATTCTTAATGAAATATTTTATTTCTCAAGTTAAAATCATCAAATATAAATATGTTAGAATTTTCTTTTTATTTTGAGTTCCATATTATTATGGTTCTAATTTTCTTTTTGCTAAAATATGTGAATAAACCATAAAGACTATATAAAAGAATATGTAAAAAAATTATATGCTCATTAAGTTATATCGTATACCTTATTTTTTATCTCTCTTTAAGCATTCTCAAGAGACCTATCGTCAATTTTATTTCGGCCGTTGGATCAATTTTTTTTCAAATCTTAGTTTTTCATTTAAATTATTACCACAATATCACATGGTCAGTTAGATTAGTGTTTCGTGTTATATATCCAATCATGTGAGAACTATCATATCAAATAAAATTCCAGAGTATTAAAATTTTTATTATTTAATGTTTTACAGATAATATGTATCATTATAAAGAAAATTCTTTTTACAAATTATGTTAAATATAATTATTATTTTTATATTTTTTAAAGTTAATCATCTATAATTAAGTCTTATGGGTTTCAACGAAAATCTGTGAAATAAATTATCATTTATTTTTAATTTTCTCCTTCATCGTCTGATTAATACTTGATTTTTTTCTTATATAATATGTCAATAGATAACGGCACAAGAAAACTAAAGAGATAAAAAAAAAAAAAAAGATGATATTTTAATCTTAGAAATCTTAATGCAAACATGAATTAATTAGATTGTAAATTAATAATCCAAATTATTTTTTGGATTATTATTTTTTTATGAATTTATTATTTATATTATTTTATTTCATATATGTGAATTTATTTGTATAGAGTTATCCATCCTTATAAAATTAAATGTGATATAGAAACTATATTTTAATTAATAATAAATGGATAGAATATCTTATGATATAATTCAAAATAATTTTAAACATAACTAACTTACATAACATAATTATTATACATAATTACAATTTATACATAAATTTTAAATGAATAACAAATTAAAATATTCGCAGCGAAGCGCGAGCATGATCCTAGTAGTGTTTTAGATTACAACATTTACGGTCTTACCTGAAGGACAAAAAAGAAATAGAACCAATAGAAAAAAGCTCTACTGCCCAACCCCTTGCAAAATAATTCATCAGATAACACTGTTTTGAAAATAATTCAGCTACTAGCACATCCATTTTTTCATTTTTGTTGATCCCGGCCATCTGGCACCCTTAAACATGATTAATCAAGGAAAAAAAAGGCAGAATTGAGTAAAATTCATTTTTTCAGGTTAAAACTCTTAATTTAGAAGGCCAATTAACTAAAAAAATTACGAATTCAGCAGTTCCGCCAGACCCTCTGGCGGAACCGCCTATTTTATATTTTTTTTGCCTCTAAACAGACATGAAAATTTAGCAAAAAAAAAAAATCTTTTCACATTATCAAGCAAGATATTAGATGAAAACTGAATAGAAAATAAATTGGATAGATATATATCTTACAAAAAATTGGGTAGATGTATAATCTTACAAATACATGACATCTGAGAATTGTCAAGGGGAAGAGACTCGATTTTTATTTGGATCGGTATACGTACAATACGCAATACATTCGCTTATTATTGAAAGTTAATTAGACCGATCAAATATTAGGACAAATAATACAAAGGTATTAATCTTAATTCAGCATTCAAATATAATTAGATTTATTTTTGTTTTACATAATATAGATATAATAATTTGGTATAACAAAACGGATATAGTATGAATTTATCTAAATACACCAACCTTCACAAGTATATGTACTGTCAAGTCTTAACAATATGTGCTTATCCATATTTATACATATCCCATTTGTTAAGAGTTTGAAAATATTACAAGCAAGAAATTTCGATGAATTGTAAGAAAACAAATCACTTAAACTTCTTGGGATCAATTAATCGAAAAATTGGGGATCTATCCGTAAAAACCAATCTTCCATCTTTTGATCTGAATTCATATTGCCATGCAGGACCAACTAACCATGAAATGGCTGCACCACCAAGCAATCCTCCTAACTGAAAATCTAATAATTAATATTTTATACCAATAAATTAAGTTATGAGTGTAAGAAAAATAATTATCGTGACTTACATGACCCCAATTGTCAATGCCTCGCGTGCCAAGTCCAATAACCTATATATTCAAATGGCAATTTGGTTATTGTTGACCAATTTTGAAATATTTAATTTCATGTACCGTACAAAAATAAATAAAAAATAAATGAGAATACCATGTTCAACACAATGACTTGTGCGATATGTTGTAGTTCATTCTTTGCACCACCGATTAGCTTTCTATGCCTCGTAATAAATACCGCAAAAGCACCAACCTAAAAAAATATAAAAAAATAATAAAACTACATTCGCATAGAAAGTAAATAAAAATCATATATATAAGTTTAGAAAATAATTATACCAAACCAAAAATGGCGCCAGATGCACCGACAGCTGGCGACTGGCAGTATTTATAACTCATCAGTGAACCTGATTCCTTGAAACATTTTGACCAAGTTAAATTCAATTTAAATTCTCAAGTTATTTTCCTTGAAACTAAAACATGAAAATTTCGAATTCCAAGTTCCAACCAAGGGCATCAAAAGATAACCTTAAAATTGTTGAAGGAAAATTTGCAAAAAAAGCCCTTGCATTATGTCTAAATTGCAAAAAAACCCATAAATTATTACAACTTACAAAACAAACATATGGTGTTAAATACTAACAGGAAGGACAAACTTCTAAACTTTTCTTAAGAATAAAAAGACTTTCCGCAATTTTCATTAATGCAAGGACTTTTCTGCAAATTTTCCATTGTTTAAATAAGGATATTATTTTTATTATACTTTACTTGCTAAAGCAGAAGTAAAATAAACAGTGAGGAATCTTTTGGGCCCACCGAGTTGTTCCACAACCGGCCCAATTGAGTTCAACGAATAGCAATTCACCTATAAAACATTTCAAAAATATTATAAAAATTAAATAAATAAACATAAAAAATTAAATAAAATCAGGTATTCGCTAAAAGGAACTCAAGTGTTTTACGTATGTAAATTTTCTGATGAATAAAATAGGTCACTAATAAATTTTATAATGGGTCATAGGTAAATGTAACAATAACAAATTTAAGAGTAAAGATTTAGGGCCAATTGTCATTAAGTTTATTTTCATTTATTATGAACAAAACTAATTTTAAATGACGAACCATTAGATGCACGACATTTGCATGAAGGACCGCTGATGTGGCCAGTCTCCAAATTTGCCCTCTTTGAATCAAGCTATTCACCTTCTCAAAAAAACAAAATTAAGAAAAGAAAATAAAATAATATAATATATAATTACAACACATACGAACTTTTAAATTAGCCAGCTGAATTTTGCTCTTTTTATTTATTAATTTTTAGTTTTTCCTAATCAAATACAACTAATGGATGTTAAATAATAATTACACAATATAATGCGGAAAAACTGATTTGACCAATGTTAAATAATAATTTGCTGGTCAACCAGATTTTTAGTATCGGCATGCAAATAGCCGGCCGAAGTAACTTAAATTAAAATAAAATAAAATAAATAAGTCTTAAAAAGTTTGATTGTTACAATTCATAACAACCACAAAAAAGTAATAAGAGAAAAATTGATGATTTGATATCATCCAAAAGTATTGAGGATATGAAGTTAATATAAGAAGCGAATTGATGAAGGTGTATGATGACATGCTTTATGTTTCATTCGGCACAAAATGATAATTTCTTTTTTGAGATTTTACAGGCTGAAAATGATATTCTCTTTTTCACAAATTTGTAGAACAAAAAAAAATGTTTTTTGCAGGGCGTCATAAATTTTACATGACTAGCTAATTCATTCAAATTTCATGCAAGTAGTGTGATTATCTCTACTATAAATGCAAATCCTCAGATGTTAAGTTGTTAATAATTTGTATTTATTGCTCAATTTTATGATTTTTCTAATTTCAAATTTCAATTTGTATATATATTTATACGTATTCGATATTGGAGGAAACCAATTAATGACTTCTCGAAGTTGGAAGCACATTCTCAAGCTTTTAAGTTGAAGAAGAATTGGTAATTCTGAAAAAAAATCTTCTTTTATTATGTCGCGTATCTTTTTTCATTTTTTAGCAGAGCCGAATTACAAAACAAAAAAAATATAATCCTACCAGTTAAGAGGGTGATCTGGTTCAAACAACGGCTAAGGAGGCCGATTGCTAAGAATTTTGAAGTTTGGATTTTAATAATTCAAATTTCAAGTAAAATAAGAAAATTAGGAGTTAAAAGGAAAATTTAGATTCGGACCTTTGCACCCCACATAAGTAGCTTTCCCTGTGTTGCAACCTGAGCAACATAAGCCCTATAATTATATAAAATAAATAAATTAAACACATAAATTAATTATTGTACAGAAATATCCAAAATGAACAACACATTAGTAAAATATTTGTTTATCAAGTTTCTATTTATTTTTCATCTTTTTTTTCATTCCTTTGGTAATTAATTGCAAAATTGAGGAATAAAAAGAGACTAATTCAGTTAATTTGAGGCTCAATTGAACAATTTAGGTTAAGCTGAGCCTTAAATACACAATTCAGGTTAAATTTGTGGCTTAATTGAACAACTTAACTTACAGAACATTTACAGCAAGAAGAATATTAGTCCAGAGCCTTTTATTCGAATTTCCCCTCTGAATGTTCTTAAATTGCGATTTGTCATTTCGCCCAAATGCTCTTAACTTTTTGGGTCCTTTTCCAGCGAATAAAGAAAGCCAAGGGACCGATATAGAAATATCCACCATTTCTAACTTGGGGTTTTTATTCATAAAATTTGGGGCTTTGTGTAATAAATCATGAAATATGAGAAATGTGTCCTTTCTGAATGCTTCCATCCGATTTTGGACCTGCAAAATAATTTTAAATTCATAATGATATTTATATCTGTGTGAAAAATTATGGGTATTTGATATTTATTATTTTTCATGTTTCATAGGGAAAAAATATCTAATAATAAAGACTTGCAATTGGCTTGTATTACTAATAGTAGATTGATTGCACAAACAAATTCACTTAATCAACAATTAATCATATAGTAGTTTCATAAAATACAAATAATTGTATGAATCAAACATTCCCTCAGCACTTTAGCATCAAAACTTAATAACAATATATTTATATACACCAATTTCGTATCAGTTTATTATACCTCGGAACGAGAGCGGAGGAGGAGACGAAGATGGTCGGAGAACCGGCGGCGGACCAGACCGCCGAGGTTGTGCGCCGGTGAGGCATCGCCGGAGAGATTGGGAGGAGGAAACCACTGGAGAGGAAACGCCATTTGGTTCTTCTGGATGGAACTGGAGACCTCCATTGAAGTGTGAACCAGTTTTTAGCACTGTTTAATAGGGGACAAAGAAAATGAGTACTTGCTAAGCAACCGTTCGGTAATATGAAATAAGAGCGAAAGAGTGAAAGAAATTTACTTATTCTGCTGAGCAAAAGTGGAAGAAGATGAAATAAAGAGATAGAATAATGATTTATCTTTATTTCCCGAGGGGGTGGAAGAATGGAAGAGAGATGGAATAAGAAGATTTTTCTTCCTTCTCTCTTGCATTAATTGTTTATTCCAATCTTACACTCGTTTATTGTGCCGATCATTCTTGGAATAAAATAAAAGAGACACTCTTTCATTCTTCCACTCTTATGTTATTCCATTTTTATGTTTTAGATTTTATTATTTGAATATATATAGAGATAAAGATATCTTAAGATATTCTGAATAATACTTTTAGAAAATGAGAAATCTTGTTTAGACTTTGAAACTAAATTTTTTTAAAAATATCTTTCTTTTATTTTCAAATTTGATTCTGGAACTGGATTTTAGGTTACTAAATTCTTATATTCAGAAAAGGAAATATTAGGCTTCGTATTAATTTATATTTTTCTTCTGAAATAGTATTTTTTTTGGATTTCAATAATATATACTTTTGTAATATACAAAGAAAATACTGTATTATTTATTAGGTTTGGGCCTGTTATATTTTCTTTCAAATGGGCCCAAATGTACAAGGGAAATTAGTTGTTACAAATTGAGATGCCACCTCAATTTTGAATTTTGTGGTTTAGTTAGGTAGCTAGCTAGTCATAAAATTTTAAATTTAAATAAATACTTAAAGATCATTATTTCTGAACAAATAGTTGAAATTGAAACTCTCTCAAGCGATATGAATCTTTGGTTAGAACTTGACCCAGTAAACTTAAGGATTTAAAAACAATTTATTATTAGACTCCGACAATTTTGAATTTTGATTTTGTAAACTTATTAGCAAAGTAATCTGGATTGGTGAATAATGTAATGAATTTTATTATCTTTTTTATGGTTTGTCTAATTCTCAAGTAATTATTAGTTTGGTGCATCTTATTTTGAATATGTCGCCATGAAGTCCAACTGTGTCTATGGAATTATGAATTGCAAGGCAAGAAACTTAATATAATAATAATTAGTACAAATATTTATTTAAAAAATAAATAATAATTGTTTCTTCAAAAAATTAATAACTATATTTTCTTAAAAACAAATAGCAACTAATTGTCTAAAAGAAGACCAAGATTTAATAATATTAAAGCTAGCTTTATTATACTTTATAGTGTGATTACATGAAAATATACGAAACTTTAGAGCATTTGAGTTTTATCTTTATGTCACAATAAGAAATGGCATATTAACATATATATAGAGATAATACTTTGGCAAATTATATTATTGAAATAATATAACTTAGAAAGTTGTATTGTATATTGAGGATAGTTATGAATAAGTATGCGGCCATCATGAGGCCACCATTTTAAGTAATCTTTTTGATTTATTTAAACCATCATCATGCAGATTTACCCCAACTAATAAATAAATAAATCTGCTTCAAAAATAAATAAATATATAAATGTTACAATTTAGTGCTACGTAATAAGACGTGCACTGCCATGCCATGCTATATCTTGCAATGTGTAAACATTTTCCAGACTTGGGAACTTGAAATCAAGTCAAAGATCCTAACCAATAAATAGTTAAGAAACTTATAGAAACTATATTAACCTATATAGATAAATTATATTTCAAGCAAAAAAATTATAGAAACTATATGTTAACCTAGATAGGTAAATTATATTTCAAGCAAAAAAATTATATTACCACACGAACTAATGTACCAATTATCTTACAATTTCTTCATAATCCAGGGGCTTTTGCAATTTTCACCAAAACTGTTCTAACCCATGAATTTTTCAAAAGAATTGAAAACGGAAAAAGAAAAAAGGAAGTCTAGCTTTTACCAATGTACAAAATCTTCCTTTGTAGCAGTCAAACAAGAAAAACTTTTCAATTCAATTCAAAGCAGCATCTTGCTGATTCTATGAACCGACAGGCAAATCTTACCCTCGCACAATTTCCATGATGTGATTGTGAATTTCTTCTATTCTGATATTTTATTATTAACTCAATCTCTCCACAGTGTAAACTTTGTGTTTGTTTAAGCTCAAATTTCAAGTAATTTATGATGTTCACCCATGTGTTGTGCCCTCAAGATCGACTCTTCCATGGCATGTACAAACGTCATTGCTGACTATAAGATCGGATTTTATTGTACCAACTAAATTATCTACTGAATATTTAACTAAACAAAAAAATGCGAAAAAAATATTTGAATCCATAACTCTTATTTTATATACGGTATATCCAATCCATTATGATATGAGTCATAAGCTATAATGTCAAAATTTGTTACAATTTAGTTGTCATCGCGTATAATTGTCGACGTATCGGAACAATCCATGACAAATAGCACTTGGGTTAAATATCTATAGAATCAGAAAATATGTGAAATTTCAACATTTGTAAATTAAATTGTTTCATAGAGGCATGAGTTAAAATTATGAGAAATTTGAAAACAAAAAAAGCATTGCATTATGCTTAAATTGAAAAACTCATAAATTTGCAGGGCCCTTTACATTATGCATAAATTATAAAAAGCCTCTCCATTATTGGAACTTATAAAAGAAATCATTTTATTCTTGGAAAACTTGTACAAACTTTATTGGTTGTTAATTATTAATATCTAACATCCCCAGTAAACTCATCTTAATCATCATAATTAATATTTTATTTTTTATATAAATAATTAATATTTTATTGAATAAACTTAATTTTATTTACTCTCCTTTTCTCCTTTATAAATAGAACTTGCAAAAACTAATATGATTTGAAAAACCCGTCCGACTTGCCCGAATCCGAAATCCTAAATCTGAGTTGACCCAAGAAACTCGCCCTGAACCTAACCTAACGTTGATTCAATCAGTATAGTTCATCTAGTTCGGGTTCGGATGGGTTTTTTAGGCCGAGTAACATTTTGTCAATTCTCGGAATAAAATTAGTTTTATTTGAAAATATAATTAGAGTGATTAAGATGGACTAATGGTGTTAGATCTTAACAAATGGTACGGTTTTTTATTTTGGCAATTTCCAAAAAAAATTGAGCTCTTTTTTTTCAATTGTTTTTTCTGCAATTTCAACATTTGGAGGGACTTTTTGAAATTTTAGCATAATGCAGGGGCTTTTTTTGCAAAATTCTAGTTATTTATATCTCATAAATTCTCTATAAATATGAGTTTAAGAAAAATGTGGATTTTATCATATACTAATTAAAAATAGATAACTTATGGACATAGATATCATGATTGTGATGTGAAATCTTTTTCTTATATATTAAGTCAAAGTTTTATAATTTGTTTAATTATTTTCTTAAGCAAGTTAATTTAATTATTAGAACCAAACAGAGGAGAATTTGTAGATATATTATACAATTATAAACCAATTTAAGGGACCTTCATTTTGTTGATGAACTGGCAAGTGGCAATATAAAACGTTTTAAAGTATAATGAATGCTTGAAATAATAATTAGTATATAATTAACACAATCAGCAATAAATTCTAATAAACCCCTAACATTTTTGAATGTTTTAAAAAAAAATCCTAAATTTTTTGAATAACAATTAACAAAATAATTATTAAACCCCCTACTTTTTTAATATTAAGAAAAAAATAAATGACTAAATAATCATTAATATATAATTAACTCAATAAATAATAAATAATAAATAATATAAATAATAATTAGAATAATTAACATAATAATTAATATGCATTAATATCTAATCAACAGATAAGGTCAATACATGATATGTTAATTATTTCACTAATTATAACCCCCATATATGATAAAGAAAAACTTCAATCCACTTTATATGAGTTAAAATAAGAATCTAAAAATTCTTGGGGCTTCAAAAACATTAAAAAATTAATAGGTTTTGAAAAAATTTCCCAAAAATAAAATTGTGTATTGCCACCATATTTAGATGGTGATTAGTTATTATATTTTTTATTATTATTTATCTTATGAAGTGAGAAATAAGTATTCTGTTGATCCAATTAAAGAAAATCAAAGATGAGTACTATATAAATATTAGTTATGCAATTTCCACCAGATTATTCGAGAGTTGGAGTCATGTGCACATCTACCCTCGCCTACTTGCAATAGTGCAATAATCTATCGATGTAGACTTGCAAGTACAAAGCCCATCTAGGTTTGCTTCAAAATAACCCTGAATAAAAAAAAGGCGTTATTTCATGTCTACCCGTAGAAAAATTCAAAATTTATTGACTCATATATATTTTGGTTGTATCTGTCAATCGAAAGAGCTGACATAGTATGATTCAACTCAAAAATTTACATGACTCTAAAAGCAATAAACACAAATTAATGATCCGAATATTCGAATCAGCCGAACTTAAATAACACATAAATAGAATAACCTGAGATCCAAGCGATCCAATATCGCAATAATTAATAATATGAATTACATAAAACCTGATGGCTCGTAGTAATATGAAATAATGAAAAACCGAAGGATCTGCTTGATATATCCCAAAAATAGAGTGATTCTTAACCAAAACCTTAAATTATATTATAATATTATATTTTCTACTTTCGTCCAATATAATATAGATGAAATAGTGACTCGATATCTCAAATAATCCATAATGCTGATTAGAAGACTCATGATATGTTTCTTTTTGAAGGAAGCGAGAGTTTGCAAAAAAATACAAATCCTTGAATCGATATATTAAACAAGAATTATGTACAAGATTCGGACCTGCAATCCAAAAAGAAAACAACCCTTGAATTACAGCTCACTCATACTGCTTTAACTAAAACAAAAATTATGAAATTACATACTCTCCCCACTAACTAAGTTGTAACACTTTAACCAAACATTAAGTTCCATTACAATTTTGTTAAAACACTTATCAACATTAACTAGTTTTTTGTTGAAGACACTAGAATTTTTTGTAATCCAAATTTCCCACTCCCCAGCAACCCTAAGCAAGACAAATGTACCAGATTTTATTAGATCTCTTGTCCAAATTAGGAGGTTTGGTATTCCATTCATGCAATTTTTCGCCTGATTGAGAAGCATCGAAATTCCAATGGTTATACACTCGTGACCAAATTTCTTTCGCAAGATCTCCCTGATGACTCGTGATATGTTCGATACATAACTCCAACTACTTAGCCCGTAATTTGAATCTAACACACACAAAATCTAAAATGATGTGAACTCGCGGCCTAATACCCAAATACAGCCCGAACGATCAATAATTCGAATGATCCATAACCTGAATGATTCATGATCCAAAAAACCGATGACTATTAGAAAAAAAAAATTCAATGTTTATGTAATATCCTGAAATTGAGAATTTATAAATTTTTCTTTCCGAGTGATAAAAAAATAAGTATAGGTATTTTGGGTATTTCTTGTTCCACAAGGGGTACAAGTTGTATTTTGATATGTGAAGGGAGTAAAACATGAAATTTCACGACCCAAGTGGGTCGAGTTTGTGCGTTGGCAGCCCTCCAAAAAGGGTCTGACACGTGCCGAAAGTTCTATCGGGCCCTCTATTTAACCCTTATTGGCCTGTCTATTCACAATAATAGTAAATTTGATCTCTCCATTTGTTTTGTACAGAAATATCCAGTCCTTTTAAGTTTAACATCAGTATAGTTAGATAGATCTTTTTGGATCAAAATACCTTTTATTTTTGTTTTAAGATTTTTACTTTTTTATATTTAATTTTGTTAAGTTAATACAATAAACAAAGAAAAATAAAGATATAAATAAAGAAAAATTATAATAGTTTAAAAGAAAATATTATTTGTTGTGCTCTTTTTTTTCACATGTCATAATATATATATATATATATATATATATATATATATATATATATAAGAACAAAATATAAATATGAAAAAATATGTTTTATTGTAAAATATTATATTATAGAGTATTATTTTATCTATTTTTTGTCTTTATTATTTTGTCTTTATTATTTTAAATTGAACAAAATAAAATATGATAAATAAAAAATTTGTATAATTGGTATTTTGGTCCAAATTAAAATATAAATATATGTTACATTAAAGTTAATACCATAAAATAATAAAAAAAAAAAACAATCTACTTCATATGATATCTTAAGAATATTAAAAATATAGAGGTACGGAGAATTTCTGTTCAGTCATTAATATCATGAGAGAAACAAAACGAGTTATGAAATATTATATATATATATATATATATATATATATATATATATATATATATATATATATACATATATATATATATATACACTAAAATAATATGTATATACTGTTTCCTCTACGTTTCTATATATTGTATATACTGTTTTCATGTTCCACATATATATGTTTTTATCTTTTACTTACATACTGTTCATTTTCAGTTTATATACATTCTATATACTGTCGTTATATCACGACGAAATCCGTCGTGATTTTTTATGTCCCATTTTTTTAATCTAGCAATACAAGTGAAATAATGCCATAAAGTACATCTCCAGTTGGAACAAAAACGGAGAAGAATCCAACTCTGCTGTAAATAACTAAGCACACGATTTGTCCTCTTAACAACACAACTAAGCAGCTCTAATCACCCTGCCAGTTATGCTTAATTCCTTGTTAAGCACATAATCATCATAGTTCATACGAGTAGTGAACGTGATATCTCACGCGTATTGTTTTGGATTTTCACTCCGACGGGCCCACTCGTCAGTGTAACGGCTCCGTTACGAAGGTAAACTAACATCTTAGCCCCTGTGCGTTTAGGTAATTATTATGATTGGAGTTTTTTTGATTACTTTGTCAAATGATTTTATTATTATAGTATAAAAAATGGAATGCAAATATAAATTTCGTGTTGTGGAAAAATATATGATAGTAAAATGAGCAAGTTTACTTCGTCTAGTCTTTGTGACAATAAAGAAAGAGAGCTTCATGTACAAGTAAAGAAAGTTTTCCATCAATATTTAATAAAAAAGGCATATTTGTATAACATGCTAATGATCGCAAAAAGAAACAAAATATTTTGTACTTAATTTAAAATATATATTTTAGTTTTGTTATAATTTCATCCTCTATATTCTATAATATCAAGAACAATTATTGACATGCAAATTTTTTCTTAAGCTACTTTTTAATATTTTTTATTAATTAAAAATAAGAAATTCCGTGAGAAAAAAAAGTTTGATTAATGAAACTTCAGATAATTACACTATACAATGTCAGAATAAATAGAACTTCATATTTGAAGCAACATAAAAATAATAATTCCAACAAAAAATAACATACCATCTACGCAGTATTATTATATTCACTTTACAAACATTATATTTTCTACTTTCGAGATACTTATTAATCTAATCCCCTCATTATCTGTGCGCGTAATCATTATTTAGAAAATCACATCTTAAACAAACCTCAAACTTCCCCACACGCAAGGCCCTCCCTACAATTCCCTCAAACCCCGAGGTCCCATTCACAAATCCTCCCTTCCCCTTCTCTCCTCTCCTCTTCAAAAAAACTATATAAAATCCTCCTTTCCGTTCTTTTCTGTTCCTTTCTCTTCTTCCCTTCACTCTTCTATACAAACCAATCTCTCTCGCAAAACTCGAAGAAAAGCTTGGAAACTCATCCATGGAGACGCATAATAGCCATGGAGGAGGGAAGCTCACGCGCACGCCCTCCTCCCTCCTCCGCTCGCCCACAATCCGATCCTCCTTCCAGTCCCTCTCCGCCGTCGACGAGGACTCCTCCTCTTCCCCCTCTTCGCCCAAGCCGAAGCAACCCGCCAAGAGTAAACCCAAGACCTTCAGGTCGAAATCGAATCCGAACAACCCGTTTCACCATCGGGGTGGCAGCGGATCTCACCCGCTGTTTCCGCTGCTTCTGCCGCTTCCCTTTTTGCTTTTGTTGTTCTTGGTGATTTCGTATTTGCGGGATGAGTCGTCGTTTTTGGGTAATTTGGTCCTCGCGTGCTTTTTGATGGTGTTGGCGTCTGTGATTGTGAAAAAGTCCCAATCTTTGCTGTCTAAACGGCGACGGGTGTCGTCGGTTCAATGGTTCATCGGAGACGGCGAGGCCGGTGGCGTAACCACGCCGAGAAAGGATAAAGCGACGGGCAAATGCGTGAGGGAAGGAGTTGAGTTCTACAGCAATGGGGATTGCTACGAAGGCGAATTTCACAGAGGGAGGTGCAACGGAAGCGGGGTTTACAATTTCTTCGGAAAGGGGAAGTATGAGGGAGATTGGGTTGATGGGAAGTATGATGGATTTGGAATCGAGAGCTGGGCGAGAGGGAGCCGGTACAGAGGGCAGTACAGGCAGGGATTGAGGCATGGATTTGGAGTTTATAGGTTTTATAGTGGTGATAGTTATGCTGGTGAGTGGGTGAGCGGGCAAAGCCATGGAATTGGGGTTCAGAGCTGCTCTGATGGAAGCTCGTATTATGGCGAGTTTAAGTGCGGCGTTAAACATGGACTTGGCGTCTATCATTTCAGGTAATTGGAGAAGAAAGATTGAATTTTTGAAGTTTTTGTTTTGATTTTTGTTTTGGGATCTTTGTTGGATGATTTTTTTTCTTCGATTGGGGTTTGAAATTTGATGTTGTTTGGAAAATTTTGGTTGTGGTTTTGAATCTTATGTTGGATTCGTGTTTTCTGTTAATGATTTTTTTTTTTTTTTTTTGAAAAGAAGTGTTTTGGAGGTGTAATTTGTCATGTGAAGAATTGGTCATCTTTTTAGGTTTATTAAATGAATTTCAGAAGAATTTTTAATAGAACAGTGGGATTGAATTGAATGGGTGTTTTTCCTTTTTTATTTCTTTTTGTTGGCTTTCTTAGTATGGTATTAAATGCTGATTCCCAACCCTATTCAGATAAGTCAAACCTAGTTATCTGACCTAAACCATAGTCCTGATTAAAACCTTGCTTATTTTAAACTCTAATTTCTGTTTATGTTGCTTTATGTTTGAATTCATCTCTCTTAATCCTCTTTAGATTTCTCCAATTGTTCAGAATTCCCAATAAATAGATCTACACATCAATTTCACTAGTTCTAGCATTCTTTCCAATTTTAATGAAATTGTTCTAGTTTCCAATTTTTACCCCCCAATTTTGATTTATCTTATTTTTACCTTCAATATTTTTGCGACAATTTGCTAACTTCACTCCCAATTTTTTTTCTAAAAATAGGAACGAAGCCATTCTAATTCCTTCAATTGCTCAAAATTTTGATTCTAACAAACTATTCCACATCACAATTCCTATACTTTTTTCCCAATCAGATCAAAATCGTCCTAATTTCTCCCCATTTCGTTATATTTCCTAATTATCTGTAACGTAGTTAGGTACCGTGGGTAGTATTTTGGCCATAAAATCCACATATTTGGAATATACGATCCGACAATAAAAATTAATAATATAAATAAAAAATGCTTAATTCTCCATCATAAGTTTTTCCCCCACTTTTAATGAAATTGTACTAATTTAGTTCAACTGAACTCCTCCCCCCACCCCACCCCCCACCCCACCACAACACACACACACACAAGTATTTTTTCTTCTAATAATTTCCTAATTTCACTCACCCAATTTCATTTTCCCTTTTCTAATTTGTAGGAACGGGGACCAGTACTGCGGGGAGTACTTCGGGGACAAGATCCACGGGTTCGGCGTCTACAGCTTCGCGAACGGGCACTGCTATGAGGGCTCGTGGCACGACGGGAAAAAACAGGGCTTCGGCCTCTACACCTTCCGCAATGCCGACCTCCGCTCCGGCCACTGGGACTCCGGCGCCCTCAAGAACCCCGTCCCCCCCTCCGATCCCAACATCCAACGCGCCGTCTTGGTAAGAAGGAATTTTTTTTCATTATGAGTGGTTAGGTTAATGCTTGACTTGAGGATTAATGATGCACGCTTTTCATGAAGCGTAGGGGTCCGAAGATTTAAATCAATAGTACAGGGATCGAATTGCAATTAAAGTATGGGGACTAACCTTGTGCTTATCCCATATTTTAGTAATTAATATAAATACGACGGAGAAAAAGAAAATAAGCTTTGCTCATATTGTGCTATTCAAATGATAAAACAACATTAGAAGCACCAACAACCTCATTTCTAAGTACAACTCTTTTACAATACAAAACTTACAATGCCAATATCGTATTCTAATCTATTGTTTTTTTTTTTTTAATTGTAGGCTTCTAGAAAGGCGATGGAAAATGCTATACGGATCCAACGGGTTGAAGAGCAAGTAAACAAAGCGGTTACATCGGCCAATCGAGCCGCTACGGCCGCTCGTGTGGCGGCAATCAAAGCCGTCCAAAATCGAATCGACGGCAAATTTTGCGACACCGACGATTAAATAAAAAGTTTCTATTTTTTTCTTTTTTTTCTTTGGGTTCTTCTAACTGTAAATTAGGCTATGAAATATCGAAAAATCGAAATAACTATTGATATATGACTGGTGAGTAAGAGAGAGAGAGACTTTGCGACCGGGTACAAAAATGGGTACCTGAGTCGGAGAGAGGAAGGGAGGAGAGAGAGATGAAGAAAATTTCTCTTTTCCCCCTTTAGATTTTGAAAATCTTTTCTTTTTGGTCCTTCTGTTGTTTTGCGCCATTGTACATACTCCAATGTGGTTCAAATTCAAATTTTCAATGCAAGAAGTTTATCTCTTTCTGCCTTTATTTTTTTTATTGTTTTCTACGCTTTTGTAAGATTAATTAATCAAATTGAAGAGTAATAGACTTCACCATTATGCACCCAATTTGTTGTAAGGCAAATTGGAGTTAATTTTAGAAATAACCATAAAATATATTTGTAAAATTAACTCTTTTATACTTGAATATGTGAAATAGCTTTTTTGAACTCTACGGCCAGTTCGGTAACATAGAATAAGAGTGGAAGAAGGTAGAAGAAATTTACTTATTCACCAAACAAGGGTGGAAGAAGATGCAATAAAGATGTAGAAGAGTGATTTAACTTTATTCCATGGGGGGTGGAAGAGTGGAAGAGAGGTGGAATAAGAATATTTTTCTTCCTTCTCTCTCCTCTCTCCAAATTAAATAAATATTGCATTAATTGTTTATTCCACTCTTTCACTCATTTATTATGCCGAACACTCTTGGAATAAAATGGAAGAAACATTGTTTTATTCTTCCACTCTTCCGCTATTTCATTTTTTGCCGAACGCCACCTACGAGTTTAAACTAGTTTTTTCCTCGTCAAATTAGGAAGAAAAAGCATTAAAGTTAACTTTGATCTCTTAGCATTCAAAATGGAAAAACAAAAATGATGTTTTAAAATTTTGAGAGTTCTGAAACGCTAATTGTAAAAATTCAAACAGAGAAATAATATATATATATATTTTTAATTTTAAGATTAATTCAAAAAGTAACTTTGATTAGAGGGGACTGTTGGGAATAGTGTTTTTTTTAATGTTTTTTCATGTGAGGTGATTCTTGGAGATAACAATAATAATTCACTAAAACCACATGGGAGACTGTAATTTATCTTTATTAAAAAAATATTAAGCTTATGAATCTGGAACCTGATCTATTTTAATTGCAGGACCTCTGATTTGTTGATTTGCTCGTTGTTTCTTGGTCTGTTAAGCAAATTGATTTTCTGTTGATCTTCTGCTTATATCATTTATACCAACTATATGTTAGGCTGTCTCTAAGAAAGAATTGTTTTTGATTGATGTGAAAATTTAAAGATTTGTCCTAGATTGTCGTCAGATAGTACAAATTAAGAATGAGCAACTGAATAATGTTGTGTTCTTGATTCATTGAACATTTTTTGTTCTTGTTTGAGTTGATTAGTGAGACCCTATCATATTTGAAACATTGTGGAGATATCTCAATGTTTCTAATATTACTTATTCAAAATTATCGTTTTTGAAACATTATGGAGATATCTCACTATTTCTAGTATTACTTTTATTCAAAATTATTGTAATGTATGATGTTCAAAATTATTGTCATATGTGATGTACAAAAGCAGGCACAAAGATACATCATTCTAAGAAAATGTCAAAACATGACCTATTTTTTATTATATTATTTATTTTTATTTTTATCTTTATCTTTATCTATATTTAATTATATTTAAAGAATGCAAAAAATATCACTTTTTTTTGTGAAATTAGCACAAAGAGATGGGCAATTTTTTTTACTGAAGCAAGAGGTATTTGTCTCTGAATTCCAAAAAATGATGCATATATTGTAAGATTTGGGGATTAGGAATAATGACAACTTCATCTCAAAATGGATAATTTTTTTAATTTAATATCAGATTTACTCCATCACGATATATCTATTATGAACTATCATGACAAAGTTGAACAAAGTTTGTTACACAACTTGATGCAACAGTAGGCACTGAACCCTGGATCTGAATGCACAAGACCCTACTAGCCTCCAGCCTTTAGCTTTTAGTCTTTTATAGCATGAATTTTGTGTGAGCCCACTTGTTTTTATCTATCTCTTTTTAGAGTTAAAATTGAAGCATGAAAGTATAAAGTGAAAAATATATTAAATATTCATTCTACTAGGGTCTAAGTGCTCTTTTTTCCAATAAAACACCTATCTTTTCTAACAATTTACAAAAATAATGTCAAAAAGAAATCAAATAACTCATAAACTAGTTGATACTCGCCAGAAGATATTACATATATAGCAAAAAAATCATGAGTTCAAGTCCCGACAATGCAATCATATTTAATAATTTAGTACATATTTAAAAAAGTCTCTCAACTCAATAAATATGAGTTGAATCTTAAGAAAATGTAACTTAGAAAATATAGAATCTTAGTAACTCTTTAGCCTACTAAAGTACTTCAAAACAAAAGACAAGAGCACTTCAAAAGAATTAGTGATGTAATTAACTCATAATAGACTTGATGATAAAACTGTTGGGCCGGTCTGAATATTTTTAGTATATTAACGGTAGCAAATTTACCAACAATATAATTGTTACGAAATACTAGAAAAAGCTGATGTTTTGCTAATATTATTGCAATTCCAAAGTTTTTAAGTTTGAAATTAGGCAAAGAGATTTATTTGCATTTGTAGTAAGAGATCATGAGTTCAAGTTCCGGCAAACGCAATTATATAGTACATATTTAGCAAAATTTCTCAACCCAATAAGTTGAACCTCTAAAAAAAAAATTTGAAATTTGGCAATGTTGCTTCATAATTCTCCCCAAATGTCCAACAAGAGGAGTAAAAAAAAAAAAATTTATAAAAATGGTTAAAGAATACAAAAAATAAATATTTACCTGTCTCACAAAATATTATCAAAATTGTTAAAACTTTGAACAATATAATAAGAGTTGACACTATTCTTCAAATCTTTTTGTCTGAACATTTTAACAATGTTTATGTATTGTATTAGTTTCTCAAACATAGGGATTTGGATTTCCTTTTGTAATATAAGTGGAAGAGTCTAGCAGTTGTGGGTTCAAATTTCATGCGCATCATTCTTTTTTTTTAAATAAGTATGTAATAATGGTTGCTCTGGAAAAACAAATATAGTAATTTTCTTGCCTATTAATTGAAAAAACTTTTCTCTGAAGTTTTTTGTTTAAATATTGTGAAAGGACTATATTGAAGAAGTGATAGCTGGTCCTAAATTTTGCAATTATATAAACCTGCCTCAGATTGATTTAACTACCCCCACTGGCTCAAGAACTGGGCTCAATAATAAAGTGCATTATGTCCCTTAATTTAGTGTTTTATACATACTCATATGATGTAGTTATCATAAGAAGGGAGCTAATGTCAAATGTAAGAGTTGTCAATATGATAATTAAACCTTCAAATTGGAGTCGAATTTTGAGCCAGCCTCTCAAAGCTGAGATTAAGAATTGGACTAATCGAATCTAAATTGATCATAATTCACAGTCCAAAGTTCAGATCAATTTATATAAAAAATAACCTTTTTTTTATAATCACATACACCAGATATTGAATAGGTAAATTCTATCCAAATCGACCGAACCAGATTAGAAGATGTGATTTTCCAAAAGAATACTATTCCCTTCGACTTAAAATGACTAAATCCGACAGATCCGACCGTCCATTTATTTAATCGAGCCATTAACATGTCTTTATTATATAAAATGGAAACTATAGGACAAATAAAGTTCTGTAGCTGGCCAACAAAAATACAAGGATCACATTTATAAGAGCAGTTGTTTTTTTTTATTTTTATTTTTTTTAATCAAAACCCGTGGGTAAGCAGTTGGGTTTAAAATCATATCATAGCATTAATATGTTCTGTTTGTTTCGTTGATTTTGCTGAATCCACATGTTTTATTTATATTTCCAACATTTTAAAACGTAAGGTGAATTTGTGGATCCCCATGCCAGCAATAGTTGACCCTCTAAGATTAAATATTTGGAAAACTCTCATATTTAACCTTTATAACTTTTCAAATTCTTAAAATCTGAGTTTTAAGTTATTTTAAGTTCCTACCTCAAAAAAAAAAAAAAATTAATTTAAGTTTAGAGTTTGCAATTCTCTTTTGAATAAAAAAATAATAAAATCTGAGATCCTATTTCATATTTAACATGTTAAAAAAACAGTAAAGATTTGTTTGGCGGAAGTACAGTAGAGTGAAATAAATCATTTAATTTAGTCGAAAAATAAATAAATAGCATAGAATAAATCAGTGAAAGAGTAATTCAAGTTTATGCCAAAGAAGATGTGAAATAGTGAATTAAAACATATTAAAAGAATCTTCCTCTCCACATTTCCACCTAAATATTTGTTTCCCCAAAATTTAATTATTTTGTTCAAATATTTGTTTCATCATTTACTCTTCTATCTTTTTTTAGACTCCACTCTCCTATCTTACTGAAAAATACTATTGAAATAAAATAGAATGATCATTCTTTTACTTTTCTTTCTGAAATATATTATTTTACCCTTTCATTATTAATTATTTTACTTATTGTTGAGCATACTAAATGAGGTGTATAAAATCTTGGGTGAAATTTGAAATTCTGTTTTATTATTTGAGATGAATTTTTTTTATAGAAACCTAATATATCATGACGCATTGTAGCACGTCAAAATCACGACGACAATATATAACTAATTAACAGTAAAAATAATGGTATATATAATTCATTTTTTGTAACAGTATATACGTAAACAATTAAAATATTATATAAAAAATAAAATAGTATATTAAAACAGTATATACAAATTCCAAAAGTAAATAATTCATAAAGAATAAAAATATATCTAAATCAGTGAAAATAGTATATAGAAAAAAATAATATATTGAAAAGTGAAAAAACAGTATATATATATACAGTCCGTTGTGACTCAGCGTGCTACATTGCCATTGCAGTATCACATTTCCTTTTTTATATTGCTCGAGATTCTTTGAGATGGAATTTAAAACTTAGAATCGGATTAGTTAGAAAAATAAACAAAAAAAATCAAGATTTTCGGAGATTTGGGAAATGTTAGGGGTTTGATATATGGCTGTCTAACTATTTTCCTCTGGGATCTCATGGGCAATCAACTTGTGGGGTGTATTATTTCTGAATGGCTATACATATGTGATTGGATTTATTTTATTTGCATGAACATAATGCATATATTAATTTTCTAATGTTTAATCTTATCCGGGCCATGTCATGTCCTATTGGGGCTTTAATTGCAAGAAACAGCAACCTCTTTTGTACAGTTAATATTTTTTTCCTAACAGATAATGTTCCGAGGTGCCCATCGGATAGGTTGTATTTGTATTAAGACTTGATTTCGACAATTCCTTGTCAATATTTTATATTTGTTGGATTTTGATTAGTTTGCAAAAATAATATTCTTATCATAAAAATGAAAAAGAACAATTATAATTCAGCAAAAATGCTGTCACTGATTGCGCAGAAAAAAGATTCAGAAACAACATTATTTTTGTGAAATTGGACTCTTTAGTAAGTTAGAATACATAAAACAAAGCCATTCTGATCGCGTTTGTTTTCAATATGCCAATTTTTTTTGAGATTTTTCTGAATGTGCCTTGTTTAGATAGCACAAATACTATTCTTTAAACTCAAAAAAAGGTTGTATTATTATTGTTTTTTCATCGTTTTAGAATTCGATTGGATTAATGTTAACTTTTTTTATTCAAATCGGTCCTAATTTTGTGGTATTGATTGGATTAAGTGGATGCATGTTGACCAAGGAAAACAAGCCATATTATTTGATTATACTTCAGATTCAATCCAATTCCTACTAGGGATAAGCATTTGGTGACATGGCTGGCGACCCAAATTCTCTGGCTTCATTTTCTGATCATGTTTCTTGTTTTTATGTTTTATTTTTTTCCAGTTTAATAAGGACCGTACGGAGGTTGGCGTGGAACTATTTTTAATATTAAATAGCAATTAAATTTTGGTAGCATTAAGTCAATGGAAATACACGGAAAAATAAATTATGGAGAGCAAAGAGAGCCAGTTATAAATTGGGAGTTGCCACTTTTGTGGTTGATAAATTTTTTACCAAATTATATTATTATTATTATTATTATTATTATTGTTGTTGTTGTTGTTGTTGTTGTTGTTGTTGTTGTTGTTGTTATCATTATATTTTTATTTACTAATAAAATATAATCGTTAGGTATTTTTTAATTAAATAATTAATAATGTATATATAATCATATTATTAATAAAACCTAAAACATTACTGTTATGTAATATATATAATTTATGTATGGAAAAATATTTTCAACATTCATATTCATATATATGTGTCTATAAATTCCGTTGTTTTGTATCATAATAAACAGTTTGAGTCGTGGAGTACTTCAAGTATTGATATACATTTTTTTGGTACCAATATACATTTCCAATTTCTAATATATAATTTGAACTTAAAAAATGTATTTATGGTTAATATTTTTTTACAGTATCTATTTTGACAGGGACATATGTTTCTATGTATTTTTCTATGTATTTGACGTCCCAAACTTACAGTAACTCTTCATTTTATATGTCGTTGTCGTCATCTTGTTTTTGATACATGAATGTATGCATACATTTGGAAGAGCAACTGTGCAATAATAGAAAAGAAAAAATAATTGTTCCTCACTTTTGAAATGCTATGTTTTATTTGCTATTTGAAGAAAACAGAATTTGTTATGCAACCTTTTATTATTATTTTTTTCTTTTTAGAAAAAATAGACATATGAAGTAGAAACGATACCAAACCACCTTGATCCACTTGTTTGCTCACATTTTCTTGCACATTTAAACATGTCCAGATCAATTTGCTTCAATTTTTTCTAAATGGGAAAAAAATTAATTATAATATACACCTAAATCTGATTAGTGGTTCTGTTTGATGGTAATTTGATGGTTGGCCCAAATTAATACGGTTTGAAATCGTCTCAACTCTAAGTCAAATCTCATACCTCATGCAAGACATTTATTCTTTTCAACTGTTTGAAACTTGAAAAATTGTATAATGGTGGTTTAGTTGGGAAATTGGTTGGTGGAAAATAAATTTCTCTTTACCAGAAAAAGTTCCTTTCCCCTTATGTGATGATGTTAATTATTTGTTATTAGGAATAAGAAAATTAAATAATTTATATTGTTAAAAAGTATTTGAAGATGTTGATTGAGCCTCAATATTTATATTGAAGGGTACTTTGACCTTATATCAATTAACTTTAAATTTTGATCAAATAAGCCATCAAATTATCAAATTTTGCTTCACTTAAACTTCAATTGATCTATTTTCTATTCATTTATTGAAAGAATTAACATCTCAAACACACATCAACACTTATTTAAGCAGCGGGGATAATCATCTCAATTTCAATTTCAATAAACTTTAACATTGTATCATTATAAAATGATAAGTGAGGAATATGTTCGAGTCCTATTTTAGACCAGGGTTTTTTGTGAATGTATAAGAAGCCAAGAAGAACATATGAGCCCCTTAAAACTACTAAATTATTTTATTATAAATTCTTAATTTCAATATCGTATTTGATTGGGTTAAATTCCCGCCAAACACAATTTAGCACATATTTAACAAAGTCTCTCAATTCAATGGGTTGAACATAAAAAAAAAATATCGTATTTGATTGATTACTTAAATTTAATATTACATCATAATAGGTTACTGAAATTTAATATTGTTTCACAACTGACCACTTGTGATATGGAGGTGTTGCATCTGATGCTGTTAAAAATTAGATGAAAAACTAGCAAAGTTGGAAGAAAAGTAAACTGAAAAATTGGGTTACAATGAAATTTTATCCTATAATATGCAAGTATGACAAACTTGATTATAAGAGCTTCAATTATTTTGGAGATAAGAAAGTAACGTGGCCTAGTCTGATTGATGAGACCAATTGGTATCTCTAGCACATCTGATACATCATTTTCTATATGTTTTTATATTTTTGCTTACGTTTGTGCAAATATAAAAATAGATAATTAGAAGTTCGCATGCAATGTAGTGACATTTAAGATTATGCACCAACAATTTATTTGTTTAATTCTATGCTATACATGAAAATATATAATATGTAACTTCTCCAATTTGACCCCAAATTATATCTGCTTAATGCACATAATGCTTGTGTAAGACCATACACAGTTGCAACTAACAACTCTGAGTCATGAGTAGGCCATTGTAACTCAAATAATTCCAACTAACAATCTATTGATTTCAAATTTTAAAATCCGGATTTTTTGGGTAAGTAAACCATTATTTAAAAATCAAAATATAATTGTACTATTTGTCTTCGAACCCTAAAAATTAGTTGATAAGGATGACGTCAATCAAACAAAGAAATTTAGGGATAAGATAACAGTCGCTATTCGAGTCTTTTAGTTTTTCTTCTTTTTTGAAAGAATGGAATCATTTAATTGATTATAAGCATGGACAATGAATGAGATTAATCAAATGCTGAAAGCAACAACTTTGAGCACAATAAAGAAGATGTTCACTCAACCTTATCATTCAGGGGAAAATTGATTGATTGATTAATTTAATAAGACTAATAATAATAGTAATTGCTATTATAACACAAGATGATAAGAAATGAAACAAAAAGAAAAACTATATCTTGACTTATCATTAAGTATAAAAGCAAGAATAATTAAGATTGATAATTTATTTATGAGTATCAAATGATTCTTAATGGATTTTGATACCGAATTTATAATGTCATTACTAGAATTTTTTGTATTTTACATCATCATTTGCATTTTTCCTAGCCACAAATTTTGATTATTTTCTTCTAATTAATCTTTATGTCGTTATAAAGAAACAAAAATGCCGACTTGTGTTTGTGTAGTTGGTGACAAATTGATTTGATTTTCAAGGGGCTTAATTTTTTCCCTTGTCACAATTCAAAATTTTTTTTTCCCCTTGTCGTCTTTTCAAAACATGACACCATCAAAGAAAGAAACAAATTTCCCTGATTATACTTTGTTCTTATAAAAAATTTCAAAGCAGCTTTTTAGAACATTGATTTTCAGAATCTAATATTTTTATTTGGAAAATGGGAAATCACCTGTACTATCTATTTTGAACATTAAAAAGATCAAAATTACTACACAGAATGATCGGAAAATATGATGACAACATTACAGTCAGTAATATAAATATTATTTTTTTAATTAGCTATAATTCACCTGTACTATTTAACTATAGACTGTGACTGTATTATGCTACAGTCACACTTCTTGAACCAGAATTTTTCATGGAAGAAAAATGAAAATAATGAGAAAAATGGAAAGAGAAATTTAGCTCGAACACGGATGAAAACTTGACAAAATCTATTTAATTTATCATTTTTTCTGCATACATGGTATCTTGTGTTTTTATATACTGTCTTTTTTATCAAAGAATAACAAAAGTAATATTCATATTTAAAATTTCAAGAAATTTTACTAATCATGATTAATTTTTTTTTTGATAAATGATTAAATTTTTTTTATTTAAACAATGAAGTTCAAATTCCTCCTGTTTTCCTTCAATAGAATCATGATTTTATTCATGATTTGGAAGTATTTTTTTTCTTTAAACATAGAGATAAAGCTAAAACAATCTTTTGCTCTTTTTCCTCTATCTTTTCATTCAGCTCATCTTCCTCGAAAGCCCCACTCCACACCAAAAATAAAAAAGTGCATGAACCTTGTCATGCCCACTGTTAATGTCTATTCAATTCGATGTTTGCAAAGTAGCTTTCAAGTAACTCTTGTCTTCTTCCTCCGTTTCGTATTCTTATTTCTAGTCTTCCTTTTCAAAAGGATAATAAAACTATCCTCTGTTTTGTATTCGCATTTCTAGGGTTCCTTTCAAAAAGATTAACTAAACTATCCTATGTCTGTAGAGCTACAGATTGAATTTACTGGGAGGGGAGGGTCGAAAAAATTTCTTTCTACTGATTAATACTGTATAAAAATTTTAGAGGGGCCAAATGCATAAAAATACATGTATTTCAAATTTTTTTCTACTAAAACACTACTATTATATACTACTCAGTCAAAATTTTGGAGGAATCATGATCTTCTCAGCCCCTATTAAATTCCATCTCTGTGTCTGTATTCATATTTCTAGGGTTCCTTCCAAAAAAGATCTACTGAACTATCCTATGTTTGTATTCGTATTTCTTCGGTTCCTTTCAAAAAGATTAACTGTGTGTTGGTTCGCCACAAGCAATTTGACCCAGTATGAACACTGCCTTTTCTCACAAGATACCATTTAGCAGCCCTAATTGAAGAAAAATTACACATTAAGAAATAAAACTCTTGACAAAATTAACAAAAGGCACTCATCTTTATGAATTCAAAATTTTGCTGCCATTATTTTCTTTCTGATTTGAATGAACTCCTCAAACCTCTTCACTATTAAAGTTCAGATGTTTATAAATGAAATAATAATTTTCACTCAGGTGCATGAAATAAAAAGTAGGATTAATTAAGTATTTAGAGCAAAACGAGTAACTTTTGACTAGAAGAAAAAGATAATATGGTAAGATCATTATTTTAAGCGTTGCAACATTGTGACTTTGGACCGCTATATTGTATATAAGCTACTATGCAATCAATCATAGTGATCATTACTTAATTACTAGAATATATAATATGACATCCCCTATGCCTAGACTCACAAATTATCAAATTATATGAGATTTGCTTTTAGATGTTTCATTTTATGGTTTAGCTTCTTGTTTAATTTTAGCTCTTTGTTGATCTAAAAATTTCTATGTTCATACAGTATATTACTTTAATTTTTTTTTTTTTTTTTGGAAAACTTACTCTTTTGATTCTATTTTGATGATATTTCATATTTAAGAGATTATATTTGATTATTTTAGTAGGTTTAATATCTTTATACTAACAATATATGAAAATAATAGTTCACAGACAAGACACACTATGAAAGTGTACAAATCGCTTCGTATTGACACACGATTAAGAACATATGCAAGAATGGAATACTTTTAACTAGTGATCACATCATTCCACTTCGGTTTCTCGTGTTTTCGAAAAGACAATCAATTATAATTTTTGTAAAATTTGGAGCAAAGATAATGATTATAGATATAATCTCTTAAAATACAATTATATTACTTTTTCAATCTAACCTTTTCTGCTCAAGCACAAACTATGACCATTATTGTATTGTAGGGAAATAATTATACTTTCTGTATCTTTTCTATGTGCATAGCTGTACATGAACATATAACTTTTTGATATCAATAAAATATTATACTATATTATTTCTTACGAATAGATTATAGCATAAATTGTTTTGGTCATGACCTGTGCAAAATAATGTGGAAAAAATTATTGTGATTATAATGGGTTAATGAGTGATTTGTAAACAAATAGAAAACATCATGAATGAAGTGAACTGGCCATAATTGTGAGATTTATTCACTTTGTTCAACTTTTATGTAGTTCTGAAAGCAAAAAGGTTCATGGATGTTATTGATGATAAAGCAACTTTTGTAGGACAGTTCTGCTCATAAAAAGAAAAAAAAATGCAAGTATAATTCGTTTTATTCTTTCATTATTTGGGCCGTCATGCTTTGGGCCCACTTTATGGGCCGTAAATAGAGCCGTGGGAAAAACAAAAGCACACTAAAAAAACCTTACTAAATGAGGCGAGATGGTGTTGTTTATATTTCATGGAATATTTCGTACATAGGATCTACAGGCCAAATCTTCATCAATGGCCCAAAACACCAAGTCCAACACAGAACTTATTCCCACACAAATTATCACCAAAAAGTTTGTTGTACACCAGATACATTATTTTTTTAACCCAAAACACCAGTCTCTCTTAAGCCAACTAACCACACCATAAAATCCACTACAATTCAAATCAACCAAATACAAATCACTAAACTCAACCAATTAATCAAAATTCACCTTTCTTCCTCAACTTCTCCTTCATCCTCTTGACGGCTTCTTTAAGCGTCCCCTCATCCTTGCAAAACGTAAACCTCACCAAATTCTTCCCCTCGTTCGGATCCAAATAAAAAACACTCGTAGGAATCGCGACCACTCCAACTTCCTCGATCAAATGCTCGCAAAACTTCACATCATTCTCAAACCCAAACGGTGTGTGATCCACCACCACAAAATATGTCCCGCTCGACTTAAAAACCCTAAACCCTACCGCCTCCAAACCCTCAACTAAAATCTCCTTCTTCCTCAAATAATCCTCTCTCAACTCCTCATAATATTCATTGGGCGCATTCAACGCGACCGAAGCCGCGTATTGCATTGGAGTCGAAGTAGCAAAAGTCAAAAAAGCATGAGCTTGCCTTATCCCCCAAGTTAAATGGACCGGGCTCACGGCCCAACCGATCTTCCAACCGGTCAACGAAAAAGTCTTCCCCAAAGAGTTCATCGTCACCGTCCGCTCAAACATGTTAGGCAACGAAGCGATGCTCACGTGCTCCATCTCAAACGCCAACTTATCGTAAACCTCATCCGCAAAAACCAACACATCATTCTCAATACACAACTCCGCAATACATTCTAACTCCTCCCTCGTAAACATTTTTCCGGTAGGGTTATGCGGCGTATTTATCATCACCGCCCTCGTATTCTTACTAATCAAACTCCTCAACTCCTCCAACGGAACTGCAAACTCAGGCGGCCTCAAATTCACGCACTTAACGCTCGCGCCCGCCATAGACAAAACCGCCTCATAACTATCATAAAACGGCGCAAATAATATCACTTCCTCACCCGGATTCACCAACCCCAAAATCGTCGCCGCTATTGCCTCCGTACACCCGCTCGTAACCGTGACTTCCTTTTCAGGGTTTACATCAAAGCCATTGTCTTTCTTCCATCGTTGGGCAATTGAACAATTGAGGTCGGGGACGCCGTAGCCGCGGGCGTATTGGTTTTTTCCGTCCTTGATGGATTGGATGGCGGCGGATTTGATGAAGTCGGGGCCGTCGAAGTTGGGGAAGCCCTGCCCGAGGTTGATGGCCTTGTGTTTGATTGCGAGGGAGCTCATTTGGGTGAAGATGGTCGTTTTGAATTTCTCGAGGCGTTTCGCGACCTGTGTGAAAAGGGGTTTGTTGTGATTTTTTTAGTTTGATGTTTGAAAAAGTTTTTTAGTTTGATATCAAATAAAAGAGACCACACTTCAGGATTAAAATTCATACAAATTTCTGTTCTGACAAGGGAAAGGAATATACATTATACACACCGCTAAGATTTTTTTTTTTTTTTGAATAAAACACCACCATGGTTTTTTTATTTGAACATTTGCCTGAATACCAAGAAAGTTATTACAGGACCAGTAAATCAGATTATGTTACTATGATTTTATTGAGGTGCTTAATAGAAACAAAAATGGCTAAATGGCAAAAACTGCAAATTTGGGTTAGTTTAAAGTGGGCTTATGGATTATCTTGCGAAAAAAACTCATAAAATTTAGACTCAAAAAAGTTCATCAGCCTCAATTTAGGGGCGGAAGTAATTCATGACCCGCTTTGATTTAGAATAAGCAATTAACCAACAAAAGAGAAAAATGGAAGATCCAATTAGATTAAGGATTTATGTACTTCTTCAATATCTTATTGAACACAAACTAACTACAAGCTATGGTAAATAATTAATCAAACAATCTACTAACAAACTGCTAACTGAAACAACCCATTAAAAAATATAACCTTAATTTCAATTTTTAAAGCACCCACAACAAATCAGAGAGATACTCCTTCAAAAGAAAAACACCCACAAAAATCAAACCCAAAATAAATCCAACTAAACCCAATTCAAACAATTAATTACCTGCAGAGGCCGAGTCGATTCAGCCGGCTGCTTCTGCTGAGCTGCGGCCTCACCGGAAACCGTCGAGACGGAAGAAGAAGCCATGGCCGAAGAACCCACAACTCGGTATCTGTAAGGCGAGAGGGGAGAAGGAGAGAAAAAGGCTCGCTTGATGAGAGAAGATGATTTCAGACTAAAAGGCATCTCATAATGAAGGGAATTGGAAGAAGAGAGAATCATCGAAAGAGTGAACCACTATTATTATTGTCAGTTGTGACTTGTGAATGCTTTTGTATGTAGTGATTATTATGAGTAAGTTTCCAATTGAGTAGGAAATAGTAAGGGCACAAGGCTTGGAATTATGAATTCATTTATGTTGTATATGATATTGAATAGGCCCATTAAGCCCTCTGCCCTCTTTTTTTTTTAAAATGTTTTTTAGAAAAAGATTTTATCATAGAAGGTAAAATGGAAATTTCAAAAAAAATAAAATAATAATTAGATGGAAAAGTAGATGGGGATTTATTTGAATATGAAATGTTAATTATAGGAGGTTATTTGAAAATTTGAAAAGCCAGGGGGTTATTGGTAATATTGGAAGAATTGTTAGGGGTTATTTGAAAATTTCTCTTTTTTTATTGTATATACTATTAAATAGGCCCATTAAGCCCTCTGCCCTTTTTTCTTAGAAAAACATTTTATCATAGAAGGTAAAATGGAAATTAAAAAAAATAATAGTAATAATTAGATGGAAAATTAGATGGAGGTTTATTTGAAAATGAAATGTTAATTATAAAGGGTAATTTGAAAAGTCAGGAGGGTTATTTGTAATATTGGAAACGATTAGGGGGTAAATTGAAAATTCTCTTTATTTATTGTATATGCTATCAAATAGGCCTATTAAGAAGCCCTTTGCCCTCTTTTATTGAAGGAAGTTTGAAGTAAATTGTATATTGGGCGTGATATAACTAGGCTTGGTTTATGTAATAAAAGAATAACTAGGTTTGTTTTAGGACATCTTTGTATGGATTAGAAATAGATTGTTTTGGGCTTATATACACAATTTCAGAATTTCCATCTATTTTATGGTCAAAGTGATCAACTGACTCAACCACCATAATATAATAATTTATATTAATTTTTTAATTTTTAATAATCATTTAATATTTTAGAATAATCACATATAATTAAAATTTCAATACCCATTAGTCATTATAATAATGCCTTATTATAATGACTATTTGTCATTAAAAAAAGAATACCAATATTACAACTTGGTGGAGATTCTAGCGGTTGAGTATATTTTCTGATTTTATTTTCTGTTTGGTATTTCACACTAAATAGGAGTATACAAAGAAAATAATATATATAATTCAAAAAAATTTGAGGTAGGACTGTGATAATTATTTAAGAATTACTTAAACACCACATAAAACAAAAGTTTAGTATTTTTTTTTTTTTGCCAATTAAGCCCGTGGGCACTTAACATTACTAGTTCAAAACATTTACATCCCAATAACAGACCTAGTATTACATTTACTATAGAAAAGAAAAGTAAAAGTTTAGTACTTAATTAACTAAAAATAAACTAGCAGAGGAGAAAGATCCTTTGCAATGGCGGTGGACAGGAAATGGAAAATTTTCCAGCGCGGCGGCCTATCAACGGTTAAATTTCTCAGGGTGTGTCACGCCTGTGGCTAAACTAATCTGGAAAACCAAACTCCTCCTAAGATTAAATTCTTCGCCTGGCTCGTAATTAATGATAGGATCTTAACCCAGCAAAATCTGATCAGACGAGGGTGGAATGGTCCGTCCTGTTGCTCCTGTTGCAATCTCAAAACCAGTGAATCGACCGCTCACCTGTTCGAGAAATGCCCGCTAATCCACAAACTCTCTACGGCGGTAGCCGTTTTGTTACAATGGCCTGAGTTCGTGGATAATCTTGGCCCCAGGATTGGGCCAGGAAGAGGAAATCATTCAGCAAGGAGGAGAGGCTAAATTGGGACTGTTGGTGGTGGGGAGTACGATGGGGAGTGTGGCTCGGAAGAAATAATGCAGTGTTTAATGGTAAAGAAGTGGATAGTGATTCTTGTTTCAGAGAGATGAAGGCTAACATCAACTCGTGGCTGAGGTGGCTTTAGTGTTAGTTTTAGTTCTTTATTTAATTTTCTTTTAGCGGTGGCTTTATTGTTTTAGATTTGGACTTTATTTGCTGCTTAGTGCTTTCATTTTTATTTTCTGAATACTGTAATTATCAGAAAACCGTGTATCTGATGTTGTCGTGTTGACGGCGGTTTTTATTAAATAGAAATGGAGACACAATGTGTCTCCCAATTTCACTCAAAAAAATAAATAAACTAGCAACGTAAGAGTAACGGAGGGACATTCAGTAAAACAGAGACGAAACACACACCACCTTCAAGCGTAGCTATACCAGCCTAAACATAACATCTCATGAAATCTCTCATGAAATATAAACCACCTTCACGCCTACATTCATCAAAACCAAAAGAAACACACCCACCACAATAAACCACGCAATACAAACTAACAATTAACACACATCAGACAAATACTAATTGAAGTTCGTCAACATTGAGTCGGGGCGTTTGGGATGCTACATTTTGTCGGGAGTTGCATGGCGCGTTGTGGGTCGACTTGCATTCTCTTGAGCCAAAACGAATCTTTGTACTGGCAAAGACACTGAAAATCAGCCGTCTGCAAACCAGCACAGCATGCATCAGACGGCTGATCAACAGGGTCTTCAGTCCTCATGGCGGGTTCGCATGCCGTGAAAGCATCACTACTCACATTGCAAATTCCAAGCACCCCTTCTAGTACAAAGAGGCATGCAACCATGGCCATCAAAAATGTTCTAAGCTTCACCATGGATAGGGTTCTTGATTTGTTGTTTGTGTTGTGCTTGTAAGTATTGAAAGGTTTGGAGTTTAAATAGGGGGTGGATTTGGTAGCCCGTGAGTAGTTTTTTTTTGTCTGGAGTGTTGGGATCACGGGAAGAGATTAGCACTGTTAGTATTGGTTAAGAACATAGAAGGCCCATGGATTTTTAAATTATATTGACATTAAATAAAGAAAGTGTGATATAATTTTTTTCATTAAGTAAAAAAGAAATAAAATTTTGACAAGTCTATTTAATCTTCACTACTAATAGTAATATGAATGCATAATATTTAAATTATTCTAAAATTATTACTAGCATTATTACCCACCAATCAGGCTTTGTTAAAGAATGGGTTTAATATGAATATTTTGCTTTCTAATCATAATGGAACACAATCATTTTTCTCGCATTGTCCACAGAAGAACAAATCATTTTTCTCGCATATTTGTCCATATCTTTTTTGTGGTTGCAGCTCCTTCTCCCTCAGTTAACTAGAAGACAACGACAATTGAATTTGTGGATGAAACTAAATGCAAGTAGAGTCATGGGTACCTTTTACCTACAGTACCAAAATAAAGTACTTGAACTCCAATTTATGTACTCAGTAGAACAAGTAAAGAGCGGAATAATCATAATGGAAGAGAATACTAATAATTTTAGTTTATTCCTTTGACTATCACTATGATATAAGACTAAAATGATGGAAATAAACCAATTCAAAGTTGAGTTAAAAATGGACCAACAAAATTAAGATACAAAAAATGCATCAACTTAATAGTTGAAGGACCAAAAACTGAGGGGGAAAGGGGAAAAAATTCACCACCTCAAAGGTGCCAAATTCAAACATTCCATCTCAAAGGTGCCAAATTCAAACCTTTTCCTTAAAGAAAATATGCAGACTTAATTCATGGTTCGCAACTTTGGCCAGGCCAATGGTAACGGCAGTAATATAGATCCGATGACAAATCCTATTTTCTTTCCAAGTGAGATAGTCAAACAAGGGCCGGTGGTAAAGTATTCCTTTGCTACATCTTAAATGACAAGGCAACTAGAGGAAAAATAGAATGGAGAGGGATATGCTCCAAAGGTCTTTGAAACAAATGTTTTTCAAAGGTCAGATCCACCGTTGGATTACCATCCGATCTTAGATTAAATCATTACAAACGGAGCCTAAACTAAACAGAGTTAGGGGATATAAAAGGTCACAGGAATTTTCTTTAAAAAATAAAGCAAATAAGATTCTCTCACTCATTCTCTCCCTTTTCTAGAACCTTTTCTACACTCTTCTCTGTCTCTCTCTCTACTTCCCGGTTCCATCCACCACTGTCATAACCAGACTACATGCAACATTCTGAAATTTCTCATACTTTCATGTTTAGGGATGTTTGAAATTTCTTACATAGGAATGCATGCAATATTTTGAGCTTCAGTATGAGGGAGAAAATTGCCTTTTTCCTATTTTATTTTTTTGTCTTGTGCAAAACATGTTTAACCTCCCTTACAAATAACTACTAGTTTCTCTTTGGAATCTTTGACTAGTTAAATGAAACATGGAAATCAACTGTATTATAATTCTTTAGTTCTATTGACTCAACAGAATTACAGACCAACAAAAAAAGCAAAATAATCAAGCATACACAGTTATTTTGGATAGATTTCAATGAAAATTGTATAAGTATGCTTAGATATCATACATTCAAGATTTAAATGATAAATATCATGATTGCGAAAGAATAAGGAAAAAAAAAAATATACATAGTTTTTGCCTCTCCTCTCCACTCCTTCTCAATCTAATATTAGCCTATATATATGACCAAATCAGTGTACAATCAACTTCTACTAAACATCATCTTCAATCCAGCCTTTAAAAACAGTGATCTCAAATTTATCTTTGTACTTGCAAGAATGAAAGATTGTCAATAAAAATCGACTAATACTCTGCAAAGAAACAAAAATATAAATCAAAATCAATACATGACCAAAGAACTCATGGGAATGAAATAGACAAATACTTGACAGAGTAGATGAGAGAGAGCTACCAGTAATTAAAATAATTGATAAATAACTAACATCAATACTGGTACTAATAAGGTACCAATACTGTTAGTTTACTGGTTAAGTACCAGTACTGATTCATCGGTTCTTCGATGCTGGTACACTATTAGTATACAAATTCTCTAATGGAATCAACTAAGAAAATATTAAAATACCCTAATGGAATCAGTGTTTTTGATCAGTACTCTTTGGTGATTTACCCCCAATTCCAATTAATTTCTCAAATAATTACAAAATGATCCGCCGGGCCGGGATGCAATCATGACCATCATCACCACGGCCATGAGCATTGGAAAAGACATAGAGACAACCTCAACAAATAATTTGGCGAACCGCTTGACAGAGCATTTATGTTGTTTCCCTCCTAGAGTTAGAGTTCCTGAGATGGCATAGATCCAATGAGAAAGAGATAAAGGGAGCAACTGTGGTTCTTTGGAAGGAGAGAGAGAGAGAGAGCTACGGAGTAGAGACAGAGTGAGGGGAGAACGAAAATAGTTCTAATGGATATCTCCATTGAAAAAGAAACAAAAGAGGGAAATTTGTTTGGTTTATTAAAAAAATTCAGTGGCCTTTCATGTTCCCTAACTCTGTTAAATTTAGTCTCCGTTTGTAAATGGTTTAATCTTAGATCTGATGATAATCCAACGATGATTTGGTCTTTGACAAACATTTTTTTCCAAGCCCTCTGGAGCATATCCCCTTCCAAATAGAATTAAGAAGGTAACGTACTGAGCCACTAAATCAATGTGGCAAATTCAAAGAATCATTCAACTCTTTTCCAAGTGTGGAGCATTAGGGCTGTTACTAACTGAACCGAACCGAACGCAATCATATTCATATTTAGTTCGTTAATTATTCGAACGAAAGCTATTTGGTTCGTTTATTTCGAACAAAAATCGAACGAGCCATTTAGCGAATGAACAATTTAGCGAGGAATTTTGAACAACGAACAAAATAACAGTTCTAATTTTTATACCTATTACTATTTTCGTAGGAAAATATTTTTCTCTCCTTTAGTGACAAACAAAAATCGCATTGATTCAATTATTCATATTTCACAACTTGCCAAATTTCAAAAAAATAAAGAACAAAAAATAATTATCAATCCAACATAATTTTAAAAACTCAATTCTAACCAAATCATTCTAACCATAAACACAAACATAAACCCAACATAAATCTAAATAAATCCAACACAATACCAAAATAAATCTAACATAAATTTAAATAAACATTAAGACTCAGAGAGAGAGAGAGAGTCAGAGAGAGAGACTATTACGGACTAGGATTAGAAATAGAGAGATCTTCTCAATTAATATGGAATATATATTTTTCTCAATTTCTATATTTTCTATATATATAGAGAGAGAAGTTTCCATTTAATAATTGGTGGGTGAGAGACATGGCTAATTTGGGACTGATTAATTAGGCTGATTAATAATATGCTCATTTCAATTTCAAGAATGAAATCACAATCATAAATTTGGGCTTGATTAATTCGGGCATGATAATATATTCGAACATATTACCGAACAATCGAACGAACGTGGGGTGTGTTCATGTTCGGTTCGTTAATTATTCGAACGAACACGGTTCGTTTGTTTATTTCGAACAGAAAATTGAACGAACTATTTAGCGAACGAACTCATTTCGAACGGGAACGAATTTCGAACGACGAACAAAAATAACAACCCTATGGAGCATTACTAATATTGTATACAAATTAAGAGGGCCACGTACTGAGCCACTAAATCGATGTGGCAAACTCAAAGAATCATTCAACTCATTACGAAGTGTGGAAAAGATAAATAGAGGCTGAAACGTTGGACTTGGTGAAGGCTGACAGAATGGTATTGTTGGCGACGGACCGAGTCGTATGTATTTTGTTGTTAAAATTGGATAGCTCTTTTTGCTATATGAAAGTGTAATTTCATTTTGATGTAAAAAGGCTAACCTGATTAATAGAATATAGTAGTGAACTTAGTTGAATGATTATTTTGCTTAATCTTATACTTTTCCTCCTATGTCTAGCATTTCTTCGAAATGCAATTTTCAATAATATTGAGCTTTTCTTGAATTTTCAGAATAATGCAATTTTTCCTTCCTTATCCGTCTTTTTCCCCCAAAATTTCCCATTAAACAACAAAATAATACATATACTTTTATCAATTATTATTGAGACAAAAGAGTATAATCATCCGTAAAAGCAAAACTCATTTCCATTTATTGCAGATTTGTAGCAAAACAATACTCCGATTATCAGAACGCTTAAATAATACGCTCTTCTCTCAGGTGAAAAACTGAGATTTAGTTATGAATTTTCTCAGGTCTGTATAAGCCAATAGTTCTATCGTAGATGTTCTGAACGGGTCGCGCATTATCCATCATATGCTGTAACACAAAACATTAATCACAAATTAAGTGAGAATCATCCACCAATGCCCGAAAGGACATTATTTTTTTGTTCTTGGATCAGTAAATATGATTAGGTCCTTCAGAACTCTAAATAATCAGTCTTAATTTGAACTCACTGCAATATTAGCTAGTTTTTTCTATGTACATTACATTTCAATCATTGATTAGATGGAAAATATTTTGTATTTGAAAAATGATTATATGGTAAATTATTACTTACGTCATGAACAGCTTCTTTCAGCAAATCCACCTGTTCTTTTGACACTGTATTAACCTGTCAGCAGTAAAATCACAATTGAACACATAAACAGGAACTCAAAAAGAAAACAAAAATGAAAAAAAAAGAAAAAAAAAGAAAAGAGTAATGGAAAAGAAAAGGATGAGTCTGGCAAACCTTTTTGACGATTGTCCAAATTACTCCTTCAGTACAAGGAGGGGTTGTAAGAGAACCGATGTATCTGTAGTATTTCCTACTTCCTCTTTTAATTTTATTCGCATCTACCTCTCCAATTTCCTCTTCTTTTTCTGTTATATCTGCGAGTTTCTTGATATATGGCTCCAGCTACATTAAGAAAAAATTTCATATTATTATTTTTATTATACTCTGATATTAATATATGAACAAGATAAAATTTCTCAAATAATATCCTACTTTTGGCGAACATAAAAAATTCATACTTTTAATTTTCCATTGTCCAAAATTTATTATTATTTTTATATTTTTTGAATATTATTTATATATTTTTTGAAAATTCAGGTAGTCTTTGGCGAGATGCATCTATTATGAGCGAAATTTTTTCTTATATTGAGCGGAGAGAGAATTTTTTTTTAAATTATACCCAATTTACCCTTACGGATGTTAATCATTGTTATACTTAAACTAAACATAAATAAAATTTGTTTTAATATTCCCAAAATATAGGGATTTTGAAAATTTCCCTGTAAACCAGTGTTGTCAGAATCGGTCTGATTCAGTGGTTGAACCAAAAAAAAAGGACATGGTTCAGTGGTTGAACCAGAAACAACCGGATCCAAAGCCATTTCTGTTTCGGTCTGACAATTAGATCAGATATATATTCAACCCGGTTTATTTTTATCGAACCAGCCAGTTTTTACGAAAAAACCGCAAATTTCAGACCGGCTCTTGAACCCAGTTTTTTTTGCAGAATCAAGTTTTTTATAGTATAAACAAATTGAAATTATTCGAATCATACCTCAGTGAGTAATGGATCTGGATGACCATACTCGTAAAGAAAACCGACAACCGCGATTTTACCCTCCGAGTTTACGTGAACCATGTGCATTTCCAATTCATACCTACCAATTCATGTTCTTCATTAATTAATTTAATTTTTTATCAGTCATTATTTAATTTAACATATAAAGAATGAAAATAATTGAGTTGGTAAACTAATTTACATTTTTATTCCCTGACAATGCAATAATCATTTAATTCGAATCGAAGGATTTCAAAGGTCCACAAACAGAAAATATGTAAATGGCCATCTCAAAAATGTTTGACAATTTGGATCGAAGTTTAGGAACGCCATAGAAAAATTAACTATTTGATCAATCAATTTTTTTTTAATAGTTTTAAATAAATAACTTCAATGGAATTACCTTCTTCCATTAATGGTATGCTCAGAAGGAGAATGCCAATGCAATTGATTCAGACTATACGTGCTCCCCTCAATTAATATACTTCCCGCATCCCCTTCCCATTTAACCTACATAAATCACAAAAATAGAAAAGAAAAAAAAAATTAACCCATTTTTTATTTCAAATGCTGAGAATAATTTTAATCTATTTTGATGAGAAATTATCAAAGTAGCCTTGTTTAGGATCTGAAATTCTGTTTCTTCTACATAAATGAGATGTCGAAACCAGATTTCAGATTCTCAACATAAATATAAAGAGAACTAGTTCAAAATTCAGTCATTTTGTCATTTTGAGTATTTGGTTAGAAGTAAGACAGCTTTCGAAACTTACCAACAGAAAAACATAACTATAAAAAATCAAGAAAATACATGATAAATCACAATAACTTCTATAAATAAATTACCTCTATATCATGTCCTCTGTTTTTCATGATGGCTTTGGCCGGCCGATACGACCGAACCAACCTTCTTAAATAATGTTGGACTTCAACTCTTTCATTCAACAAATCGATTGGAGATTGCGTGTGACCGGTTCCACAAATCGTCCAATTTTTGTTTATTTCTCCCCATTTTTCAGGCCCATTTTCTGTATTGGGTGTGTAACTGAATTCATGCTGATCCTCTGTAAAAGAAAAGAAAAATATTTAATATATATGCTTTCATTTAAGAGTGATAAAACAAAGAAAATGAAAGAGAAATGTATAATGTATGAGATTAAGAGGTAATGGGGATAGAGAAGATGAATAGAGAACTTTCGTATATATCGTTCCAAAAACTCGAAATGTTAAACTCAATCCTTCAAAATTGCAATCCCAAAATTTGAGAATACGAAATTTGAGTTAAAAATGAAAATATTTGAAACATACCAACTTCTTGGGACGAGATCAAGGGGCTGAAGAAGAGCAAGAGAGAAACAGAGATGGTGAGAAATGGAGAGACCATACTCATTTCCTTGCTAGATTGGGAAATGAGTTTGTTTTTTTCTTCTTTATTTCTGGAGTTTTTTTTCTGAACGGATTGGAGATGGGTATTAATAAGGGCGTCAGGTAAGAAAAATATTTTATGGCGTTGGTCATGGACAAGGTCTTAAAGTAAGAAAAGGAGTTTGAAATTTTGAATCCTTTCTTTTTTTGAAATAAATTCTAATAAAATTATATTTTAGTTTATTGAACAAGAATGTGAGATATAATTTGTTGAACGAATAATCTATTGAATTTTAATTTTTATCTACTAATTGTTTTTAATTGGTAATTGGAAATATTAAATTTGATGTATAATAATAAAAATGATGATGATGACGATAATAATAATAATAATAATAATAATAATAATAATAATAATAATAATAAAAAATGGAAAATTATAACTTGCCCCCTCATTTCCTCATAAAAATATCATATACATTATTATTGAACCCTATGATATTATAATTTTTATATTTATACTCTCCTATGATATTATAGTTTTTGTATTTATATCTCATATGATGTCATGGTGGTCTATATGATATTTTTGTGAGAAAATGAGGTGACACATAAAAGCTCTCATAATAAATTAATAATAATATAAAAGTCTGATATGTGATGCCATTCATAAAATCTAATAATATTTCATTAATTCGACAGCTCCTTTTTTTTTTATAATAATGACAAATACAAGGAGACCAAGAAACGGCCATATTTGCATGATTAATCAAATACAAATTCAGTTGCCTGATTAATTGGGATGGTGATTTACAGGCCCCAATTTTGTTGTTTTTTCTTTTGAGTAGCAGGAAAAAAAAACTACTTAAGACTTTTCATTGCAATTAATAGGTGCTTCTTTGCGGGAGATAGAATACGATAATCTGAGAGTACATGATTTTTCTACCAATCTTTCCATGAACCATTCTAAACCTAATACGTTCTCTTTAATTTAGAGGAATTTAGTCCAAAAGCCATACTCAGAAGTCATATTTGACGTTTTTGGCCATATTTGACCATTCTGTTTAAGAACAATATGGGTGTCTGTTAACAATTTTGTTGTTGACAGTAACAGGTCGGTTTGTTTTTCCTAGTATATTTCACACAATTTATCCTTGATATTACTTGGTAACTTTTCATTAGCAGTAAATTAGATTCTAATTATATAATATAGAGATTTGTCTTCAATATCATTTTCAAACCAAAAAAAAAAACAGATATGTGCATTTGTAGGAGTTGTCTTGTCTACATATAATTAGAATAATATGTTTATATTATTTGTACAAAATAGTAACCTTCTTAAAATTGTCAATTAGATTCTAAATGTCAAGACTAAATTGAAAAGTTTCGTAACATGTGAGTTCAAAATTCGATAATTAAGGTATAATTATGTCATTTTTGTTGTTGTTGGCACTTGGCAAGGCATTTAAATTCTAGTGTTTGAGTAGTAGTTCTATTTGTGGATGATAGTGCAACTCCCTAAAAATTCCAAGTTGTATATATGAAATCCATAAATAAATTCAAAATATTTGATAATGTACGGACAACAAAAACTACAAGATAATGTTGCAATCTTTTTAATTTTTTTTACCGAAAATGTTTTGAGTTATTTTTGAAATAATATTATAATAATTTTTTTTTGCAAAAGTAACATATTTATGTTTAAAGTTCTAAATAGAAGTGTATTTGATCAAAACATATTATTTTAAGATTATTTCAAAAATTACTCTTTTGGCGGTAGATTATAGTCACTGTAGCCATATTATATTAATGTGTATTTAATTTACATTGTTTCGGATATTTTATATCAATAATAAAACTAAAATAATGTTTTTTTGAGCAACTAATAGTAATTAACAGAAACTCATAGTGGTGTTTTGACAGGTAAATTTCAAATTAATATCATGCATTTTTTTTTGAAAAATAAATTAATATCATGCATTAAAGTGTATAAATTACGACCTGGCGGCCAATTAATTTATCAATTATTTTTTTAATTTAACATTATTTCTGAAAGGTTTGTGAAAATAATGTTAAACTTGAAAATTGTATGGAATAAGTTCAGCTTTTCAGAAAAGCTCACTTTAGCCCCCTTAACTCTTGAGTATGCTCACTTTTGCACCCCCAACTATTTTTTGCTCACTTTTGCACCCTAAACTTTTTAAATTGAGCAATTTTGCACCCTCCATCCGTTAAATGTCTAGTCAGCAGTTAGATGATGACATGACACTATGATGTGGCAAAAAATATTGTTTATTTATGCTGACTGGATATTTATTTAAAAAAAATAAAAAAATATACTTCCCTTCCCTTCCCTCCCCCCTCTCTCTCCCCTCTCTGCCTCACGAAACAAAAAAACAAAGAAAGAAACACAAACACACCCGCCCCTCCCTCCCATCTCTGTCCGTCCGCCGGTCAGTTCGCCGGCCGTTGGTCACCGCCGCCGCCGGCCCCATTAATTAATTAGGGACTAAAATCCTAATCTCTACGCACCTTCAAGATCAAAAGATGCAACGTCCTTCACTTCCGTCTTCTTCCTCATCACGTAATTAATTTATTATTTTTTGTTGTATTTTATTGTTTTTTTCCTTCATTAAACTAACTAATTAAATTTTTTATTCAATATATTGTAGAAAATTCGGGAAAATGTACACCGGTTGTTCTTTTAGAAAATTCGGCAGTTTATTTTTTTTTTTCCAATTTAGTAACGGTTTTTATAAAAAACCGTTACTAAATATAACATTTAGTAACGGTTATTTCACAACAACCGTTACTAAATATAACAATTAGTAACGGTTATTTCACAAAAACCGTTACTAATTATAACAATTAGTAACGGTTTTTCTTAAAGAACCATTACAAAGTTGGTTAAATAGTCCAAAATTGTTACAGATTTTGGACTATTTAAGCAATTCTGTAACGGTTCTTTCATAAAAACTGTTACTAATTTGAAAAATAAATAAATAATCTACCACCAGAGGTGGCGGACGGCGAGAGAGAGGCCGGCGGCGGTGACGGCGGCGGCCGGCGAACTGACCGGCGGACGGACAGAGATGGGAGGGAGGGGCGGGTGTGTTTGTGTTTTTTTCTTTGTTTTTTTGTTTGGTGAGGCAGAGAGGGGAGAGAGAGGGGGGAGGGAAGGGGAAGGGAAGTATATTTTTTTTTATTTTTTTTAAATAAATATCCAGTCAGCATAAATAAATAATATTTTTTGCCACATCATAGTGCCATGTCATCATTTAACTGCTAACTAGACATTTAACGGATGGAGGGTGCAAAATTGCTCAATTTAAAAAGTTTAGGGTGCAAAAGTGAGCAAAAAATAGTTGGGGATGCAAAAGTAAGCAAACTCAAGAGTTAAGGATGCTAAAGTGAGCTTTTTTCAATCTTTTTCCTCCAAATAACTGGGCCTCAATTTTTTACTCATAAAAAAAAAAATCTAAAAGACCATGTATTAGTTTCAAGGTAGCACTAAACCATATTTTCATTGATTATTTAACAAATAATCTAATAATTAAGCGGATACTTCCAGCTTGCATGATTTCATTTGTTTCACAATTTTTCTTTCAGTTGATTTTTCTTGTTATTTATTATTCAAAACAGAAGAGAAGCCAACCACGATCTTATTTGGAAAAATCTACTAAAGAAAATCTTATATTAGTTAATTGGAAAAACATAATGCTTGGTATTTTATTATCCATATTTGATTTCTCATGTCATATTTTATAGCAAAATATATAGATTTTGCATATTGCATATATAGATTAATTCTGGCAATCCGTCGGCAATGAGCAGGATGTAACACATCCCTTGTGTGATGATTATTTTTGTTTATACTGCTCTAAATTAAATATATAGATTGTTTTATATTTATATATTTTATTATTTATATATATTGTTTGCTGGTTGTTCTATCTTGTTATATATTACATTTTATCATAATCATCTATGATTTTATTTTAGTTATACTATATATCCCTTTATTATATTTATAATTTGATTTGACATACATATATATTGTTTTGATCACAGATTGATGCCGTTTATTAAGGTCTATATTGTGCTATTACAACTTCTAATACTCCTAAACTATAAATATATAGTGTATTAATTATTTTAGTTACATGTTTTTTTTGTTATATGTCTATATACTATTTGAGATAGTGTGTTTTGAAAATATTTCATTCAATAATCAACAACGGAAGAATAAAAAAAAAAATCATTAGAACAACAAATACAAGCATGGTTGTACAACGTACCATGACAAGTTTTGGTTATGGTACTTTTTCCTCTGGCGAATATATATTACAAATTACTGATTATAACGTTTAGTCCTTATTTATGAGTGTACAATAAGCATCATAGATTTTTTTTATGTTAAGTTTAATATTATAGATTTTGATATTTAACAATGCTGCCATGCGTTGATCAAATAAGCCTGTTGTCAAAATATCTCATCCCATACAATTTTATTACATTGAACAAACTACTAAAATTTTGTTATTTTATGTACAATATGAGATGAGAATTTTCTTATGTTTCAACCAAAATTTGGATGAAAATAATGCTATTTTGAAGTGAAGAGAGGTATACTCTACGCACAATCAAATAGGCACAACAGAAATAAAAATTTACCCATTTCATAACCGATCAGGATCCATGTCTATCGATCAAATCGTAAAAAAAAAAAAAAAAAAAAAAAAATCTAATTTCATGCCTCAGATTCGACTAATCTGATTAGTAGCATTTCGTGACTCATCTCCGAACGATCTCCTTGCAACTCTCCACGGATTTGATCACGAAAAGTGCTACGACTCTGGCACCGTCCTCTACACGTATCCACACGCGAACTCTCTCTCGTTGGTTGAGAAAATCGGGATATACTAGATCCGGTTTTTCTTCTCTTTTTTCTCAAAAGGCAGCTAGGGTTTTGTGTAAATATTCTGCCCTATCATATGACCCCTTCATCTATTTATATGGCAACCATATATTAGAACGTGGGGTTCACATGTCAGTATTATAAATAACCCCCTATCTTTTATCAATATTACAAAAAACCCCATATATTTTCAGAATTTACAAAAAAAACTTTTCCATCCATATTTTAGTTAATTTTTTTGAAATTTCCAGTTTACCCCTATGATAAAATAATTTTCGAAAAAAAATTAAATTTTCTTTTTTAAAAAAAAATTTTCTGAATTTTTTTTTCTTAAAAAAACATTTAGAAAATATGGATGATGATCATGTTTTAATGATCATGGGAATATATTTCTTAAAAAATATTTCTTAAAAAAAACATTTAGGAAAAATATATTTCTTAAAAATATTTTTAAATAAAAAATTGTTAGAAATTTTTTTAAAAAATATTTGATAAAATATTTTTTCTAAATTTGTTTTTCCAATTTTTTTCAGAAAATATATTTTTAGAAAATTATGTTTAAAAAAATTATTTTGGAAAATTATTTTATCATATGGGTAAAATGGGAATTAAATGTTTTTTAACTACTATGGGCATGTTTGATTTGGTGTATTTTAGGGGATTGTATTTGTAAATACAGGATTCTATACAAAATCCTTTGTTTGATTTGAGGTATTTTAAAGAATTCATAGATTTTAGGGCTCAAATCCGAGGATTTTGTAATACACTCAAAACTTTGGGATTATAAATTATATTATATTATATTATATTATATTATATTATATTATATTATATTATATTATATTATATTATATTATATTATATTATATTATGTTATATTATTATACTATACTATACTATATTATATTATATTATATTATATTATATTATATTATATTATATTTAATTATATATTATATTATTATATTATATTATATTATATATTTTTATATTATATTATTATTTTTATATTATTATATTATATTATATTATATTATTATTTTTATATTATATTATATTATATTATATTATATTATATTATACATTATATTATATTATACATTATATTATATTATTAGTTTTATATTATATTATATTATATTATATTATATTATATTATATTATATTATATTATATTATATTATATTATTTATTTTATATTATATCATATTATTATTTTTATATTATATTATTATATTATATTATATTATATTATTTATTTATTTAGTTTTATATTATATTATTTATTTTTTAAGATTAAATCATTATATTAAATCAAATTAAATAATGTATATAATAAAATTTGTATACCATTATAACTACTCAACAATTATTATTTAATAAACTTAAATTAAATATTCAAATCCTCATCAAATCCACCTAATCAAACAACTCACATGGATCATCAAATCCATGGATCATTGGATCCATGTATTTGCAATATCCGTGTACTATGGAATACCTCAAATCAAACATGCCCATAGTATAATATAATATGGATGGAAAAGTAGATGGAGGATTTTTTTTGTAAATTCTGAAAATATAGGGGGTATTTTGTAATATTGATAAAAGATAGGGGGTTATTTATAAAGTTTCCTAAATTAAAAGACATTAACAGTACATGTTAATTTTTTCGAACATGGCCGTGTGTTCTCCTTCAGTCCCAATTCATCAGGAGGGCCCAAAGATATCTCTCTCGTATCCGAGAGTAACAAATTCTATCTTAATTATTCACATTCCTTCATATGGTTTATTAAATACCCGATCATAGCTTTTATAATTATCCGGTTAAAAACAATGTTTGACTATGTCAAGTCAAAGTATAAAGATATATATGCAGAAATCTATGATGATCTCAAGTCAAAGGACTACTCATACATTAGATAATGATAAAACACTAATGACATATACCATGTATATTCTCATAGTGGGTCGATCCAATATATATTCTCCAACATATATTTATGTTAATGAATTGATATCCGATATCCATGATCAATAAAACATGATCATCATCCAACTAAAATACTAGTATTTATATATATGACTTGACATTTTTAAGTATGTTTGTCTTACAAGCATCTCATATATGACTAGGGATGTTTTAGAATTGTACTCACTTTGCTTTACGGTTTTACTATCATAATTACATATTCTGATGACGTAGAACGGACATACATATTCATGATCAATTAATAATCTAACAACTTTTACGCACAATTATTCTATGAAAAAAATTTATGAGATAAAACATTTAATATAAAATATAATGTCTGATACATAATCCGTTTCTCACACGGAAAACAGTTTGGCTTAGAGCATTATTACTTTCATACTCTTTTGAGAAAGGTGCAGTCACAATGGTTCTTAGATGCATTTTTTAATGTGTTATATGTACCGTTTTTAAAAAAAACAATATGTATAACACATAAAACAATTTTTAAACACATTATTTTGTATTTTATATTCTGTTTTGATATATAATGTTTTTTGTTTTTATGAATTGCTTTTTACTAATATATATTATTTTCAAGAATATATTTTTGTATATTATTTTTTGTTTTGTTTATATGTTATTTTTCTATTCCTAGATACTATATTTTTTTTCATATATTGTTTTCCTATTCTATATATGCTTTTTATATGTACTATATTTTATCGATATATCCTATTTTCAAAAAGATATATTTTATAAACTATTTTTTTAATATATATATATATATATATATATATATATATATATATATATATATATATATATGTATTGTTCGATATATTGTTCACCAAAAAAGGAAAAATCCATGATGTTGCATGACGGAAAAATCCGATCGTGCAGTATCAATCAGGTCCCTATTGTTTCTAAATTGTAAGACCATTCAATTTGCCTTAGTAAGTTCTCAACCAGGTTAAATAAATTGGGGGAATTATATTTATCAGATTTGCTAGTTCTTGTATTGCAAACCAGATTAGGCGAAAGTTTATAGTCACGGGCAAAAAACCAGAGGAACAAAAAAAGTCTTACTTTTTCCTTCCATTTATGTATTCAAAATCTAACAATGTAAAATTTTGAAATTTGTTTTTTCTTTCTATTGAATAATGATTTATCATCATAAATATGAACCCATATATTCCTCGTAAAATATAACAAATTCTATAGACATCTAATTGACAGAACAAATACAAATGCTTTTATAACAAACTTTATTTTTATTAATGGAATAGACTCAAATGTCCTACGTCCAAGATTTCAATAAATAAAAAAATTACAAAGAATGACCAAAAGAAAAGAAAAAGGTGCAAAAGGGAAAATAGTGACAAAAGAATAAGATAAACAAAGAAGAAAGCCAAAAAGCAAATAACAGAAAGAAAAAAAATACACTCAACCCTAAACTGACAAAACACATTATTAGTTATTGCAGCCCAGCAAATCCAATTCAAAGACTTCTTCATGTATCCTCGCACAAAAAAATTACTTGCGATTTTTTTCAGGGATATATAAACCAATAATTCTGTCGTAGATATTTTGAACGGGTCGCGCATTATACATCATATCCTATATATATACATACCACCCAAAATTAATCAAAATAGTAAAATACAAATACTGTCTAAAATAAAGAATGTGTTTTCAATTCTTCAACTCAGTACTGGTACTATACTGTCGGTGCGGCTCCATGATTATTAATTGGACGTAATGTTGAAAAAAAATACATTTTTTTTATCTGTTGTTTCTTAAGTGAAGTAAATTTCTATGCTGCCTTTGAAACTGTTGTGTGGGTTTAACTGGTACGTCTTAAATTGGTATCGATCCTGTCCTATCTTATCTAGTTTCTCTATATACCATTTAAATCATTCATTACTTCACAAATGGTCTCCTAATTTACTAGTTGAGTCTCTTAGCTGAAATAAAAAGATTGGAGGTTCAAATCTCTTATATGTATAAATTAAATGAGTGTAGTATGAAAAGTTTTCTTTCTTTGTTGCAAAATATTTCTGAGAATTTTTCAAAAAAAAAAAAAAAATCATTGATTACTTACATCTTCGACAGCTTCTTTCAACAAATTAACTTGTTCTCTTGATACAGTCTTAATCTGTCAATAGAAACATACATTTAATAAGTTATTACATCAAACACATCAAATGCTTCATTTTATAGTACAGATAATACTTTATATCCACTAAATTATAATTCTTAAAACATGTGACCTTAATACTTAACATACATAATACAAGCACTTAAATATGAAAAGAAATTAAAAAACTAAAAATGTATGATCAACCTTTTTGACAATTGTCCAAATTACTCCTTCTGTACAAGGAGGGGTCGTAAGAGAACCGATGTATCTGTAGTATTTTCTGCTTCCTCTTTTGATTTTACTCGCATCCAGCTCTCCAATTTCCTCTTCTTTTTCCGGTATATTGGCGACTTTTTTGATATACGGCTCCATCTACATTAATTGAAGTCTCTAATGATTAACTAAATTATTATTATTATTATTATTATTATTATTATTATTATTATTATTATTATTATTATTATTATTATTAGTATTATTATTATTATTATATTATTGGGGAAGACAATATGTTCACTATAAATTCGTAGACTTTCGCTTAAGTATTACCTCAAAAGAAAAAGATAAATATTACACATTACTGTCACTGGTGTGATACAAATTGAGAGAACATCAATCAAGAAATAAATATATTAATTCCTATAGATAAAACAAAGTAGAATGAAATTGAAAATTTTAAATTGCTAAAAATAAAACAATACCTCAGCAAGCAATGGATCAGGAAGACCATACTGATACAAAAAACCGATAACCGCAATTTTGCTATCTTTGCTCTCGTGAACCATGTGCACCTCCAATTCATACCTACCAGTTTTGATCTTATAATCTCAGCTTATCAAAGGCTTTGTAATTATTAGATTATTAAGGAAATAATTTACCTTCTTCCATTGATTGTATGCTCCGAAGGCGAATGCCAATGCAATGTCATGAGTTCATAAGTGGTTCCGTCAATAGAGATACTTCCCGCACCCCCTTCCCAACTTACCTATATCACAAAAAAATAAACATAACTACAAACATAAAACAGTAAGAAAATACATGATAAAACACCATAAATTCTATGGTCAGTTTCATGTTCACTGCAAAATCTCAAAATATTGTCTATATATAACCCTACAAAATATCGCATATATATACCCTACAAAATGAGACAGATCACAAATACTCCTACAAAGCATAAAATATATCATGCATACCAGTACAAAACATACGAAATGTCATGCATACCACTTAATTATAAATTTATTTAAAAATATTCCCAAATTGACTTTTTATCATAAGTTTTTATTTGTATATGAATTGTGGTAAAGAACGGTATCTTAGGTGCTTTTTCGAAAAGTTAGCAGAAGATATGGATATTGTATAAGCTTTCGAAAATAATATTTTCTAAGAAAATATTTGTACTTCACTTATTTAGTTGGTGTATTTGAAAATGAAATTTAACTCCAACTTTTAGGATCTTTAAGACACTCAACAATTAGGGAAACTATTTGTAGCAGAGGAAAAGTATTGTTGATATTTCTCATATTTTCTAGGATATTATTCATCATATACATGACACTATGAAATTCCATAATTCCCCCAACTTATATTACAAATAAAATAAAGCTCTTTTATAAGTAAAATAACAATTTCTATGTTACCTCTATATCGTGGCCTCTATTCGATAGTGTTGCCTTGGCAGGCCGGTACGAACGAACCAACCGCCCCAAATAAGGCTGCAGTTGAACTCTCTCATTCAACAAATCGATTGGAGATTGCGTGTGACCCGTACCGCAAACCGTCCAATTTTTGTTTATCTCTCCCCAATGTTCTGGCCCGTTTTCCGTGCCGGGCGTGTAACCAAAATCTGTCGAAAAGAAATAGTTGGTGTGATTGTTTGATTTAAATGTTGGTTGTGGTATATGAAGTTGTACTGTGATTGTGACTATGTTTTAACGAAACGAGCATCTCTATCTAAAGGGTGCTTTGTTAAATAAAGGTTCCATGATGAAGAAGAGGAACAGTGAAATTTGAAAGATCATTCCAAAAGCACAAAATAGCAAAAATGTTCTTCCAAAATTGCAAACATAAATTTGATAGATTTTTAATTCTCAATGGTAAAAATTAATACATAAACATACCAGTTTCCTCCGATGAGGTAAAGGTGACAGAGAAGAGCAAGAGAGAAAGAGAGATTGTGAGAATTGAAGAGATCATATTCAAATTTGGCTTTTTAGGTTAGGAAAATAGGTTTTGTTTTTGAATTGTGGGGGTTAGAGAAATAGGCTTGATTTTGTTTCTTCGCTTTTTTGGATTGTCTAAATTAGTTGTGGGGGTATTTATAGAAATGCTAACACGTGGTAAGACGTTTCAATGGCTATTTTTAGATCTAATTTATTGATAAATAAAAAAATGCAATTTCTTAAAAAAATAAAATTGAAGCAGTCAATCTTAAAATGTTATTGGACGAGGAATGACGTATGTGATTCGAGAAGGAATGATAATGTTGAGCCATAGATATTAAAAAAGTATATTTGACTCTAATAAGAATATATAATAGGCTGAATTATCAAAATGTCTTAAAATTATATATTTTGGTCCAACGCCACATAGTGCATATATTTTGATTCAAAATATATAACATTGTTTACATATTGAATTTAGAATTATGATAGAATTATCAAACCCCCCTTTGTTTGAACCCGTCTTTAGATTTGATCAGATCAAACGAGCATAAACAAACATTTCAAGTACATCAAGTTATTAGTGAGTCTTTTAATTAGGTGCATATGTGTATCATGATGATATGATCAAGTCAACATGTTGTCTTTTATATGAATATTCGTATTTTGAATAAATAGAAAAAATGGAATACATCTCTTGTTTGAAAGTGGAATCCTTTCTCATAACACTTTTATCCTTCCTCTTATCTCTCATATAATCTGACGTCAATTTTGTAATACCTAGGGCTGTAAATGGGGCGGGGAAAATTCGTCACCATCGGAGGCCCGACCCTAATGGGGCGGGGAATCCCCGTTTAATGACCCCGTGGGAATGGGGATGGGGGGAGATTTGGACACGGGGTCGGATATGGGGCGGATATGGAGATTGATATCCTCGACCCGTGGAGACCCGAATTATATATATGTCATTATTTGAATATACATAAACTTTATTCTAGTATATTTTGTTTGCACAAACAATAAATGTAATAACTAAAGAAAGAATAATTTTTATGGCACTAAATAAACAATATCCATTTTTGATGGCACAAATAAAGAAAACAATATTTTTCATTGCATAAATGAAGAAAGTCTTGATTCCCTCCTTGGCCTTAAAACCTGCTGAGCTGAAACGCCTTTACAAAAACCTCTTGCCATTTCCTCCTTTTCTTAGTGTTTGATGTTTTGAATTTAAGTTTAATTTAATAATAAGTTCAGTTTATGTAAGAGACTCAAGTAATTTGGTTTGTTTGATGTTTCTGTATTTTTTTTGTTGTTAGGATGTTTTCAAGTTTTGAATAATAATTCCGATTTTACTATATGTTATCTTGAATGTTGAATGATATCTTAGAATAATATTTTTTATGTGGAATTTTCTTATTAAAATTTGATTTTAATTTTTTTACTTGAAGGGGACTGGGATCTCTATGGAAATTTGGATATCCATGGAGTAAGAGATGGGGGAGGAAAAATCCCCACGAAGAAAATGGGGTTAGGTATGGGAAATCCCCAGAAATAAACGGGTCTGGTGTGAGGAAGGCTATCCCCGCCCCGCCCCGCCCCATTTACAGCCCTAGTAATACCTCTACTATTTTTAGTGAAACTAAATATTCATTTTACTATACTATATAATATATGTTTGAATGTTTTATACTGCCTATCTGTTATATTTGTAATATTTTATATGTTATTTACAAACCTATAAGTTATAATACCTTATTTGAAAAAATATGCGTTTTTATGATATATATAGGATACTTCCAGCTTGCGTGATTTCATTTGTTTTCACAATTTTTCTTGAGTACATATACCCACCGCCCGCTGACGAAATTTCATTTGTTTTCACAATTTTTCTTGAGTACATATACCCACCGCCCGCTGACAAATTCCCCACAATCCATGTTTCTGGGAGTTGTTTTTCTCTATGTTTTCTATTCAAAACAAAAGAGAAGCCAACCACTCTTATTTGGAAAATTCTACTTCAGAAAATCTTAACCATCTATATATATTGTTTGTTGGTTCTTTTATCTTATTTATTGTATACTAGTTTATCATTGATTCATAACCATCAATAAATTTTATTGGGGTTATACTATATATCCCTTTATATATTTATAATTTGTTTTGATATAAAAATATATTGTTTTGACACCTCAGATGCCATTTATTAAGGTTTATATTGTGCTATTACAAATCTACTACTCCTATTTTACTATAAATATATAACGTATTGATTATTTTAGTAACATGTTATTTTATTACAGTTATGTTGTTATATGTCTATATATTGTTATATTATATTTTTTAAAAGAATAGAATTTTGTTTTCTTATGTATAAATAATATGAGATGAGAATTTTCTTATATTCAACCTGTAACACCCCGGAACAAAAGGGGGGCTAGTTGATTAGTCCTACATTCACTTGTGAATGTGGATTTGTGTTACTTAAATAGGCTAGTGCATTAACTACTAGCACCAACCAAGCTTAAGCCTTTTTTAGAAAAATATGGTGTGGACCTGAAGGTTGGGCTGGGTCAGTTAATGCACTAGGCTCTTACACAACCTAAATTTTTTTTTTGAATAATAGACCCCATGTTATACCTGGGCATCTGCAATTATAATAATTAAAGAGAAAACTTAATCCGTTACAATAAAGAAATGCCAAGAGAATTGGCCTTACAATAATTTAATAAGTAAAAATAAACAAAGAATAAAGAAGACTGAAATTTCGTAAACAAATTAGTCTAAAGGAGATTTTCCCAAAGAGTAATATCAGCCTTGATGAATTCGGTGATCGTCGTGACATTAGAAGCTTCATTTCTAAAAGTTCGTGCACAACGCTCCTTCCACAACCAAAAACAGGTGGCAGCCAACTGGATTTGTAATTTGGGGTCTCCTTTGTATTTGAGAGTGTATATGGTGTTTGTATTATCTAGTTCCATCAAAGAGAATAGTTGATATGTGAAAAAACAATCCTGAAATAGATGTTTTGTGCATTCTGCTTCCGCTAGGCAAAGCAGACACACATTGGGCAGAATAGATCCCCGTTTGCGTAGCTGATCAATAGTCGGCAAAATGTCTCGAACCAATCTCCAAATAAATATTTTAATCTTAGGCGGCACCTTAATCTTCCAAATGTAATTATAGCTCATTTTGCATTTAGGGTATATAGTCAGAATGTTGTAAAATGAGTTGGCATTGAAATTTTCATCATTTGTTAAGGACCAAGACACTGTCAATTCAGTACCTGTTGGAGTTGTTGAAGTCGATTCCTCCCAAAGGTTGATCAATTCATTCAGCTCTCCTGTAGCTATGTTGGAAAGAGGTAAGTTGAGTAATGTCAGTCTTGAATTGCGAAAGCGTCATTTACAGAGATGTTTTGTTGACTATTGATAAAAGAAAATAGATTTGGGAAAGTAGCTTGCAATCTCTGTCCCATCCAATCAGGGACGGAGCTTAATAGAGACTGAGAGGGGCCATGACCCTCCAAGATTTTGAAAGCGTAGTATATATTAGTAGTGTTTTACTGAATTTTTTTTGAAATACATGTATTTCTATGTATTTGGCCTCCCAAAATTTTTGCTAAGTGTTAATCAATGGGAAAAATTTATTTTGGCTCCTCCCAAATAATACCGTCAAGCTCCGTCCCTGCATCCAATTATGCTTCCAGAAAAGCGTATTATCTCTGAATAATCCACTAAATTTAATGAATGTGTTGAATATTTCCATAGCAGTATGAACATCTTTCATGAGCGTTGAAGTGGTAGCGGCTGGCGTGATAACAGTCGGTACGGCCGTCTGACGAAACTTGAGGTATTCTATTTGTGGTTTTTATATATCCTGTATTTTATCTTCATATATTGTTTCTAAAAAAAATATTTCTCTACTATTTTTTGAGTTTTGTTTACTTTTTCTGCTCTATATATTGTTTCGCCAAAAATAAGGAAAAGAAACTGTATTGTTATACCATGGGAAGCTTCTTTACTATTTGCTACATTTTATACATCTTTTTATCAATACTATTTGTAAAAAGATGATCCATCTGTATGTTATTGTATCTGATTCAATACTCAAAACGTAATTAGCACTTGTATTCTTATAATTTCGAACCAAATTCATATCGGGATGAACGAGCATTACAAAAGGTGTTTCTTCGAAAGAAAAAGGGGAAAAAAAATACAATAGCAAACCAAGTCGTATGTATTCTATACAACGTCTCTGGGATGTATGTCCCACTTGTATGTGTATATGTGACTCGGTACGTATATTGTACCAAAATGAATACGGAATAACGAACATGTCAAAAGTCGTACCATGCATATGTCATGTGTGAAATGTGACTCGGTACGGTTATTTGTGACTTGCCTGTGTATTTGGGAATTGTGACTCGGTACCTATATTGTACCATAATGTATACGGATTAATGAATATGTCAAAAGACGTACCATGTATATGTCATGTGTTAATTGTGACCGACTCGGTGCGGTGGGTCGGACAACGTATGACAGCACTAATGTTATTAAAGGGGTAGTGATATTTTGAGCGCAACCTTTGTGGGTTGAGCGCAGGAAATGTATGCTTTTCTGTTATTCCCATTTTACCCTCATCATTAAATGCTGTTTCTTCTATTTTCCTCTTGGAAAATTATACTCTTCCCCTCACTCTTCCCCCATACCCTCGATGAGCTGGCACCACATGGTAAACTAATCGAACACGTGGTGAACCTGATCCGTCTCATCATCAGGTGTGTCTCTAATGCTGGTAAACCGGGAGTTCTCGTAAGGTTCATCACCCAATTTCTAGGTTAACAGATCTCCCGATATTGTACCATATTGTACCATAATGTATACGGATTAATGAATATGTCAAAAGACGTACCATATTCCCTCATCATTAAATGCTGTTTCTTCTATTTTTCTCTTACCAAAAAAAAGTTGAACTTTTTACTCTGTTCTTACGAAGCAGCTAAATAAAATAAAGGAAATGGGCAGAGATAAGAACAAAACATTAAGAAAGAAAATATCATAATAACGTAGAGAGATTAAAAAGATAAAGAGTAAAGAAGAGTGATATATTTCATTAACATTAAGGGAATATGGGGCTGTCTACTGACTAAAAGCGCAAAAGCATTTGGATTATGATAGAAAAATGAGAGCTCAAAAATTAGGGGAGATTGAAGGAGATGAAACACAAAATATGAAGAAACAGTAATTGTGATGGCATATACACGGATGCGCCATACATTCCGTATGCACTCAACTCCTCTTCCTCTTCCTTGGTTGACTAAATCCGTTTCATATTGTTCGTCTCCAATCCTGCCCCTCTGCCTCAAACTTAAGAATTAATGAAGCTGCAGGAGACCAGTTCATTTTTGTTTCTCTTTCATTTTAAGCGAGATAGGAAGAATTTGAGTGATGTTTTAAGCATGATTGGTTAATTAGTACTTTTCCAAATTATTCAGAAAAATAATACTTTTCAATTTTGCTACTTATCTTTGTAAAGGACATAGTTTCTCTGCATATTTTACAATGAAACTACCTTTGATCTTTTTCAATCTTTGCTTTTGAGGAAGTGTGATTTTAGCTCTCAGTTGAGCTAGGTAGAGTACAATGGAAGTAGGAATAGACTGTTATCCAAGAGAGAAATACAGAAACGGAAAGAACTAAATAAATGAAGAGAGATAATCCAATTAAATAGGGGTAAAAAGGGTATAAACACAAAATATAATAATTTTGCGCTCAACACAGAAAATTTGCGCTTAAAATATGATTACCCTTAATTGTTTCCTTCAACATTAATGTTAGGTGAAACAGCTCGTTCAACATGTACTAATATAAATAAAACGAAAATACACATGTAATGGATGAAAAGATCAACTCATAACTACTAATCTCAAATTCTAATTTTGTGATGAGAGAGGCCTGAAGCCGACATTTAATTGAAGCTTTTGTAACTCAAAATTCCTGAAATAAAAGGTCAAAATATTCAAAATAAGATATTTTATGTTGTTTCTAAATATCCAGACAAATAATATTGTTTGACCGACTTGACTAAAACAAACAAAATACACTTTTAATTAAATAAAATAAAAATTAAATTAAACAGTAAATCGTTTTCTCGTAGCCCCTCCTCACGAATTTTTTTTGCAAAATAGCACTTTTTTGAAAAATAATTAATCAGATGGCATTTTTTTCGAAATATTTCAGCAGATAGCACTTCCACCAGACCCTCTGACGGAACTACTTGGCGGAGCTAGTGATTTTTTTTTGTTGATCCCAGCCATTTAGCACCCATAAACACGCTTAATTAAGAAAAAAAGTTAGTTCCGCCATAGGATCTGGCGGAACTAGGTAAAATTTATTATTTCAGGTTAAACTCTTAATTTAGAAGGCCAATTAGCTCAAAAAATTACGAATTCAGCAGTTCCGGCGGAACTAACTATTTTATATTGTTTTACCTCAAAACAGCCATGAAAATTTAGTCAAAAAAAAAAAAAATCACTATTCCGCCAGAGGGTCTGGCGGAACTATGAACAATATATATATTTTTTTTGCTAAATTTTCGTGGCTGTTTAGAGGCAAAAAAATATAAAATAGCCAGAGGTTCCGGCTTCTGGCGGAACCAGAAGTTCTGCCAGAGCGTCTGGCGGAACTTCTGAATTCGTAATTTTTTGAGCTAATTGGCCTTCTAAATTACGAGTTTAATCTGAAAAAATAATTTTTTTTTCTTAATTAAGCATGATTAAGGGTTCAAATGGCCGGGATCAACAAAAAAAAAATCACTAGTTTCGCCAGATCCTCTGGCGGAAGTGCTAGATACCCAATTATTTGCAAAATAGTGCCATATGATTCATTATTGTTCAAAAAAATGCTACTTTGAAAAAAGTATTCCCTCCTCCCAGTAAATTAGAAAAGATAATAAAAAAATGAAACAAACAAAGAAAAAAATAGCTCAATAGAAGAGGAGAAAACAGTCGATTCGTGATGAGCAGGTCTTGGACCTGTTGGCAATTTGCTTTTTTGATGAATTTGAATTTATTTTGATTTTTTCTATTTGTTTTTTGTTTCTCCAATTCCTTGCTTTTTTTTTTTGTTTTTCTTATTTGTTTACTTAGAATATCCCTTTCAGCTTTCTATTTTGTAAACCAATCAATCACAATCAAATCATATATATTATTTACTATTTAGACATTATTGGGACAAAATAATAAACAAAAGGATATGATCTATGCTGCACGGATACGGATATGAGTATTGTATCCGATACGATATGGATACCGCGATACGGCAAATCTTAAAAAATCTAGGATACAGATACAGCAATTTATATATTATTTTATTATTTATCAATTATATTTCATATATTTAATTAATTTATATATATTTAGATATTAGATTTTGATGTAGGAGATACTAAAAACTTGTTATTATAGAAATATCTTAATGTAGAATATTTATTTATTATAGTTAATTAAATAATTAGATGTCTTAATCTTATTTTATTGATTTTATATATATAATCATATATTTTAAGAATAAATATTGTTACGTTGGAAGTATCCGATGCGGATTCGGGATGTATCTGTGAAGTATCCGATATTATTTTGGAATAAAATATTATGATACACCACGTGGCGTATCCGATACGGTATCCGAGCATCCGATAGTGGTATAAGTATCCGATACGATATGGCTGAATTTTTGAAGTATCCGCGCAACATAGGATATGATAGAGCACAACGGGGAGAGCACGACGAAATCACGATCGTTGGCGTCGACTAACGTCAGCAGACCTTAAATCACACCGGCTCACCAGCCTCGTCGTGCAGCACTTCCGTCACGACCATAATAGTATATATACCATTATTCAAACAATATTAATAATCTAACAACAACAGTATATAGATATGATATAACAATATATAATTCAGACAAAATAGTATATATATATAACACTATATAATTCACATATATAAAAGTATATATATCAATACACATATATGATATAACAGTATATACACGTGATAAATAGATATGGTATAACAATATATAGATATGATATATATAATTCAAACAAAATAGTATATATATAACACTATATAATTCACATATATAACATTATATATATCAATACACATGTATGATATAACAGTATATACACATGATAAATATATATGGTATAACAGTATATAGATATGATATAACAGTATATAATTCAGACAAAACAGTATATATATAACACTATTCAGTTCACATAGATATATATCAATACACATGTATGATATAACAGTATATACACGTGATAAATAGATATGGTATAAAAGTATATAATTCGTCAAAACAATATATATTTCAGCCAATAACAATATATAGCCGTCGTGCTGGAGAAGAATGCATGACGAGAAGAAAAAATAGAGTGGCACGACGGTCGTGATCACACCATCGTGTTTGCACATTTCTCATAAACAAATGTTACAAGATATGGTTGTAAAATTAAGAAAGTTAAGCTAGGTTGATGGGTGTAATATGGGCTTGTGTTTTAATTTTCTTTCTTTCACAACTTGGGGATCAAATAACATATCATTATATCAATACCTATATATATATATATATATATATATATATATATATATAGGCCCTTCTATTTAGGCCCAAAGCACCCGCTAGGCCCAAGGGCCAGGTCTGGTAATTACAATAAGAACATCCAAATTCCAAATACAATTACAACTTGTATGTTCTTTGCTAGCTAGAATTTTCATTTCTAAAATCATCATTAATAAGCGTGTGAATCAATTACCCCTCATTGTAGTGCCATGTTTGAAAGAATCATATTTTCTCTCATATTTTCCATATTTTATTAGGGTTGTGATATTGCGCGACGGGTTTGGTAACGACCCGTGCACGACGCCTGACGTGGCAGGCACCATGTTAGCCAAAACGCGACGACGACGCGACGGATCTTCAAACGGTGACTTCTAGCTAAGCAGGCGTCGACGACATCACGACAGGATGAAGCTAGCTGTTGAGATCTAAAAACAGTTAGATGATGATGTAACAATATATAATTCAAACAAACATTATTATATGTATAGCAATATATAATTCAGATAAAAAAAGAGTATATATATAGTATAAAGTTTTGATATAACAATATATATAATTCAGATAAATTAGTATATAGTTGATGATATAACAATATATAATTCAAACAAACAACATATATATAACAATATATTATTCAGACAAAAAAAGTATATGTAGTACAAAGTTATGATATTGCAGTATATATAATTCAGACGAAAACAATATATAGATATGATATAACAATATATAATTCAGATAAAACAGTATATATATAGCAATATATAATTCAGACAAAAAATAATATATATAACAGTGTATTATGTTATATAACAATATATATATGTGTATATATAGATATGATATAACATTATATATATATATATATATATATATATATATATATATATATATATATATATATATATAAAACAATATATATCAGTTTAAAGATGTGATATAACAATATATACAAATAATATAACAATATATAATTCGGACATTTTTTAAAAGGGAAAACTGAGAGATAATAAACATGAATAGTAGTCAGCACTGAGTTGATAAGTACCAATCTCCCCACTATCAATAGAATTTTTTTTTGCCACCCCTGAAGTCTCTTAACAATTTTTTCTATTATCAGACGAAACTCCTGCTTAGTTAGTTTTTTATAATGATATAATTTTCTATATGCATCAAATCTTTTCCCGTCAGAATCACCACCATTTCTCTGCACATTTCATCTAGGTGATAACTAAAGGGATGTGTGGAAAAAAATAGACCTCAAGGAAATTTTGTAAAAAAAAAAAAGATTATACCAAAATTCAAAAAAAAAAAAAAATTGTATTATTTAAAATTATAAAAAGAATCCTTGTATCCTGAGAAAATTAAAATTAGTCCTTACTCTTAGTTTGTATTTAACATCATTACTTAATTAATTTTGGCCATTACAATTAACACTTTTATCTTACAATTTTTTTTTTTTTTGAAATCACAGGCTAGATTCTCAGGACAGGCTTAATTAAGTGAAATATGGCCACTATTCCCATCACAGGTTTGATTCCCATCACTACTAAAAAAAGCAGTCATAGTGGCGAATTCTTTCTGGCGGGTGGCTTTTTCGCCGAGAGTCTTAATTTGGGAGTGTCGTTGGTGCACTTGTATTGGCACCAACATGGCCTGCCAGTACACAGTCAGAATGTAGTGAAAATTACGTTTCCCCTGCCTTTTCCAATCCCAATTTCATTTCCCCCCAACGCAAACCCTAGAAATTTCGTGCTCTCCCTCTCAAACGCAGAAACTCTCTCTCTCTCTCTCTGGACTTGACTCACAAGTCCTAATGGCCCATCTCTCTCTCTCTCTCTCTCTAGATCTACTCTCTTCAAGAGGACCCATGACCACCAGCTCGCCGTCTTCTCCAAGGGTGAGGTCACGCATGCTTCGCTGACTCACCTCTTTTACCGGCTTTCGACTTATGGAGGCTCTCAACTTCCACGTGTGAGACTTCCCTCGTGAATCAGGTTAGAGACTTTACGATTTTGAGGTCTGAGTCAGTGATTGTGAAATCAAGTCAATTTTGTTGCCTGCAAAGTAAAATTGTTCCATTACTGAGAAAAAGAGAGAGAGTTGCAGCCCTAAATCTGACAGCATAGACGGTTAATTTTGCTGATTCCCTTTTCAATGTTGTATTGCTTTGAGTTTTGATCTTCTTCTCATGCAATTATTTTCGTTTTAATGTTGATGGTTTCGATGATCTGGTATACTTTTTGCCCCAATTTCTACTATTGAGATTATTATTCATGTTTTGCCCAATTTCTTGCTTTTCAATAGCTTGGAGTTACATGCTGTGAGTATACCCAATTTATATTAGTAAGTGCATTGATTCACGATTAACAACTGATGTGAGGGTGCATTTGCAAAAAGATTGTAATTTGTGCTAATTTTTACTATTTAGTGGCAAGTTTGATTTAATTATTCATTTTATGTTTTTCTTTTGTAGGTTTAATGAGGATTTTTAACGTGGATTGTATGATATGTTTGGTGCAGTGGGTTAATTAAGGCGATAAAGAAAAAGACATGCAAGGCTCTGCCCTTTAAGGTAAAAAATGACCTTATTAGTTATTATGTCATGAATAATAATGATTATAATAATAATTGATAGGTGAATCAAATTGGGTAGCTGACCGAGTGTTGAGGCTGTTAAAGTGTCCAAGAAGACTTGTTGGGATGTTCGGCAAGACACAGGTCCAAATACAATTTTTGTGATTATTCCAAATTTTAGGGGGTAAATTGTATATGTGCTCTCAAATTTGGCGAAACTGAATTTACTGAATGGAAATTGAAAGAGATAAATGATGTAATCTCTGACGTCTTTGGCAAAACCACCATTGATGATATCATTCTAAATAGTTATCTCTTGTAAGATTAAAACCCTAGTATTTGGGATTTTTTTTATGGACTTAGTTCTCTTTTAGGTATATATTTAGGTATTGAGTCGAAATTAAGACAGATAGAGGAAGATCCAGAAGGAGCCGGTACAACTCACCTTTACAACATCACTCAAATGAGTTGTTGCAACCTGTTCTTTTCAGCTGAGAGTACTACAAAGGCAAGTTTATGTTCTTCTTTCTTATGGATAATATCTTTTATTTTTCATTTTCTTCATTTTTTTTCTTGAACCGCTCAATCCCTCCTCTGATTTCATAGTTGGAACTAATATGAGCATAATTCTGGCAGTGCAGTGGAGTCCATTCTTCTTTGGCAATCTTTGGTTGCAGGTAATTTTCATGCATGCCCTAAAAATATTGATATTTCTAATTTCTAATTAATGGTAAGTAGATATACACATTAGCGGCAATTAAGTAGAAAGATGAAAATGGAGCTAATCATGCCTAACTGTGGTGTAATTGTTCTTTAGATATCTAAACCCTAAAGCTCGCTGAGGGAAAAGAGGGGACTTGTAGCACTGATGGAGATTGTGATAATTTCTTTTGTAGCAGCTACATGACACAGATTATTAGAATATGAACATGCATCCTTTACCTAATTGAGTAGAACTGCTCCATGGCAACAGGTACCATTTGCTTTAGATGGTAATATTTCCTTTATGCCCATTTAAAACCTCATATTATATCCCCTTATTATTAACAGGAAATATGCCTCTAGATTGTGATTTAGTACTCGCATTTCAGTACTAGAAGTGAAACACATGAAGAACATAGCATATTAACTATAGTGAAATATTCAGTAAAGTTATAAAAACAGACCAAAATGGAATATCAGTATGAATGTTCAAAATATTTTGAGCCAAAAAGGAATAGTTTGGAGACAAAGTAAGGTGAGAAATTTTTTTTATACCGTTAACTACTTTTCCTTTACTTAATAACAATTCGTTCTTATATATTTTTAACAGGAAATATTGGTCTGCTTAAAATAGGAAGGCATATAACAATGATATGAAGATTGGAGTTGGAGATGTTCTCTTTGCAATTGTAATATGTTAGAAGAATTAGAAATGCTAGAGGAAGCAAGGATAGTTTGATGAGTGGAATTTAGTTCATTTTGGTATAAAGACATTTGAGTTATATTTTTGTTTTATTTGACTGAAATGGAATATAGATGAATAGTGATAATAATGAAAATGATGTTTTATAATTGTTATGAATGTGTGATTATTTATGCAAATTGATTTCTTTGATATATGAGATGAGACAGAATCATAATAAATTAAAAAAATATCAAATAAAAAATATTTTAGAATAGTGGCACTTTTGTCCTGCTAAAAAGTTGGTGCTAGTGGCAGTTTTCTCCGTCTGTATATAGTGACAACTTTTTTTGTCACGATGTACTGACAGGTAAAAATGCCACAAAGTATTGACGGATATAAGTACCACAATATAGTGATGGGTATAAGTGCCACAACGTACTAACGAGAATAAGTGCCACAATGAACTGGCGGTTCATGATCCGCCACAAAATGCTTGCAGCGCCTCCAATAGTGGCACGTTATGCAGCACACCCTAAACTGTCAGTAAATTGAGTTGCAGCACTTTAAGACCCTACTAACTAGAAAAAAAGGCGCCACTATAACCCACTTTTTTAGTAGTGCATTTTCCATCTGGATTCAGCCCAACATATAATCTCCTTCTCCTCTGTTTAAACTTTCTTTTGAAGTCGGTTTCAATTCATACGCAAATTAGAGATTCTAAAAATAACAAATATCCGAACTTCTCGCATCAGCATCACCGCAAGGCTCTAATCCGGAGCGGTTGGCTTCTCCCGACAATGTGGTTCCTGTGCATAAATGGAGTTGAAGAGGGCACACACATTCTTAATGTAGTTTCTCAAAAAGGATGTGGCAACAGTGGATTCATCTCGGAACACCAGACCGAGAGGAATTATTAATTGTGAGGACAAAATAGAAGAGTAACAAATATAATTTATTACCTCTTCCTTTCATTTAAGTTTATAAAAGCTAACAATATTTTCTTTGAAGAATCAGGAGACGAAAAGCCTCCCGAAAAATATTAAATCAAATAAGGAAAAAGTCATACAACATTCGGTTGTTACCAATCGTAACAACAATCAAATAACAATCAAACAAGATAGGAGAAAAATTAAGGTAAATAACAAAAAGCCTCAACGTAATCTAAGTGTAATCAATGAGAGGTGCAAAGATGACCCTAAGGATTGCAAATACAGGGAAACGCTCTCCTCAAAGTAAGCAGCAAGGCTTACTAGAGAAGTAGGTTGAAAGCAGCAAGGCCTACTAGAGCAGTAGGCTGAATTTAGCAATATCTGTGGCTTTTGTCCATACCATTTCTACTAATAGGCTTGAAGGTTTCAATTTATTGGAGAATATCCTCTTATTGTGTTCCTTGCAAAGCTAACAATGTTAAATTTTGAATTTGGTTTTGTTTTTCAATTGATACTGCTTTGTCATCATAAGTATTCTCAAATGAACCATATTCCTCGTAAAATATAACATATTCAATAGAATAAACATATACACAAGCTTTCATCATTTGTCTTTTATTTTGATAATTGGAACAAGCTCAAATGTCTTGCGTCTGAGATATCAACCAACAAAAATAATTACAAAGAAACAGCAAAAGAAAAAAAAGAAAGTGCAAAAGCAAAAGGAAAAAAAAGCTGGAAAGCAAGGAAGGGAAAAAAAATACAAGCACCCCTAACTGTCAATCACACTTTTATTTATTGTAGCCAAACAAATCCAATCCGCAGAGTTCTTCATGTATTTTTGTGCAAAACCGAGATTTCATTGCGAGTTTTTTCAGGCACATATAAGCCGATAATTCTATCGTATATATTTTGAACAGGTCGTGCATTATAAGTCATATCCTGTATATATATATATGCAAAATTACACACAAACTTAAGCACAAATAGTAAAAAAAAAAATTCAAAAATATAAATGGTATCTAGAATAAAGAATGTCATGGTTTCAGTTCTTCAACTCAGAACTGGTACTATATGCTCGTGCAACTCCGTGATTATAATCTAGACCAGCATTGTTGAAAAAAAGAACATTTTTTCCTTGCTATTTTATTATAGTAAATTTTATACTTCCTTTTTATTGTGTGAATTTTAGCTGCTATTAAAGTGCCAAAGTGGTACGATCCTATGTGTTATCTACTTTCTGTTATATTATTTCAATAAACTTGATGGTAATTAATTTATTACTTACATCACTGACAGCTTCTTTCAGCAAATTAACCTGTTCCCTTGATACACACTTAACCTGTCAATAGTAAATAATATACAGCTCCAAATTAGAACATCAAATTCGGCAATAAAATGACGAGCTACACTTATTAAAATGACTTACAATATAATATTATTTTGATACACATCAAATAATCAAATAGATAAGTCCTACTTAATTTAGAAGTATTTTAACCATTCTCTCGCTAACATTAATCACCAAACGAATATATATGATGCAAGTACTTTATTACAAAAAAAGAACAAAACAAGAAAAATGCCAATAGCTCATGGCCCAAGTGGTAGAGTCTAAAGCTTGTCACCCTATAGATTGTGGTCTCAAATTTCATGGTATCATCTTTTTTTTTTTTAAAGATTCAAGAAAAAAAGAAAAAAAATCTTTCTTTTCTTTAAAGAAGTATACAAGAAATTAAAAATTAGAAACACATGACCAACCTTTTTAACAATTGTCCAAATTACCCCTTCTGTACAAGGAGGGGTTGTAAGAGAACCGATGTATCTGTAGTATTTTCTGCTTCCTGTTTTGATTTTACTAGCATCCACGAGTCCAATTTCCTCTTCTTTTCCAGTTTCATCTGCAACTTTCTTGATGTATGGCTCCATCTACATTAATTCAAGGGTCGAAATATTAGCAAATCTCTTGATACTAATAATTAGTTATATGCGACAACTTAACCTTTACACATGAACATCAATCAATAGATGAACAAATCTTCTATAAAAACAAAATAAGTTGAATGAAACTAACGTTTTGAGTTTTTTAAACCTAAACAATACCTCAGCTAGGAATGGATCAGGAAGACCATACTGATACAAAAATCCGATGACCGCAATATTTCCATCATTGCTCGTGTGAACCATGTGCATCTCCAATTCATACCTATCAAACAAATACATTGTTTTAATTGATTTTCTTAATCTTAACTAATCAAGGGTTTTGTAATTTCATGAGATGATTAAGGAAATAATGACCTTCTTCCATTAATTGTATGCTCTGATGGAGAATGCCAATGCAATTGAAGGAGATTGTAAGTGGTTCCCTCGATTCGGATACTTCCCCCATCCTCGTCCCATTTTACCTATACCACACAAAAAATAAACATAATTATAAAAATGAAAAAGCAAAAAAATACATGATAAAATTATACAATAAATTATATCACGTTTACCCCTGCAAAATATCAAAATATCATGTTTACCCCCTACAAAACATAAAACATATCATGCATACCTCTACAAAACATACTAAATACCATTCATACGACTCAAAAGCTTTAACTTGTACTTGAATTTTGGTAAAGAAGGGAATCGCATGTGCCGTTTCGAAAAATTAACAGAACATTGGTATTTTAAAGTTCATCAAATACTATTCCGTAAGAAAGAGAGACAAAATATTCCTACTTAACTCAATTAGTTGGTATATATGAATTTGAACCCTAATTTCTCGTATCTCAAGGATAGATAATCATTCATAGGAGAAAATATGTAATGTTGATATTTCTCATGTTTTATAGGGGTATTCAAGATATTCCTGTTTTAGATTGGTATACATGTCACTATGGAATTCCACAATTCCACCTAAATCGTACTATAAACAAAATATGCACTCTTTCCTAAGGAAAATAACTTCTTCGTTACCTCTATGTCGTGGCCTCTATTATTTATTGTTGCCTTGGCGGGCCGGTAGGACCGAACCAACCGCCCCAAATAAGGCTGCACTTAAACTCGTTCATTCAACAAATCGATTGGAGATTGTGTGCGACCCGTACTGCAAATCGTCCAATTTGTATTTATCTCTCCCCAATGTTCTGGCCCGTTTTCTGTGCCGGGCGTATAACCAAAATCTATAGAAAAGAAATAACAATTAATATGTGGGTTGGTTATATGTTAATTATATTATACAAAGTGATCTTAAGAGTATTGTGTGTGACGTGTGGTAAACATATTGTATTGTGACTTAGGTTTTAATCTATGTTGCGCGGATACTTCAAAAACTGGAAAGTATCCTGAGGATACGGGTATCTGATACGAATACGGCTTCGATACGTATCGGATACGCCACGTGGCGTATGCGATTATTTTAATAATAAAAAAATTCGGATACTTTCAGGATACGGCATGATACGTCAGGATACGGCTGTGATACTTCTGTCAGGATACTTTTGGGATATTTTCACTATACATTTTGATCCATTATACTTTTGTAACCATTTTTTTCCATAAATCAAATTTTAACCCACATTCAAACTAATAAAAGATTTATTTGTATTTTATAGGTCACATTTTTTTTGTTTACAACTCACATAATTAAAAAATAAAAAAAAATCAATTCCTGAGAAAGACAGAAATAATTGACTTTTCTTAAATCAAATCTTGGATTTTACGAACATTAAGTATCTAGTATGTGTTTAATTTCATTCACATATTTTGGTATTAAATTTGAAATATTGATTATTTTATTAATCAATTACTTAATAATTATTATTTTATATAAATATAATTAAAAAAATAGACATATATAGCCGTATCCGCATCCTAAATTTTTTGAGATTTGCCGTATCCCCGTATCCGTATCATATCGAATATGATACACGTATCCATATCCGTGCAACATAGGTTTTAATGAAATGAGCTGAGTACCTCTATCTCAAGAGTGCTTTATTTAAAAAATATTAGATGATGAGAAGAGGAAACAGAAAATTTAAAGATATCCTTCTAAAAACACAAAATATCAAAAAAATATTGCGAAATTACAAGCATAAAATTTTAAAAGTTTGATAGATTTTTAATTCGGAATGGTAAAATTAATGCATACCAGTTTCCTCTGATGAGGTAAAGGTGACAGAGAAGAGCAAGAGAGAAAGTGGGATTGTGAGAAATGAAGAAAGCATATTCAAAATTGGCTTGTTAGGTTAGGAAATAGGAATGATTTTGTTTATTCTATTTTTTAGGAAATAGTTGGGGCTATTTATAGGGGCGTGGTGATATGTATGAATGGTTATTTTAGATTTAATATATTGATAAATAAAAAACGTAATTTATTAAAAAATAAAAGTTTAAGGAGTCAATACTAAAATGTGATTGGAGGAGAATAATGTGGTTCAAAGAGGAGAATTAGAGTAAACAAATATATATTACAAAATTATATAAGACTGGATTGAATTAGAATATATATTAGAAAACATATTATGTGTTAAAATATTAAATCTTATACCTTATATCTTATTTTTCATCTCTCTTTGAGCATTTTTAAAAGACTTATTGTCAATTTTATCCCGGCTGTTATATCAATTTTTTATGAAATCTTAGCTTTTCATTTAAATTATTACCACAGTATCACATGGTCAGTTAAATTAATGTTTAATTTTATATCTCTAATTACGTGAGAACTATCATATTAAATAAAATTTCAGAGTATTAAAAACTATATTATATTACTTAATGTATTACGGATTTATAAAAAATATATCTGATCAATTTATACATAATTTGTATCATTTTAACGACTAACAAAATAAAATAAATAAATAAAAAAAATCGTGATGAGAATTTTTTTTAGAAAATGAGTCATGTTACATTTTTTTTATGTATAGTAAATATATGTCTATAGTCGTGTTATTTTAGCTACATAGATTATTTTAAAAACAATTATGCTGAAGTTATTTTGATGCTCAAATGTCACTACAACTCTTACTATAAATAAAGTTATTAGCATGAATAAATTATATGAACCACATATTCATTCTATTTGCAACTCAGAATTTTGAAACCACTTCTTGGGGCATGGATTAACTGTAACTTCAATATTTCAAGTGTTATAAATCCATGGCTAATAAATCGAGCCCATTGAGACTGCTATTGGTGATCTTACAAGATTTGAAAGATTGAAAGATTCAGTAATACTAATGTAACTTTGAACTATACCAATATTTATGTTAATTAACTTAAACCCCTTATTTTTCACCTACTTTTGAGCTCTTTTATTGAGTCACATTATCACTTTTATCTCGACCATTCGATCAAACTTTTTGTCAAATCTTAACCATCAATTTTCTCAAATTTATTGATATATTGTAGCAACATGCGTGATTATTAAAACATAATCATATAATTGATTGAATTGGTGTTTTCTGTTACATCCCCGATTTAGTTAAAACCGTTGAAATTTCTTATTGGCCATCATATCTTAATCAAATGGTTTCAATAAATCATGGTCCAAAGTTATGTTAAAATATTAATACAAATATAATATGAAGAGTCAACTCATTAAAGCATAAATAATTTTTTCTTTTCTTCTTTAAACATTAATAATTCTTAATAAAATAATTTATTTCTCATGTTAAAATTGTCAAATAAGAATTTGATGGAATTTTATCATTATTTTGAATTTTATATTATTATGGTTCCAATTTAATATTTGTTTAGCCAAAATATGTGAATATAAACTACATAAGAGAACATATAAAAAATGATACGATCGGTAACTTCTGCCTTATTTTTCATCTATTTTTGAGCATTCTCAAGAGTCCTATAATCAATTTTATCTCAGCCGTAGGATCAAAAATTTCTCAAATCTTAGTTTTTCATTTAGATTATTACCACAATTATCCATATCATTTTAACAACTACAAAAAAATAAAAATCATAAGAAAAATAGTGGTGATAATTATCCATATCTTTTTAAACATCATGTTAAATATAATAATAATTTTTTATTTTTTTAATGTTAATCATCGATAATTAAATCTTATGTAGTTTCAACTAAAATCTTTAAAATAAATTATTTTGTATTTTTAATCTTTTTCAATCTCTTTTATCTAAGCTTGATAATACTCGATTTTTTTTCTAATATAAATGTCAAGAGATAAGAGCATAAGAAAACCAAAATGAATAAAAGAAAACAATGATCTTTTAATTTTAGAATTTTTTAATGCAAACAAAAATTGAGATCATAAATTAATTATCCAAATTAATTAGTGGGTTATTATTTTTTATTTTTTATGAATTTATCATTGATGTTATTTAATTTATCATATGTAAATTTATTTATATAGAGTTATCATTTCTTACAAAATTAGATGTGATATAGAAAATATTTTTGAGTTAAATATTAAATGGATATAAGATCTTATGATATAATCCAAAATGATTTAAACATAACCAACTTACTTAACATAATTATTATATATTATTTATTTACTATGAATTCTTTTCAAACTTTTATTTTGAATTTTCATAATTACAATTTATATATTATAGATTGAAATAAACAATAAATTTGAAATAATCGCAGCGAAGCGCGAGCATTATCCTAATTGTCAATTAAGATTCTGGGTTTGAGGCGATCCGGTTCTTGAAGGGAGAAGGTAATCATTATACCCCAAATTTTCTAAAATTTTAAATTATCAAATTTTACTTATGTTATTAAAATTTGTCATTTATTCTTTTTAGAGGGTCTATTTGTAAATTTTACAAAGTCAATTTGCGGTATTTCTTTCCATGACCTGTTATATTCTAGAGATATTTTATTAACTCCATAGTAACTCCAAATTCTCATTTAATTGATCTATTCACGGCATAACGGTTACCTCCATAGTAATTAACCCCAACCCCTTATTTTTCACTTACTTTTGAGTTTCCTCAAAATGCCACATCATCACTTTTATTTCGACCGTTCGATCAATTTTTTTGTCGAATCTTAGCCATTCATTTTCTCAAATTTATTGATATTTTATGACATCATTTATGTGGTTATTAAAATATAAGTATTTGATTAGTTGAATTAGTGTTTTGTGTTCCATACCCGATTTAGTGAGAACAGTTGTGACTTGTGAGTTTGTTTGTGACCATCAGATTTTAATCAAATGGTTTCAATGAATCATGGTGCAAAGTTATGTTTAATTATTTATACCAATATTTAATGAAGAGTTCATTCATTAAAATATAAATAATTTTTCTTTTCTTCTTTAAAAAATTAGAATTCTTAATAAAATATTTTATTTCAAATGTTAAAATCATCAAATATAAATTTGTTGGAATTTTCTCTTTATTTTGAGTTCCATATTGTTATGATTCCAATTTTTTTCTTGCTAAAATATGTGAATATAGATTATATAAAAGAAGATGTACAAAAATGATATGCTCATTAAATTATATCTTATACCTTATTTTTATCTATTTTCGAGCATTCTCATGAGACCTATTGTCAATTTTATCTCGGCCGTTAGATCAATTTTGTTTTTTAAATCTTAGCTTTTCATTTAAATTATTATCACAGTATCATATTACATGTACCAATAGTTAATGAAAAATTCACTCATTAAAATATAAATAATTTTTCTTTTCTTTTTTAAATATTTAAATCTTAATGAAATATTTTATTTCTCATGTTAAAATCATCGAATATAAATTTGTTGGAATTTTCTCTTTATTTTGAGTTACATATTCTTATGATTCCAATTTTTTTTAATGCCAAAATAAGTGAATATAGACTATATAAATTAACTTATACCTTATACCTTATTTTTCATCTCTCTTTGAGCATTCTCAAAAGACCTGTTGTCAATTTTATCTCGGCCGTTGGATCAATTTTTTTTTTGAAATCTTAGTTTTTTATTTAAATTATTATCATAATATTAAATAAAGACATATTGTTAAAATTTCAATTTTATTTTTCTTTGATAAAATATGTGAATATAGACTATATAAAAGAACATGTAATAAAATGATAAGCTCATTTATTCTTATCATATTCTTTTACCCTCTTTGAAAATTCTCAAAACAGTATTATCAGTTTTCTGTCCGCCGTCGAATAAAAAATTATCAAATCTTAGCTTTTAATTTAAATTATTATCATAATGTCACATGATTAGTTAGATTAATATTCAGTCTCATATCTCCATTATGTTAGAACTATCATCTCAAACAAAATTTCAGAATATTGAAAACTATATTATATTACTTAATGTATGACGGGTTTCATGATTACATGTTTGTAATCCATACCATTTTAACATATAAAAAAATTAGAAAAATAGCGGTGAAAAAGTTTTGAAGAAAATGCGTCATGTTACATTTTTCTATGTAGTATACATATTTTTTCAATATATATAATATTAAATATAATAATTATTTTTTATCTTTTTTAAAGTTAATCATCTATAATTTAATCTTATATAGTTTCAACTAAAATCTTCGAAATAAATTATCTTGTATTTTATTTTTCTGATCTCATTCATCTAACCTTGATTAATACTTAATTTATTTTTCTAATATAATATGTCAAGAAATAATGGCAGAATAAAATCAAAGACAATAATTTTGAATTATCATGTATTATTTATGTACAATAGATTCACAACTTTAATTAGATTGAAGTAACTATTAAAATTGAAAATTATCCTAGTATGTTTTCAAGGGGTGGGGTTCAATTGCCCTCATGCTTGTCATTAAAACTTGTTTTTAAGTGGTATTTTCATGTTACACATTGGTAACAGATTCTCTTAGCTTATAAATGGCTATAGCTCATTACTCCATTTTATAAGAAATACAATATTTTGTCAAATAAAAATCCTTTTTATCTTTTTATTCATATCAAGGTGGGTGAGACATTTTGAAATTTTGAGTATCATCTAGTCATGTGAATTTTCTTTCAAGGTAAGAAATTATTCTTCTCATACGTTTTATTTTTGTAAATTATATTAATATAAAAATGAGTAAATTAATGTCGCACATGACTCTCGATGTCCATGCTTGTTTGAGGTTGAGGCCGCACATGGCTTTCCTTATCCATAGCCGCCAAATCGCCCAACAACGAGCTCGGGAATTATTTTATTTATATATTTATGATTTTAGATAATTTATTCTAGTACAAAATATTATATATTTCATAAGCGTATGAGATGGGTGTCCTTACTATGTATATTGGTTACTCATCCCTCCCTTTTTCCCCTATTTTTTCAGGTCATAAGTTCAGAGTATTGGGATACGAGAGACGACGTAGATTATTTAATATTTTATTTTAGATAAGTGTAATAAATTGTTGTAATTTTATATTCAGTGGATTTTCCTCCAAATTTTATATTGGAATTTGGGGTGTAACAGTTATGATATTTGTTCGGTTTTTAGTTTGTGTTTGGTTTTTTAATTTCTATTCTAGATTTTTCTACCGGTTAGGTGTTTGAAAAGTACCATTTTTTTTTTGTGTTTCTTGATTGTGTTGATTTTGATTTTGTAGGTACAACTTTAAGTGAATAATCATGAAAAACCAAATGAACTTAACTTTTATATTAATAGTTATTTTGGGTTGGAGTAGTTCTGCTTTGCACATTATGCACATTTATTAAGTTTTATTTGTGTGGATGATGGTGTGCAGATTCCTTTTCTCATTGGGTCCATTATTTGTGTGTATGAAAGTCATTGTGTTCTACTTTTTTGTCTCAATCCTCATTAAATTCTGTTAGTCCATGTTTTGAATTTCTAATTCATGTTTAATATGAGAGACCACATCACAAACATGTTTGATGAAATGCCTCAGGCGTGAATGGAATTTAAAGCAAGATACCAAAAAAAATGCAAGAATTGTTTTAATTTTTTTGGTCTTTAAACAAAATAAAGTTAAATATTACTATATTAGACATAAAGTTTAATGATTTATATTATACTATGATGTTATTTGTTTCATATCAATTTCTCATTATAATGATGAAAGAAAAATAGAGAAGAAAAAAAGATATCTCTATAATTATGGAAATCAGGATTAATTAAACATTTTCTTTAATAATGATATTTATATGAAAATACAAATATTTTTATTCATCATCTCATGAGAGGGCATTTTGGCCATTTATGAAAAATTTCTTTCTATATTCAACAATATTTCAATTTCCATCGCCATCATCTTACCAAACACTACCTTCAATTTTAGGGACAACTCCTTATCCCTACAAAATATTATCCCCATCTTATCTTGTTGCCAAACGGAGTCTTATTATATTTCTAATTTGATTTGGCATACATATATATTGTTTTGACAGCTCGATGCCATTTATCAAGGTCTATATTGTGGTATTACAACTTCTACTCCTAAACTATAAATATATAGTGTATTAATTATTTTAGTTACATTTTTTTTTCTTATATGTCTATATACTAATTGGGATAGGTTGTTTTGACAACAGACTTATTCGGCTAATGCATAACAATATTGACTATAAAAATTGATAATACAAATTTTAAAAATATAAATGTAATATATATGTTTTTAATATGTTTTTGATCAATTTTTAAAAAAAATTAAAAAATTATATCATTACTATCATGTATCATCAAAATAAGAAGCATAGTTTGTAGAAAATATATATATACATATTTTGATAATTTTTTATAATGCATGATGTTAATGATATATATTTTCAATTCTTTTGAAAATTTGATTACAACATACCTAATCATATATATTCCATCCGTATAACTGGCACTAGTGATATGTAGAATGTTTATAGAGATAAATATAATTCAAGTAAGAAGCTATATATCCACATAAACATGACAATAATTAATATAGTAGGGCACAACATTATATTATATTATATTATATCATATTACATTATATTATATTATATTATATTATATTATACTATATTATATTATATAATATGATATGATATTATATTATATTATATTATATTATATTATATTATATTATATTATATTATATTATATTATATTATATTATATTATATTATATTATATTATTTTATTATATTGTATTATTTTATATTATATTGCATTATACTATACAACATCATACTATATTATATTACAATATAAGTTATTATATTATACCATATTTTACTATATTACATTATACTATATTATACTATAATATATTATATTATACTATATTATATCATACTATACTACATTTCATTAAACTATATTATATCATACTATATTATATTAGATAATACTATATTATATTACGTAGTACTATATTATACTATCATATTTTACTATATTACATTATAGTATATTATACTATATTCTATTACATTATACTATATTATATCATACTATATACTATATTTCATCATACTATATTATATCATACTATATTATATTACATAGTACTATATTATATTACTTAATGTAATACGGCTTTTTACAAAATATATCTGATCAATTTATTCATAATTTGTATCATTTTAAAAACTAACAAAATAAAGAAAATAAATAAGAAAAATAATGATGTCAATTTATTTTAGAAAATGAGTAATATTATATTTTCTTATGTATAGTAAATATATGTTCATAGTCATGTTATTTTAGGTATTTTTTGCGAAGTTTTACTCATATGAGGGCTACATAGATTATTTAAAAAAAATATATGCTGAAGTTATTTTGATGCTCAAATGTCACTAATACTCTTACTATAAATAAAGTTATTGTCACGAATAATATGAATCACATATTCATCCTATTTGCAACTCAAAATTTTGAAACCACTTCTTGGGGGCATCGATTAACTGAAACTTCAATATTTCAAGTGTTATAAATCCATTGCTAATAAATCGAGACCATTGAGACTACTATTAGTGATCTTACAAGATTGAAAGATTCAGTAATACTAATGTAACCTTGAACTATACTAATATTTATGTTAATTAACTTAAACCCCTTATTTTTCATCTCCTTTTGAGCTCTTTTATTGAGTCACATCATCACTTTTATCTCGACCGTTCAATCAAAAATTTTGTCAAATCTTAACCATCCATTTTCTCAAATTTATTGATATTTTGTGACAACATGTGTGATTATTAAAACATAATCATATAATTGGTTGAATTGGTGTTTTGTGTTACATCCCCGATTTATTTAAAACCATTGAAATTACTTACTAGCCATCAGATTTTAATCAAATGGTTTCAATAAATCATGGTTCAAAGTTATGTTGAAGTATTAATACAAAGAAAATATGAAGAGTCAACTCATTAAATTATAAATAATTTTTCTTTTCTTTTTTAAAGATTAATAATTCTTAATAAATATTTTATTTCTCAAGTTAAAATTGTCAAATATGAATTTGTTGGAATTTTATCATTATTTTAAATTTTTTATTTTATGATTCCAATTTAATATTTGTTTAGCCAAAATATGTGAATATAAACTATATAAGAGAACATATAAAAAATGATACGATCGTTAACTTCTGCCTTATTTTTCACCTCTTTTTGAGCATTCTTAAGAGCCCTATAATCAATTTTATCTCAGCCATAGGATGAAAAAATTTCTCAAATCTTAGTTTTTCATTTAGATTATTATCACAATTATCCATATCATTTTAACAACTAAAAAAAAATAAAAATCATGAGAAAAATAGTGGTGATAATTATCCATATCTTTTTAAACATCATGTTAAATATAATAATTATTTTTTATTTTTTTAATGTTAATCATCGATAATTAAATCTTATGTAATTTCAACTAAATTTTTTAAAATAAATTATCTCGCATTTTTATTTTTTTTCAATCTCTTTCATCTAAGCCTGATAAGGACTTGATTTTTTTTTCTAATATAATATGTCTAGAGATAAGAGCATAAGAAAACCAAAACGAATAAGAAAAGCAATGATCTTTTAATTTTAGAATTTTTAATGCAAACATAAATTGAGATCATAAATTAATTACCCAAATTATTTAGTGGGTTATCATTTTTTATTTTTTATGAATTTATCATTTATGTTATTTAATATATTATAAATTGAAATAAATAATAAATTTGAAATAATCGCAGCGAAGCGCGAGTATTATCCTAATTGTCAATTAAGATTCAGGGTTTGAGGCGATCCCGCTCTTGAAGGGAGAAGGTAATTATTATACCCCAAATTTTCTAAAATTTTAAATTATCAAATTTTACTTATTTTATTAAAAGTTGTCATTTGTTCTTTTTAGAGGGTCTATTTGTAAATTTTGCAAAGTCAGTTTGAGGTATTTCTTTCCACGACCTGTTACATTCTAGAGATATTTTAGTCACTCCAAATTCTCATTTAATTGATCTATTCATGGCATAAAGGTTACCTCCATAGTAATTAATCCCAATCCCTTATTTTCCACCTTTTTTAGCCTCCTCAATAGGTCACATCGTCACTTTTATTTCGACCGTTCGATCAATTTTTTTGTCGAATCTTAATCATTTATTTTCTCAAATTTATTGATATTTTATGGCATTATTTATGTGGTTATTAAAATATAAGCATATGATTGGTTGAATTGATGTTTTGTCTTCCATACCCGATTTAGTGAGAATCGTTGTGACTTGTGTGTTTGTTTGTGACCATCAGATTTTAATCAGATAGTTTCAATGAATGATTGTGCAAAGTTATGTTCAATTATTAAAACCAATATTTAATGAAGAGTTCATTCATTAAAATATAAATAATATTTCTTTTCTTCTTTAAAAATTAGAATTCTTAATGAAATATTTTATTTCTTATATTAAAATCATCAAATATAAATTTGTTAGAATTTTCTCTTTATTTTGAGTTCCATATTGTTATTCCAATATTTTTCTTGCTAAAATATGTGAATATAGATTATATAAAAGAAGATGTACAAATTGATATGCTCATGAAATTATATTTTATACCTTATTTTTATCTATTTTTGAGTATTCTCAAGAGACCTATTTTCAATTTTATCTCGGCCGTTATATCAATTTTGTTTTTTAAATCTTAGTTTTTATTTAAATTATTATCACAGTATCATATCACATGTACCAATAGTTAATGAAGAATTCACTCATTAAAATATAAATAATTTTTCTTTTATTTTTTAAATATTATAAATCTTAATGAAATATTTTATTTCTCATGTTAAAATCATCAAATATAAATTTGTTGGAATTTGCTCTTTATTTTGAGTTGCATATTCTTATGATTCCAAATTTTTTTCTTGCTAAAATATGTTAATATAGACTATATAAATTGACTTATACCTTATACCTTATTTTTCATCTCTCTTTGAGCATTCTCAAAAGACCTGTTGTCAATTTTATCTCGACCGTTGGAGCAATTTTTTTGAAATCTTAGTTTTTTATTGGAATTATTATCACAATATCACATAAAGACATATTGTTATGATTCCAATTTCATTTTTCCTTAATAAAATTTGTGAATATAGACTATATAAAAGAACATGTAATAAAATGATAAGCTCATTTACTCTTATCATATTCTTTTACACTCTTTGAAAATTCACAAAAGATTATTATCAACTTTCTATCCGCTGTCGAATCAAAAAAATTATCAAATCTTAGCTTTTAATTTTAATTATTATCATAAAATCACATGATTAGTTAGATTAATGTTCAGTGTCATTTCTTCGTTATGTGAGCACTACCATCTCAAACAAAATTTCAGAATATTGAAAACTATATTATATTACTTAATGTATAACGGGTTTCATAATTACATGTGTGTAATCCATACCATTTTAACATCTAAAAAAATTAGAAAAAAAGCGGTGACAAATTTTTGAAGAAAATGAGTAATGTTATATTTTCCTATATAGTATACATATTTTTTCAATATATATAATATTAAATAATTATTATTTTTTATCTTTTTTAAAGTTAATCATCTATAATTTAATCTTATGTAGTTTCAACTAAAATCTTCGAAATAAATTATCTTGCATTTTATTTTTTCTGATCTCATTCATCTAAGCTTGATTAATACTTAATTTATTTTTCTAATATAATATGTCAAGAAATAATGGCAGAATAAAATCAAAGACAATAATTTTGAATTATCATGTATTATTTATGTACTATGGATTCACAACTTTAATTAGATTTAAGTTACTATTAAAATTGAAATACTCGCCGCGAAACGTGAGCATTTTGCTAGGTTTTAAAGGGGTGGGGTTCAATTGCCGTCATGCGTGTCATTAAAACTTGCTTTTAAGTGGTCTTTTCATGTTACACATTGGTAACAGATTCTCTTAGCTTATAAATGGCTATAGCTCATTACACCATTTTATGAGAAACACAATCTTTTGTCAAATAAAAATCATTTTTATCTTTTTATTCATATCAAGGCGGTTGAGACCATTTTATTCTAGATTTTTCTACCAGTTATTTGTGTTTGAGAAGTACCTTTTTGTTTTTTTTTTCTTGATTGTGTTGATTTTGATTTTGTAGGTACAAATTTAAGTGAATAATCATGAAAAATCAATTGAACTTAACTTTTATGCTAATAGCAATTTTGGGTTGGAGTAGTACTCTGCTTTGCACATCATCCACATTTATTAAGTTTTATTTGTGTGTTTGATGGTGTGCAGATTCCAATTCTCATTGGGTCCATTATTTGTGTGTATGAATGTCATTGTGCTCAACTTTTTTGTCTCAATCCTCATTAAATTGTGTTAGTCCATGTTTTGAATTTCTAATTCATGTTTAAAATGAGAGACCACATCAGAAACATGTTTGATGAAATGCCTTAGGGATGAATGGAATTTAAAGCAAGATACCAAAAAAAATGCAAGAATTGTTGTAATTTTTGAGGTCTTTATTCAAAATAAAGTTAAATATTACTATATTACCTATTTTTGTAAAGTTTAATAATTTATATTATACTATGATGTTATTTGTTTCATATCAATTTCTCATTATAATGGTGAAAGAAATATAGAGAAGAAAAAAAGATGTCTCTATAATTATGGAAATCAGGATTAATTAAACATTTTCTTTAATAATGCAGATATTTATATGAAAATACAAATATTTTTATTCATCATCTCATGAGAGAGCATTTTGGTCATTTATGAAAAATTTCTTTCTATATTCAACAATATTTCAATCTCTATCTCCATCATCTTACCAAACACTACCTACCATTTTAGGGTTAAAAAAGGACAACTCCTTATCCCTACAAAATATTATCCCCATCTTATCTTGTTGCGAAACGGAGCCTTATTATATTTATAATTTGATTTGACATACATATATATTGTTTTGACAACTCCATGCCATTTATTAAGGTCTGTATTGTGGTATTATAACTTCTCCTCCTAAACTACAAATATATAGTGTATTAATTATTTTAGTTACATTTTTTTTTGTTGTATGTCTGTATGCTAATTGGGATAGGTTGTTTTGACAACAGACTTATTCGGCTAATACATAACAATATTGACTATAAAAACTGATAATTCAAATTTTAACCGTATAAATGTAATATGTATGTTTTGAATATGTTGTTGATCAATTTTTTTAAAAAAATAAAAAATAATATCATTACTATCATGTATCATCAAAATTAAAAGCAAATTTGTAGAAAAAAAATATATATATACATATTTTGATAATTTTTTATAATGCATAATGTTAATGATATATATCTCCAATTCTTTTGAAAATTTGACTACAACATACATAATCATATATATATTCCATCCGTATAACTGTTCCTAGTGATATGTAAGATGTTTATAGAGATAAATATACTTTAAGTATGAAGCAACATATCCTCATAAACATGCCAATAATTAATATAGTATGACATAATATTATATTATATTATACTATATTATATTATATTATACTATATTATGTCATATTATATTATATTATATTATATTATATCATATCATATCATATTATCTTATATCATATCATATCATATCATATTATATTATATTATATTATATTATATTATATTATATTATATTGTATTATATTATATTATATTATATTATATTATATTATATTGTATTATATTATATTATATTATATTATATTATATTATATTATATTATATTATATCTAGGGTTTCGAATTAAACACCTAGGCTAACCATCACCTTGCAGCGGATCACACATGTGGAGGATTCCAAAAAGAACAAAGAAAAAAACTACTGAACTAGAGGAATTAGAAAGAATTTTTGCCGTACCGGTTCATACCAACCGACAATACAAGAGAGCTTACAAGGACCGAGTCCGTTCTCTTCCCCTTCTCTCTCTCTCTCTCTCTCTCTCTCTCCACTTTTTCTTTTTCTTTTTTTCGGCCGCTCAAATGAAGCCTCGAAATGGGCCAAAATGTTCAGGGGAGCAATTCAAACCCCAAAAGCACATTATGTGCATTTTACACAAAACCCCCTAACCTTTTTCTTATTTACAAAATTTAATAAGAAATGGCCCAAGGCCCCGGAGGGAGCCCAACACTTTATACAAAGATTTAATATTTCAATTTATATTGATGTTCATTTTTTTTTTTTTCAAAGTAATTTTAATTATGGGCGTTATGGATTGGAACTGACGACAACAAATAATAATGGAAAATTCAATTAAAAGATATTATTAAAAAATAAATGCACTTACAGTGTAAAATGTTATGATGGATTTCAGATGGAGAACCATTCAATAAGTCAAGAATCTATCTGATAAGGATTACATATCTAGTCAAAAAATCCCTGTGGAAATTATCTTTTACAAGAAATTAGCAAATCTAACAGTTCATATCATCATGTCATCATGTATAAATCACTTTTCTTTTCTAGAGAATTGAAATTTCTAATATCTACCCAAATAATTCTAAGCTAAGAATCTTTATGCAGTCAAGAGATTCACATTAATAAATAAATGAATTATAAAACATTTAGAAATGAAATTATTTTATTTTAAAAGAGCTCAAGCTCTTACAAATTGTTTCAATGTGAAGAGGAATTTGGTTGGTAATATGAAAAAGTTCTAGTTATTTTACACTCATTGCTTCTTTTGTGCTGTTTGTACTTTTGTAATGATTGTTGTCATTCCTCATAAAATATAACGAATTCTATAGAAAAAACATATACATTGGCTTTCATCATTTGTCTTTTATTTTCATAAATGGAACAAGCTCAAATGTCCTGCATCCGAGATATCAATCAATCAACAAAAATAATTTACAAAGAAACAGCAAAAGAAAAGAATAAAGAAAGTGCAAAAAGGAAAGGGGAAAAAACTGGAAAGCAATAATACAATTACCCCTCACTGACAAACACATTTTTGTTTATTACAGCCAAACAAATCCAATCCGCAGAGTTCTTCATGTATTTTTGCGCAAAACCGAGATTTAATTGCGAGTTTTTTCAGGCACATATAAGCCGATAATTCTATCGTAGATATTTTGAACAGGTCGTGCATTATACATCATATCCTGTATATATATGCAAAATTACACACAAACTTAAGAACAAATAGTAAAAAAAACATTCAAAAATATAAATGGTTTCTAGAATAAAGAATGTCATGGTTTCAGTTCTTCAACTCAGTACTGGTACTATATGCTCGTGCAACTCCATGAGTATAATCTAGACCAGAATTGTTGAAAAAAAGAATATTTTTTCCTTGCTATTTTTTTATAGTAAATTTTATACTTCCTTTTTATTGTGTGAATTTTAGCTGCTATTAAAGTGCCAAAGTGGTACAATCCTATATATTATCTAGTTTCTGTTATATTATTTCAATAAACTTGAAGGTAATTAATTTATTACTTACATCACTGACAGCTTCTTTCAGCAAATTAACCTGTTCCCTTGATACACTCTTAACCTGTCAATAGTAAATAATATACAGTTTCAAATTAGAACATCAAATTTGGCAATAAAATGACGAGCTACACATATTAAAATGACTTATTATATAATATTATTTTGATACACACTAAATAATCAAATAGATAAGTCCTACTTAATTTATAAGTATTAACCATTATCTCGCTAACATTAATTACCAAACTATTTATATGATGCAAGTACTTTAATTCAAGAAAAGAACAAAACAAGAAAAATGCCAATAGCTCATGGTCCAAGTGGTAGAGTGTAATGCTTGTGATTTCAAAGATTGTGATTTCAAATTTTATGACATCATCTTTCTTTCTTTAAAGATTCAAGAAAAAAAAACTCTCTCTCTTTAAAGAAGAATACAAGAATTATTGTCCTAAAAAATACAAAACAAAAAAAATTAAAAACACATGACCAACCTTTTTAACAATTGTCCAAATTAACCCTTCTGTACAAGGAGGGGTTGTAAGAGAACCGATGTATCTGTAGTATTTTCTGCTTCCTCTTTTGATTTTACTCGCATCCACGAGTCCAATTTCCTCTTCTTTTCCTGTTGCATCTGCAACTTTCTTGATATATGGCTCCATCTACATTAATTCAAGGGACTAAATATTAACAAATTTCTTGATACTAATAATTAGTTATATTAGTCAAATTAACCATTACACATGAACATCAATTAATAGATGAATAAATCTTCTATAAAAAACAAAATAAGTTGAATGAAACTAAAATTTTGAGTTCTTTAAACCTAAACAATACCTCAGCTAGGAATGGATCAGGAAGACCATACTGATACAAAAATCCGATGACCGCAATTTTTCCATCAGTGCTCGTGTGAACCATGTGCATCTCCATTTCATACCTATCAAACAAATACATTGTTTTCATTGATTTTCTTAATCTTAACTAATCAAGGGTTTTGTAATATTATGAGATGATTAAGGAAATAATGACCTTCTTCCATTAATTGTATGCTCTGATGGAGAATGCCAATGCAATTGAAGGAGATTGTAAGTGGTTCCCTCGATTCGGATACTTCCCGCATCCTCGTCCCATTTTACCTATACCACACAAAAAATAAAGATAATTATAAAAATGAAAAAGCAAAAAAATACATGATAAAATACAAGTATATCATGTTTACCCCTGCAAAATATCAAAATATCATGTTTACCCCTATAAAACATAAAACATATCATGCATACCTCTACAAAACAATACTAAATATCATTCATACCACATATCATGCATACCTCTCATCATAAGCTTTTACTTGTACATGAATTTATGGTAAAGATATTCTGTAGAAAGAGAGACAAAATATTCCTACTTAATTCAATTAGTTGGTATATATGAATTTTAACCCTAATTTCTAGTATCTCAAGGATAGATAATCATTCCTAGGTGAAAATATGTAATGTTGATATTTCTCATGTTTTATAGGGGTATTCATGATATTCCTGTTTTAGATTGGTATACATGTCACTATGGAATTCCACAATTCCACCTAAATCGTACTATAAACAAAATATGAACTCTTTCCTAAGGAAAATAACTTCTTCGTTACCTCTATGTCGTGGCCTCTATTATTTATTGTTGCCTTGGCGGGCTGGTAGGACCGAACCAACCGCCCCAAATAAGGCTGCACTTGAACTCGTTCATTCAACAAATCGATTGGAGATTGTGCGTGACCTGTACCGCAAATTGTCCAATTTGTGTTTAACTGTCCCCAATGTTCTGGCCCGTTTTCTGTGCCGGGTGTATAACCAAAATCTATAGAAAAGAAATAACAATTAATATGTGGGTTGATTAGATGTTAATTATATTATACAAAGTGAGTTTAAGAGTATTGTGTGTGACTTGTGTGGTAAACATATTGTATTGTGACTTAGGTTTTAATGAAATGAGCCGAGCACCTCTATCTAAAGAGTGCTTCATTTAAAAAATATTAGATGATGAGAAGAGGGAAGAGAAAATTCAAAGATACCCTTCCAAAAACACAAAATATCAAAAAAAAAATATTGCGAAATTACAAGCATAAAGTTTTACAAGTTTGATAGATTTTTAATCCGAATGGTAAAATTAATGCATACCAGTTTCCTCTGATGAGGTAAAGGTGACAGAGAAGAGCAAGAGAGAAAGAGGGATTGTGAGAAATGAAGAAATCATATTCAAAATTGGCTTGTTAGGTTAGGAAATAGGTATGATTTTGTTTATACTCTTTTTTAGGAAATAGTTGGGGGTATTTATAGGGGTGAGGTGATCTGTATGAATGGTTATTTTGGATTTAATTTATTGATAAATAAAAAATGTAATTTCTTAAAAAATAAAAGTTTAAGGAGTCAATACTAAAATGTGATTGGAGGAGCATAATGTGGTTCGAAGAGGAATGAGAATTAGAGTAAACAAATATATATTACAAAACTATATGAGACTGGACTGAATTAGAGAATATATTAGAAAACATATTATATGTTAAAATATTAAGTGCATTTTTCATTTATCAATATTATAAGTTACATAATTTTTAGATAATAAAATTAACCACCTACCTTATGTTTCATCCTCTTTAGAATTCTTTGAAGAGTCAGCATCATCTCAATTATTTATTCTTTTAGATAAAAAATATGGTTACATCTAGATTATCGAATTTTTCACTAATTATGATTTATTGTGTCATATTTATGTCTTATATTAACATGTATAACAACGGTTGGTGTTTTTAATGTTTCTTATTCAATGGTTGATCGCATGAGAATATTTAAAGTTGCTTCTGGTTGCCAGATCTGAATTAAATGATTTCAAAAAATCATGATTCAAACCTATGTTCAAATATTAATACAAATAGAAATGAAGAATTGTTGAGAATCCCTTCATTTTGGATCTTTTGAGTTTTTAATATAATTTTGTAATTTTAGAAAAGTAAAGGGGACATTTTGCAAAAGTATGCATAAATTCACATGTTTGTCCAGAGAGCATTTTGCTCTTCGTGCGTGGCTCATTTTGGTTTAGCGGACAAAAGAAAAGCAAGGAGAAGAAAAAGAAAGGGAGAAAGAAAAAGCAAAGGGACGAGAGAGAGAGAGAGAGGAGGGGCGGCTCCGTGATTTCGATTGCCCTAGCCATGTTAGTAATATGCTTCAAATATTTCTCTAAAATGTTGCCCCTACAATAAAATGCAAACAAAATTTTCACATCTTTTTTGCTTCAAATATTCCTCATCAACAATCAAATCGTTCTTTCTTGTTGATTAATCAAATTGTTGGTTCTTGTTTCTTGTTGATCAACAATCAATCAATTTTTTTTTTGTCGCTTTGCATCAAATAATTTAGAAACCAAACGAGCAAGGCAACAAGCGATCTTTCAAGTTCACAATTTTTTTGCTCTTTTTGCCTATTTTGAAATCTAGAATTTTGCTTACGAAACTGCTTTGCATTTTTCATCTTTTCAATATTTTTCTCTCTTTGACAATTTGTCGAACACCTTATTTGCGTGAAAAAAAATATGTTAGATGAAATATAATACAACTAAAACTAGAAAAAAAAATGAAAAAATAGAACAGTAAAAATCAGAAATTGAATAGATAAAAATAATATAAATTATAAACTAATATATATCTTGTATGCTTTAGGGATGAAAATTATGAAGTGGAAAAAAGAAAAGTTTGTATATTTCTCTCAGGCAGCGTACCTTTCTACTTTTATCTTTGATATTGTTTTCTTTTTCTTTTTCTTTTTTGTAGCTTTTAGAGTAGGTTGAGTGTGCAGGTAAGGAAAGACAACTTTTGTATTTTTTGTCTCCATTTTTGAATGAATCATGCATCTTCCGTTCAAAATAAACAATGGATTTAATTAAAAAAGACATCTCCAATTAATTGAAATGAAGGTAGAATTACTCATTTTCTTTGTGTGTTTTCACACTGGCCGAAATTCAATCTTTCTTATAGGAAGTAAGTATAATACAATATATAACATAGTTGCTCTTTGCCTAATGGATGCTCTAGCCCAAAATCTTATTGGGCTTGTTATCGGGCCGGGTCTGGAAGTGAGCCTCTCTATTTGATTCTCGTTAGCTCTCTCAATCGCCGGTTGGTACGAATCGGTACGGTGAAAAACTCTCTATCTCCTCTCTAATACTGCGCATAAGGTGTTCGACAAAAGTTTCGAATAAGAAATTTTATGTGTGTGAAGCATCCCTGTTCTTTGAAGAGTCAACTTCATCTCAATTATTTATTCTCCTAGATTAAAAATATGATTATATCTAGATCATATAACTTTTCACTAATTCTGATTTATTGTGCCGTATTTATGTCTTATGCGAACATGTATAACAATGATTCGTGTTTTTAGTATTTCTTATTCTATGGCTGATCGCATGAGAACATTTAAAGTTGCTTCTGGTTGTCAGATCTGAATTAGATGATTTCAAAAAATCATGATTCAAACCTATGTTTAAATATTAATACAAATAGAAATGAAGAATTGAGAATCCCTCCTCATTTTGGGCCTTTTGGGCTTTTAATGTAATTTTGTAATTATAGAAAAGTAAAGGGGACTTTTTGCAAAAGTGTGCATAAATTCACATGTTTGTCCAGAGAGCATTTTGCTCTTGGTACGTGGCTCATTTTGGTTGCACGGCCAAAAGAAAAGCAAAGAGAAGAAAAAGAAAGAGAGAAGAAAAAGCAAAGGGAAGAGGAAGAGGAAGAGAGAGAGAGAGATAGAGAGAGGAGAGAGAAGTGAGGCTCTCTATTTGATTCTTGTTAGCTCTCTCAATCACCGGTAGGTAAGAACCGGTACGGTGAAAGACCCTCTAGCTTCTCTCTAATTGGTAGGTCTTTTCTTTATTTTTTTGGAATCCTCCGAGTGTGTAATCCACCGTGTAGATGATGTGTGTATCCTAGAGTTTGATTGTAACCCTAGAAGAAGATTTTTATTCTTGTATTGTCGTAAGCGGTACGGTTGGTACAAAAGTTAATTAATACAAAGAAGTTTTCCTTAATTCATGTCTTTGTGGTTTGTGTATTCATTCCCTTGCAATATGTGTTGAATCGGTTAAAGTTTGCGGTGTTTAATTAAGTGCTTGAGTTAACCAATAAATACCGCGCATAAGGTATTCGACAAAAGTCCTGAATAAGGAGTTTTGTGTGAAACACCCCCATTATTCCCAACAACTGGTATCAGAGCCGTCGTTCGTGCGGGATAAGTTTGTCGTTAAGCAAATGGAGGAAGAAAGTAATGGCAGTACGCGTGAAGAAACTTAAAGATACGTTGGATGAGGATTGGAAGAAAACAAACCGAAAAAAGATTGCGTTGATACGATAATGGATTAATGATAGTGTGTTTCATCATGTGTCGTTGGAGACTAATCCTCACATGTTGTGGAAGAAATTGGAGAGTCTTTTTGAGAGAAAAACCGCTCAAAATAAGGCGTTTTTGATGCGGAAGCTTGTGCATTTGAAATACACGGGTGAAAGTTCGGTGTCGGAACACTTGAGCAAGTTCCAAGATTGAGTAAATCAATTGGTTAACATGAAAATGAGTTTGGATGATGAGGTGCAAGCTTTATTGCTATTGAACTCCTTGCCGGACGATTGAGACCCGCTCGTTGTATCGCTTGGCAAATCCGCGCCCGATGGCCAATAGTATGCTAAATGAGGAGTCCTGGAGAAGAGAAAATGGTCTCTTCGGAGTCCGATGTGTTTGTGCTTAAAAGATGAGGAAGGAGCGAATCAAGAAACTCGTATAATGCAGACAGCCATGACAAGCTTGCGAGAAAGTCAAGCTCTCGTAAAGGAATTAAATGTTAATATTGCGGTAAATTGGGCCATATTAAAAGGGAGTGTAGAGTATGGAAGAAAGAGACGGGAAACGATGAAAGAAAAGGTAGTGACGAGAACCTCGTGGTGGCGGTTGTATCCGATAGTGATGTAATAGTAGCGTGTGATGATGGTTTCGTCAACCGCATATGCCAAGATACTACATGGGTAGTAGATTCGGCCGCGTCTTTTTACATCATGTCGAGACGTGATTTCTTTACATCTTAGCCCAAATGAGACTTTGGGTGCGTAAGAATGGGAAATGGTTGGCAGTGTAGGGTTGTTGGCATAGGAGATGTGTGCTTAGAAAGTGAGGTTGGGTATAAGTTGTTGCTCAAGAATGTGAGACACGTGCCAGATATTTGGATGAATTTACTATCGACCGGTTCTCTTGATGATGAAGGTTATTGTAGCCGTTTCGGTGAAGCGAAGTGAAAACTCACCAAAGGGTCTCTTATCGTCGCACGTGGTGCAAAATTAAGCACTCTTTTCGTAACGCACGCTAAGTTATGTGCAAAAGTGAATACGATAAAAATCACCTCAATGAAATTGACGAATTTGCGGCTAGACGATAAGAGCGAGACGGGTGTGAAAATCCTCGCTAGAAAGAAGATGGTGAGTAGCCAAGGTGTGACATTTCTTGATGACGAGAAGGGTAAGGGCGAGAAGCCGAAATATAGTTACCCGAAAGTCAAGTTTCATTCGGGCAACACATTTTCCGATAATGAATTTGGTTCATGTGGGAAATGGTGGATGCCAAGAAATAAATTCGGGAGCAAAACGTGACGACGGTACAAAACCGCCACAAGTCTCGCAAGAAGCGGTACCGGTGCGAAGTTCAATCCGCGAAAACCGACAATTCGGTAGATGCCGCTCTCACGAGAATCTGCTGCTTACCGATGCTAATGAACCAGAAAGTGAGAAGAATGATATGTCGCATGAACGTGATGACAAGCGTGGAGGGGCGATGAAAAAAGTGAGTAGTGATGTGCATTGCGAGCTAAGAAGTGAGGAGAGAATCCACATCGATGGAAATAAATCCGATGTGATGAGAAATGTATTGCCCGCTAAGAAACTTCTAGCGTGTAGAGAGAAAGCGGATGAGGCAACTTCTTCGCATGAGTCGGAAGAGGGAGTTTGTTAAGAATCACTCCTTATTTTGGTGACGGTGTTATGTCCTAGGCCAAAGTGTTTGTGACATAGGTTTACGGATTGAATTAAGAACATTATATATATTCTAAGATATTTCATGTAATATGTGCGTATAGGTTATTTTAATATAATTAAAATAGACCATAAATATGCAATTCAGTTTTATGTCATCAAAGTGCGTGACTTTGATTGTAAAACTATAAAGTGTTATGAATGCTATTCTAAATCGTCCCTAGTTATTTATAGGATATTTGTGGAGAAAAATATACTTGTGGAGACAAATAAATATATATTTATAGACAAGCTATAAATGTACGTCAGTATGTTAGTTGACTGATGATCATGTTTTACTGATCATGGATAAAGAGTTATCAAGTCATTAACGTAGATATATGTTAGAAACCAATTACTGGACTGACCCGCTATAAGAATGCTACATGTTTTACGTCATTAGCGATTCTTGTAACTTAAAGTATTTATAGTCCTTTGACCTGAGTTTGTCTCGGTTCCCAACATGAGATATTATATACTTTAACATAATCTAATGCTGTCTTTAACCGGGTAGTCATAAAAGTTATGATAAAGTATATAATGAATCATGTAGAGAGATGAGTGCAATCAAGACGGGATTTGTTTCTCTCATAAATGAGAGAGATATCTTTAGGCCTCTTGATGAATCGAACTGAAGAAATCCATGGTCATGGTCAAATAAATTAATAAGAGGTATTAATGTCATTTGTTTTGTTCAGTTTAATTGGGAATCAAGAAATATTAATCGATTATTATAAGTATGACGTATTACATGCCTTATGATCGATATAGATAATACATGATTGTTGATTAGGTAAATCAGATCACCGATATTCACTGAATTTGGGTAGCTATGATGGCTTGCTAGAGTCCGCTCATGATTTGTAGATTGTCAAGTCTATTGCCAACATTAAGTGAACCTACAGGGTCACACACAATGAACAAACTAAAACGGGCACAGAAAATCTTGGCGACTTATATGATGAGTTGCATAGAAATGTCAAAAAATGTATTGTCATCTTATGTGATAAGATGTGATACATATATATATATATATATAAGGACCATGGACACAAAAGATCAAGTTATCTAGAAGCGTCTAGATGATAACATATGAATAATGATGAAGGATGTCATACACATCTCTTGATGTGTTGAGAGGCAACTCTTTACCCTTATATAAGGATATAGAGGTGTCCAAAATTCTGTACTAGATCATTCTCTTTCTCTAATTATTTCTCATTCTCTTTTGTGTGACAAAAGAGAAATCTTTTTGTATGACAAAACAACGAAATGGTGCTTTCTTTTTGTATGACAAAAACGAAAGAGTGTGATTATATGAGAGGAATTATACATTTTTGTGAGATAAAATAAGAAGAAAAAGATTTTTCTTGTGCAAGAGAAGAATAAGCGTACTAGCATATGTTGTTCTTCTTCCCATTTTAAGAAATTTGTTCGTGTGGATACCGGTAGAGGCATTCGTACTTTCAGCGCTTGTGATCTGTTCGGCCTAAGATGATGACCACGGGTTATTGAGAGTTTCGGTGGAGATCGGCGGACGGATAATCGGTTTGAACGGTAACCAATTGAAAGGCGCTTGATGACACTCATGGTTGGAGCACGGATTAAGAGTAATTCAAAAGGTATCTTTAAGTTTTATTTCTTTGATTTAACCGATACGCACGGATTTTGGGATTGATTTTGGACAATTTTTTATTTTCCGTTGTGTTATGCACGTCTGAAACCCAGCATTTAGGCCTTTTGAGCTTTTAATGTAATTTTATAATTATAGAAAAGTACAGGGGACTTTTTGCAAAAGTGTGCATAAATGCACATGTTTGTCCTGAGAGCATTTTGCTCTTGGTGCGTGGCTCAGTTTGGTTGAGCCACCAAATGAAAAGCAAGGAGAAAAAAAAGAAAGTTAGAGAGAAAAATCAAAGGGAAGAGAGAGAGAGAGTTCTTGTTAGCTCTCTCAATCGCCGGTTGCCGGTTGGTATGAACTGGTATGGTAAAAGACTCTCTAGCTCCTCTCTAATTCGGTAGCTCTTTTCTTTGTTCTCTTGGAATCATCCGAGCGTGTAATTCACCATGAAGGTGATGTGTGTATCCTAGGGTTTGATTGTAATCCTAGAAGAAGATTTTTATTCTTGCATTATTGTAAGCAGTACGGTTTGTACTGAAGTTAATTAATACAAAAAAAGTTTTCCTTAATTCGTGTCTTTGTGGTTTGTGTGTTTATTCCCTTGCAATATGTGTTGAATCGGTCGAGTTTGTGGTGTTTAATTAAGTGTTTGAGTTAACCAATAAATACCGCACATAAGGTGTTCGACAAAGTCCCGAGTGAGGACTTTTTGTGAAACACCCCCGTTTTTCCCAACAAGAATTCACTTTTTAAAACATTTTTTCTTCTTTAGAAAGTAGTAGTTCTTAATGAAATATTGTATTTCTCTTATTAAAATCTTTAAACATAAAGATTCTTGGATTTTTTTCTTTATTTTGAATTTCATGTTGTTATAATATTTATTTATTTTCTGGCTAAATTATGTGAATATAAATTATATAAGAGAATATGTGAAGAAAAAAGACACGGTAATGTAAAAAAATATATCTTCATATAATTAGATTTAAATAATTAGATGTTTAAAATGTAGAGAAATTTTTCAAAAACCCCCCAATCAAAAAATTCCTATCTTTTTAGATTCCTTCAAAAATCCCCTATCTTTTTAAGCTTTTTCAAAAAACCCTTAACTTTTTTTGAATTTTATCAAAAAACCCCTCTTTTAATTGTATAGTTTAAAATGACCATTTTACCCTCTATTTTATTATATATCTAAGAGAAAGTTTAAATTTGCCCCCTCAACTATTCAATAAGTGTATTTTTGGTCCCCCAACTTTTTATTAGTCTAATTTTAGCCCCTGAACTATTCAATAAGTCTATTTTTTGTCCTTCCATCCGTTAAGTACTTGCGTGTCAGTTAAACTTGATACGTAAGTAATGACATAAAATATATTCTTGACATATAAACAATAACATATTTTTTAAATAAACATGCACCACATATAGTACAATAAAAATAATATTTTATGAAAAGAGAAAAATTAAGAAAATTTATTTTTTTCAAATATTTGCCATGTCACAATTGCCATTTTGGAATATATGTCAAGAATATATGTCATGTATTACTTTTGTGTCAAATTTAGCTGGCACATAAGCACTTAACGGATGGAAGGACTAAAATAGACTTATTGAATAGTTGAGGGACTAAAATTGGATCAATAAAAAGTTGATGGACAAAAAATGAGCTATTTGAATAGTTGAGGGGCAAATTGGACTATTCTCTATATCTAATTATTATTATTTTTTGTTTATATTACAAATATTCCAAATTATATTGAAATATATATTTTTTTAACATATGTACAAAAAATGAAAAAAATAATTCAAATTTTTTTCAATATATTTTTTGAAGGATTATTATTGCGGTGGCGGAGCTTTATAGATCCAAGATTTTTGACAAAGTAGTATATATTAGTAGTGCGTAAATGAAAAAAAAAAAATATATATATATATATATATATATATGTATTTGCCCCCCTCCACCCTCACCCCCAAACTTTTCTGCAGTATTAAACAGTAGGGAAAAAAAGATTGGCTCCCAGTATTTTCCGTTAAGCTCCGCTACTATATGGTTGTATTGTTATTTTACTTCAAATTATATTTGAAAAATATTCCAAATATATTTTTTATTTTTTTGTACATATTATAAAAAATATATTTTTTTCAATATAATTTGGAATATTTAGAACAATAATCATAACACTTAAAAAAAGAAAAAGAAAATTATACTAAAATGGAAAATGGTAAAATGGTCATATTTAAAAATATAACTAAATGAGAGGGTGTTTTTGATAATATGGAAAAAAGTTAGGGGGGTTTTGAAGACGGCTAAAAAGATAGTGGGTTTTTGAAGGAATCTAAAAAGATAGGCGGTTTTTGATAATATTAAGAAAAGTTAGGGTGTTTTTGAAAAAAATTCCTAAAATGTGATGTCATGAAGATTTTTAATTTTGTATTATCAATAAATTCTATTCAAACCTTTGGATATAATCAAGAAACACACTAATGAATTAACACTGACTAAAATTATTTACTAAGACTTCAATTATTATTCATACAATCATTTGTTTATAGCTGAAAAATCATATTATCATACATGGAGCAACTATGAAGATATAATATGTTCTAAATATATCTAATTTCGTGAGAACTATTAAAATTACTTATGTTCGTCAGAATCATATGGTTTCAAATAATCATGATCTATAGCTAGATTCAAATATTAATATAAATAGAAAAGTCAAAATTCTTCTAGTAAGAGTGTTAGGCACCAATTTCTTTGAAAATAGTAGATTTACAAATATTCATTCAGACGCTAGATTTGTAATAATTTTTCAAACTAAGGTTAAATGAAAAAAAAACTTGAACATTTTACTTATTTTTTCTCTCGTATTGCTCATGCCCTCACGCCTTTCTATCCTTTCGTTCGCCTTCCACCCGCCTCATCCTCTTTTCCTTCCTTCAGTAACCAAAAGGAAGAAGATAGACATAAATGATACAAAATGCGTCCTTCGTGCCAAAAAATTGAGTTCAGGGTGGCATATCGAATCTCTCATTTCAACTACTTTTGTGCACAGCAAGATTTTTAAGAATAAAAGCTATTGGGACATGATAAATTACTTTCTTAATGCACTTCGGGTGCCCTCGGAATTTTTTTATTTTTCAGTAATACAGTATATAAAACAAAGCAGAAGGTATATAAAACCAAAAAAAAAGTATATAATATTTTTTTTGAAAGACCAATATATATAAATAAAACACAATATATAAAAAATAAAAAATAATATATATAAAAATAGGGTAATTCTACAGTGCTCCACTTTTGTGATGAACTCTTAATCGGATGGTTTTTATTAAGTTTGATGTGGAGCACCATAGACGTATTTTCCTTTTTCAAATTCAATGTAAAGGGTAAATTTATAATTACAGCTAGCTAATTATTTCCCCTTAATCTTTTCCTATCTCACGTTCTACTCCCTCTCCAGTGCATCTCTATTCATTAATATAACATTTTAATGTCATACACCATTTTAGTGACCATAATGTTGTTATTGCACGAATATAATAAATGTCCTAATATTATACAAACATGATATCAGTGCCAAGACTTCATTTTAGTGTCAGTACAAAATTATTTAATTAATACGTTTGAATGATAAGTAAATGATATTATTTAGAATTTATACATAAATAATATTTTTTGGATGTTGATAAAACAAATTTGGATAGCTACACATATCTCTAAGTATATCAATATTTTGTGAGATAGATCCGAGAATATCAACAGGTATGGAGGGAAAAAAATATGATGAAATGGAGGAGGATGGAATGGAGAGGTCATACACACATATGGAAATGAGAAATAATGGAAACGAGTTATGGGGTTATTAATTATGGAATCAATTCCTAAGTACCCAAATGCCCTTTTAATTTGAATGGTTAAGATTTAATTTATCATTAAAACTTAAAAAACAGTGGAGCACTATAGACAAGCTCATAAAAATAATACATATAATAAAAAAAATATAAAATCACAAAAATAGTATATAAGTATAGAAAAATAGTATATAAAAACAAAATATATATATTGAAAACAATATATATAAATAAAAACCAGTATATAAAAACATACTAAACAGTATACATCAGAATAATATATAACACACAACAATAGTATATAACTTAATGAGCACCAGGCGAAAGTTAATCATTGACTTGGAGTGATTTAACGAGAGACTGATTACACATTTCTCATTTATTTTTAAGAAAAAGAACAATCAATGCACACTTATATCACAAGGTGTCGGCCTTTTCTACTTAATGAGCAAATTCGTGGATTCGGTCTCTCGATGTTTCTATCGATTGGGATCAGGCAAAAAGTAAGAGTTTTGCACCAATCTAGGAGAATTTTGATGTAGCATTTGATGTTATTGCTCTAGACGGGATAATTGAGAGTCATATAAAATCCAAATAAAATGGTGATGAGACGAGGTTGGGAAGAGAAAGATCCGGAGAAGAGCAAGGCAAGATTGACTTGACATCGTATTTTTTAACAGGGAAAAGTGTTGAGAATCGACATTTTTTAAGAGAGGCTGGATGAACATGAAGCCAATAAAGAAACGGATGAACACGAAGCCAATTAAGGAACGGGATTCAAGAGAGAGAACCCAAGGTGTTAACTACCAAGGTGGTAACTAACTCTCAAGGCCCCGTTTGGGAGCAAGATAAAGATGGGATTAACATTTTGTAGGAATAAGGTTATTCCTCCTTAATCCTTCACTTTAAGATGGTGTTTGGCAAGATGGTAGACATAAAAATTTGGATATGTTGAATTTAAAAATAATTTATTTTATAAAGACCAAAATACCATTTTATTATAATTTTATTTATATGGAAATTATTGATTAATTATATATTAAGAATATAATTAAAAATTGTAATTAACTAATATAAATTAATATATATATATATATATTATTAAAAAAATGTGAAAATGTCCCAATAAAGTTTTAATTTATTTTTTAGGTAATTTTTTGTTTTTCATTTGTTTTACCCAAATTTTCTACATTTTTCCATTAGTCATTTTCTTCCAACATTTATTCATGATTAATAACATATAAAATAGTAAAATACAAACACACTCATACACCTACTTTAATAAAACATATGCTATTGTGATCTTAAATTGAATAGAAAATAATGGAGAATCTATTAATTTAATTTATTTATGGTAAAAATAATAATATTAAGAATTATTTGAGATTTGAGACTAAAACAAGTAAATATAAGAAGTGTATGGTGTTTGGGGAAGAAGAGATGAGTTGGAGGAGAGAGAATAAATCTTGGGAATGAAAAATGGGAAAAAAAATGTGTTGATTTAAGATGAGGATATTTTCGGAATAAAATGTGGAGTTAAAGAGGATATAAAGTAAACCCAACTATGAGGTGGGTTAAATTCAGGTTATTCTTTCTTATTCCTCTCTTTTACTCAGCTGTTTGGCAGGAATAGCATGGATAAATAAATTTATCCCCGGTTTATCCACTTGCCAAACAGGGCCCAATAATCTAAATATTTGCTCTCAAAATATCATTTGTCTTTCATTCTCTCCACTTGTCGAACTCATATGGAGTTTAAAAATAATAAAGAGGAAGAGGCTAATAAAGAAATTAAATAACTATCATAGAACTTTTTTTGTATATTATATATTTTGATTATAAAATGAAGGTGTAGGTTACATAACTTGTAGCCTAAATAAAGATGAGGGCTCAGGCTTCACCCTAGATTATAAAATTGAACCAAATTAAAAAAGACTCATATAAACTTTACTTCTTTTGGAGCTTAAAGCATTAAATATAAAACTTAAACGCCAACTAATTAAGACCTTGAATATATCAAAATTTATAATTAATAATAAAAAATATTATCATTTTTAAAACAAATATTGTGCAAATTTTTTATCCGTTGAAAAAGAAGCAATGAGTATTTCTTTTATTAGGAAATCTGATATGACGACGGCACTATAACACGCCGAATCATGATGGACGGTATATATACTATTTTTTCACTTTCAATATATTATTATATACTGTTTTTCTCATTCTATGTACTGTTTTCATTCGTTATGTTTTCATTTTGTTTTTTATATATTATTTTCACTCTTTATGTATATACTGTTATAAAAAATAAATTATGTATATTGTTATTATACAATAATAATATATAATATCGTCGTGATCCGGTGTACTAGAGTACCGTCGTGACATATCAGATCCCTTTTTTATTTGCTTATTATAATGTAGGCTAACATGGAGAGAATGTTGCTTTAAAAACCAAAGTTGGCATTAGGGATGGTCATTCGCGAATAAGAGCAAACCGAATAAAACCGAACCGAATAAGATTTAAACCGGACCGAACCGAATAAATATAGAACCGATTTAGAACCGAACCGAATAAACCGATTTCTTATTCGGTTGAACCGAATAAAAAATAAATATTCTTTAATTTATAATTTTTTAAGAACAAAAATTATTCTAAATTAAATTAAGAGTACAAGTAGATCAATTATACTCATGATTAATTTATTTTAAATATGATTTTTTATTTTAAAGATAAAAATTTGAACAAAACATAAAGAAATGAGAAAATAATAACGTATATCGGTTCGGTTCGGTTTATTCGGTTTTTCCAAATCAAAACCGAACCGTTTAAACCGAATAATCTCAATTTTCAAACCGAAAAACCGAACCGATTAAACCGAATTCGACCGGTTCGATTCGGTTCCCGAATAAACCGAACCATTTGTCCACCCCTAGTTGGCATTCACAAAGAGTGTTTAATAATGATGGTAAATTCCTATTTAAACCCTCATTAAGTTTCTTGTTGATAAGGAATCCAAATCAAATAAATCAAGTTTGAACCATTGCAAATACAATAAGTATACATAACAGGAAATTGTTCAGGACTAATGGTTTTTTTTTTTTTTTGAGTGGGATTCGAACCCGGGTGGGTTGTTCCACCCGTGCATGCTTCGAATCATTAGAACCAAACTTTGCTTGTACAGGACCAATGGTTTTTAAATGCTTCATAAATATATTTGCGTACATAAACAGACCAACTTAACTCGGAACTATAGATCCATTTTTGTAGTGAAATTATTCCTACCTCCTATTTATATGGCTCCTAATGGCTTCAATCTAACAGCCCAAATTCAGAACCCTATCCAGAAATTAGAAAATTAAAATAAGGAAAAGGAGATCTGATCTATCGATGAATCCCAATGGTTCCCATCTATATAACATCTCAAATCCGGTGCTCGGCACATAAGTTAATTATAATTAGAAAAACAAGGTCCTGCCTATATAACTAATACCTTTTTCTTATAAATTTTTTTTTAAAATATTTATGCAGGCTCAAGAGTGTAATGCGGCCAAAATTCAATTTACAGGCCAGATTCCTATTGTCCATCTTAGTTCAACCCAACATATAATTTCCTCTATTTAAACTTTCATTTTGCTATCCATAAGTTTCAGTTCATTTGCAGCTGGGCTCTGTTGTTCTATGACCCACTGAACTAACAAAATATATTCTTCCCATTAATAGCGTAAATAGCATATTTTATAACTATACACTTTCGAATTCTATTTTTTGTTATGTGTTTGTAAGTTTTAAATATTTTTTTAATAACAAAATGTTATTTAAGTACTATATTTTACGAAATAAATACAGTTAAAACATCATCCAGTGAAGATAGAAATTTATCAAAATTATTAAAAATATACACAACCCTAGAATCTCCATCTATTTTATAATCAAGTAGTCATCATTTTTTTTTTGTCTTTAAAAAAACCATCAAATCTAGCTCTCAAAATAACCTCTGGGAATTGATATTTTGAGCGCACAATCCTTTGCGTTGAGCGTTGAGAGAATTTTTTCTCGTTTCGTCCACCTCACAGCTGTTTCCTATTTTTGTTGACCTGACCCGTACCTTCTTCTCTTGCTACTCTTTCTTTTTTGTCCATGTTTCCCTCGTGTCTCTTTTCTTTATCTTCGTTCTTCCTGCTCCTGTCTTCCCTTTCTCCACTTAACAATCACCAAAATATAAGCTACATATAATTGATTACAAAAACCTTGACCCTTATGAAAATAACATTGTTCTGGTTATCAATCTCAATCTCAGCTCCACATTTATTTCGGGAAGAAAGAAGGTGAGGGAGTCGGAGGAGGAGAATATGCCTATGATTCCGACTGATAGCACATGCAGAAAGGGTGGTGGAAGAAGGTTAGAAGAACGGAGGGACTAGGGACGTTTTAAATTTTTCCGTTAGTCAAACAGAGGAATAAAACATTTATGCCATCATGTGTCCAAACTTAATAAATCATTTAGTTGGTTATAGTTGATATTCAATTTTCGAATTTGTGTTTGTAGCGTAATCACAATTTCTAGTTTGTGCATGTTGTTTGTTCTAGTTCAGTTTGATTAACTTTGGAATCCTTTAATGTTACTTGTTTTTGCTTCTAAAAAATACTATATATCAGACGTAGTGAGGAGTTTGGTTGTTGACCGGATTCTCAATTTTAGTTCTATCAATATCTCTATCGATTGAGGTCAAACAATTTGACTGCGGCCTCTATGCTATATACCAAATTCTCAGAAATGAAAATGAGAGAGAGACATGTGACCGAGTTAGACTGAGGAAAATTGGGCGAAGAGAAAAAAGAGTAAGGGAGAATAATAATCCATTTTTTTCTCAGTTAGGATGATCGACATGAAACTAACCGCGGAAAGAAGGGATTGAGAGGAGAGAGAAAGAAAATGGTGAAGTATTAATATGGGGATTGAGAGAAAGAGAAGGGGCAAAATGGGTATTAAGTAAAAAGTGTAAGATATTGCGCTCAACCTAAGATTTGTGCGCTCAAAATGCAAATATTATTATTTTTTAATTAAAACATCTATACTTAGTTGTAGTATTTGCACATGAGAGCATGAGAAACAAACTACGGCAGCATGATATGGTCCAAAGCGCAAATATTAGTTTTCTAATTATCTATTTCCAAGTTGCAATATTCGCACTTTCGCCCTATCATGTTGTTACTAAAAAAAATTTAAAAATATATAAAAATTTATAAAATTGAAAAAAAGAAGAAGGAAAAAGCACATACATCTAAAATCAGTTTATTTCACCATTGATGGTGAAGAAAATGCTAGATTTGAAAATATTTTGATTTGGAGGTTAGATTTAAAAATATTTTAGTCATACAAACAACTCTAAGGGTGATGATAATTACAGGCAACAATATTGTTATTTACAGGCCTATCTTTCTTTGAGACAATTTTGCACCTACTTTTAAATGGAAATCAAGTAATTAGATATTTGCAATTATATATTTCCATATTAACCTCATCCCCTACCATTCTTTCCTTCAGAAAAAAAATGGAAACATGGAAACAGGAAAATTAATTATCTTGTCAAATTCACTCACTCCAAAACTTTTGAAGACTAGAATTAATTTTATTCACGGATTTGATTGCTTGATTTAACAAAAAAAGTTTATTTGAAATTATTATGTTATATAATTTTTTTTCTTTGAATTTGCTTTGTGATTACGTAATATATTGCTATTTGTATTTTACTAAGCCATTATTTGTTTACATGGATAAAAGTTGTAGACAATTTTATTTCTTTAAATCAAATTATAAGGTTGAGAAATGGTTAATTTATGTTCTAAAAGACAAATATATATATATATATATATATATATATATATATATATATATATATATATATATCCTATTAAATGATAATTAATAACATAAATATACTTAGGTCGTATTATTATTATTATTATTATTATTATTATTATTATTATTATTATTATTATTATTATTATTATTATTATTTCATCATCATCATCATCACCATCATTATAATTACTATTATTGTTATTATTATCATCATTATTATTAGTATAAATATTATTATGATAATAATAATTTTATGATAATAATAATAATAATAATAATAATAATAATAATAATAATAATAATAATAATAATAATAACAATAACAACAACAACAACAATAACAACAACAACAACAACAACAACAACAACAATAATAATAATAATAATAATAATAATAATAATAATAATAATAATAATAATAATAAACAATATTGAATATGTTTAGAAATGGAATTTAGATCTGGCCCGTTTAGATCCTAGTGAATCTATTTGTAATTATTACTTCCTTCATATATAGTATTAATCAAATGATGATAGTTAATTACCAAAAAAATATTAATTAATTATAATTTACCATTTAAAATTAGGGACAAAATCCTCTAAAAATAAGATGGACCTGTAAATAATAATATTGTTGCCTGTAATTATCACCACCCCTAACTCTAATAAGAGAAGGATTTATTCTAGCCTTTTATAGTGCGAAATAATAAATGCTGCGAGAAGTTAGGATTTGTTTGTTTGTTTGTTATTTTTAGAATCTCTAAGATTGGAACTATACTTGAAAGGTGTGATAATTATGTGGAGAGGTTAGGGTGCTGATTTGCATAAAATTCTAAATAAAACGGTAAAATATAATTAGAAGACTGAAAAACACAACACATCACATTAAAACAGAAAAAAACATGAACAATTAGAATAACATTTTATTGATTCCATTCCAAAAATTATTATTATTATTATTATTATTATTATTATTATTTCACTTAATAATTATTTTTTTTGTTGGATTTGTTGCAGGCAGTGAAGAAGATGGGAATGTTGAGATTATTCACGAGAGGGCTCCCGCTTCGCAGCGTGATGATTGGTACTCTCACGGGCACTCAGTGTGGCATTTACGACGCTTTCAAAGTCATGGTCGGCTTGTAAGTCCTCGTCCCCTTTATAATAAATTAATTATTTTCGTAACAAGTTCTCCGAGTTATGTTGGGCATATAAGTGTCATCTCTTTGTTTTCCTAGGGGGTAGTGATATCGACAGGAAAAATATTACTTGCTAGGGATAAATATGTCACATTTTAGATTAATTTTTCCTGTATCAAGTAATATTCTTTCTTGTCGATATCACTACCTCTAGTATGAGTTTTTTAGGGATTGAAAATTGGGCATCGATGGATCCAGTTAATTTTCCCACCCCTTTATTTTTCAAAGCCTTTTGAGTAATCTCAAGAGGCCATATCACATCAATTATTTCCTCCCTTGGATTAAATAACATGGTTATATCTACACCATTGAATTTTATACTTTTTCTGATTTCTTGTGATATTATTTATATATCATACTAACATGTACAATAATGATTGCTGGTTTTGGTGTTTGCTATACTATGCCCAATTAGGTGAGAACAGTTAAAGTTATTTATGATCGTTATATTTGAATCAAATGGTTCTAATGAATCATAGTACATACTTATGTTCAAATATTAATGTAAAGAGAAATGAAGAGTTCATTTATTAAAACATATTTAATTCTTTCTTTTCTTCTTTAAAAAATAATAATTCATAATAAAATATTATATTTTTAACATTAAAATCTTCAAAACTAAATTTGTTTCAATTTTCTCTTTATTTTAAATTCCATATTGCTATGGCTTCAATCTAAAAAAATTTCTCGGCGAAAGATTCAAAGATAAACTATATAAGAGAAGATACTCATGTGAAAAATATATCTTTACATAATTACATTTAAACAATTAGACGTTTAAAATATAATACAATAAATTATTCTTTTTGTATTATCAATAAATTATAAATTTAAACATTTTGATAAATTAACCCCACCCCACTATTTTTCACCTCTTTCTGAGCCTTCTCATTAAAGCATGCCATCAAATTTCTTTGGGCCGTCCGATCAAAAAAAAATTCTTTATTATTTAATTTTTCAAGTTTCTTGATATTTTATGACTATATGTGTGATTATTAATACATAATCATATAATTTATTAGATTGTTATTTTCATATTAATAATCATATGTGTGATTATTAATACATAATCATATAATCATATAATTTTCGATTTGGTAAGAACCGTCAAGTTCTTGAGTTCTCAATACAAGAAAATAATATATTAAGAAATACATTACATGAATTAATATATTGCATGTTTCAATGATATCTATGTAATTAATTTATTCATAAAATATATAACTATTGCACATCATTTTGGTAGTTAAATAAGATCAACAATGAGAAAATTAATGGTGATATCATTTTAAAAAAAACAATCATGTTATATTTTCTTATATTACAACACAACATTTTTTCTCTATGTATAATATTATATTTTTTCTTCAAACATAATGTTAAATATAGGTATCTTTTTTTTTTCTATTTGTCAAAAAAAAATGAGATGCCTTTGACTAAATCTTTTAGTGCTTCTACTAAAATCTTCGTAATAAATTGTTTTATTTTTTTCTTTTTTTCGAGTTCCATCTAAGGATGGTTATAACTTTTATATTTTTCTAAATATAATATATCAAAAGGCGACAACATAACTTCAGAGAACAACTGAAAATAAACTTAAATTGAGATTATAAAGATTAATTCACAGTGCCTTATTAAAAAATCAATTTATTCTTCTCATTACGTTGTTATTTATATAATTAATTTATAATAACATAATTTATTATATAAAGTTATCCGTCATTAATAAAATTAAATATGATAAAACATAATATAATACAAAATTATAACTAAAAATACTAAACTTACTCTACACAAATTTTCTATTTTTTTTATGTGTTATGAATCAATTTAAATGTTATTTTAATTTTTATAAATTTTTTATAATTGTAAATTTATCTATTATATACCGAAATAAATAAAAAATAAAAATATTTGCAGTGTAACGCGAGTATACAATAAATTTACTTATTATCTTAAGTTTTCTTATATTACCATCACTTTACAACATACTAAGAAAAAAATGAAAAACAAAATAGAGATGAGACAGAAATTAAAGATAGTGATATTATGTTTGTAGAAGAAAATAAACTATGTAAGAAAATATAAAAAAAACTAATATGATCACTTTTCTTAAAATATTAATTCATATTGCCATTGTTGAGTTTTTTAGTTGTCAAAATTATGTACGGTATATATACACCACGTAAATGAAAATTTCACATGTTATTAATGAAACTCAGTATATAAATTAGTATAATATGGTTCTCAACAACATAAAAATATTTTGATGTAACTATTTCACGAAATCGAAGATATAGCATGAAATACTAATATAATTGTATATTAAAATGAAAATATTCGCAGCGTAGCGCGAACATTATCCTAGTTGTATTTAATTTTGGAAAATTTTAATTGAGCATGCATTTAATGAGACTAAATGTAAAGATATATATAAATCATACATCTCATAATTTATTAAATGTAATGAAAGGATTAATTAAATGCAATGTGGAACTCTCTCTCCCTCTCTGTTTATATCTAGAAGTAATATATATCTCACATCCAAACAAGTATATTACCAATTAAGTTACTTGTTGCAGTTAGCCATGAAGTTCTACTTTAACAGTAGAATTACCCTCTCCCTGATGTTGGTTCTCTTAATTTATAGTAAGATCCTCATCAGCACCAGCAAACAAGAAAAAAAGTCACCATGCTCCGTTTTTCTAATAAAAGATAATTCACTAAAAATGTATCTTTCAACCATGCATCATGCATTGCAGATGATCCATCAGGAGTTGAAGCCGCAATATGTAGTGGAAGAAGCATATATATACATCGAAGGTGCAGGTCGAGTAGGAACTGCGCGATTATGTGTAAAATAATGGGCTACATAGGTGGATATTGTAAAGGAATCATTTGGCGTAGATGCCATTGCACGAGAGATTGTCGACGAACCAATATGTTTGGTGGTGGTTATCAAGCTTCACCACCTAGTGGTGGCAATGGTGATTATAATGGCGGCAGTGGTGGTCAGCAACATGGGTAATAAGTCGGTGATAAATATGGAGATGTGTTATAGGATAAGAAATAAGGCTATGAAATTGTGTCATGTAATTAGACGTTTGTACTTCGGGTTTAAAGCGATTCATATATTTGATGCTTAATTAATTAACTTGTTATTAAGCATTTCATATATATATATATATATATATATATATATATATATATATATATATATATATATATATATATATACCAATCCCACGAGATATAGAGGGGTATAGAAATTTGTTGAATGTACCCCCTAATTGCATATTTGGGCTCATTTGGGCTTTTATTTTTAGTATGTATTTAAGACCTTTGACATAAAGGATAAGACAAGGGTTCATTTTGCATCTCTTCATCTCTCTCTCTCTCTCTCTCTTGGCCACCATTAAAGACACCAAAAGATGCCTCGAATCCACGTCAAAATTCACGCTTCCGAGAAAAAATCCTAACAAAATTAAATATAAATAAGAGTCAAAAGTAAAGAAAGAAACTGAAAAAGAGAAAATTACATTTATCTATTATTATCTTTAGATTACAACATCTCTATTTTATAGGGTGAGATATCCTTCTATATTACAAGAATTAAGTACGTAACTAAAGCAAAATAATACAATACAATTCATCAAGTAGTGCGAGAACTTTGGGGGATTTGAGTAGTCTAGGGTTATGATTTTTGAAGGATTTAAATGGACATCCACATTAATCTTCTACTCATAATATTTCTTCTTGGATGTTCATTTTTTCATAAGAGTCAGAATTTTACCTCATTAAAAAATTTGCCGAGAAAATTCAGTGGAATAAGATCTTGTGACTAAGAGAGAAAAAGAGTGTACATCGTATAACTGTTGGTTATATTTCATAAAATTAACCAAATAATTAATTAAATAAATCATAAATTAAATGATAAATAGAATATATAAAATGAAAACAAGCCTGGTGTAACCGTGCGATCGTGTCGCGACTGCCTTAAAGGTAGATTACGCCATCTTGTGCAGGGAATGTCGTTGATCCCACCTCCAAGGTTCTACACCTGAGCTAATTCTCAAATTTCGCTCTGGTAGCACAGTCACAGAACTAAAAGCTTTCATCTCGAAAGAGATGAAGCCATAGCATTTGATTTCCCAATCAAGTATAAAATTGGAAGATAAGAATTGAGAGAGAATATTTTTCTATATTATCTTTTTGAAGACAAGAGAATATCTCTCTGTACTAGAGAGGAGGAGGGAAACGTCTTTTATAATTAGGGAGAAGAAGAGACTTGGTCAAAGAGTTTTATTTCCTCTTTACACTATTCTAACCTCCCATTAAAATCTCTTTTAATATTTTATAACTCTTGCATGAAACATCTTATGTGCATTCAAAGAGTAAAATATAACCATCATATTAAATAAATGAAATAGTTAAATATTATTATTAAAATAAAGTTTTAAAATTTATATATTATATTAAAATAATACAACAATTACTACTTCCCCTCATTATTCCATATCTTAATATATGTCTCATTAAAATCTTACTAGCTTTGGGTATAAAATCCCAATGAAGGAAAAATTACAATATTTTCTTTTAAATAAATTATTGGTTTTGAAGCTCTTCGGGAGTTCATATAAGATTTAATTTCTCATTATGTTAGGTCCAACTCAGATTTTCGATGTGCTATCCCTACTATTGGTCTTAAAAGGAGCCCCATATGATTTCTCCATCTTATGATCTCCAAGTTAAGTGCCACCTCATCTCATCATTTGTTGTGAAAAAATAGTGGTTAAATTATCATAGGGTACATTCATAACATTTTTATTGTATATTATAGCATCTTGTGTATCAAATCATTTAAAAGTTTGAGATCAGCATTTTTTGAAACAAAATGATAAAATCAGATATTGAAGATTGAAAGTACAAAATCTCATAATACCAATGTTGCAAATAGCGCACTATATCACTGATATAGCACGATATAGCTTAATTTAGTAGCTAAAAGTTGCACGCTGTAATTCTGTAGTGTGCTATTTTTCAATTCTATTATTTTTAATTCTGCATGATCCTTAGATTTGTTGCGAGTATTTTTGGTTGAATCAGATTTTGCCATCTTTATTGTATGTTTATCCAATATATTGTTTTTATTTCTAATATTATGTGATATAATAATAATAATAATAATAATAATAATAATAATAATAATAATAATAATAATTAACCTCACCTCATTATTTTTCAACTATCTTTGATCAGTGTGTCAATTCAACTCAATTGTTTCGGGCCGTTGAATATAAGTGTGGATAAATCTCAGTAATTTATTTGATCATTGATTTTCTATGACTATTATTTATGTGTAGACTTTTATGTCATGTTATTTTAGAACTATTTGTATGTATTTTTAGAAAATCACATCATCTTACATTGAAAACCTGTGTCGTTGCCATACAAATATCACTTGGATCGATTCCGTCCAATTGAATATCACTTGGGATAAAATGGATTTGCACACTTTTATGTCTCATTATTTTGCTATTTATTTTGTGTATTTTTAGAAGATAACATCACATTTTATTGATGGCATGTATTGGTGTCATTCTTTGAGTTCATGGACTGATTCCATCCAATTAAAATCAAAACACAAATATATTTTTTTCTAGAAAATTAGTTTCGTAATCTAATATTGTATTTTTTATGTTAAAAATATTATATATAAAATATGTTTAAATTTTCTTATATTTTGAATTCTATCTTGGTACGGTTCCAAATTAATTTCTCTTACTTAAGTATGTGCATATAAGTTATGTAGGAAAAAAGTTGAAAATTGGGTAAGATAATATATATTTAATATTTATATAAATAAACTTAAATACTAAGGCTCTCTTACAATATAATGTAATAAATTAGTTCATTGTAAGTTAGTAATAAATTTAATGGACCTGATATGCGCCACCGAGTTATTTGTGACAAGTATCGCCGAAATTTAGAATGATATAACAGACTTACGACAAGTATACTGATATACAAAAAAGTAGACTGAACATATAAAAAGATATATTAATATACAAAAAAATTTATTTTCAATTAGTTTTATATAAAGATATAATGGACAACTGAAATTGTATAAAAATATGAACGGTGATATTTAGGTGATGTTAGAACAGGTGATGAGAATATTTTTCCTAAAATTTAAAGAACCAATTCTCCTAGTATATGAGATTTTAGGGATTGAAATTGGGCATTGCTTTTAATGAGACTAAATGTAAAGATGGATATATATCATGCATCTCATAATTCATGAAATGTCGCGAATGTATTAATTAAATGCAGTGAGGAATTGACCCTCTCTCCCTTTCTATGTATACCTAGAAGTACTATATATCTCACATCCAAACAAGTATTTTACCAAATATATTACTTGTTGCAATTAGCCATGAAGTTTTACTTTGACAGTAGAATTGCCCTCTTCGGCTCTTCCTGATGTTTGTTCTCTTAATTTATACTGAGATCATCACCAGCAAACAAGAACAAAAATCACCCGTGCTCTGTTTTTATTGGAAATAACCCTTGCATTTGTAGAAAGTCCCCTTTATTGGAAATTTAAAAATTGAAATAACCCTTGCATTATTGAAATTGTGAAAAAAAGAAAAACCTTTATTATTTCTAAAATTGCTAAACAGTCCTTGTTGTTAGTTAAATGTTAACACATTAAGTTTTTATGCATTAATAATGGAGATTTTTTTTTGCTTTTTTACATCAATACGGGGCCTTTTTGCAATTTTGGAATAATGCATGACTCTTTATTGCAAATTTTCCTTTCTTTTTCATTAGTTTTAATTTTTATTAGGGAATTAAAAGTAGAGATAAATGCACCATTGGTCCATGCACTTTAATTGGATTGCAAATGAGTCAGTGCATCATTGATTTAAATTTTTTTATTCCTGAACCTTATAAACGTGAGCTAGGGACTAACTATATTAGTACATGGACCAGAAAGTTTAAATCAATCAATAGTAGATACTAATATGTAATCCGATTGAAGTATAGGGACTAACCGTGTAGTTATCCCTATTTCTATCTTTCTTTTTTTTTTTTTTGACTGGATTGGAGATTAGTTGTGCTAATTTGTCTTCTAATATTCTATTATTAGCATAAAAATACACTAATACAAAATTAAAAAATTATGCAATCACATTAAAACAAAAAACAAACAATGAAAATAAACATAGCTAGTTATAGTTTTCGAAAAAAACAGTGATGAAGCATTCGTGTTATTTCCTAAGTTTTTTGTGGGAGTTTTAATGATATTTTTTTTTTGAAGCTACAGCCGGCGATTGCCTTGCCGAGATTTTCATTTAATAATAAAAAAATAAAAGTTCGTACATATTGAAAGAAAATATAAAATACATAAGAGAAGAAGAAGAAAGAAACAGGGGAGCTACGTCAACTACATAATTCTAACAGAATTCTCTCCAACTCTTTGTTTGTTGAGCACTCTCCCATATTATCGTCGCTCGTGTCAGTTTTCTCGACGAGAAGACTTCTTAATTTCGCGCTTTCCATATCGACCAGCATGTGCTTAACCATTATGTATCTCATTCTTTACGGGCTTCTTTGCTCTTCCCCGCACTTTGTTCTTGCCAGAATTCCTTAGCATTGTTTGCTATGTCGGAATCCATCTCCTTTGCCATCCAAAGTTGCCGTGTAAACTCACAATGAAGGAATAAGTGTGTAGCCGTTTCTATGACGTGTTGATTGCACATTGTGTACTCTCCGTGATTCGGCCAACCTCGTTTGATAAGGTTGTCTTGGGTCATGAGCCTCCCCAATATCATTTGTCATCCAAAGAAACAGATTTTTTTGGGACATTTTATTTTCCATAATCTCACATTATCTTTAGAAGTTGTGTACTTGAGATGTAGGAGTTTGTAAGCCGACTTAGAATTGAATCTCCCATAACCTTCCACCTCCATCTCGGCTTGTCTCGTTGTGTCGTTGGATTCATCAGCGCTAGTACTAGAAAGATTTCTTGTGCCTCCGACCGTATCCCTTCATGTGGTGAAGCTAGGAATTGCCGGAAATCGATCGCACCCTCTAGAACTTGTGAAACCGTTAGCCTTTCGTTGTGAATAATACCATACATTATTGGAAAGAAGGATTTGAGAGATCCATCAAGAGCCCATCTGTCATTCCAGAAGTTGATGTTGGACCCGTCTCCCAATTCGTATGATATAGATGAAACGAAGATTGGCATAAGTTTGGATAGTTGCGTGAGAAAGAATGAGAGTGGTTGTGAGGTGGTAATAAGATCACTTGGATCGTTGAAACCATAGAGCGTATGTAGGATCCTTGCCCATTGGCCGTTTGGTTCCGTCTTCCAAACCCATAGCCATTTAAGTAATAGTGCCGTGTTTTATTTTTTAATAGATATGATCCCTACACATCCATTCTCTTTTGGGAGACAAAGCCGGTCCCAAGCGACCAAGTAATGTCCGCCCGAATATTTTTTGTCACCTCTCCACAAAAAAGTCCTTGCTATTCTATTGATTTCATCTACTAGCCACAATGGAAATAGCAATACTTGCATTTCATAGGTTACCAAGGAGATGAGGACGGACTTGATGAGAGTAAGGTGTCCACCGAAAGATAAGATTTTTCCTTTCCAACCCGCTAGTCTTTTTTGTACCTTTTCAAATATAGTTCCGTAAATTGCTTTGGACGCCCTTTTGAGTGTTAGTGGCAGTCCGAGAAATTTGAGAGAGAAATTTTCAACCTGACAATTGAATAGTGCCGGTATTGTCATTGCTAGTTCTTCCGGGATTTCAATTGCTATGCACGCACTTTTTTCCCAATTGATGTGCAATCCCGAAAGTTAAGAGAAGTTATCTAGCATTTCTTTAATAAGCTTAAGGTTCGTTGGATCGGCTTCGGCTACAATCGTGGTGTCATCCGCGAATTGTAGTAACATAGGAGGGACGAGAAAATGTAGATTAAAGAGGGTCGTTACTTATTTCAAATAGACTTGTAACACATCAACGGCTAGGTCAAAGAGCATGAGAGAAAGAGGATCCCCTTGCCTCAAACCTCGCATGTGGGTGAATGGCGTGTCTTCCCATCTATTTATCTTCAAGAAGGAGGAAGACGAATTGAGAAGGTTTCTGATCCACTATATCCACCTTGTCGGGAATGCTCTTCTTACTAGGACCATAATAAGGAAGTCCCAAGAGAGTGAGTCGAACGCTTTTTTGAAATCGATTTTAAATACCACGGACAATATTTTTTTTTTTTTTAAGAAAGCAAGCAACCTCTCGCGTATTAGCAAAAGTTTGTGTAATTTGTCTATTTTTAATGAAAGCCGTTTGCTCATGGCTTATAAGATTGTCAAGGTATGGTTGAAGTCTTGTTGCTAACAATTTAGAAATTATTTTAACCGGATCATTTATGACACTTATTGGACGAAAGTCATTCATGAGTGTGGCACCCTCTTTTTTTGGGATTAGAATGATACACGCTTGATTAAAACGCCATAAATCGAGACGATTATGATAGAAGTCATTTATGAGAGGCATTAGATCCTCTTTAATGTCTTCCCAAAACAATTGAAAGAACTTCGAGGGAAGCACATCTGGTCCACTCGCCTCCCCCCTTTTAGTGCGTTGACTGTCGTTTTAATGATATTTTTAGTTATGCATTCGGATAGATTAACTATTGTAGCATTCTGTGTACTAGTATAGGGGGTATCTAAGTATTATAGGATAACATAAAGTTATTCCTTGCCTAAGGGCTTGTTTTAAAAACATAAAATTATTCCTATCATTTTTATTTTTATTTTTGTGCATATCATTTAACTTATGACAACCCACTACTAATGCAAAAATTTGGATGACTGAGTCAACAACTCAACAAAGTTTTCAAAGTGTAGTGCGGGATAGAATCTATGGGCCAACGAAAAAATGTAACTTAATAGTCTATATATTGTTCTTAATTAATTCATGTTAGGTCCAACTTAGGTTTTCCATGAGCTATACGTACCTACTATCGGTCTAATTAAATGGACCCCCTATGATATTTTCTCCATCTTATGAGCACCAAGAAGATCCTCATTAATATTTACAAAAATTGAATCATCAAATACAGAATTATCTTACATCTGAAATATATAACTTTAAGATATTTATAAAAAATATAATGACTAATTAAAAAATTTTAAGTTCAAATAAGATATTTATGAAACTAAATAAACAAATAATGTACTTAGACGGGGGACTTTTTTTGGGATACTGGGCCATTGTGGGCTCCGGCTATCTCTTTTTTCTTTTCTTTTCTTTTTCTTGTAAATTCGTAAGTGGTACTTGTAAAACTCTATAATTTTAATAGAAAAAGAAAATTTAGCTTTGAAAGAGGGACAATCAAGCTCTCTCCAAATTTACTCAAAAAAAATAAAAATAAACAAATAATGTGTGCTATTTAAGAAAAATAATAAGTAATATATAATTAAAAATAATAATATAATGTGCTTGGCCGCTTTTTTGAAGAGGAACGCACTAAAAAAAATAAAGAAGCAGTCTGCATGACTAATCTAAACAAAATCTTGATTACTTAATCAAAATGTCGGAAATGAAGCAACATAAATAATTTGAGGTTTGCTTCTTTTTTTTTTTGAATTAACAGGCAAATAGTATATTAGATATTTCATTTCGAAAATGAAATGAAACCCTTTTCCCTTTTTATAAATTAAAACTGTTAAGTTATTAAATCAAGTCAAACTTTTTCTATTAAGTTCTCACAAGTGATTTGAAAGAGAGCAACATATAATCGAGGCTGTGGTGTTTGTTAACAAGTAAAATAGTAGAATAGTGAAGAAAATTAGTCAGTTTTTCCATAGTATTGGAGTGTTTATCAAGATAAATTAGCGGAATGGTGAGATTAATATTTTTATTGAAAAAAAGGAAAACGAAACTAATTGCGCTATTTCTTCTCTCCTATGGATGAACTCTTTCACCCATTAAATCCATTATATTTTATACATACTTAGCAATATATCAAAAAATTTATTATATTGTTGTTAAATCCCAAGGAATTAATTAGCCTATTGCAACCAAACAGGCCACTAATTTTCTCACCCCTTTATTTTTTAATGTCTTTTGAGACCTCTCATGAGCTCATTATAAATATAGTATACTAGGACTAAGTCAGCTATTGAAGTAATTTTATTTTCTATTCAATACACAAGGTGGTAGTAATTATTTTTCTCTTTAATTTCGTTTTGGAATGTTATAATTATTTCCAAACGAAACAAATTCAATGTGAATCCATGAACAGGTCGTTGCCGTTTGTTGTTTGTGTGACTAAAGAGGGATGGTTGTCCGCATGTTGCTTGTATTTGTAGAATAAGAAAAGAATATGTGGGCATAGTATGAGATCATGAAGATAACAAAAGGAATTAATTCATTAAAAGAATATTAAATAATACATTCTGTTGAATAAACTAGTCCAATTTTAAGTTGAAAGAGTTAGCTCATACCTTTTTGAGTTTTTAAAAGGTAATTGGACAGATAATGAATTTCAGAAGAGCCGTTATAAAGATCCCATATCTCATATTATGAAGATTTTGATAAAGATGAAAGTATAATAAAGATTATGAGAAATCTTCAATGTCATCAATTTCAACAAACTATAATATTAACAATACTATAAGAATTAAAATAACAAAGACGACAAACCCAAGTATCACGCACAAGATTAATGCTTAAATTGTGACAATTATTATATTAACACAAAATTTAATTACCATTGGGGGGCTCTAGGCTTGTACAGTTGTACTAGGTTGAAAAATTATCAAAACAATACACCATTTGCTATTTAAATAATCACCACTTAATCCTTAATTTATGTGGAGCTGAGAAATCCATAATCATCACCATGTTTATCAATTATTTTTGCAATTTCCAATTATATAGGAGTTAGTGAGGTACTGCGATTTAGTCATACTGTACGGGCTTTTCCGCAAATTTTCCTTGAAATATTTTGTTTATTAGTTATTACCCAATGGGTGAAGAAATTATTATCTGATTAGCTGGCAAAAATGGATGCCAATTGTCAATTAAATATTAAACACGTCATGTTATTGAATTAAATGCATTTACAGGATTTGTCCATCGTGGACCCGTGCCAACTACCCAATAAGTGCTCTCATATTTTTTTCTCCTTATTTTATTCCCCAAATAAAACCTTATCGATCAACACATCACCCTTCTTCAAAAAATCAAAAAAAAAAGGAAAACAAAAAACAAAAAAAGGACAAAAAAAAACTTTTTGTGTCTAATATACAAAATCTTAATAAACTCTCCATGTAGCCATCTATACAACAGTATGAATACGAAATCTTAATAAACTCTCCATGTAGCCATCTGTACAACAGTATGAACAACAAAATGACATCTTATATTTCACGATTCCCACACGATTTTTTCGGTGAAACGACATCATTCCATCATGCACTTAACAATCCATTGCTATCTTGGTCCAGAAATCTGTTGTGACGACATGTAAGAAGGTGACAAACTAACAGCATTCGAAGAACTTGTCACCGAACCGATCGTGAAATTAGTAGGTAAAGCAAATCCATTCGTAGCCAACGCGAATCCGCTCCCATACAACCTCAAAAAGTTAAGAGACTCGAGTCTCGGTTCCCAAACTTCAACCGTGCCCTCAATCATTCTGACTACTGTTTGCATATTTGGCCTGAGCCCAGGCTCCTCGTGCAAACAACAGAGTGCAATTCTCACCAACAACCCCACTTCTTCACTAGTAACTCTTCCTTCGAGTCTCGGATCGGCCAAGTCAATGTAGCTTCTTTCTTCATGCTTCTGCAAGGCCAACAAGGGGAAATACTCGACCCTGCTATGGACCGAATCAATCGTGTCCGTGGAGAAGTCCGATATCGTAACCCCATCCCGATCCATGTTACTTCTTTCACTACGATTTTTTCTACCTCGAACCAACTCAAGCAGAACCATTCCAAAACCGTATACATCAGCTCGATCAGAAATAGCAGCATTTGTCAGCCATTCTGGAGCCAGATATCCGCGAGTCCCACACATGGTGGTGAAAAGCGCGGATTGGTCTGGCCCCATCAACTTGGCCAGGCCAAAATCAGATATTTTAACCTGGCCTCCGTCGGCTAACAAAATATTTTCTGGTTTCACATCACAATGCACGATTTTATGATCACAACTATTGTGCAAATATGCGAGCCCACGAGCCGCACCTAACGCAATCTCAACACGTTCGCCCCATTCTAAAATGGGCCCCATTTGACCAAACAAAGGCCGATCTAACGATCCCCTATTCATATACTCATAAACCAACAACCTACGTGAGCCTTGCGCACAAAATCCACGTAAACGAACCAAATTAATGTGACGAATATTACCAATGACAGCGATTTCCGTGCAAAATTCCTTTCGGCCTTGTAATCCCACTCCTTCAATCCTTTTCACCGCGACCAACGACTTGTCGGGCAATTCGCCTTTGAAAACCGCGCCGAACCCGCCCGAACCGATTTTGGTCTCAAAATTGTTCGTCATCGTCTCGATTTCCGTATAAGTGAAACGGGTCGGCAAACCCGGTATCAAAATGTCTTCCCAATCTTCTTCTTCTTGACCCGCTGAATTGCTATTTCTTTGCGAGGATTTGTGCCTGCCCAAATGGAGCTCTTTCATGGACTTGGATTTTGACTTGAGTTTCTTTCCCCTCTTCTTTTCGCACCAACCATAAGTAAAATAACCTATTACTGTGATTAAAAGAAACGCGGCGATTGAGGGAAGAACTATTGTGACGGTATGCGTACCTGATGAAGAATTGGCGGTACGAGAAACCGGTACCGATCCAACTAGGGTTTTGATGAAGCCCATTCCGTTTAGGTTAGAAACAGAGCTGCTGGAAAACAAGGAGCCGAGCCGATTCTTCTCCAAAAGATAGCAAGAGAAGGAGGAATTGTCGTAAAAGAAGCCCTTGCAAGTGCAATTCTTGGAACAGAGATTACGGCAGGTGGATAAATCTCCGTCAGAAGTAGTGGGAGTTTCGTATTTGGTCGAAAAGTAACCGATTCCGCTCTGTAGACTCAAATATTGGATTGAAACAGAGGGATTGAGATTTTCACAAATCAGAGAGGAAACGAGAGTCGAATTGTCGCCAGGCAAGCAAGACCCATTTTGAGAGGCAGCGAATTGAGAAGGGCAAGTGCAAGTAGAGCTATTTCCTGAGTCGGAACAGAGACCGAGTGAGTTACAAATGTTGGGTAAGTTGCAATTGTCGCTTGGAGCAATGAAATCTCCATTAATGCCGGAACTAGAGTTGATGGAGGTGTAACTCGTTATTTTTAATTTCCCGTCAGAACCCAATTTGAGAATTCTAAATTCGGATTGAGAAAGTGCTACTTGAGAAACGAGGGTTCCGTCAGAAGAGAGTAAGTTCAAGCCCGTCGTGTTTAAAACCATGGACGAAACTTGTGTGTTGCTATCTTGGATGGAGCGAACGTCATTAGAGAGACCCCAGTATTTAGACCCGAACCAGGTGAGAATCGCATCAGAGGAGGTGACAGAGAGGTTGTAATCTCCTTCAGCAAGGTTCTGATCAGAAACTATAGAAGAGAGATACGACCCAACTCGGAGCAATTGAGAAGAAACGATTGTATCAGTTGGGTTGTCAAAAGATTGCCACAAGGATGAGTTTTTCCCATCCAGGAGTCGTAAATTACCCGTGTCGAGTAACTGAAGCGACGCAATCGCAGAGTTGAATTTCGGTGTAGACCAAACAACCGTACCGTTTTGGTCTGAGACGGTAAGGCTGGTAGAAGTGAGAATTACCACGCCGGAATCGGAAACTGGGCCGGCTCGGTTTGCCGCCCAAAGAAGAGTTGCTGTGGGTTTATGAAGAACTGAGAAATAAAAAGAAGATTGCTGCTGCTGGGGATTGTACATGGCAGCTTCAAAAACACCATTTTTGGAGGTGAGAAAAACTCCTTGATTATCGATGTATAGATAGTCTGAGGCGGTGAAGTTGGGGAAGAGAAACTCGACGGATATTTCGCGGGCCGTGGTGGTGGAGGCATGGTGGAAGAGGAGGAGAGAGGAGAGGAGGAGAAGAGAGAGATGATGCATTGAGAGAGGCAATGAAATGTGAGCCCATGATGCATGAGTTGAGTTGTGAAAGGGGATATGAGATGGCTGCTGCTGCATGGTAGTTGATTGATTGGTTGAATAATTGAATGAATGGGGTTTAAAGTTGACTTTGCTTGATGTCCTTTTGGCTTTTGAGAATTTGAGTACTTCATCCGATTTAGCCCTTCACTTTTAAATCTTTGCGAAAATATCCTACAAAAATTAAGTGGTTATTAAGCCTATTAAGAAAAATGTATTAATAGCATATTGATGTTTAAGTTATCATAGATACAAGTATTGCGAATAGCGTGCTAAATTACTGATATAGCGCGATATAGCTTAATTTTGAGCCAAAATGATGCACTCTACAGTTTGTGACGCGCTATTTTTAAATTATACTATTTTGGCTTGCTTTATATAAAATAAAATGAATTTTATTAAAAAAAACTTATTCAATGAAAAAATAAATTAAATAAAAGTCACTTTTGTTGCGAAATGAAACAGGAACGCTCTCTTCTTCTTCTTCACAAAAATCTATATTTTGTTGCAATTCTACTACTTTTGTTATTTTATGTGGAAATTTTATCTTTTTGATGTTTAATATGAATATTTGTTCATTTAAAAATCGTTTGTATAATATACTAATATTTAAAGATCTTATTCACTAGCATCTGCATAGCGTTGGGTATTCGCTAGACGCTATCCACTATAAAAATGATCTCAACGTTACAAACTGCTAATGTTATTTGCAATATTAATAGATATTGTTTTACAACCTTGGGAGTTCGAATCTTTTTAATTCCAATTTTGAGATTTCTTATTTTTCATGTCAAAATGAGAAAAATGAATAAATAAATTGTTTTTGAATACACAGAATACTAAGCAAAAGGCAAAAAGAAAATCCTTAACTTCTAAAATTCGAAAAATGTTATCAACAGTTACTTATTAAGAGTTTATTTAGTAGGAAAAAAATCATTTTTCACTAAATTAAATGATATTTATCAACTCTTTCATTACACATGACAAGATATGTTTAAATATCTCTCAAAAGTTGAGCAGTGAATCCTACTTAGAACAAAATACTAATAAAAGACGTTTTGTAGCAGAAGCATCATGTGTTTAGCACCCAACATTGATTATATTTTAGTATATATATAGCCGCGCATAATCATGTTGGGCATAAAAATTGATGCTTCACTTGGTGAATAATAGAAAAATAGCAGAAAGTTTCAAAAGACGAAAATAGTGTTCAATGTTGTAGGAAAATAGTGGTCAATGTTGTAGGCACCAGCTAAACGTATATTTTATAGGAACCTGATATATCATGACGTATTATACTACGTCTAAATTACGACGACAGTATATATATAATTAATAAACAGTGTATATAATTTATTTTTTAAACAATATATACATAAACAATGAAAATAATATATAGAAAACAAAATAGTATATTAAAAGACGGTAAAATAATATATATAAATTTCAAAAGTAAATAATACATAAAAAAAATAAAAATTAAAACAGTAAAAACAATATAAGAAAAAAATATATATTGAAAAGCGAAAAAATAGTATATATACAGTTTGTCGTGATTTGGACGTACTACAGTGTATCGTGATATCATATTTCCTTATTTTATATAGTAACTTTTTTTCACCCGATGAAAAAAATCTAAGAATTTTTTAATATGTTATATATTAATAAAAGTAAATTACATTATGGTAGCTTTCCATATTCATCCTAAGCCCTTTTGATTTTTTATTTTGTTGTGACCCAACATTTTTCTAGGTGTTCGTATGAATGCACATCTTTTCTATTTGATTTTTTTGTGAAGAACCATGTTTGAAAAGGAGTTTCGGATATATATAATATAACGTTGGGCTACGTTTCATTTCCTTTTCATGCATAAATGTAGAAAAGCAAGCAAAAAGAAAAACTATAATATTTGAAGTGGCGTAAGTTGACGAATTAGGAAGAAAAGGATGGATAAACCAACCGTGAATCCGGTCCCAACACATCACCCTCACCCTCACATCTCTATGCATTGACTACCGCCAAATACCATGTCTCATTCTTCAGCCAATGCAGTAGTCATACATATACACCACACGTCCACACCTAAATTATAACCTTTATCATTTTATATGTTTTCGAAACAATTTGATTTTTAATTTATTATTCTAACTAATCATATTTGGAGTTTCACATTTTACCTTAAATAATTGTGGATTTCAATTTTCACTTGAATTTTAATTTTATAGAGTCCATATAAGTGGAGACGGGCTATATAGAGACGGGGGATATGCTTTCCAAAATTTATATTGAGTAGTATCGAAATACATATATTTTTAATCATTTGGTTTTCTCAAAATCTTTTAATAGTGTTAATCAATATAGAAAACTCTTTGTGTCCTCCAGTAAATATGTTCTAGCTCCGCCATTGCATATAATGGTCTTAACATGTTATTAATATTATGTTTAAAAATTAAGTTATTTTATGGTTTAAAAATTTATGATTCATGAGAGCTAGATGCAAAAGCTTTTAGGGCTCTAAATCTAATAAATTCACTACTCATTGACCTTCATTGTAAGACGACAAAGGTAGCACGGAGTACACGTACCGACTCATTTCACTTTGTACCGATTTTCAACTGAATGAAGTTAAGCATTAAAGGGTGGACCAACTTGTCCTAATAAGTTGATCTCAACTTCCTTCTTGGGCCGAACAAAACTCTGAAGAAATATAGTCTCGTAACTCTAATTTAAGACTAATTCACTGTTTGGGCTTAATACCCAATCTTTGTGAGATTGTTTCAAATAAAATCTTAGCTGTAATATCAAATCTGTTTAACTATAATATCAAGCAAAATCTATTTAATTGTGATATCAAATAAATTCTTTTTTGAACACTTGTAGTTATTAGATATTAATTGATATTGGAAACAGAGTTTAGAGCATGTTTCTTAAAATAAAATCTTTCATTTTAACTATATGTGGAATAAATACTTTTTATACATTTTTGATATAATAATATTAGTTAAAATCTTTTTAGATATAATTAAAAAAATGTATATTGATATACAAAAAGATACATATGATGTGTAAAAATAGTAATAATGTATATTACCACTCATTTGAAATTTTATAATGTTAAAAAAATATATAATAAACATATGAAAAGACATAAGATTTACATACAAAGAAATAATCGGATGTGTTTAAGCGGGAGGTGGGGATATTTTTTCCTTTTTATAATATACATTTTAGATAAAATATTAAATATAATCTTTTCATCTATAATGTCAATATATTTTTTGTCTACAATATACATTTTGGTTAATATCAAATAGCATCTCTTAGATGTAGTATCCTCTCAATTAAACATACCATAAACTTTTTTTTTATGTTCAACATACCATGAACTTACATGAATAGCTAAGCTATCCAAATGTGTCTACACCCACACATTAACTTAATTCCTTCCCCTTTTTTTTGCCAATTAGTTGTAATTGTGCAGCAGGGGATAATTTAGATATTTCATATTTTCCAGATCATCTAATAAGTCCAAAGGAAGTTAGTTATACAGTTATACTATTGCTCCAATGCACTTTCCTTACATGCCCAAAAAGATCTAAATTTGTGGAATTGCGCTTACTCCAAATTTGTTTCTCCAACTTTATAAACCCTTTTTCATGGATTCAGGAACCAAAATTTCTCTACTACTTTTCTTAATTTAAAGAATAAGTTACAATAGGCCTTACACATTTCAATTTTTTTTTTTGAAGTTTCTAATTAGAAGGTTTTCAATACATCATCATTTTTTGTGCAAAAATGCTAGGGCTAGCCATAGCCCTAAGGAGGCGTTTACTTCACGATAATGTGAGATTACCATGGTAATCACATTTCTAGGAATGTGATTCCTTGGAATCACTTTATCATGACAAGGAAATATTTTTGTTTACTTCACAAATTTAAATTTATAGAAATGTTAATTATTTGAACTATTTTTAAATATGAAATGACTAATATGTCCCTTATACTAGTATAACAAATCAACCATATTTAATTATAAAATTTTACTAACTCCATATGACATAATTTCTAAATAAATATTTTTTTCTATAAAATTGTATGTATTTCTAAATAAATATTTTTTTTATAAAATTGTATGTTTAATATTATTTTAATTGAAATGCATTTTTTTTAATTAAATCATAACAACTTTGCAATAAATTAAGAAAAAGAAAATTCACAACCTATTTTTGAATAGATATTTAATGAATACAACATATAATTTAATTTCTAAATTTAAATATTAAATTATTATTATTATTATTATTATTATTATTATTATTATTATTTAGTTATATTTTTTATTTCTATAATTAAAATATAATTAATAAAAATAATAAAATAATGATAATTATGTTAATATAAATAATAAATAACATAACAAATAAGGGCATTTTGGTAATAAACATGGGAATGTAACATTCCCATCCTTTTTGGTGGGAATCACATTCTCACAAATATGGTATTATCACTTTGCCATTGGAATGTGATATTGCTACCACGTAGGATTCTCATGTCAAAGTAAACATGGTAATGTGATTTCAATACCCCAACATTCCTAGGAAAGTTCAACTTTTCCATGAAGTAAACGCATCCTGGGCATGTGATTCCCATGGGAATATGGACTCAAAAACTTTTCATTCCCATGTTTGGTTCAACGTTGGAATCCTACGTGGCGGGAAAGTTTTTTTTCCCATGATTTGGCACATTCCCATGAAGTATGGGAATGTGATTCCCACCAAAATACATGGGAAAGTTACTTTCCCATTGCTTATTATATAATTACCCTTCTTAACTAATTATATTTAATGATAATAATAATAATAAATATTTAATGATAATAACAATAATAAATATTATTATTTTAATAAATTTTTAATTATATTTAACTAAATGAAAAATATAAATAATATATATTTAATTAAGAAAAAAATTGTAATGAATAAATTTATAATGATATATAGTTATATTATTTATGAGAGCGAAAATTATATTAATTAAAAAATAATATAAAATTTATAATTATAACATAATTTTGATATTTAATAATATTCAATTAAAAATTAAATAATATAAAACTGAAAAGACCTATATATAGTTTATAAAAATATTAATACATATTAAAAAATAATTATTTGAAATATTTTTATTTTTTATTTATTAAATATATTTAGTTATTTAGATAAATTTAGTTATATTTAAAAAGTAATTATTATATTTAATTAAAAATCTAATATATAAATAATAAAATAAAATAATTTTAATTATTATTATTAAATTATAATTTTCTCATTAAAATATTAACTTTTAAAAAAAATAATTTCAATTATTATCATTAAAAATAAATTCTCTCATTAAAAATAAATTCTCTCATTAATATAGTAAATAATATAGATAATTATATATGATTGATTTTATACATTTAATTAACAAGGATATAATGGTCATTTCATTAATTAATAAATTAAAAAAAGTTTACATTCCTAAAAATCTAAATATGCAATCCAAACAATAACATTCATATGGCATGGTAATGTCATTCTCATGAATCACTTACTAATAAATGATATTTTCATGGTAATGTAACATTACCGCAATCCAAACGCAGCCTAAAAGAAAACAAAGGTAAGAAATGACCAACATCAACCAAACTTTGATATTTTACCAGAAATAAACAATTTGATAGCAATTTGGCACACTTAGAGAAACCTAACTATAGTTACTCTGAGATTAGGGGATTTTGTACAAATAACCTTAAAATATAAATATTTTGTAAAAGTAACATTTTTTTCTGTTTGGATTTGTTTGTTTTTTTAGTAAATTTATGCTTGAATTTGAACAAATAACATTTTCGAACTTTAGGAACATGATCTTTTAGAAGTTTCGAATTATGAATCTGAAATAGCTTTTCATGTTAAATTAAGGAAAGAAAACATAAAAGTTAATTTCGAATTCACCAATTTCAAAAAAAAATTGATGATTTTGAACTATTTTAAAATTCTGTTTGCATGAACTCAAGCATAAAAATATTATCTTTTCAAATTCTTTTTACTATAAGGTTATTTAAGAAATAACTCCTTAATTGATTAACTCGGTCTCTCCTAATTTACTGCATGCAAAATTCCAAATGCAAATCTAAACAATGGGATGGATAAAAGTGAAAACCTTCTCCCCTCTTATTTTCCAATCCAAGCTTTTCTGCCTCTCTTTCTTCTACCTCTGCACCACCCTTCCATTCTCCATTTACGTCTCTCTCTCTCAAAATCAACCCAACAAATGCCTCTTTCTCTCCTTGCCAATTTCCCCCAAATCCAACGATGTTTTCTCTTATCCCTCTTCTTATGGCGAGCACAAGCATGCATTGCCATCCACTCGATCAGATCATTGCACCTCTCCAATCCATTTCGATGGTGAGTTATCCTCTCAATTTGATTAATATTAATGTGAATTTTTGGTATGATTGATTGGTTATGTATTCTGTTTTTTGTGGGTTTATCAGATTACAAAGTGGTGTTTGAGGAATTGCAAGATTTGTACAAGAATCTGTCGATGCAAAATCAGACTGATTTGAGATACATGAATATTGGAAATGGTAGCAGCTTTTCAGGGAATTTTTCGATAGAGACTAGAATGTCGTTCTTTAATTATAGCACTGATGATCCAAAGGAGGTGCCTTGTGGAATGATGGACAGACTTCCGATCAAGAAACAGGGTAAGTTCCTCAAGTTTCATTCAAATTTTCTTCTTCTTCTCGTTTCTTATTTGTTTATAGCTCCAGATCCTAAGTGATCAATCTCTCATTATTAATTCTTTTCTTACTTGTGCTCTGTGTAACATTTTTCTAGACAGAGATAATATATTCTTTTGAGATAAAAAATGAGATAAATATTAACAAATAAATAACTCATATACATAATATTCTGCTCATTATATTGTCACGACATTGTGAATCGAAAACTCTTTAATTTCATTTCAAACACGCTTGCTTGTTATACGAATTCCATTCGTAACTCCACATCTTCAAACCAGACCTAATCTCCATGCAAAAATGCACCGAAACCGTCGTCATCTCCGCCGTCTTCAACGACCACGACAAGATCCGCCAACCCCGCGGCCTCGCCTCCCAAACCCTCTCCTCTTTCTGCTTCTTCCTCTTCCTCGACTCCCTCACCCTCCAAACCCTAATCCTCCACCAAATCCTCCCCCCCTCCCCAAACCCTAATTCCCCCCTCTTCCTCGGTGTCTGGCGCCTCGTCCCCCTCCCCACAAACCAACTTCCCTTCTCCAACCCCGCCATGAACGGCGTGATACTCAAACATCTCACCCACAGACTGTTTCCGAATTCCAAATTTAGTATTTGGGTCGACGGGAAGCTGCAGCTGACCGTCGATCCAGTTTTGCTGATAAATTCTCTATTAATTAAAAATGGTGGGGATGTGGCGGTGGGGAAGCACGGGGTGAATAGGGACGTGATGGAGGAGGCGATGGCGACCGTGAGGTGGAGGAAGTGGGGAGATGTGGAGGGAGTCAGGGCGCAGATGGAGACGTATTGTGAAGTGGGGTTCGAGCCTTGGTCGACCAGAAAGATGCCTTATACTACAGGTAAAACGATTATAAATTACGTTCTTAGGTCTTGGTTTCCAAGATGATTTTATGTACTTAGATTGGATTGCAAGTTAGTTATTGTACAAATTTAAATCCTTTGTCCTTGTACTTTGGAAATACCGCCACTGCGGAGCTTTATACAGACCAGATGGGGCCATCCCCCCCCCCCCCCCCCCCCGCCCCCCCCCCCCAACAAAAACAACACAAATGTTTTCGATTAGTAGTATATATTATAAAAGCGAAAGTTATTAATTTTTATACGTATTAGCCCCTTCAAAATTATGTACAAGTTTAATCAGTAGTATAAAATATTTTCTGACACTCCTAAAATACTGAGTCAAGGACAAATCGAGTATAAATTGGTCCGCACATCTAGTATTTGAAATAACAATCGAGCATAACGTTATTTTATGTTATGACGATTTTACTCTTTTTATAAGAAAATTTTCTGTTGTAGTTAGTTAATGTTTGGAATAAAATCGAATTCAAATCTTGACAAGCAATTTGCAGTGAAACTCTGATAGAAAAAAAGGGGGGAAACTTTAGTTAACTTAAAACATAGAAGAGCAAAAAATAGTTACTAAATGATTGTTAACAGTAATATTAATTTCTTATGTGATGTCCTTATAGTCATGCATAATTTATCAAGTACAAGAACTAAATTCAAAAAAGTTTATCCCTCTGTTCTTACATAATTTCATGGAATTTTTTTTTATAGACGTACCAGATACTGCACTTATTATAAGGAGACACAATTTACGGAGCAATTTATTTTCATGTCTATTATTCAACGAATTGGAGGCCTTCAACCCGAGAGATCAGCTCGCGTTTGCTTTCGTGCGAGATTTCATGAATCCGAAAATAAACATAAATATGTTTGATGTGGAAGTATTTGAGCATGTCGCGATAGAATACCGCCACAATTTGAAAAAAGAAGTTAAAATGGAAGGAGAGGTGAAAGGGGTTAAGATGGGTTCTTCGAGAGATTTAATTGGGAGTAGTTGTGAGAAATATTTGTCGAAAATGTGGGGCGAGTGAGTTGTTGAGTGATGAGTATTAAGTGAAGATTGATTGTTTATGTATAGGTTGTTTTTATAGAAATATAAGAGGAAAAAGATGTGTGATGGTTAGCTTTTTTTTGTTGAGGTTTGTTGGTTATTTTTTTATGAAGATGGATATTGTATTGTTACTTGTTTAGTTGTTAAACAACGTACCATGTGAGAGAATAACAATTAAGCTTACTTGTTGATAAATTGTATCATTTTTATTGGAAACTCGATGTATTGACACTAAAGTAGTATCTTGACATTGAACATGATATTTGATGCTCAAACTAGAAATATTCACACTAACAACGGATAAATATTGGGATTTACTAGACTACGATGATGAAGAGTAGCTAGAAAAAGAAGATTTATTCCAAGAAGAAGACATGAAGTATGAAGAGGAGTAGTATAAAAATGAAGATATGGATGATAATACATAATAAAAGGACTATTGGCTCCTTAAATTATGTAGCAAACAAGCAGTAGATATATTCGATCTAGCAAACGATTGTAGCTCGATTAAGATGGTAGCTTCGGATCGCAAAATTTGGACAACTTCCTATTAGTTTAACACTAGAATTAATTTTCCTATGTAATTTTAGTTGATTTCTCTTTATGAAGTTGTACCAAAATTTGAGGGTTGATGAACCTAAAACTTTATAGCTTATTTGTTTTAATTAATTAAAGTCTTTAGTAGGCAAATTGCCTACTATTTCAAAAAAGAAAAAAAAACAATGGATATCGGCACTAAAAAATTTTATATTTACATTGAAAATGAGTAATATAGAAAATGTTAAATATTGATAATGAAAAAGTATATTAAAACTGAAAACTAAATATACTAACACTCGAAATAATATATTGGTACGAAAAGTTTGTGTTCAATCTTTAAAAAAAACTTTTTTTTTCAAAATAAAAATAAAAAACAGTAAATTGCTTTTCGTTTGTAACAGACAAAAAATATAAATGATGCCAAATGAGACTAAATTTTCATATGAATCAACCACCATGAAATGTAAAAGTTGTGAACTGAGACTATAAAAATTTGAGACTATCAATACCATTACCATGTGATTGAGGTACGTAGAAAAGCGAAATTTATTAGTATGAATTCCAAACGTAAATACTTAGGTATATGAGACTCTTTAGTATGAAACTATCAATCATTTAATGTTTCATTCAAACTCTAAAGGAAAAATCCTCCAATTTTATAGTTTCATTTGTGATGATTGTCCGTAAGACATTGGAGAATACCAAAAGATTAGTAAGAATATTGAAAAAGAAACTAATTAAAAAATTAAAACTGAATAGAATGACCACCATAAATAAGTCCTAAGAATCTATATCAAAAACAGAGTGGAGATTCCTGTAGTTAAGAGGAGACCAAGTCAGCCTATGGATCACAATAACGTTTGAGTAAAATCGAGTAATTTTCTTGGGTTTAGGAGGAACTAATTGGGACTAATTAGGAATTAAATCTTGAGGAAGTGATAAGATATATGTTCATCAGTGCACTAAATTACATATTCTCTAGTGAATGCAAAATCAATCATTACATTATTTTCTTTCGAAATTTTTATAAAGAATAATATATTGGACATGAAAGTTCTTCAACAATGATAAAAAATGTAAACATGCCTTTTTCATTTATAAAAACACTAGAAATCCAAAAACCAGTAATAAAAATTAAACATCAAAATAAAAATAAGCAATGATGAAAATAAAGAAACAATTCTTTTTAGCTTCAGTATTAATTCAGGATCTGACCTCTTTTGTTCCAGTTTAAGTTCAAATAACTAATTGAAATTGCCAATTTCATAAATGTTTATGGCATAGCTGCATAACATTAAACACGCCTATAATAAATGATCAAACAAGAAAAACCATATAGAAAAAAGTACCAACAAATTTAAAATTGTTCAAGACAATCCACACAATTATAAACTTGATTAACTACTATTATCAATTCAAAAGCTCATTTAACAACCAGTTGACCAACTTTCACAGCAAAACACCATCTCTCACCCCTACAAAAACTCACTCAAACCTAAACCTACACCAAATCTCAACTTCATAATCCATATCAAACTCCAGTGGATCCAAACCCACCTTCGCCCCTTTTGGTCTCATCCAAATCCTCAACCTCCAACATATCTGGAGTCATAATCCTTTCAATAATCATCTGAGCGATTCGATCGCCAGGTTTCACATTGAAATCTGTGTCTGAAAAGTTGAAGAGTATAACTCCCACTGGTCCGCGGTAATCCGCGTCTATGACTCCTGCTCCCACGTCAATTGAGTGCTTCCATGCAAGACCTGATCTTGGTGCTACAAAAGTAATAAAAAACAATGACCAAAGTTAGAGAATTTATCAAAAAGGTTGTGGGCAAGAAAATTTATATCAAGTGGCATTTCATCGAACAGGTTGTGGGCAAACTGAAAACACTTGTTAGAGATGCTAGGTTGTGATTTTTATGTAAACAATCTTGGGCACTATTTTGTTTTTTTGATAGAAAAAGTGAGCATAAATTTAGGGAAATTGTCTGAAAATGAAAAGAGACATTTCATCAAACAAGTAAGAGGCATTTCTACATGTAAAACATTTCATCGAGCAGGTATTGGGCAAGAATAATAATAAAACAGAGCCATACCAATGCGAGCATAAGTTCCTTCAGGTATAGAGATGCTAAGGTCAGTTGGAATTAACGCCTTTCCTCGTGCCGGCACCACAGCTTCAACCGCACTACAATAACACAAAATAAATCAAAACGTTTATCTCAAAAATCTCATGATGGGTTTTGCTTAAAACAGAGAGAATATAACATATCATACCTAGAAAGATCATAACCAGCAGAGAGAGAAGAACCACGAGAAGGCAGGACGGCATTAGCAGAGAGCTTCTTAACCTTAAGCAATGGAGAGAGCTTCGCTAGCTTAAGAGAGGGCTCTTGAGGGGTAAGATCTTCAGATGAAACGCCAATAGAGCCCATTGTTGCTTTGAAAGAGATTGAATGAGGAAGAGAAGAAATGGTTGGGAAGGAGAAGGAGGAGAAAGAGGGGTTTATACGGTGAATAAAATGGAGGCAAAAATTCCCGCCATTGTTTTGAAGTTTTTTCCTTTCTTCCCGCCAATGTAAGGTGGAATTGAATTTGAGCATTTATTTATATGGAATTCCGGGAATTCTGCTTCTTGTAAAATGTGAATCAATATTTATTATGAAATATAAAAGTATTGATGGATTTTGTAAATTATTCACTGAATTATATAATTAAAATTGATTGTATGTTTTGAATCTAACATAAGAAAAAGCATGCAAATTTGAATCAGCTTTGTTTTTAAAAGGAGAAAACGATACATATGAAGAAAAGATATATCCACTTATCCAGGGCTATTATTTGCATAACAAATAGTCATCAGCCCACCAGGCCGATCAAATCATTAATGTTTAGTCCAAATTTCAATACAACACTAGAGGCGCTCCACTTCGGTATTATAATATTTATTTAAGTTTTGGTACTTTTAATAGAAAAAAGTTGGGAAAATTATTAAATATGAAACATCATAACTTAAACTATGTATGCCCTTTAAGATATATAGAATAAACATTTTGATTTGTTTTGTGTGTGTATATGAAGGGAGTTTACATTTGAAAATGTATCATTAATATTTTAAGGTGTATATATTTTTTTAAAGGGAAATTTACAAATTACCTCCTATTTTTTCTGAATATTACAAATAATCCCATACTTTTTCAAAATTTACAAAAAAAACCCTGTCATAAATATTTTTTTTACAAATACCCCCCTCCATCCACTTTCCCATCCATTTAATGGTTATTTTTTTAAAAATGACCAAAGTACCCTCACTTATATTGAATAAATTAAATTGATAAATAAACTTAAATAAACAAAAGAAAATAAATAAAAATAAAAATAATTAAATAAACATAAAATAAATAAAAATAATTAAAAAGATAAAAGAGTTAAAAACTAAAAATAATTAAATTAAATAAAAAATTAAATAAATTTATAAAAAATAAAAACAAAAAGTAATTTTAAAAATAATAATAATTAAAATAAATAAAAATAAAAATTATTGATACAACAAATTTATTTAGTATAAAAGAGGCTTTGTGTCAATAATGAGCAGGACGGAACTTGCCTCTGTTTATTGGGGGGCAAAAAAATTATTTTTGTACTAATTAACAATGTAGAAAAAAAATTGGATTGTGGGGGCGGGGGGGCAAATAATAGAAATACATGTATTTCGAAAAAAAATACCGAAGCACTATTGACATATACTTTTTTGTCAAAATCTTGGGGTGGGGGGCATGCTGCATGCATCCCCGGTCTCTATAAAGTTCACCACTGATAATGAGAGTTTCATGTGTCAATAGTAATTATTATTATTTAATATTATTAAATTTTTTATTTTCTATTTAATTATTTGTATTTTTATTTAATTATTTCTAGCTTTTTAATTATTTTATTTTGTTTATTTTATTATTTTAAATAATTTTTATTGAATACTTTTTTTAATATTTTTTTTATTTTTAGTTTTATTCTTTAAATTTTATTTATTTTAATTAATTTTATTTCCATTTATTTAATTTTATTTTTTTAATAATTATTTTGTTATATTTTTATTTATTTTATGTTTATTTTATTTAATTTCTTTTAGGTGAGGGTATTTTGGTCATTTTTAAAAACATAATTACTAAATGGATGGAAAAGTGGATGGAAGGGGGTATTTGTAAAGAAAATATTTCTGACAGGTAGATTTTTATAAATTTTGAAAAGATAAGGAGTTTTTTTTAATATTCAGAAAAGATAGGGGGTTGTTTGTAAATTTTCCTTTTTAAAATATGACTTGTTGTTTATTTGTTGAATATCAAGACACAAAAAAAACATGTGGAGGCGAATAAACTTGAGCAGCACAAAATATCACCCAAACATGACTTATTTAGTTTTTTTCTCATGTAAAATAACCATATTACTATAATATAATTATTGATAATTATATTACTAAAATATAATTATATCATATAAATTATTAGTAATGTAAGTGATTCTTATTCATAATTATAAGAATAATTATCATAATTAATAAACTTAATATAATATGATAATTATTAATGTGGCTAGTTAATAACAAATAATAATAGTATGTAAACTATTTCAAATTACTCAAGTTTATGGCTATTTTTTTCAAACCAAACTAATTATATAATATATTATTTAGTCCAATTTGAATGTGTTTGAGTATAATTTTTTTATTGCAAAAGATAGAGGTAAGAGGAGTTTGACGTTAACATACCACAAAACCATTTTTTTATTAACACAATGACACTGAGCACTTATTGCAGCTAATGCTACTGAATAAGCTACTTTTTGTGGCCATTTTTTGGTACCGACGATTAAGATGTTTTGTCCTTTACTTGCTGCATCAAAGAATTAGTGGATCTGTTTCGCCAAAAATGAGAATGGGTTAGGGTTATGAACTTATAATCATGGAATCGACTCGATCATCAGATTATAAGTTCATTCCATATCGGACCAGACTGGAATAAGTATGTAAACCATTTCAAATTACTCAAGTTTATGGCTAATTTTTTCAATCCAAACTAATTATATAATATATTATTTAGTCCAATTTGAATTTGGGCCTAGCATCAAGCGTGTGGTGTTTGGGTATAATTTTTCTATTGCAAAAGATAGAGGTAAGAGGAGTTTGACGTTAACATACCACAAAATCATTTTTTTATTAACACAATGACACCGAGCCCTTATTGTAGCTAATGCTACTGAATCCGCTACTTTTTGTGGCCATTTTTTGGTACCAACGATTAAGATGTTTTGTCCTTTATTTGTTGCATCAAAGAATTAGTAGATCTGTTTCGTCAAAAATGAGAATGGGCTAGGATTATGAACTTATAATCATGAAATCGACTCGATCATCAGATTATAAGCTCATTCCATATCGGATCAGACTGGAATAAGTATATAAACCATTCCAAATTACTCAAGTTTATCGCTAATTTTTTTAATCCAAACTAATTATATAATATATTATTTAGTCCAATTTGAATTTGGGCCTAGCATCATGCGTGTGATGTTTGGGTATAATTTTTCTATTGCAAAAGATAGAGGTAAGAGGAATATGACACGTGTCACTTATTGGTTAAAGGTCCAAAATTATAGTATAGTTAAAATGTGAGCCCAGTAAAATAAATTTCGGCTGTCCTTTTTCTGGATCAATTAAGTAACTGTTCATAATCCATTTAGTTACTCTTAACCCCAAACCCTTTTCTCCTTCCCTCTCTCTATTTAGGGTTCGTACAGTTTTTTAAGTCAAAATCAAGCTCATGCAGTTCAGTAACAATGGCTCGTCTGCTCACGAAGAAGATCGCGTCCATGAGTCCCCATTTCCCCTCTTCTTCTCTTCACCACAAACCATTTCAGCCCCTCTCTTCCATTTCTCAACCCAGACACAACAAAAGGAATAACTTCCTTTCATAGCCCAGTACCTCATCTCCTCATTCGGCTTCTCCGAGGACCGAGCGCTCAGAGTCTCAACTACGAGCGGCCTTGCCCCAATCAAAACCCCGGATCGGCCTGTATCATTGTACGATTCCTGAAAGAAAATGGGTTGACAGATACGGAGACCAAGTATCTAATCTCTTGGAACCCAGTTGATTATATCAAATCCGTTGGCTCTTAACGGTAAGTTCATGCTGCCACGGATCCAGTTCTGGAAACAATTTGTGAGGAGGTTTTGTTGAGGGTTATTAGGAGGAATTGGGGGCTTATGAATGAGGATGTCCACAAAAAGATTATACCAAGAATGAATCTCTTGCGTGAATATGGCTTGTCTGATCAACAAATTGCTATCGTGATAATGAAAGCGCGTTATTTCATACTCAGAGACTTGGATAGCATAAAGTTGCTTGTTGAGCAGACTGAGAATCTTGGATTCCAACGGGGATCAAAAATGTTTGTTCAGGGGCTGATAGTAATTGCAGATTATAGAAAAGATGTAATAGAAAGAAAAATCGACTTCTTTAAAAACACTTATAATTGGTCAGAGGAAGATGTAAAGTTGACTATCATGAGATGCCCTAATATACTCACGGTTTCCGAGGAGAATGTGAAATCCGCTATGGATGTCCTTATAACAAAATTGGGATTTGATCTGAGGCGCTTCTCACTCTGAGCGTAAAGAGAAGATTGCTGCCAAGGATTCACGTGATAAATATGTTGAAATCGAAGGGGTTGGAAGTAAATTGCTCTCTCCAAACCGTGATTAAGATGGCGGAAAAGAAGTTTGTGCAGAAGTTCATTGTGGCCAGTGAAAAGAAGGTGCCAGAGCTTGGGGATTCTTATGCAGCTTTTTGTATCTGATTTTTGTAAAAACAAATTCGTGAAACCTTGCGTAAAATTCGACATGCTTGTAATGTTCATTGCGTATTTGTTGTTCTTGCAGAATCAATGTCATTTTTTCTGGTTCGGAAAAAAACCTGATATAAAATATCACAAAACAGTTATAATAGAGGGGTTATTAGCACACATAGTTGTGTTAATATCTTTTGACCAAAACTTTTGTCATCACAATTATGGATGTTGAATTCTGCAATGAGTTTTTTTGTAGCGTTTATTGTGAAGTATTTGAAACTAATGATTTGAGAGTTTTTTGTGTGTTTCTACTACTATTTATTGTTAATGCATATAAAATAACATAATCACCAAGAACAAAGAAAAGGAATTTTTAAAAATAAAAAAATCAATTAATGTACAAATAATACATATACATATAGTACAAATTTACTAAATCTAAGTTCTAGCTTGAATATCTCGAGCTTTTCGGAGAGACAAATATGACATTAAATCTCAAATATATGTCTAAAGTAACTGAGGCACTAATCTCAATCGTAGATTGCTCTTTCCAAATAAATGGGAAAAAACACAGATGGTTTGTGGGTTGAAGAATAACTCTCACAATCATGTGGGTTCTGCCGATATATCCAGACATCTGTTACATCGTCGATTGTCAGGCAAAACTATGAAAACAGTTTAACATATGACATTTTGGGTATCACGCCACGACAAATTTTGACTTCTTTGCATATGGATAAATCAACTCTTCCAGCAATAACAAGAACAATTTACAATGCCAAGGCGAAAATTCGCAAAGATGACTTAGCAGCTCAAATCAAACCATGATTCAAGCCTTTTAAGAGCTTGGGCAAGAGGATTTCATTTACAACTTTGAGAAGTACGAAAGTTGCCTTGCATGTTTTTATTCACATCCTCAGTCACTTATGTTAACTAAAAACTTCTCAAATGTTTTTGTCATGGATTGCACCTATAAAACAAATAAGTATAAAATGTCACTACTTGATATTATTAGGGCAATATGTTTTAATACTTCTTTTTATTCATGTTTTGCTTTTCTTGAGAGAGAAATGAAGAAAGTTATGTGTGGGCCTTAAAGATGTTTAGATGTTTAAATGGGTTTAGGACAAGTGAATGGACCATTTATAATTGTTACAGATGGAGAAACGCGCATTGGTGAATGCTATAAAAGTTGTTTTTCCCGGAACATATACTTCTTTGTTCTTGGCATTTAGAAAAAACATCATGACAAATTATAAAAAGTAATTCGATACGAAATTGAAATATTTTTGTTGGAACAAACTGTTGTATTCTTCTAGCGAGAATGCCTGTGAAAGTAATTGTGTGGTTTTTCATTAGCAACTTTTTCTCTTTATATGCTAATGAAATGAAAGATCATGCCAATTACTTCCATAAGCATCCTCAATAGAAGACTTCACCAGTTTGTTCAAACAACATTAAAATTATCTCAATCTTCCTTTTGTATCAAAATATTTTTTACAATTCCCATGATGTTTTTTTTCTATATGTCAAGCACAATGAAAATTTGATGTTTCCGGGAAAACAATGTATGTAGCATTTACCGATGCTCATTTTCTATCTGTAACAACAACAAAAGATGATTCGCTTGTCCCAGGACGTTTGTAAACATCTCCAAAGTCCATACGTAATATTCTTCTTTTTCTATCTCATGAAAAACAAAACAATAATAAAAAGAAATATTAAAGCATGTGACACCAATAATATCAAGTGGTAGCGTCTTATATTTATTTGTGTTATAAGTGTAATCCATGACAAAAGTACTTCAAAAGTTCTGAGTTAATATGACTGAGCGGGGATATGCGAAAAAACACGTGTGTGAAGACTACCTTTGTCTCTCTCAACGTTGTAAATAGATATGTTTTGTTCCAATTCTTCAAAGAAAGCTTGAATTGCAGCTCTACCGGCTAAATTATCTCTACCAACTTTTACCCTAGCATTGTAGATTGTTCGAGCTATTGCAGAAAGATTTGGATTATCCTTTCGCATAGAGGGTAGAATTTGTCTTGGTTGGTTCCCCGAGTCAGTATGTGCTCTACTTTTCTCATATCATTTGTTGCCAATCCCCAATAGAAGAGATGCCCCGAAGATCAGAAAATGTCTTATGGTTTGTGTGAATCATCGTTCAATTTAATCATCCAGAAATCGTCATTTTTCTTTCTTCACGCTAATTCTGAAAAATAATCTAGAAGTCGGTTACAGCTTTTTTTTTCAGCATTGTCCTGGTAACATGTCAGGTACACATATATTTCTTTAGAACTTTCAGCCATCAAAATATAGCTCTTTTTGCATAAAAAAACTCAAACAGTTCTTCAACTAACTCCTTAAGAGTATCAAAAATTTAAACGATAGAATTTTAAAATCGTTGTTGATTTCTTCAATATGTGGAATTGAATCATGAGAATTCATCTATTTAATTAAAAATATACAGACGTAGTCTAGAAGAAAAACACTAATTTCTTATATATAATATAACAATTATATAAAGTAAATTCAATTTTATGATTTGTCAAAATTATAAGCGATGACACTCTTATTTGTATCATCTCAAAAGAGACTCTTTAGTCATTTGACCCTTTTGAACATGGGATTAGGTACATGCATGAGTTTCATGGATTTGATTGTGAAAAAAATAGTCTTCGGAGGTATGTTGATTCCTAATGATGCTGGAAGCTGGATTTCCAGAATCCGACCAAGTAGAAGATTCTTAATTATTCAATATATAACAAAGTTTAAGAAAATATTGCAACAGAGATTCAAAGAAAATTGAATCGATACCTTGATTGAATTGTAAAGTCACGTTTTCTCTGGCCAGCCGGTTTGAATACAAGTTTTAGGTATGGGAGCTTTTAAGTGATTTTTGTTACAAATATTAAGATTGAAGAGGCAAGAAAAATAAGGAAATGAGCAAAAAGTATGCCTTAAAAAAATTAGAGATATTCGGTATTTCATATTTTATTTGATACGTTTATATTGAAATCTTCATTTCCTTTTTTAACTTGATTGATATACACAATGAAGGAAAGATCTGTTCGTATGGAACACCCACCAAAAGGCTAAAATATTTTTATTGTCTTAAGAGGGGAAAAAATATTTAGGCAATAATTAAAATTTGAAACAGAACTTTCCTGAAGAGGATATCAAATCAATGACTAATGAGGGGGTAAAATTTGAATATGTTTTCAAATGTTGGAGATATATGATTTCAGGCCACAGACATGGGCGAGGCGTCACGTCCCTAAATATCACGCTCAGTATAGAAAAGAACTCTCATTTTATTTATTTTTCAAACTTTTAATACGGTGGCTCAAGCATCCTCATGTATTTTTCAAAAAATTAATCCAGTTAGGTCGGGCTCAAACTTGAGATCTCTCATTTATTCAAATGTGTTTTTGATCATTTACGCTAGTATGTGTTTATGAAATCTCATAAAAATATTATTTAAATTTTAAAACTTTTGGAGAAGTTATATTTCAAAACTTTAACATTGATATCCTAATTGTTAATTTATTTAAGAATAATTATATTCCATTACTTAAATGCACAATAGATACATTCTTTTGGAAAAGAATATACACGACCATTTAGTTTATAAAATTAAATACAAAATTAAGAAAGGGGTTAAGGAGGAAAATAATATTACAATTCATTGATCCATTGGCTCCTCTCATATACATATTCATACATACGGGTACCAACCTTAAATGAAGCCTCACTACCTCATCGAGCCACACATGTTTCAGTTCGTTGACGATACAATTTTCTTGCGTGAAGCTTCCCCTCTCAACCTTTCTTATTAATCACATCCTACAAGGGCTTAAAATTACCATCTCCAAATCTTTCTCTTCACCCCAATCAGGTACCGGGATGAGTACCACGGCCTCGCTAACCCCATTCTTCGCTGTAATAAGGACGACCTGTCATTTCAATTGTTAGGCCTCCCTTTAACGATATCTAAACCAACGGAAAATACTCTAAACCATCTAATACTTAAGCTTCACAAAAGATTAGTGGGTTGGAAGTGGAAAACACTCTCTAATTGGGGGATAGATTAACATTGATCCAAGCAGTTTTACATCACTCAAATTATCACATGCAAGTTATGCCTTCTCGAAGGGCTCTTGTATATATGAATCTGAGTTATATCGTTTTGTATTGTGTGGGATAGAGTTACGATGCCAAAATCTTGCAGGCTTGTGCCCAATTAACTTATGAAAACAAATTTTGGCATTGTCAACTAATAGACCATGATCCTTACTCGTCAACAGCTACTACAATTGCTTCTACTAACTTTGCATAAAAGGCTACTACAATTGCTTCTTAACTTTGCATAAAAGGCTACTACAATTGCTTCTCCTAACTTTGCATAAAAGGGTCACCATCCTGGAGCTCTTTCTAATTAGATATCTGCTCAATTTATTGACATTGTTCATGGTTTATTTCTCTATAATTCTTAGCAACGGCCAGGATATCGCATTCTAGACTTAAAACAGACTAAGCAACATTAGCATGAAGTCATTAACTTAAACAGACTTTTCGTACGTGTCTGTCTACTGTTGATCTACAAATAAATAGGATTCGGTGTAATAAACAATGGCTTCCTGAAGCATAAAAAAAGATGATTCATTTTTTAGCTAACAAGAAAAAGAGAACATATCACAGCTGATAAAATACTCCTTAACATGCATAAAATAGAGGGATTCAGACACATAAAAATTTAAAATACATTTAAATATTAAACATGAATCATTTGAACGGTCGAACGTCAGTTTCACACATAGCATCTTCAAATACAGCCGACAAATTTCGTACTTACCGTGGCAAAACAAATATATAAGCTTCACTTTCCAACATTAGACACTTATACAATGCCTAAGAATTAATAAAACCACTCATCTCAACTTTTTTTAAAGCAACAATAAACAACAAATTATTAATTAACACTAAGACTACAAAATCTCTCGTGTTTCTCGTGTTCCTATTTTTGTACAATACAACATTAGATTACAGTAATAAATAGACAATTTGATCACTCAAAAGCTTTTATTATCAGGCCCGAATTATTTGTCGTGTTTCATTTTTTAGGTCATTTGGTAGAGATTTAAGAACCTTAACTCGAAACATAGCCTGCATTTACATAAGAATATTTAATTTATAACCAGCCTTTTTTTTGAGTAAATCTGATTTTTTTTTCTTGTTTGAATAGAGAGTACATCTGATTTATTAACATAGTCCTTTTGACAAATCTATTAGTTGTAATACCTAATTTTGCGAATGAAAATGAATAATATATAAAATGAGAACCTTTTTATCAGATCCAAACTGAATTATATTTGATGGGTGAAACCGAACGGGAAAATTCGGTTGAACTTTGTACCGTCTTCCCTCGTTGCTTTGAATGAAAAGACAAAAATTGGTAAATAAATTAGCTTAACTTTGGGTTTTATAAAATCATATTAGTCATTTTTATTTCGTACAAATTTTGAGAAAAAACAGTAAATTATTTTTAGAATATGAAAGCTTGGAATTTACTCGGTAATCCAAGTGCCATGCTTGCTTCTTAAATCAGTCAAATAAAATAGATTATTCTTGCAAGTTATACACGCATGGTTTTCTGATATCTGAAATATACTTGAATAAATATCTCAATTGGTAAAAAGAAAAAAAAAATTGACAAAATTAAAATTCAATCCGTAGAATAAAACAAGATTTTTGATATAAAATCCAAATTCAAACCTGTTGAGAAGGTAAGGATAAAGACAGACTCATATTGCTTCCATGTGATGTATTTCTATTATGCAAATATATAATTACAAAATATTTATCATAACATGGACAAAAATGGAAATGAGCAAATTATAAAATGGTTGTTTAGTTTCTTTAACTAATGAAAAACAAAAGACTCGCTTAAATCCCAATTTGGTCCCTCACAGATAAATATCCAGCCTCAAAAAGAAATATAAACATTATAATTTTGGACAATTTTGGTCATTAAATACTAACTATTTGGCTCTTTGCTATTCTGTTTAGTTTCTATTTAGGATAGTGAGGAAACAATCGATTTAAAAGAATCCCAAGGACCAGATAGAAAATATTCCACTTCTTTGTCAAATTTTTTTGTTCAAAAGAAAATTGCAAAAACATTAGAACGTTCTGCAATATAACTTCTTTTCTGCAGATTAAACACCAAATGATGCAATAAAGTAACTTCAATGGACCAAAATGACACATTTTATATTTATGCCTATAACTAGAAAGACCATCTATGTAATTTCAATCAAAGATAAGTTTAAAAAAAAAGGTTAAGATTACCCAATAGAAATTGGTCTATTTTCATCTTTGACCAAATGGAAGGGTCCAGTTGCATAATTGCTGTCATGATTTACTGGAAAGAGATACCATCTGTCACAAAAGGGTACAAATTAATATCTTTTTTCAATCCTTCCAAGCAATCCTATTTGCAAGTATGTCAAGTCGATTTACTAACACTGCTTTTGGTTCAATTTTCCCCTTCTGTTGAATTAGTTTAGTTGTGCAATTTTTGCTGATAAAAGTTGGTTAAATTTATGATTATATACACAATTTAGCTTTAATCGAGTCTCAATTGCATTTAATTATTTACTTGGTGATTTGGTACAATTACTGATCTTGCCAAGAAACAATTATCCCTCTATTTTAGTCCATTATTTGTAAAGGGTACCTATGCAAATTAGCAATTTTAGAAGGGCATATAAGCAAGAAAACAACATACTCTCCATTTAGAGCTTGTTCCAATGCATCATCATCTTCAAACCATCTTTTAAGCTCGTCATTTGCCTTAAAAAAATAAATACATTTCTCCAATTAGTTTATAGAAATTCTTTTTTTTTTTTGGAGACTCAAGATTCCAGAAAAATGTTATATTTTCCTTTTTTTTTTTGTAGAGTAATATTTGAAGTATACTTTGTCAGAAAGTCGGCAGCTTAATGGCCTCCCTTCGAGTTTTGAACTGCAAAATATTTGAATTATACTTCTATTTGATTCATGAGATGGAAAATTGTACTAATTAAAAGTGATTTTGAGAAGAATAGGGGGGTATTTGAAAAATTCAAAGAGAAAAAGGTAAAGAAAAACGAGGCACCGGGTAATAAGAACGTCAGAATTTCTCACATATATATTTTCCAACAATTTGAAAGTATCAAACTTACCCTTCCAAAACTCGGAATATATCATTTTTACCCATCCAATATTAAAAAAATACATCAAGTTATCCAAATCTATCTGCGCTTGAAAAGGGAAAAAGTTTTCGGGAAGTTAAATTTGAATTGACATTTACATTTTGTTTTTCAACGGCACATATGATATTCTCAATGTTCGGAAGGGTAAACAACATGATATTGCAACTATTAAAGGACAAATTTGATATTTTGAGTTTCCAATAATACATGAAATTCACAATAATAAAATGATAAAAGTTACCTATAACCACCAAGAATCCAATTAAGCATTAGAGGCATTCCAAGCTTTATGAAGAACCTCCCGCCCGCTCTTCCGGGGTGTGGTACTTTTAACTTTGTCAAAAACTAAGACAAACAAAAAGAGAAGAATAAATATTATTATTATTATTAGGGAAATTTGCAATAATAACAAGAAAGTAATACATAAACGATTATAGCACTAATAATAAGTATTATTAGGGAAATTTGCAAAAAAAGAAAAGAAACCCTGCATTATGCCTAAATTGCAAAATAGCTCATACATTATTAGAAATTGCAAAAAGCTGCTCCATTCTTCAAAATAATTATAATAATACTACTACTACTACTAATATTATTATTACTATTCAAAAAATACTAAAAATAATAATAGTAATTATTATTATTATTATCATTACTACATATGTAAGTAACCCTTCCCAGGCCTTCATCCAAAAACCAAAATAGGGTTCTACGAGTGGAATTTCTCCTAAATGCAACAAAAATAAAATAAAATAAAATAAAAACTTACCGATAAAGGACCTAGACCGACTCCTAAATAGAGTCTATAACTGGTGGCCATGTTTGCAGCCATTCTTGACATTCCGTGTATAGCTGAAACTCTTAGCCATCTTTCTTCCTCATAACTAAAATAAAATAACATAACGTGTCATAAAAATGGAAAGAAACAAATAACATTAGTCTTCTCATGTTAAATTCATCTAACTAATTTTGTATATGAGATACAAAATTGATAAGTTTATATAATTATAGAAAGTTATATAAAGAAATTTACCGCTTTAAAGAAGAAACAATGTCCATAGAGATACCCGCTTTCTCGCTAGCTAACCAATACTTATCAAGCTCCAAAGCAAGTTGATAACCATCCTATGTTCATTTCCAAAAAAATCACTATTTCATTTCCTTTTTCATTTCTTTAACGTAATATACAAATTCACCTCAATAGCCATACAACCCCATTGACCTAAGTTAGGTTGCATGACGTGAAGACTAATAATAATAATAAAATCATTATTTTTTCATTTTTCGCTTTTTTATTTATTTAAATAATATATAGATTTACCTCAATGGCCATGCAACCGCCTTGACCTAAGTTAGGTTGCATGGCGTGAATCGAATCTCCTAGCAAAGTAACCCGACCTTTACCCCAAGTCTTTGTTGGGGTTCGGTCATATATGTCACGCCTAATTATTGCATTTTCATCGGTTGATTTTATTAAATCTACCACATTTTCGCACCAATTTGTGAATATTTGTAGAAGCCTTTCCTTTTTACCTATAAAAAAAATATAAGATTATTATTATTATTATTATTATTATTATTATTATTATTATTATTATTATTATTATTATTATTATTATTATTATTATTATTATTATTATTATTATTATTATTATTATTATTATTATTATTATTATTATTATTATTATTATTATTATTATTATTATTATTATTATTATTATTATTATTATTATTATTATTATTATTATTATTATTATTATTATTATTATTATTATTATTATTATTATTATTATTATTATTATTATTATTATTATTATTATTATTATTATTATTATTATTATTATTATTATTATTATTATTATTATTATTATTATTATTATTATTATTATTATTATTATTATTATTATTATTATTATTATTATTATTATTATTATTATTATTATTATTATTATTATTATTATTATTATTATTATTATTATTATTATTATTATTATTATTATTATTATTATTATTATTATTATTATTATTATTATTATTATTATTATTATTATTATTATTATTATTATTATTATTATTATTATTATTATTATTATTATTATTATTATTATTATTATTATTATTATTATTATTATTATTATTATTATTATTATTATTATTATTATTATTATTATTATTATTATTATTATTATTATTATTATTATTATTATTATTATTATTATTATTATTATTATTATTATTATTATTATTATTATTATTATTATTATTATTATTATTATTATTATTATTATTATTATTATTATTATTATTATTATTATTATTATTATTATTATTATTATTATTATTATTATTATTATTATTATTATTATTATTATTATTATTATTATTATTATTATTATTATTATTATTATTATTATTATTATTATTATTATTATTATTATTATTATTATTATTATTATTATTATTATTATTATTATTATTATTATTATTACCATTATGAGAATCTGAACCGCCAGCAGGCTCATAGTGAAAAGCATACCATTGCATTTTTCCGCCACCAACATCAGAAGAAACGAAATATTGCTTGTGACCTAAAAAAACTCTATACCTGTTGGTTAAAAGGAGAGACACAAATTAATAAAGGAAGTATTTGTGCAATAGTAATAAAGAAAGATTAATGCGAAATGACAAATGTATTTTGTTGGTTTTGATTTTTATTTGGTATTTTGTAACACGAAAAAAGCACAAGGGTGGTTTCCAAATACGTGTTGTTTTAGGTCTTGTTTAGATTTTGCATTTTCATGATACTTCTTATATTCCACTTAAACAGTAGGAAAATATGGTTACATAAGAAACCCTAGAAACTAGCAACAAAGTATATATAAAAAAATAATTACTAACCCAATAGTTAAAATAAAATAAAAAACTAACCCAATAGTTTGAATATCAACAGGCAAATAATCAGCAATTCCAGTGTAGCATGTGTAACCTGAATAAGATGCCTCTTTTGGTCCATGTAGAATTTTTCTTACCTATTAAAAATAATAATAATAATAATAATAATAATAATAATAATAATAATAATAATAATAATAATAATAATAATAATAATAATAATAATAAATAACTCAATTGTTTTCATGCTATATAAAAAGTTTTAGAAGTAAATTAAATACATCAAATCTGAATCCCAACCTATCACTATGTCTAAGAAATAATTTGGCGAATTTTGTTTGGAACATATATACCCTAATATATTGAGCATTTTAGGAAAATTCACGAAAATTTCTATAGAAATGTAAGAAATAAAATAAGGGTTTTCATTAAAGTTGGTACCTTTGACCAAATGCCATCAGCACCGACCAAAATATCGCCTTCAAACTTCTTTCCATTTTCCAACATAACAGTTACCTAACTTAATCAATCAAAACTACACTAAATAAATAATTTACCCCCATAAATTATATTCTTCCTAAATACGTCTCTCATATGAAAATTTTAGGTTTTTCTTAAAAAGGGGAAAATGAAACTAACCTTATTACCATGGTCAACAAAATTGACAACATTGCTATCATTTAATATTGTTTCGTCATTTAATGCACTGGCAAGTATTTCTTGCAAAGTCATGCGGCTTATAACCCTAGTTACAGGTAAGCCTTTTTCCACTGCTGGCGTGAAAATATCAAACTTTACATACCTGAATTCAAATTCAACATATATTATTTTATGTATTGCCAAAACTTTTTTACAGAAAACAATTAAAAATTTCAGTTCAGTTGGCTATCATGAATTTCAGGCAATAAGGTTCAACTAGCTGGTATAATACACTAAGCCCAAACTTAAAAGTAATTAGGTCTATTTAACAAACAATCAAATGGGTAATTAAGCCTCAATTTTACAATTTTTTCCTCACTTAAACCATACTGTTGGATTTCATTTCTCCTGAACTTTAATTGATTGTGATCTAAATTCTTACATATCATTACACAAATTGAGAAAAAGACAACGATAATGGACAAACTACCAGCTGAGCCTGATACATATTGGTTCTCAAGTGGAAAAATAAAACCAAATAAGAGAAATTTTTACCAATTTCCAGACACTCCATCGACAATTCCGTTGACCCGGTTACCCGTTACGCAACCCGCATCCATGACCTGATCTGCCACGTCAGCATCAATCGCCTCCAGCGCAGCCAACGCATTACTCTGTAACTGGATGGGTCCCCTATACTTCCCCTCCCCTCTCACTGCGCTCAAATCCTTCTCAAAGACCAACACATCAAATCCCCTGTTTTTAGCTGCAATTGCAAACACCAACCCACCGATTCCGCCTCCAGCTACTAAAATGCGCGGTTTGTGAGAATCTAAATGAGCCATTGTTGTTGGATTTCGGAGTTTCGGTCTCTGACAGTTTGAGATTGGGATGTAAAAACTGCTCTTTTGGAGGGAAGGTGGTGAGAGAGAGGAAAATGAGAAGTGGGTTTTTGAGAGAAAGCACGTAGGCATTGCAGATGTGAAGAGGAACAAACTACAAAGCTTCTAAAGCTGTATTAATGGAGTAATCAAGTGAGGTTTGTCCAATTGATTAGCCGTTCTCTCCAATGGAAGTACGCAAATGAAGTAACTTAGTTTGAAGAAAGAAAGCTTCTAACTTCTAAGCTGTATGAATGGAGGAATCAGCTGTATTAATGGAGGAACCAGATCAGGTGATCTTGGTCGAACTGAGTAGTCCTTTTTCTCTCCAATGAAAGTATGCAAATGAAGTAGAGCTTTGTTTGACGACTGTACAGTATTAAATCTTTGTTTTTCCTACATCAAGTACACTAGTGTAGAACAACGTGGCGGACGGAAAGGGCATACAGGTTTCCAACTGTAAGTGGTTGAGTTGACACACGGCCGCCCAAGACAGAGTCCGATTCCTATGTGGCCAAACAGAGTATACAGTCGGCAGTTACACAATCAGAATCACTCATTATGTGGGGCTCATGCTCCACCATCAAGAATGATGAATGATTCTGATTACATGACTGCCAACTGTATATCTTATTTGGCCACAGCTGACTCCCAAGACATATAATTGAAAATATAGTAAAATGGAGCTCAGTCACCGACCAATATCATGGAACATGGCGTTATTGTCTTTAGACTAAATTCTGTTATCCTAATCTTAATCCAAATTAACTTTACCTTAGTTTATTTTTCATTGTCTTTAGACTTCTTGAGGAGACTAATTATCCCAATTATTTGCTCCCATAATTGAACTTTTTACTAATTCAGATTTTTTGTGACGTGTTATATACCATGTGTAATATGATTGTGTTTCTAGTGTTTGTTATTCTTTGTCACGTGAGAATTGTTAAAATTGCTTTTGGAAGTCGGATCTGAATCAAATAGTTCCATAAATCATGATTCATAATTATTGTAAATATTAATATAAATAAAATATAAAGAGTCCACTTATTAAAACATAAATTATTTTTTTTTTCTTATTTTGTCTAAGAATTGTTGATAAAAAAAATATCTTCTTCTTTAAAAAGTACTAAGTCTAAGTGAAATATAATCTTTAAATATAAATATATTTGAATTTTCTTTCTATTTTTAATTATATATTGTTATAATTTCAATTTAATTATTTTTCTCGCTGAACTATTTGAAGATAGACTATATATAATAATAATAATAATATGTAAAAGAAATATACATAATTTGTCTTTTTTATAGGTTTCTCAAGACATCAAATCATATCAATTTTTTCCTCTATTAAATTGTATGGTTAGGTCTAATTTGTTTATTGAGTTTTTCACCTTTCTTATTTTTTATGCATATTTATGTCTCATGCTAACATGTAGAACAATAATTAATATTTTTAGTATTTTTTTAATCTATGTCTGATTACGTGAGATAGACTAAAGTTACTTCTAGTCGTCAGATCTGAATCAGATGTTTCAAAAATTCATGATCTATAGTTATGTTCGAGTATTTATACGAAATACAACTAGAATATGAATAGTATACTTATTAAAATATAAATAATTTTTCTTTCCTTCTCTAAAAAATATTAATTCTTAATGAAGTATTGTAGTTTTTCTGTTAAAATCTCTAAATAATAATATGTTTGGATTTTTTTTTTAATTTCATATTATTTTGATTCCAATTTTTTTTTTTGGGCTAAAGTATTTGAAGATAGACTCAGTATGGAAAAAAAAAAGCTCATGTGAAAAAATTTATGGTACAGGGAGATTGAGGGAGATCTTCCGCCATAATACCATTAACAAACCGGCTCGAGCTATATGATGGATAAGCTGAGTTCAACTATATGATGGTGTTTTCGCTCCATAACACTGTTTTGTTCTACAGTATACGGGCATGAGAGCTGATGAGCTACACAAATTCATCGCGAAGGAAGTTATACTCTGTGATGCCGTCAGATTACATCCTTTTAATTGTATATGAAAATAAATTCTGAATCAACAATTTAAAACGAGAGAAGATAAAAGGATATTACTTATTGCATGAAAACTTTGAATAATCATGGATAACAAGGAGACAATATTTACATCCTTCACTTGAAACAATGGGAGATTGGAGAATGACCCCACATTTATATGAACCAGATCGAATGCTTTTAAAGAAATAAAATCGGTCTAAATGACAATCGATGTTGATTTGCCTTTACAATAATCCGGTTCAAATGTATTAGAAGACAGATTTATTTCTTTAGTTCAAGCAAAGATGTAAGATAGATTTATTTCTTTAGTTCAAGCAAAGATGTTGCTTCACTAGAACTGAGGGATGGCATAGCCTCTGGTGAGCTAGATTCATTAATAATTGCACTTAACAAGACGCTGAAAGATGTAACACATGCTGATCCAAGTGGTTAAAGAAACACTCGAATAAGAAAGTGATCCTAAATTCGAGTCCGGTCTAGCCGATATTTTTTCTGAAAAATACGTGGGAACGCATAAGTCATTGTATTAAAATAAAAAAAATAAAAACCCTGAAAGTTTTTTTTTCAGATGTTTGTCTTGTTGTAACTGTAGGCGGTTGGATCAATGGAAGGATACTGGAAACCTCCATCGTATTAGAACTGGACAGAGGTTTTCTTGGGTAGAGATAATGTAGTTGAAAATAGATAGGCCAAGGCATGATTCTGAAACTCGGTATCGAAGTCGGAGTCGGCCACTAAGCCGGATCGGAAAGTCCGCCGTGTCGGATCGGTGTTGGCCGAGTCGGATCGGAGTGTCAGATTTTTATAAAATATTATTTTTAAATGAATAAAAATTAAAAACAAATTTATAAAATTTATAAAAATAATTATAATAATTTTTGAAATAAAAATTGACTAAAAAATATATTCATAAGACAATTTATGTTATGTTTTGTGTGTCAGAGAATTTGAGTACATGACTATAGTAGTTGTTAATTGTGCATATAATTTGCTCGGCTTCACTTTAATTCAATATTGTCCAAGTGTATTTCAGTAAACAAAACCAAAATTTTGAAATAAAACTGTACAATTTTTTATACTTTTTTGATTGGCCAATTTTAGTAAGGAAAAAGTCGTGTCGGTTAAGGCTGAAACCGACACGAGTCGGTTGTGTCGGGTCAGAGTTGGCCAATACTACAAACCGTGGTCTAAGGGGTAAAATGATAACAATACAACTTCTTTTTCTGCCCTCAGAATAAAAATATTGATTTTAAATAGCAGCTCCCGTATAAAAAAAAGTTGATTGAATCCAGTCAACATCGTTTATCTCCCCCATCTCTCTGTCACTTGATAGCAAAGTAAACCACTAATGATACATTAAGTGCACAAATTATTATATGAGTGCACTAGGCGAGATATGGGGAAGGGTTATTAGTTTAATTATATATTAGGTATCCATAGTTATTGCAGATGACCATGTCCATGTGATCGAGATTGGTATTAGAGAATTGAACTTATTAGCTGGCTAAATTAGCATAATATTGTGATGACTCGTCGTAGTGTTTACGATTTTGCTTCTGTTTGCTATAGTTTATGGGGTTCTTTCACTACTACAAAAATCGGAATTTGCGACCGAGCAGATCGCGAACTGCCCAAATTTGTCAAATTATAGTCATTATTTTAGTATAATTATTTAAATGTTACAACTTACATATATGCAGTCTTATAATAATAGCAGTAGGAATAAATTCTAACTGCATAAATAATATAAATCTTTATTATTCTAGAACTATAATCATACTTATATTCAGTAACTAACCATTGTTTATGCTTTGGAATCTCACTTAATAATAGCTCACATGTGATTCATATAACAGGAAGGGCTTATTTTCCCCATTTATATTTAACACACATATCCATAATAGATCCTCAGCCTAGTTACCAAGGACCATTGAAATGGAGGCCTTGAGGGTTGAGGCTATCGCCACATGAAGCTCAACTACCAATGATATTCCACCGGACTTTGTCATGTCCGAGCTTGACCGCCCATCAAATACCATATACATCGGCCCAATCCTTGAAATGCCAGTCATCGACCTGTCCATGTCAGATGATACAACACTTGCTCAGGCCATTACAGACGCCAGCGGTGAAATGGTAATATCAAATTTAAAATTACATACAGACTCAATATAACCATTTAAGGAAATGGAAAGTGAGTTAATTGAGTCTATTAGGTGAATCAGGATACCAGAGGAGCTGATTGAGGAGATGCAAAAAGTCAGGAACGAGTTCTTTCGACTCCCAATAGAGGAGAAAGAGAAGTATGCGGCAAATCCAGAGTCAGGTAGCTTTGAAGGATATGGAACACAGTTTGACAAAGATTTGGAAGGAAAGAAGTCGTGGGTGGATTTTTTGTTTCACTTCGTCTCGCCCCCATCGCAAGCCAACTACGACATCTGGCCGAAGAACCCGGATGCTTATAGGTATGTATTAGCAAGCCTTTGACTTACTCTTAATTAATAGAGGAAACCATATTAAAACTAAAGATCAACATGAGTATTGTCTTTTTCCCCTTCAAAAAAAGTCAATACTCAAATTTTTATTTTTATTTTTATTTATTTTGTAATGTTAACACGGAGTACTAAATTTTAATTTCAAGTTTGCACTTTGTTTTCCGAAACTTGATCACAGTGTCAACCAATAGCTGCCCCTTCATGGAAGTGAGTAAATAGAATTATGGTGTAAATTTTATATGCTAATAGCTTTCTAAGAAAAAAAAAAATATATATATATATATATATATATATATATATATATATATATATATAATAAAGCTCAAATCGAATCATATTTAATCTGGGAAAACAACTTTTTCCTTATTTTTTCCATTTTGAGTTCCAAACTAAGAGAATGTTTCCTCTTCCCCCTTTTTCTCACAACAGGAAAACAACCGAAAATTACACAAAGCACATGTCCCCACTTGTCTGACAAAATATTTGCAAATTTATCAATGGGTCTAGGGCTGAATAAGAACACCATGAAGGCGGCGGTAGGTGGAGATGAAATGAGGTATTTAATTAAAGTAAATTACTATCCGCCTTGTCCGCGTCCTGATCTGGCTCTCGGAGTAACTGCCCACACCGACATGTCGACTATCACAATAATCTTGCCTGATCAAGTCACAGGGTTGCAAGTTTTCAAGGATGAGCACTGGTTTGATGTTCAGTATGTCAAAAATGCTCTCATTGTTCACATTGGAGACCAAATTGAGGTAATTAATATGTATATTTTATTTAGACATAAAAAAAACTATATATATGTTAAACATATGTGTTATAACATATAGCTGAAATAATATATTAATTCATGCCAACTGATCAATAGCGCAGTTGATTGTGTACAATTAAAGGTTAAGAATTCAAATCTGATTGATATCAAGAAAATAGAAATGGACAAAAGAAACACTTTAATTAACAATCCATATAATGTTCACATTTGAGTTGTTTTAACCCCCATTCTATCATGAAACATTTTCAGAAAGCTTAAACAGTAGTAAGACAAAATTACTAGCATATATAGTATTCAGCCCTAAGGATTTTGCATGGAACACTCTTTCATTTCATAACATAATAACATAGATTATGAGCAACGGCAAGTACAAGAGCGTGCTGCACAGGACGACAGTCAACAAGGAAAAAGCGCATCTATGTTGGCCATTGTTTGTGGAGCCACCAATGGAGATGGAGATCGGTCCATTGAATCAGTTAATCACGAAGGAGAATCCGGCTAAGTACAAGCCTAAGAAGTTCAAGGACTATCAGTATTGCAAGATCAATAAATTGCTGCAGCGAAATGTAACTCGAACCGGCTTATTATTGTAATATTTATTTTTAAAGACTTTATTTTTTTTTTTTCAATAAAATATCTCAGCAGACAATCCTCTACTGAAGCATCAAAATAAAAAGAGTAATATTCGCAACTAGATGTTTTCATTTGAATAAATTGCCGCAGTTCGAGTTTGTGAGTCTTCAAGATGATGGGTGTCTGCTCGAAATGGTTATCAAAAGTACTATAGTGAATTATTAAGAGGAGATTTGTATTTAATTTTTTCATTGCAATTTTCTGAACATTAATTACATGCATGGTACATGAGTGTGTTTACTTCAGTGTAATGTACAGAAGCTCTGTGCGAAGAATTCTTTTTTTTTTTTAAGCTTTCGGAAGCGATTGCCTCACCAAGATTCTATTAAATAAAATAAAAAGTTCGTACAAATAAAAATTAAAATAAAACAGAGATATTTACAACACATACTTAAAAGAAGGAAGTGAAAACATCATTCTAAACCATAACAGTACATATTCCAGTTTGTGGACTGTTGGGTAATTTGTGCTAGAACGGTCAGACTATGTGGCATTTTTTATCGGAAGTACTCGTGCGTGGGGGTGTGGCAGCACGACCATGTTGAGATCGTCGCCAATGATCAGGGCAACCGCATCACACCGTCTTACGTCTCCTTCACTGAAACCGAGAGGTTGGTTGGAGATGCAGCTAAGAATGATGCTGACATGAACCCAACCAACACCGTCTTGGGTCTGCTTTTTGTTCCTCTTCCTTGCTTCTTCGCTTTGTATTTTTTATTTTTTAAGATGGTCTTCTGTGCATGCCATGTAAATTGTAATGTAACGCCTCAACAGTTGAATTAAATCCCTTCACTGTTTGTTATGTCTCGCATGCTTTGAACTTTGCTCAGTTTGATTGCTGTGATTAAAGTTATTTCTTAAATTATTTAACCAAAATTTTAACTGTGATGGTAATTTTATTTCTTTGCTCAGTTTGATTGCTGTGATTAAAGTTATATCTTAAATTATTTAACCAAAATTTTAACTGTGATGGTAATTTTATTTATTCGAGGCCATGATTCTATTAGACATTTTTTTCAATTTAATACTCCATATTTTACTCAATTGTTGAGTCTGACTCTATTACTATGCTGAACAATTGCAAATACGGCTAACTGAATGGTTGGACATTTTTTTTTTTTGTTGATGTTCAACTATTATGTTGAAAGACTTTGTTAAATACGTACTAAATTGTGTTTGATGGGAATTGAATCCATGACCTTTGGCTACACATGCAAATACTTTAATCAACTAGGGTACAAGCTATTTGCATATCATGCCATGCTATATGTTTGGTTGGACTTGTTATTCATATCATGCCTTGTGTTAATTTACTTCGTTATAAATGTTGTTGCCATGCATAGTCCGTGTCTACATTTCTCCAATTACATAAATTCACACGTTTTTCTCTATGTTCTCGTCCCTATGACAGGTGTCAAGCGTCTGATCGGTCGCAAATTTTCCGATACATCCGTCCAAACCGACATGAAAACGGGGCCTTTCACTGTCGTAAGTGGCCCAAACGGGAAACCAAAAGTAGTAGTCCAATATAAGGGTAAAGAGAAACAATTCTATGTGGAGGAGATCTCCTCCATGGTACTCGTCAAAATGAAGCAAGTCACCAAGATCTATCTCGGATGGTCCGTCAAGGACGCAGTTGTCACAGTTCCGGCATATTTTAACGACTCATAACGCCGTGCAACCAAAGATGCTGGGGCAATAGCTAGTTTAAATGTGATGAGAATCATGGATGAGCCGACAGCTGCTGCCATAGCTTACGGCTTCGACAAGAAAGGTGACGGCTGCTCTAGAGAGAAGAACGTGTTTGTTTTTGACCTTGGTGGTGGCACGTTTGAAGTTGATATGCAATTGATTAGACTATAAAATAGTGATTTGAATTTGGATGTCTTAATTGCAGGTTAAGGCGACTGCGGGAGACACGCACTTAGGAGGCGAGGATTTCGACAACCGGATGCTGGATCACTTTGCTAAAGAATTCAAGAGGAAACACAAGAAGGACATCACGTGCAATGCGAGAGCCTTGAGAAGGCTAAAAAGTGCGTGTGAGCGTGCCAAAATAGCCCTCTCTGTTGCCACTTTGACCACGGACCAAGTAGATGGCCTCTATGAAGGCATTGATTTCTCCTCCAAAATCAGCAGGGCTCGCTTTGACGAGCTCAACATGGATCTTTTCTCACGGTGCATGGAGCTTGTTGCTCGATGTCTCACGGACGCCAAGATCGAGAAACAGAGCATCGATGATGTGGTGCTTGTAGGTCGCTCAACAAGGATTATAAAGGTGCAGCAACTTTTGCAAGATTGCTTTGAAGGCAAGGATCTATGCAGAAGCATAAATCCTGATGAGGCTGTGGCCTATGGCGCTGCTGTACAAGCTGCCAAGTTATCTGGGCAAGGAAACAAGCAAGATGCATTGATTACGCGCTTTCCAGATACTCCAGCACGTCCTTAGCTAGTCCGTCTCCCATATGCGTCGGTTATCCTTCACTTTGCACTTGTTGTCTCCATAAATAGGAAATGTTGTCGGCCAAGTCAGTGTCCACCCCCTTGTGTAGCCAGACTTGGGAAGAAAAATCGCAATGTAAAAAGAGATGGATTGCGGTTTCTGTGACGGGTTGTACACACATCACGCATTCTCCTTGATTGGGCCAACCTTTTTTAATGAGGTTGTCTTGTGTTATAAGCCAACCTAATATCATTTGCCACCTAAAGAATCGCATTTTTTCCGGACACTTTATTTTCCATAACCTCGGATTTTCCTTGAAAGTTGTATGTGCCATGTTTAGCATCTTGTATGCCGATTTGGTGGAGAACTCACCCGAGATCTTCCATCTCCATCTAGATTTATTTCTTTGAGTGGTCGGGTTTGTTAATGCGATTACAAGAAAAATGTCTTGTGCCTCTCATTTGATTCTCTCATCATTGGAGGCTAGCAATTCTTGGAAATTGATGGCTCCATTGAGGACTTGGGCCACCGTCAAGCTATCATTGCGTATGTTGGCATATAACATCGGAAAGAATGAGCGTAGAGTTCCTTCGAAGACCCAAATATCATTCCAAAAATTGATGTTGGTACCCTCGCCTAGTTCGTAGGAAATAGAGGGTGTGAAGATCGGCATCAATTCGGCCAATTGAGAGAGGAAGAAGGATATGGGTTGTGAGGAGTCCTTGAGATCCTTCGGATCCTCGAATCCATATAAAGTACGTAATGTTTGTGCCCATGGACCACTTGGGTCCGACTTCCACATCCACAACCATTTAAGTAGTAATGAGATGTTTTGTTTTCTAATGGAGATTATGCCGACCCCCCCTCCCCCCCTCCCCTTTTCCTTTGGAAGGCAAAGACGGTCCCAAGCCACTAGGCAATGACCGCCGGAATATTTTTTATCGCCTCTCCAAAGAAAGCCTCTCGCAATTCTATTGATCTCATTGACTAACCACATTGGAAATAATAGAACTTGCATTTCATAGGTAACTAGATATAGAAGTAAGGATTTAATTAGTGTTAGGCGTCCTCCAAATGATAGGATTTTTCTTTTCCAACCGGCAAGTCTTTTTTGAACCTTTTCCAAGATGGTAAGGAATATTGCCCTTTTAGGTCTCATTACCGTTAGTGGTAACCCCAAAAACTTAAGAGGAAAGTTTTCAATTTGACAATTGAAAATTTGTGGGATGAGATGCGCGAGATCATCCGGGATTGTTATAGAAGTGCAAGAACTTTTATTCCAATTTACATGCAAACCCGAGATTGTTGAGAAATTTTCAAGAGTATGCTTGATTATTCGAAGGTTTCTCGGATCCGCTTCGGCAAGGATTGTTGTGTCATCCGCAAATTGAAATAGCATCGGAGGTACGAGAAAGTGAGGGTTGAACAATGATGTTGCTTGTTGAAAGTACATTTGAAGTATGCCAACTACAATGTTGAATAACATGGGAGAAGGGAGTTCCTTCCCATCCATTCACTTTAAGAAAAGAGGAGGATGATTTAAGTAGGTTGAGGATCCATGAATTCCAAATGTTTGGAAAGCCTCTTTCTTGAAGAATCTTGAGAAGAAAGTCTCATGAGACGGAGTCAAACGTTTTCTTAAAGTCAATTTTGAAGAGAATTGACGGTATTTTTTTGTTTTTGAAGAAGTAAGTAACCTCTCTTGTGTGAACAAAAATTTGAATTATTTGTCTCTTTTGGATGAAAGCCGCTTGTTGCGGATTGATCAACTTTTCAAGGAAGAGTTGTAGTCTCGTAGCTAGAAGCGTGGATAATATTTTTGTTGACCCATTGAGTATACTTATGGGTCGGTAATCATGCATAGACATCGCCCCTACCTTTTTCGGTATGAGTGTAATAGCTGTGCGAAGAATTCTACCTGCCATTTAATCAAAAAAAAGAATTCTACATGCCGATAATATAATATTCCTTGAGAGTATGTTTACACAGATACTCTTGTATCATGTATGATACCGATATGTGAAACCACATTTTTTAGAAAAAACATATGATTGAAAATGTCTATTATATAACATTTAATTATTTTATTAATAATAATCTATATTTTAAGCTTACATAAATATGTTTAGAAATATGATAGTGGTGGGCGTATAATATTTTATGTACTATGTATATATTTGACATATAGTTAGAAATATGTGTCATTATTTTGACATAAAAATATTCAAATGTATTTAGATTGAATATCTTACAAGTATCATACGATTATTAGTATCCGGTTTGATAAGGCGTGATTTATAAAGTATCCATTTAATGCAGCTTGTGGGTATTACAATATCAGCATGCTTATTACCACAAGTTTATGTATATTATGTAAATTATTATTATTATTTTTTTTATACAGAATTATTATTATTATTATTATTATTATTATTATTATTATTATTACTACTACTACTATTAAATTTAACATAAATATTTTTATAATTAGTAAATATTACTTTATTATTATGTTATTAATTAAATAAGAAAATAAAGTATCACTAAAATTGTAGCAATAATTTTATAATTATTAATTAGTTTTACTCTTTTTTTTTAAATGAAGTTTCACTCTTGTCAAAAAGAAGTTTCACAAAACAGTTGAAGAGATCAGGCCCTTCATAATCATGGGCCTCATTTTTTTGAATATTAATAGCAGCCTAGTTAAATCATTGCTTATTGATTTAAAACCTTCTTTTTAGCCTTCTTTTGGGCTTACTTTCTAATTTGTATCAAAGACCTTTTTCTGTTTGGCGGATCCAATCAGCCTCAAAATATGATGGTCCAAAGTATAATAATTCAATAAAGAAGTGTCTCCTAAAACTAGACATTCAAATTCCGAAGTCTATGGCACTAAATGAAATTATCATGCACAAGTTTTTTTTTTACGAAAGACTAATTAATAAAAGAGAAAGACTAAGATAAAATGCAAATATTTCGTTAGAGAAAAGTTTGTTTGGCTTGAAGAAATGACAACAAATTATTATTTTCAATGGTCTACTTAAAAAAAATTAAGTTGATTTCGTCTAAAAAGTTCTTTTTCCTCTATATAGTTCCTCTTTTTAGACTCATGGAAAAATAAAAAAATTCACCTATTAGAATTTCTTTTAACCACAATTAATGTCAGGCATGTAGCTGAGATACGAATCATTTCCCACATACATTCTACAATAAATACAGTATCTCTATCTCATCTCACGTGTATACCCTTGCCAAAGCTAAACCTTTTAAAGACCCACGAGTATATAAATCTTTACATGAAAAAATACATCTTTTTTTAGTAAAAACAATTAATTACTTATCAATCTTCACACCCTTTTCCAATTCTAGACTAGATGAGTTTTCTTTTTCCCCTTTTTAACCTTGCTTTTGGTGTTTAAAGCCTACACAACCCTCAAAACGATAAAGAAAACAAAAGAAAAAAGCTTTCTAATTACTTCAAAAAAAAAACTTTCTAAAATACAATTTATGACTTCTGCCAACATTCAAGTCATAAGTTTCTTTTTTTATATATATAAATAGGTGCAAATTGATTTAGAAGAGAATAATAATCAAGGATCGCTTGTAGTTCTCCTTTAGAAAAATAAAAATAAAGAGGTGCAAATTGAATTTCACAAGCTATAGGATTTTTTTAATTTTTAATTAAGGTTTATATAGTGTTTATATAGTTTGGCAAATGTGCAAACACGATGCACTGTAGATATACTGTTTTTTTTTCATTTTATATACTGTTTTCTCATTTTATATACTGTTTTGCCATTTAATATATTGTTATTTATTATTTGTGTATTTATTATCTTTTTTACTTTTATATATTGTTTTTCCATTTTATATATTGTTTTCCCATTTTTATATACTGTTTTCACTTTATATATATATATTATTATTAAAAAATAAATTACATATACTGTTATGTATATATTGTTATTAAAAAATAAATTATATATACTGTTATTGGATCATGTCGTAACAGTCATGCTACAGTGCGTTGTGCTGTAGCAAGTCCTGTTTTACCAAGGAATTATGACTGATCAATTCTAATTATGGGAGTAAGTGACACCAGACTTAAAAACCCTTGACCCGGAAATTAAATTATCTTCGAAAAAACTAATTATTGCTCAAATAAATCCTAATTTTCCAAGAAAAATGTTAATGAAAAAGAATTAAATATGAGAAAAAGTTTCTTGCTAGATGTAGAGTGGATAGACTATAGATAGTAGATAAGTTTCCCCTTTTGAAGCTTGCTTTTGGCTTTAAGCATAGAGACCCCTCAAAAGAAATGAAAAAAAGCTTCCTCAAAAGCATGCAACAGCTTTTTTTTTCCTTTCTTTTTCTCAGCAAGATAAGTGGAGGCCACTCTCCATCCAGGCTCTCTCATACAGTCAAAACTTTAATCAGGCGTTTTATTCTCTTTTACCTCATGAATCCAAGTGCAACCACAAAAGAGAATTTAACTGATTGGAATGGGATTTCGCAAAAGATATTGTCCCTAGTCAATTCCACTTTTCCAATGCAGCCCTTCTTTCCAAACTAATTTGCATAAGCAAGTCTAGTTCAAAAAATTTGTTTTCATTATACTATATTTTGTTTTATAATTATAGGAACTCAAAAACCTATCCAGAATCAACCTCAAAATTAAAACAAGAAAGAACTATTTTCCTAGTTTCCATTTTGTCTTATTTATTTTCATTTTCAGTATTAATTCTATGGCAAGTTTCTAAGTTTATTGTACTTTTTTATATTGTAAATTATTATGATTAAATTTATTCTTTGGAAAATGCAAATGGCCTCATGGTCTAGTGATTAAGTGCAAAGTATCACAAATCATAGTTTATGAGTTCAAATTTCATTTGCATCAAAAAAATAGATGTTGAACATAGAACCATCATCATTCTATAAAAAAAAAAAATTATTCCTTGGAAAACTGCCAAAACTCTATTTTGATTAATTTATAAAAAATTTTGTTAAAACTATCAGCATTGTTATACCTACAAAAATGGGTTTAAAGCAATCATGCAAAAAAAGTTGTCATGACAATTACCATGCAATTTCTTATCAATGGAGGGTTAAATTGAAAAAGAGAGCAACTCAATTCAACTCAGTGGATATGGGCTTTTAAGTTGACAGTAAAAAAGGGTAGAAGAAATAAAGAAGGCAAAGAATCCAATGAGGCCCAAACTTATAGCCGTGATGGTTTCATCATTTCCTCAAAGATAGAGGCTATAAAGGTAAAAAGTAGTTGAGTTTCAAATTTACTTTTTATTTGGAGGAAATTGATTTTTTGAAAGAAATTTTTGAGTACCCAATTATGGCAGCATGAATTTGTCTTTTGTCATGGGCTATATGTATTGTAGATTATCTTATGATATATATATATTTTTAGATTCAACTTATATTTGATGAGTTAAGAGACTTTCCTAAATATGTGCTACATTAGTTTGCGTTTGCTGGAATTTGAACTCATTACCCCTTACTACACATGCAATTGCTCTACGAACTAGACTAGAGGTCATTTTGATTATCTTATAATGTTAAGAAATATAGGGCCCGTTCGGCAAAAGATAGAAGAGTGGAAGAGTAGTTCTTCCATTTTATTTCATCATTGTTCGGCAAGTTTTATGGAATAAAAAATTGATTTAAAAAATAGAAATAATTACTAATTATTATAATATCCTTATTTTAATTATATTTTATTAATTTATTTAATAATCTCTAATTTTTTTAATTAAATAAGATAGAAAATACAAAAACATTCAATTAAAAATATAATAACAAAAGAAAAAGAAAATTTTATTCAAAAATATAAGAAGACATATCTCTTTAGATAGAGAAAAATGAGTACAATCATTTGCACATTTCAAATTTATGATTTTATGAAATTATTATCGAAAATTAGTGATTTTTTCATTCATATTTTTTGACAAAAAAATTATAGAAAGAAAGGAGAGAGAGAAATAGTGCATAATTGTCAGTGCCACATCATCTTATGGTGGAAGAAATGAGGGTATTTTCGTCCTAAAATTTGGCTTATTCCATGGAATAAAGATCTTCCACCCCCCTCCAATGGAATTAGGAAATTTCACTCTTCCACCCATTTATTCCATTTACTTTCACTCTTGTTCGGCTGGAATAACCCACTTCTTCCACTCTTCCACTCTTATTCTACTTTGCCGAACGTCACCATAAAGAATTTATTTTGGAGCTTTAAGAAAATTTGAAGTTGATTTTATTTTATTTTATTTTATTGTACTCTAAGAAGATAAAATGAGTTGCTAAACATTTGATACATTGTATTAAAACAAATTTTGACTTAAACTTCGGTCAGATCTTTTTATACAATGTACAAACTAATCCTTCAAGAGAAGAATATATTAATTATAAAATAGACTAAAGTTCCAAAATTTTGTATGTTATTTTGAACTTTACAAAATATGATTTAGGCAAAAAATTTCTTATAAATAAAGAAAATATATATTATAATTTACATTCATCATTCATTTTTCTTATATATTTTCTCATACAACTAAATAACTAAGTCGATCATTTACATTTTCATATAATCTCATTAACTGATCACATATGATGAACTATAAAATCATGATAATCAAGAAATAATTACTGCTATAAAATTATGATAATAGTGTAGCTTATTTTTCAAAATGTATTTTTTTCTTACTGAAATCTTACAAAATAACACAGATTTATAGCTACAAACATACAGAAATCAACATACATTACATTTCTGTAAAACAAATTTCAAACATATCGTATCAAAAATATTTACTACAATAACTCTAACAATAAATCTCAAATATATTACTACATCCCACAAACTAAATATCAATTCACACAAACACATTCAAGTAGACATATTTTGCAAATTACAACTACACATTGGTGCAAGTTGGGGTAATTAATCAACATTACAAGACATCAGCTCGGTTCCCTTCCTTCCTCTCTCTCTCTACTGCACACAACAGGTCCCGAAAAGAAAAGGCTCAAATTCAAGTGCGGTCAAAGGTAACTTAGCCTCATTAGCGATGACTCCATCCACTCTCCAACCGAACCTTCATCACAACGGAGATGGAAAAGAAAGAAAGAAAGAAAGAAAGAAAAGAAAAGAAAAGAAGGGAATAATCGTTCCCCCACACCGTACACAGACCTCGTAAACACAAACAACATTATAATATTGAGTTGTTAATATTATTATTGGATTTTCACCAAAAACCCCGTATGTTTATATATATATAGTAGTGCCCTTTATCATATCTTTTGTGATATTCAAAAAAGTTTTTACTTTAAACTTTTCATAAAAATAGATTTTGAGAAGTAACAAAACCCTCTTAATATTAACTTTTAAATATTCCTAACTTAACACTTTTTAGAAAACTTTATGGATCTTTTTGAAATAATGAAATATAAGCATTTTAATATATTTTGAAATGATAGTTAAATAATTTCCACAATCCATTTACATATCATTTATCATTACTAACATATATTTTAAATATTATTTAGGCATTTTAAGTCATAAATTTTGCGAAAAATAGGAAAAAGTTTTAAGTAAAATTTTTTCCAATATTACAACAAGGGAAATTGGAAATCACGCCGGGGGTATTGTAGCGACCCTGTAGCGACGGATTGAAACTATATACTATTTTCTCATGTTCCTATATACGCTATATACCGTTTTCATTAAATATATACTGTTTTATAGAATGAATTTTTATATATTATTTGTTTTCAGCTCATATGTTTGTATATACTGTTTTCAATTTTTATATACTGGCGCTACAGAATCGCTACAATAACGTCGTTATATATCAGCTCCCTTATAATAATTAGTAAGAGTTGTTATGCACCCCCTTATCAACCAAAAACTTGTGGATTAGATACTCGCTGAAAATAATTTTCTTTAAAAAATATGTGAGTGCATATAAGTCACCCTACTAAGAAAACAAAGCAAGTGATTATTTTCGTTCTTCTTTTCTTTTTTAAGTAATTAGGAACTTTTTTTTTTAAATCCCAAGTATTATTTGTTGTTTTGTGTTTCGAAATAATATGATATCTTGTAGAGTATAATAAGTGTTAGTAAATATTATTTAGGTGTGTCAACTTTCAAGTCATGATTTTTTTTTAAATCAAAATTTTTTAGGTAAAACTTGTTTCAATATAACAATACTATAGAGTTGAGTTGTTTATATTAATCTTTCAACTTTTCCAAAAACTTTATGTGTTTTTTTATATTATGACACACTCACAACCTCAAAAAAATTTACTTAATAATACTAATTTTTCATTCTTTAAAAAACAGACTTCAAAAATAATAAAAAGAGGTTATAACATGTGTTTAGATATTATTTATCATTAGCAATATATTTTTTTTTAAATATTGTTTTTAAGTGCTGAAGTTTTTTGTAAAAGGGAAAAAAGTTTAAAAGTAAAACTTTTTTTTCAATATTACAAAATTTAGGAACTTTTTATAAATTTGAGAAGATATAGGAGTTTTTTGAAAAAAGAAACCCATATATCATTTATTCCTTTCTGTCAAAATAATTTGATATATACAGCAGACTATAGTAAATGTAATATAAATATTATCATGGGTATTATGGGGTTCTAAGTCATGATTTTTTTTTTTGTTTTTGAAAAAGGAATTAAAAAAAATCGTCATACAATTTTTTTATGAAATTGACAAGATATAGGAGCTTTTCGAGAAGGGAGCTGATACATCATGATGTTACTGTAGCAATCTTGTAGCGACAGTATATAAAAATTGAAAACAGTATATACAAACATATGAACTGAAAACAAACAGTATATAAAAATTCATTCTATAAAATAGTATATATTTAAAAAAATGAAAATAGTATATATAAATATATAAACTGAAAACAAACAATATATAAAAATTCATTCGGTAAACAGTATATATTTAAAAAAATGAAAACGATAAATAGCATATATAAAAACATAAAAAAATAGTATATAATTTCAATTCATCGCTACAGTACTCTGTCATGATTTCCGATTTCCATTTTGAAAACCTCTTTGTTTCAAACGATATGATATGATATATATAGTAAGAGTAGTGAATTGAATGGAGTATTATTGTTTTTTCTGTTAATAGAAACGGCTTGGAAATCACAACCGTTGATTGTTCCTCGTGGCCACCGTCCTTCTATTCACTGTATTGGACAACCTCATGTAATTTATAATAAACACTCTTTACTTCCCCTATTATTTATATCTAATTGTATGCATTGCAATTTTTCATATAATTGGTATGAATAGCTACAACAAAATACAAAGGAGCATATATATGCAAGTCACTGACTCAATATGGATTTTAGAATATTAGTTTGAAAAATCATAATTTCCTTAAAATAAAAGAGATGGTAATTGTGCATAACTTCATATGTTCATTAAGGCAAAAAAAAAAAAATAGATGGGTACCGAAATGGATCATATAAAAATTTGGCATGTAAGTCTAAAAATATTAAATTGTTAATTTTCTAGAATTAATTGATCTTATAAGTTTCTTTTCCGTGCTTAGATTTACATGATGTTTACAAACTAAGTATTGAAAAATAAACTCAACTATATAATTGTTGAATATCAATTCACCCACAGCCTCTTTTAACTCGAGAAGAGATATTCATGGTATTTTAATCTTCACATTTAAGATTATTTTTCAATCTAATTAGGGGTAAAAAGATATGTGCAACAATTTTACAACAGCTTGCATAACAGAGCATGTGGAGGAACATCTGCTAGGGTTTAGGATTTAATGGTTTTGTTTGCTTCTGTCTGAGAACTGAGATGTGTGCCCCACTCTGTGCATGAGACGGGAATCTACTCAGAACAATCACGTTCCAAAACAAAAGGATTTAGAACTTATTAGAACCAAATATACTTGAATAACATCGCACCAGAACAAGTTCTTGGCTGAAAAGTTTACAACTTCAACAATCAGAACTGGCCACGTTGTTAGATTAATGATGTGGCATGTGATCATTGGATGGTTTATTTTCTGCTCATGCCATCTCATAATTTTTGCAACTCCATCAGCAAATCTCTTGCCCGTTTTTTACGCTTCCGTATTTTGAATAGATTAGACTGGTGATTAGACTACTTTTTAAGATCTAATGATGGCTCTCTGCCATTTTCAACAGTATAGTTTCTTCTTGGAAAAACCAGCTCAGAGATCATGAAATGATTCCTCTCGCTCCTCTCTTTCTCTCTCTACTACTCTTTCTCTCTCTTCACACTCTCTCACTCACTCGTGATGTAATAATACTGGATAGAGCTACAGGCTATAGAGAGCTACTGCTTTCAAATCTGAAACTTCTATGCGAGTCTACATCTTTGACTGTAAGTTTGAAGATATAATAAAGAAACACGAAACCTACTTTCTGTGTGTACGTTTCTAGAACAGAGAAGAAAAATATTTAAAACTAGAAAGATACTCTAAAGAAACAGTAGTTATGTACATTACTACATTGCATCTTGAACAGAACTGACTACTTATTAGAGCGTCATTAAAAGAAATAAACTAGCTTCATTAGCTAAAAAACATAAAAAACACTACAACAAAAACTAACAAAATGCCGCAGTTGAATAAAAAGAAAAGAAAACACTAGCAGAAGATGATCTAATCATCTAATAATCTAAACTAGCTACTAGCTGGCATTAGGTTAAGGCCCAAGTCATCTTTCTCTAAAACTAATCTCATTTTCGTATTTGAAGGAGAAACAGGTTCTTCTATTTGCACCCTTTTATGACCAGCATTAGAAAATCCATTTCCAGTAAGAGACACACCGAAAAGCTTCGGTCTCACACTAGTGCTCTCCATGTTTTCTAATGGAGGTGAAGGTTCTTCAGCAATGGTGAGGGAACTGCTAGAGGTTGTACTTCCAGAGTTTAATCCGTTTTTCGTGTTTCTCTGTAAACCAAGCAAGAGAGGAGAAGCAACCGAACTTGGAGCAACTGGTTGTACATGGTTCTGAACGAAGTATATTATGTCATTGTACAGTTTCCTCATATGAGCAAGCTCTGACATAAGTGTAGCATTGCTTCGTCTCAGCCTCTCATTCTCTTCCATTAGAGCTGAGGCACTGTTTGGAGGAGACGGAACCGGTATGCCATGTGTCGGTATGTTATTGGCTGGACTTTGACCCGGGCCAAGCATGAGGAGGCGGGAATGATGTTGCGGTACAGACGGTATCGGAATGGTTGTATGGTACGGATGGCCATACTGCTCGTCTGAGAAATGGTGATTTGAGCTATGAAAGAGAGGGAAATGGTGAGGCGGAAACATTGGAGGAGAAGAAGGGCAAGGGGAGTTAGAAGACGGAGTTTTTCGCCGGTGAATCTCGCAAAGAAGATTCTTTTCGCCTTTTCTGAAGAACTCGTTCGCAAACTCCCACCTTTCTGGCACTACTTTGCGAAACCCCTACATTACGAACCAAAGAAAAAAAAACATCAACACAAAGCACCACAACACTATGAAAAAAATGTATAATAATGTATGAGTAACTATTTATATTTGATATGATAAACATACATAGGTGTTGAGTTGGCGAACGAAAGAGGAGAAGTTATTATGCTTGAAGTAATTAGGAAGAATGTCTCGAGCGAACTCAGGCGGTCTCCAAACGACGAAAGTGGAGATCCGGTCATCGCCCCACGAGACAATGTGGTCCGTCGAAGGGTCATCGACAAGTTGGTAAGTCTTTGTTAAGAACGGCGCCGGTACCGGCTTGTGGCCCTCCATTGCACCGGTACCACTGATTCCTCCTTCCCAACACCTATCCATAGATCTTTGTTGGTCTTCACTTAAGACAGAGAGATAGTCAAGAGGGTTTTCACGTTTGAGAGTGAGAGCTAGAGAGAGAGAGGGGGAGAAGGGAGAGAGGTTTGGGTTTTAGGAGAGGGAGAGCATGTGGAGGGTGAAGTGAAAGGAGGAGGTGAAAATAATAAGATAGTGATGGATGTAAATATTTAAGATTATTTTCTTTCACAATGCCTCGGGTTTGAAGAAGGGAAGTGGGCGGTGGGTGAAGGGAATATGTGTCTGTGTGTCTCTCTCTTTCTCTTTCTTTTCCTCTTCCTTTTTCTATTCTAGAAAGAGATGGTTTAGATTCAGCTTTCAAAGTAAACCCGTGAACTTCCTCTCTCTCTCTCTCTCTCTCTCTCTCTATCTTTCTCTGTTGTATTTGTCCATAGATTTTCTTTATTTTTTGTGTTGTTTTTATATTGGTTGTGTGTGAAAAATGAAAGCATGATCTGGTGACGCTGAAGAGCGGACAGAGCGCGCACGCACTTAACACAAGCATCAGCAAAAGCATGGGCTGACGCTGCTGATGTGGTGCTCTCTACCATAAACCCCTCTTTTTCTTCCTTCAATTATTTTCCAATTGCAAAATTATCAAATTCTTTGTTTAGCAATAATAATAATAATAATAATAATAATAATAATAATAATAATTTAAAGTAAGAAGGGATTGGAATTTATTTGTACATAGTTATAACGATTTAAGATACTGCATGAACTATATCCATGATACGTTCAAAGTTAGAGAGTTGAAGTTAATTTGACTAAATTATTAACTACTTTGAAGAACCACTTGGTGCAAATAAAAACAAAAGTATTAATTTTCTCACAACCAAAACAAACTTAAAAGTGTATTTTTGTCAGAAAATAAATTTGAATATGGACTCATAACTTTGTATTTCACAACATTATATAATATGGACTCGGATTGGATGGTCTTTGGAATTATGTGAAATAACAGAGAACTAGGGATCGATTCCCCTCTTCCATCCAATCTGACCTGACAAGCAAAAGTTTTTATATGAGTTTGTGAACAAGGTGCACGATCATAAATGGATTTCCATTTTGAGGCCGTGTTTTTTTCCTTCAGGGCTGCAACATGCGGTGCCCGACCCATTCAGAGAAAACAAATCAGTGCAAAAACTAGAAAAAAAATGTAAAAGGGGAAATACAAAACAGTGCAAGAACTACAAATATTAAAGTGGAATGATGAAATTTGAAATGTCATCTCTAAACAGAAAAAAGAAATGAAATGATGATAGATAGGAAGCTCCCATATTTCCCTTTTTTTGTGACTTATAATCAAAATATGTTACATTGGTAAGTTAAATACTCAAGTATGGTAAGTGAAATGTATTATATATGTAGTTTATTGGTTAATAAAATATTTCTTAATTTTAGTAATTTTTTGTTCAGAAAGAAAATATGAATGTAAACCCAATTACCAGCATAACATGCATGTTTCGGCGGTAAAGACAAGAAAATATACATAATAATATGAATTTACTAATATTTTCCATGATTAATGCAAACAGAAATTATGAGATCATGCATATTTGATATTCCCCTCATCAATAGAAACGAGATAAAATAAACTTATAATTCGGTTATATTATGCTTACTACTGCAAGATATTTCGTTTATCAAAAGTTTGGGGGTTCAATAACAAATTCCATGATAAAAAATGCCAAAAAAACTGAAAAAGAAAAAATGTGAGAGCATGCATGCACAGGTTTAGGATCCCTGATTCAGGCTCAGGCGCCTATTCATCATATTCAGTCTTGTGAAAACTCACATGGAGATGTTGCCATGTTTGGCTTAAGACCGGTCTAGCTCATTTATGAGGCTTCACGTACAAATATTTTGGGATAAGGTTGCAAGCACTTATGTTAGGATTTAGGTCATTTTTCATTATAGCCCTCCTTTGAAATATTTTGTAGGAATAGAGTCCGGATCAAAAAGTTAAAAAAAAAAAAATACTATTGGAGAAACAATTCAAATTCAGTTTTCTGATAATCCAATTAGCAAAATGACAATTTGGGCAAGTGAGGCGTAAATCATATCATCAAAACTACACATTTGTAAAAGTTTCACCCAAAATAAATTTCACTCATGACAAAACATTGCTTTAAATACGTAAGGGTTTTTTTGAATGGTCAATTAGTAATTTTCATTCAGCTCAAGCTTCCATTAAAAAAAATAATTTCCATTAAACCAAACAAATAATCTGATTGTACTAGTTAAATCAAAGAAAGAGTTCTCAAGTATAACTTTGAATTACGATAAACTCGTGACATTTAATCTGTATGCTTGTTATTCAAAATGATCGTCCAAATCGATTACTCTCATATAGTCTTATTAATTTTTTTCGCTTCAAATTGAATCACAAAGACGACATGCACAGTTTCACCCACGACCAGTATCAACACGAATAACACTCTAGACATGATGTAGAATAATATCTTGTAATTACAAAAACTGAATTTGAATTGTTTCTCCAATAGTATTTTTTTGTTCGCATTTTTCTCTTTTAATAATAGCAGACTTTCTGTTTTTCTTTCACAAAAATGTACAAATTAGTTATTTTTTGTTCGCATTTTTCTCTTTTCCTTTCTTATAAAAGGACGAAATTCTTGTGTTAAAAAGTCTAAATAAATTATGTTAATCCCTTGTGTTTCCATAACATCAATCGATTCAAGAGAATATGTATCTTGGCACTATCAAATAGAAAAAAAATCATCTTATTACATCATATTACATTGTCTTTTTTTTTTTGAATTGCATCATATTACATTTTCATGTGAGACATCTTATAAATGATAAGATTCTATGTGACAAATCATCTTTATATCTATCATTTTGTTTATTGTGTTGCCATATAGGTTCATTTAATATATTAACAATGACTTAACATTCTATAAACATTGAGATGCGTTTAGCAAAAGACTATTATTACAAAAATTAAGTGGATGTTGGTGATCACCGTCATGTATTTAGTCAATTTGTCACGTGATATTTACTAATTATGAGAAATTAAAAATGCCATAATTACATCAATCAACCATTATTTCTTGATACTGAGTTAGGCTAAATATAACAAATAACATTCTGACCATTTACTAGTTCATTTGATCATTCATTTCTTCAGTCCAATCTATTATAAAAATATCTCCATCAATTTATTATACAAATAATAATTAAAAAAAGAGTCCGAATATGGATCGCCAGCTTATGGAGCTCCGAGCCGCCAGCCCAATCACAACGCGTCACGTCGTGAAAAATATATAATATTCCGCTAAAAAGACATAATTAGTAACTAAAAAGTTATATCAATACAACTAAAAGACATACTAAGTAACTAAAAAATTATATAAACACAATTAAAAGACATATCAATCTTACACAATACAAAAATTATTCAATACCTAAAAAAAATAACAATACAACTAAAAAAGTATATCAATCAAAGTAAAAAGAATAATAGTAACTACAAAATCAAAGCAGGGCAGAGCGGAGCTGAGCTTGTGTGAATTGAGCCACAGACGTGATTAAATTGTACCGTTAACTTAAGTTATATTCGTGCATGGACTGAGCCGCACTTTTAAATGAGCAGGACGATGTCTAGGCGCTAAATAGTAGAGCGTTGAGAATATTTCTCTTAAAAAAATGACAACCTGATTAAAGATGCTGCTTTAGATTTCTGCGGAGATCTAAAAATCATAATGCATTATTGTCAAAATAATACAAATAATTTTTGTATTGACAAGCTATAATTACCTAACAACGTATTATATTCCCACCAAGGATCAATACACTTTATCTCTCTAATGTAGACCTATATTGATGACTTGATATTCTATTTGTATGATTAATAAAACATGTTATCAATCAAATAATGTATTTTTATATATACAAATAATTTAAATGATTAATTATGAACAATTTGAAATAGTATTCATAATACTATATATAGGTTTATTTTATCAAAGTCACACACTAATTAATTTGATAACATAAAACTAAATTACATATTTATAATAATATTATTAATCATTTCAAAATAATCTATACACATATATAATAATGAAATTATTATTTTTCCTCTAATAATTTCAGAGGGTGATAATTAAAAGTATTTTACTTATAATAAACATAATTTTATTGGTATCATTTGAACTTATCACCGAAGAAAACTTGAAAATTGAAGTATAACATAATCATTCATTTCATAATGCTCACCAGATAAAATCATACCACACCTTTATATAAGTGGATGTCTAAAACCTCGGACTCCGTGACAAGCCCTAAAGCTGCCCTGATTCCATTCTATTACACCAATCTCTCCCACTTTATTTCCCATTCTATTGATCCGAATTTCAATTTCAATTCCATTTTCTCATTTTCAATTCCTTTTACATGTCGCCCACGATCTCCTCTCATTCTCATATAATCCAGTGGGTCCCCTACTCACAAATAATTCTACCTGAAATTTCTTTTCATTCTCTAATTTCACCCGCAAATATGAATAATAGTTGTCGTTCAAATTAAGTAAATATCTTTATAGACTATGTAATCATTTTGAACATTGCATATCGCTTATTAAAATTAAGTGAATATCTTTATAGACTATGTAATCATTTTGAGCATTGCATATCGCTTTGCTCTAGCAAGATAACTATTTCTCATTTTAACATATATATATTAACAAATACTTCTGAGTTATATATTTTTTTATTTTGATCGGCAATATGAAATTATTGCTAAATAATTTATTGTATCAGACTTAATAAGTATTTCTAAAAATATGAATATGGATGTTTGACTACTTATCATATCTCATTTTATTATATCCCACAATTATCTTTATGACGTCAATTACTCATATTAAAATCCCACAACTTAAACATTATCTTACCCCAAACAAATAATTCAATAAATCATATTGTATTAATCGCAAAATCATTATATTTAGTTCTTTTTTACCTTAACATACTTGACAACGATTCCGAATTATTATCATCACTTCTTTTTTATCAAAACACATGGCATACATCACCTATAATAAAAAACAATTCATACAACAATTAATTCATCTTATTGCATTGAAACTATATTAGTCAAAACAAATTATTGTATGTTCAAAATTTCCAAAAAAAAAAATTGTATGTTTAATTATTTTAGCGAAGGACTGGGATGAATCATGCTAAGGGCAAAGCAAACCGTAATATGTCGCCCATGATCCCCTCCTTTGTCTTTGTAAGAAAACCAGGCCCCACCACCTGGCCGAACCGCATGTGGTGAGAATAATTGTGGTGAAAAAAGGGGGCCAAGTTACTTAGTCTTGATCTTTTGTGGTCTATATAAATATGTGATCTATGCAGAAAATCAGTGACCTTGCAATCATGATAATCAAATGATAATTAAGGGTGTTATGTATGTCATTGTAATTAATTTGACTAATTATTTTTCTTTTTCTTTTAGCTAAACGGCTCATATGTCTCTCATCTATATTTAAACATACTTGACTTTGCTATGTATTGAACCCACAACCGTTGGATTAGTGAGGTGGTGACTCACCATTCTACTAGAGGTGGTTTGGCTAGTTTGACTAATTCTTTATAGTGACGAATTAACCCCAACCCCTTATTTTTCACTTAATTTTGAGCTTTTTCAAAAGGCCACTTTTATTTCGATCGTTTGATCAATTTTTTTGTCGAATCTTAAGCATTCATTTTCTCAAATTTATTGATATTTTATGGCAACATTTATGTTTTTATTAATACATAAGCATGTGATTGGTTAAAATAGTGTTTTGTGTTTCATATCCGATTTAGTGAGAACCGTTATGAGTTTGTTTGTGGCCATCAGATCTTAATCAGATGGTTTCAATGAATCATGGTGCAAAGTTATGTTCAATAATTAATATCGATAATTAACCCCAACCCCTTATTTTTCACTTACTTTTCAGCCTTTTCAAAAGGCCACATCATCACTTTTATTTCGATCGTTCGATCAATTTTTTAGTCGAATCTTAACCATTCATTTTCTCAAATTTATTGATATTTTAGGGCAACATTTATGTGTTTATAAAAACATAAGCATATGATTGGTTAAAATAGTATTTTGTGTTTCATACCCGATTTAGTGAGAACCGTTGTGAGTTTGTTTGTGGCAATCAGATCTTAATCAGATAGTTTCAATGAATCATGGTGCAAAGTTATGTTCAACAATTAATATCGATAATTAATGAAGAGTTCACTCATTAAAATATAAATATTTTTTTTTTCTTTAAAAAATTATAATTAGTTAGATTAATGTTCAGTGTTATATCTCCCTTATGTGAGAACTATAATCTCAAATAAAATTTCAGAATATTGAAAACTATATTATATTACTTAATATATTATGGAGTTCATAATAACATATGTGTAATTCATACAATTTTAACATCTAAAAAAAATAAGAAAAATAGCATTGACAAATTTTTGAAGAAAATGAGTCATGTTACATTTTTTATGTAGTATACATATTTTTCCTCTATATATAATATTAAATATCATAATTATATTTTTTATCTTTTTTAAAGTTAATCATCTATAATTTAATCTTGTGTAGTTTCAACTAAAATTTTCTTAACTAAATAAATTATCTAACATTTTTTTTATTTCATTCATCTAAACCTGATTAATACTTAATTTATTTTTCTAATATAATATGTCAGAGATAATGACATAAGAAAATCAAAGACAATAAATTTTAATTCTCATGTATTATTTATGTATTATGGATTATTAAACTTTAATTTTGAATTTTCATAATTACAAGTTATACATTATTAGATTGAAATAACTATTAAAATTGAAATACTCGCCGTGAAACGCGAGCATTGTCCTAGTCTTAGTACATATTAGGGAGGCAACCGCCCTCATAGATATTGAAGTAACAGTATTAGATATATATGATTATATCCCTGCATTTTGTATAGAATTTAAAATTATATATATATATTGCCCCCTTAAATTTTTGGTGTATTTTATATTACTCCCCCTTCTAAGTTTTTGATGAGGATCCGTCACTGTTCTGTTGATCCGTATTATTTTTTCATTAAGTTGAAATAATTTTTGCAAAATGACCTAAATTGGTTAAAAAAAAATTCAGTGACCTTATGGGGCATCAAGGATATAGCGATCAATTTGAAAATTGAGTAAACTTGAGTGTTACCTCTGCTGAAACTTATCTACATTATGCCTAAAATACAAGCAAGTCCTCTGTTCTTAAGGAAATTCAGGTATTTTAGAGGCGTCTATTTCAAGGTAATATCACATTACCATGCGAATTATTGTCCAGGAAATGTGATTGATGAGAATCTAATTTTCATGGCATGTAAATGTTTTTGTTTAATTCACAAATTTAGATTTACTGGCAAATTCTTCACGCATTGCGCGAGATTTAAAAAGTAATTTAAAACAATATATGTACATCATAATATAATAGGATCTTTATTGTACATCTTAATACTAATTTAGCCAAAAATAAATATTATAGTCGTGCCAAAACTTTACACTACAGTATAAACATCATAGAAAATTCAAAGTAAATGCCTGGCAAAGATTAAAATATTAATCATCTATTTCATATCTTCAGACCTATCAAATATATAATTAAAAAATAAGTACACCAAAAATGAATAAGTAATTTTTAAAAAAAAAAATAAATAATTAATTCACGATGTAAAAATACTTTGAGGGTAGTGATTTGGATAAGAACAATTTTGAAGGATACAAAAAATTTTGAGATGAATTCACATTTTTATCCTTACATAAGCAGTTCGAATTTTTTTTATTAAACTTACTAATAAAGAGCAAAAGAGTAATTTCCTTTTAAAATTTCTTATATGCATCAAATCAATTCTTGTCCGAATCATCACCCTACTTTTTATCTTATTTTTAATCATTGTTAGTGTAAGAATTTTGAGCAATTCCCTTCCCTTTTATGGATATGCTTTTTCCATCACTAGTTGCCTCTGACAATTCATGATACTCATTGCTATTTCATAAAAAAAAAATTCATAAGTTGCCTAAGATTGTTTTGAGTTATAGTATGTTTAAAAACTTTAAACGTTGTCAGATGGAGAGAGAACAGTGCTGGGAAGCAGAGTTTTCCTTCAAGTCGGAGAGAGAGAGCAAGATGAGGAAAGTGGATGGACGTGAGAAGGCGAGCTCGTAAATTGATGGGCACAAAAATCAAAGAAATAAAAAAGAGGACAAACAATTGACGTGTACATAGGGGTGTAAATGATTTGAATTTTAGTCATACCATATTCATATACATATTATTTTCTTGGATATGGATATGAATGCGGATATCTTCAGATATAGATTTAGTTTGGTTTATACAGATACAAATGTGGTTCCTATATTATCGGATACAAATACAGATTTATTTTAGATATTTAAATGGATACGTATCCATATTATTTTTCTATACAGTTCATTATTTGTGACGTGACGACAAATGCAATAAAATATAACAACTTTTAAGAAAAATTTAAACGAAAGACCAACAATAATATAAAAATTTAAAAGAAAGAACAACAATAATATTTGTATCTGTATACAAATATGATAAAAACACAAAATAGACATATATGCATCTTTATCAATATCCAATCCGTATCCGATAGACTGAAATATCCGAAAACAGATACTATTTAAATAATTATCTGGATACATATATTATCCGTATCTGGGTGCCAAATCAATAACTGAATCTAAATATGTATCCGAAGTAAAATATCTGAATTTCTATCTGTATCCAGCCGAATGCAGATAATTTTGATTCGGATACGAATATGGGCCAATCGGATATTATCTGACCCTTTTATACCCCTACATACATGAGTTGAATCTTATTTTTCCGTATCTATATCGAAATATGATAAAAACATAAAATAACCATATATGCATTTGTATCAATATCTAATCTGTATCTGATATAGACTGAGATATCCGAAAACAAATACTATTTGAATAACGAATTATCCGAAAACGGATATTATCCGTATTTGAGTGCCAAATAGATAACCGAATCTGAATCTGTATATGTATCCGGCCAGATACAAATAATTTTGATTCGGATACGAATATTGGTTGGTCGAATATTATGTGACCCATTTATATCCCAACATACATGGGTTGAATCTTGCCTTTTTTTATATATAAAATAAAATCTTGGCATTTTGGTGATACGTGGCTAAATTTTGACCATTAGATCATCTAATCTAATCGTCAAAATAAGAGGCCCACGTGGCCTAATAATATGAGAGAAAAGTTTGTAAAATTATAAACTATTGTAAATGTGAATGTTGATTATTTGCATTAATTCTTAAATATGAAATGACTAATATAATCTTGATACTAGCATAACAAATTAACTATATTTAATTATAAAATCTTACTAACTTTATATTACATAATTTATACATAAATATTATTTTCTAAGAAATTATAGGTTTATTATTATTTTATTTAATTATAATTTCTATTTTAATTAAGTAATAATAACTTTGCTACAAATTAAGAAAAGAAAAAAATATAACTCATTTTTAAACAATTATTTAATGAATATAATATAGAATTTAATTTTTAAATATTTTGATACTAAGCAAGATAATGTAACTTTACCATCATTTTTTGTGGGAATTGCTTTCCCACAAATGTGTTAAAAAAAAAATTTCATGAAAATTTAATATTGTTGTTACGTAGGTTTTTCATGACAAAATAAATATAATAAAGTGATTTTCATGGCTTAATTTTTCCAAAAAAGTTAAACTTTCCCACGAAATTGACCCCCCCCCCCCCCCCAAACCCCCGCCTAGTAAACGCCCCTTACCGTGGTTAGAGAGAATTGAAGATAAGGACCTTCTTTAATTTTTTGAAGCATATAAGGTTGATTATTGGTAACTTTGTTTATATATGGGTTTTTTCTGCAATTTAGTCATCATGATGAGGCCTCTTTTTTGTTGCAAAAAAAGTGTTTTTCTGCAATTCTTTCTTTTTTGCACTTCTATGTAATTATATAATTATGTGAAAATGAGGCTAAATTTGTGACCTACACTGGTGGGGGACTGAGTCCGCTGATCCAAGTTAACATATTTTTGGATGTAACAAAGTAGACTTTACTTCGTTTCTATGTTATAAAAGTTGCTGGTTGTAGAGATGGAGATTAAGGATTAAAGAGACTTGGAGAATTGGTTTGTTATTCTAACTTTTTGGAACTTGTTAATTAAAGATGAAATAAATTTTTACGATAAATTTATTTTGAAAATATAATTAAGTAAACATATCTATATATTGATAGGTAACTATGACTAACCGATATATCATTTTAATTCGAATAGGATTATGCCTAGATCTATCACCTCCTTCAGAAGAAGAAAAAAGAATCCGACGGTGCAAGTTCCGAAATATATCTACCACTAATTAATCATGCAATGTAGCGTAGATGGCATCGCATCTTCCACACCTGCTATCATATGATATGATGTAAATAAATAAGAAAGAAAAGCTGACATGAAATGGAAGCATCTGATAAGATTATATAAGCATGTACAGACGTCTTGATTTTCGTGTTCACTGTACACACTACTTTGCTATACTTATACTACTACAGTATTATAAATGAGTTAAATGAGTTGTTTTTTAAAATAACTAAGTAATATTTTCTTCACAACAAAATATTTTCATATTTGAATATGTATAATTTTCAAACTAATAATTTAAAATAATTTCTTTAATTTTTATAATTATTATAGTTCGAAAAAGGTATTTATGTTATCAACAAGAAATTATATATAAACGTTGGTACCACCATTGGATTAACTTAGTGGTATGGTACCAGATTCAACTTTCTATAGGTAAGAATTCGAATTCGATATCTAGCAGGATTTAAAAAAAATTTAGGTGAGAGCATATGAGTCCACATAAATAGAGAACAAATCAAGCGATTGTTTGTAGTTCTTCTTCGTTTTTTTTATATATAAACGCTCATAATCTATGAGTTTGAATTAAAAACTAAAAACTTAAACACATAAAAAACATTAGTTTTAAAATTCTTTTTTTGATTAAGATTATTTAAGAAAATAATACCTTGCCATAATTATGACCAATGGTAAGTAAATGATGCTGATAAATATAATAATAATTTTATTAGTAAATTTTTGTCATATTTTTTTTAGTTTCAACCGCTTAGATATTTTGCATGAAAAATACAAACTGGCCACTTTGGTTAAACCAATATTGAGGAACATGTTGTTGTTGGCTGAGCTCCTGTTTCATCTTGTAATTTCTCCTCTATTTAGTATATATAACTGTTCCTCTTCTTCTATTCATTAATATCAAACGTGGCAAGTGGCAGCTCTTATTAACTCGGGTGATCAGATTGCTCTGCAATTCATCTCTATCGAAATTAGTACAAAAGATAAGTATATGAAATATATAGCTACATATTTGTTCTATTCAAGAATGGGAATTAGTTATATCTATAATAACTTCAATTGAAAGAAAAAAATTATAAAAACATTTTGATCAACTAATACGCTAAAAGTAAATAAAAATTATAATATTTATAAGAAAATATGAGAAGAGGAGATGAATCTGGTTCAGGGTTTGATTACGCAATACTTCACCGGCGCTGTTGTGGAACATGCTCGGAGGTAACGGAGAAGACGGCACCACAAACAACTTGGATGTTCAGGTTGTCATATTTTTCAATATGTCGTCATGGAGTTGTTATCTATCTTTTGGATTCAGAGGCAGGCTTTTGATGGATCAAGATTTAGAATTGTGGTGGGGGATTTGGGTTTTGGATATGCAATTAATTATTGAGGGTTTTCTGAAATTATGTTAAGGTTTTCGATGATTGGACATCTATTTCATCATTTTTCTGAAATTCTTGTGCATTAAAGAATGTTAGAGAAATATTTTGGTTTTTTTCCTTCAATATAATATACTTAATTTAATCAATAGATACAATATTATCTTCCTATATTACAATTGGACTCATTTTAATTTAGGGTGTTGATATTGCGTGAGAACTATGTCCAGCATCTGAATATCTAATTAATTTAGTTTCCATATTCTTTATGTATAAAGAAGTATATGTTTAATACTTCTTTATGCATTTGTGCATTTGAGAAAGTAAATGTAATGGCATCTAATTCGGGAGAACATGTTTCTTGATAAATTACATCGGATTGTTGTGCAATCCATTTGAGATACAAGCTTGCTTTGTATGAAGGGATGCTCATTGGGTCCGTTTGGATTAAATCATACCGAATAAGGTTAAACCGCATTAAAGTGAACCGAATTACGATCATACTAAGCCAAATAAATATATTAACTAATATAGAACCAAACCAAACAAATAAAATTCTAATTATGTTTATTCGGTCGAAGTGAATAAAAAAATAAATAATTTTAATTTAGAATCTCATTAACAAATTGTTTTTTATTAAATTAAGAATATAACTAAATCATAAAATATATAATTATCTTAAAATTTATTTTTTTAAGTTAAAGTTCATAATACAAAAGCAAAACTAAAAACATGAAAAATAAATAATATCATTAATTAGTAATTACTGTTTATGGATGATCCATCCGGCCCCTATATTAAGATCCATTGATGTTGGTGCATGCATGAACATTATGATCTAACTATCTACCAATCTAATTAATATTACATTATGTAACTTCAACTAGTAAATGAAAATACGAAGATTTTAATTATTCTATATTTGAACGGCGTGCCTGCATATTCGAACTACTACGGGCTAAGATTTGGTTCAAAATATAGAAATGATGCATGTGGGCACGGTGGGACTATGGAAAAGGCTGACGGCAAAGTGTATTTTATTCCATATGGTATACTATAGCTAAGACAAAAGACGAGGCTTGGAAACGGAATCCCAAGGAAAAACAGTTTTCTTTCCCTTTCTTATTTTGATGGGGTTAGATAGAAAAGTCCCCTTTCACCACATACATGACACAACTAGCTTTTGACAAAAATGTATTTATAACACAAGTATTCATAAGATCTAGTTTAGCTACCAAAGAATTTAATATGTCAATTTCCGATCGAATCTCAAATGAATTTAAAGAAAAAAAATCGGTTTTCGTATTGTCGTGCAAAGTAATCAAATTTTAATTTTCTTCATTTGTTTAAATTCGTCCCAATTATCAATCTATTATGAACCTCATCCTTAAATATAATCAAACATCTTTTCTTTATATTGTCTTGTTTTTATTTATATATCACATATTTTCTTTTTTTTTATTATGCATAATTAATTTTTTAATTAGTAAAATTGTATATATATTTTTTTGATAGCAAGTAAAATTGTATGTTTACATAATTTTTGTCTTAGTTGACAATTCTGAATGTACTAGCACAATATTATACAAATTTTCATTCAATTTTTTTTGATGAAAAACACACACATGATCGAACCTTACACAACAATATAACTATGATATATCAAAAACTATATAATGGGGTCAAACATTGGAGCACAATATCTAAACCACATACTCAATAATTTATTGGGGGAAGAAGGGAGACAAATGTTGTTTTCTTCTTGCGATCTCGTAGTGGGGCTCTGTCGCTTCTCTGCGCATCCTGCCGGGGAAGCGCGATCGAGAAGAGAAGAAAGAAAGAAGAGAAATCCAATCCAACCCACTTGCATTTGGATTCGCATATCATCATCATCATCATCATCATCTATAAATTTTCTATGCATATTTTGCATCTGCGTGCTGATCCAGAAAAATTATTGTTTCTACTTTGTCTTGTTCACTGGATGCCCACGGAGCCATGCAGGCAGGCGCCTCTCTTGTTTATTTCTGCTCGTGTGATGCCGTGAAACACAGAAGATTGAAGAGGACAATTAATTGTTTGAGGATCTTGTGTGGATGGTTATATGTGGGGATGTTTGTGGATTATTTGTGGTTTAGTGTAAATACAGTATATATATGTGTTAAGCAAAATATCTATCTATCTATTATTATAAAAGAGAATACTGAATTGTCTTTTCGACACATAACCAAGCAGCAATACACATATACTGAGTTTCAATCTGAGAGCAAATAAAAAAATCATAGTTGAATGGTCCAAAAAATACGTAAATATAATTGTTCAAATCTGTTTCTTGTAGATCAATTAATAAATGAGATAGTTCATATGGTCTATAAGTGTGAACTGCTTCTCTCTCTCGATCATCAGAAATCTCCTTCGCTCAAACATAATCCTCGCGCTCTCCTGTTTCTTCCAACTATCTCTCTCAATCGTCAATTCAGCCCCTACCGTGTCCTAAAATTAATAAATATGAAAATATACGGACACGTCATGTGACGTGTTTGATACGTGTCAATGTCGTATTCGTGTTCGACATGTGTCCGACATGCGTACGGCTGATTTTTGAAATGTCCGCGTAACATAATTTGTATACAACTACTACATCATTTGTGTATATAATATTCATATTTATTTTTTGGTATATATTAAATATATTCAGGGGCAGATCTTTTGGGAGGACTCGGAGAGATAATGACTCTCCAAGAATTTTGACATTATAGTATATATTATTAAAGTGTAATGTATTATATTATGTTACAATTTTAAAATCTATATGCTTATTTCTCCAAATAAATTTATGACATTATTTAGTAGTGGAAATAAAATTTTAACACCTCACTATCTGTCACTATATATATTACTTCATTATTTGTAATATTTCGTTCATTTTGTGTATCAATATTCCATTATATATATATATATATTTGATATCACATACTATATTTTTTTTATTAATGCATTATAATAATTCATAGTATGAAATTTATTGTGTTATTATTATTATTATTATTATTATAATGCATTAATAAAAAATATAGTATGTGATATCAAATTTATATATAAACTTACACCTAAAGTAAAATAGATAGACATACAAAAAAAAATATCGTTACAAGGACATGGCCTTATAAGACTCTTAGAGGTTTGCTACAGAACATCACGTGGAGAGCTTCTCATTGTCGGGAAAACTGCATTCTCCAGATAACAAATCAATAATAGCAAATAACATACGAATAATAAGATCTAGCATTCTAAGAACTTTTTTCGGGTCGGATCTTAGAATTGAATAACCATATCCGGTTCGATTCTAGCCCATGCAACTATAACAATGTGCCAATAAGCAATAGTTGGGAATTTTTTATTATTTTGAAAATTATCGAGTGCTTCAAAAATTTCTCAAAATTTTAAGCATGAAAAAATTATGGAACTTGTTGTTATTATTATTATTATTATTATTATTATTATTATTATTATTATTATTATTATTATTTTGAACTGATTTACTATTATTATTGTTATTCTTATTATTATTATAGAAAAATGACGAAACTCGGTTTTCCGAATATTTGAGAAAACTTCCATATAGTTTTAGATTATATATTTTAGTCATTATGAAATGAAATTAATACTTCTACTATATAATCTGAAATTTTAGTTTGTTTTCGGTTTTCCGAATATTTGAGAAAACTTCCATATAGTTTTAGATTATATATTTTAGTCCTTATGAAATGAAATTAATACTTCTACTATATAATCTGAAATTTTAGTTTGTTCAACTCAAATAATAAACAACAGAGAATAAAAATATGAATAAAATTATAAAATATAGATATAGTATAAAATAATATTTTATATAAAGTAAAATCATAAAATAAAATAATACGTCACGAAATAATATTATAAAATATCGGAAATTAATATTATGAAATATTCTGTCGTTAAGTGTTATTTTTATTTCTTATTTTTGGTTGAACAGAGGTATTTTTGTTTAAAACAATAGTTGGAAGTAAATGTTGAAATTTACCCTTCTACGGTGGTTAAAAAAATTCAACTTTATAAGGGCTAAAGTAAAAATCTACGACTGTACAGGGGTTTTATAAAATATTCAAAAATATTAAGGAGTTTTTGAAAAATTTCTTTAGCATATAACTCATTTAAGTAAAAATCTATGTTTTAAATAAGCATTTATATTAGTTTATTACTTTCATCTTTCCTCAAGTCAGTTTTGGCATCGCACATTTTTCTACGAACCAAGTAGTGTTTTATTAGATTAATTATTTCTCCCGTCTAAAGATCATAACAGAACGTAGGACGGATAAAAACACCAAAAGAAAAGCCAAAAAAAAAAATAATAATAAATAATGAGAAAAAAAGAAATAAAAAAATAGAACTGAGACTAGAGATCATAGTTAATGGTTCATAAAAGAAGAATCATGTTCAATAAAAACAACGAATGAGACACAGACTACAACAGTAGCTACAAATGTACATATAGACTGTGCACTTTCAGCAAGATCCATATGAATAGTTTCCAATTGATTATTTATAATTTAGCCTGTCAACAAAAACTTCCAAAAGATTCTTCAGTAGAAAGCCCATGTATCTACAAGTCGATCTTTGTTTTCAACATAAAGTGATAATTTTTTATTCGAACTGTGCATGCACATCGAAAGGAGATCTCGCTATAGAGAGAGACAGTAGTGAGTAGGTTTTAAGGGAATCTTTGTATGCTTTTCTTGAAAAGAAAACAAGGAAAATGATAGAGGATTTGACTTGCTCCTGTGAAAAAGAGTGAGACTTTGTCCAGTGGAATCATTGCATAGGTTTCTTTAAGCTGCAATAAAGATGAACTAAATACGCTTTAATCAAAAAAAGCTGATAAGCCACGATCTTAATCTCTTACTTTGACCTTTCCAAAGGTTTTAAATGGAAACTTTCATCTAAAATATAAAGAGACTATATACATTAATTCAGCACAAAAGGTTTGAGCACTATTATATAACATCATCTTGAAACTTTACTCTTTTCAGATCTTTATTATAAAATTATAATTTGAAAATGACTTTTAAGTGTTAACAAGTAAACTGCTCTAAAAGTTTGAGGTGAAGGAGCTTGTTGTTGTGCCTTGTCAAGCCGTGATCATTACTTTGTAATAAATATTAATTTTAGATAGTGATAATGGCAATTATTTCTCCTCTAGCCAATAATTAAAATAAATTTGGTTTCTACATAATTAAAAAGGGAAAAATCATTGGACCCAATAATTTTCTGACAATAATGTGCTGTCATCAAATAACCATAATAAGGTTCTATGTACAAACTTATCAGTATCATGCATATTATCCGTAGAGAAAGTATGAATATGATACACAGTAATTATAAGTAGTAACTGAGACATAATCAGAGGCTAGAAGAAAACAAAGAAGAGTTAAGGCCCTGTATGAGCACGATTTTCGAGGCAAAGAAAGAGGTGTGTTGATTTCCTCTTGAATGCTCCATGGTAGAATTTTTGCAAAATCCTTTGTTCACATCAAATATATATGTTTTAAACATGTGACTTCTTCATTTTTCTTGCCAAAATTATATATTATTTCATTATTTACATATAGTTATATATCTTCTTCTGATATATTTATTCTACATATTGTTTTTAATTTATATGTCTATTATTCTTTTGAGCAAGTATATGATCCTTGTTATAAAATCTAAAGTCACAACTTGAGTTATTAATCTTGAAAAAAGAGTTTCTTTAGATATATATAATATGTTGAGTTTTTTTTTATTTTTTTATTTGGATATAAAAAATAAACTCCAAATGTCATAATTTTCTGATATATTGATTTATATGTTGAATTGTAGAGAAGTTAAAAATTAGAAGAAAACGAAAAGCTGATGCAAATCACATGCAGCCCAAGAGGAGCACCTTCTCTTCTTTTCAAATTCATTCTTTTCTTTCTTTTATCTTTTTTTTTAGTTTTTGCAGAGAGAAATTCATTCATTCTTTTACCTCCGTGAAAGGAAAAGAAGATTACTTTAGAATTTGACCCCACTCAAAAGCAAAAAGCCTGCGTGTGAGAGCAGGGGATTAATGGTTCAATCAAAAGAATCCAGACAGACAATTCTGCCCTCTCTTATGATCCCCCCCATTATTACCTCTGTAGTCCCTGCGTTTTTGCTACCGAGGTTAATTTTTTCTCACAATTTTAAGAATTTTTTTGAATTATTTATCTATTACATTGTATCTAGTGGGAGGTAAGTTTTGCATTGGGCCCAACAAAATGGACGAAAAAATATATTTTGGACATGAAATTTAGTATAGTGCAGACTGAACCATAGAGAAAAGCAAAAAATAAATTACCTCAGTGTAAACCCTGTGTTTTTACAAGGGGGTTTAATTTTTCACACATCAAGTTCAAGATTTTTTAAAAGTTCTTCTACAATGCTTTACTTAGTGGGTGGGAGATAATTTTTTTTTTACACTAGAGCCAACAAATTGAGCAAAAAAATAATAATTTTGCAAGTAAAATTGATTGCGCAAAAACCAAACATTACTCCAACTTATAATCGAACTGAGTGAAGCCCAAAAATGACAACCCATACTTGATTTAACTCAAAAATAATTCAGCCCGAAGTCCAAACATTTACTTTGAACTTCCATAAAGAAAAGCAAAAAAAAAAAAATTATATATCAGAAGAGTGTAACACAAGAATACTAGGTAAAAAATTCAAACTTTTTTAAGTTTTGCCTAAAAAAAAAATTTCAATTTTTTTTTTAACAGAATCTCAAAAAAAAAAAAAATTGTTTTAAAAAGTAGTTGTAAGTTCGGGCCAAAAAAATAAAGCCTTAGAAAATAAATTTCTGACGAAAATTAGGCCTAATCCAATTTAATAGAATAAATATTGTACGGGCCTATTATGATATTTGGGCCGATTTCTACCGTAATAAAAGAACTTCTGATTCGAGTCTTATTGATATGCAGAGAAGAAGATAAAAGTACAAATAAAATAAAAATGATCAATAAGTAGGAGTTTACAATTCTTGATTTAAATGGAGTGGTCTCAAAGGTCCCAATTACAGGCCATTAATAGAAAAAGAGAGTATTTATGAAATAAAATTAAAATATTCTTTTATCATTTTATCCCATTTTCTTCCATAATACTTGTTTAGTAGAACAAATAAATTTCTTCATTTTCTTCCATTTTTCCATTCTTATTTCATGTTGCCGAAAACAATATAACTGTGTGACACATGCCACATGTCTCTTTTTGATTGTTCTAATCCCACTGGAGCACCATGTCATTTAATAAATTATCGTAATTAAATCAAGACACGAACATAATTCCATGGGGTAAGGTCCCATTTTGCTTTTTGAAATCTAAACCGTGTTGAACAATTGAGGTCACTAACAACCAAGTCATATCAGAATTTATTATGTAACCATAAACTATGCTACTACTACAGCAAGTATTCAAAAAACTATGCTACTACTACAATTCTTATATTTAGATATTGCATTTACATAATTTAATGATGAACTAATTATAGAATTCATAGATCATGTAAAGAGAAGCTACGATAATTATATAGTTCAAGTTGTTTACCGGTTGTTTATTGAGTGAGCAGCAGGCGAAACACTTGATCTGTTCAATTCACTAATAAAAAAAACTTTTTAATTTTGTGTACATAGAAGGGATCATATAAAGGTTTATGAGAACGAAGTACAAATCTGCCATCATATGTGAAAGAAAAACCAGATTCGGCTTAAAGCTAACTAGAGGTCAATTCATCTACCCTTATCTGTTTAACCTGTATTCTTTTTCCAGCAAGACGATGTTTCTCTAAAGTCTTGAAGTTCTCTTGATCTTTGCTAAATTGTATTTGTTAGGCTTTGTCAACCCTCGGAAAAGTCATTTAGCTTCTTTGGTCATTGGTCAACCATCTCATATGTTTTAACCAGAACTCCAAACAATCAGTTGGCACAACATTGTTGAACCATTATATGATCTTAAATATATCCATATCCCTTTTGAGTGAAAACACGAAAGGAGGTGTGTGCAAACCACATTGTCTAGATGTAGGTGTGTTTTGGCCATCCTCTTTTCGCGAGATTATACCATGTTTATTATACCAAAGTTGATAGCAAGCCATAAGAAAAAAAAGGGGGGCATTAATTCTCCATAGTTTATTATACCAAATAATAGTAACCCCGGGTTAGTATGAAACGAGTAATTAAGCACCTTTGGACGAGCAAATGTATCTTTCGGCCCAGTTTGTTTTGGCATTTATGGTAATGTGGCCGAATCATATAAATGGGTAATTGGATGATGTCTTTTAGGAAGAAAGAGAGATTATTATTATTATTAGAAATAAGGGTTAGATCTGTTGCCTTTGTAGTGCCATAAAGACTAGTTACGTTGCTAGCTCAAAGACCGTCTGGGTCCGGTTCAATCTTTCATAGTTATATGTAGGTCAATTATATTTTGACTTGCATTTTCCTAGCTAGGCAATCTCCGTTGAAAATTTTCAATTAGAGGAATTAAAACATTTTTGTTAGTTTTTATGGGTGAGTGATAGGCTATGCATTTAATTGGTAAGACTTTTTAATTTGGGAAAATATGCAAACACGATGACACTGTAGCACGACGCACTATAGATATACTGTTTTGTTTCATTTTATATACTATTTTCTCATTTTATATACTGTTTTGCCATTTAATATACTGTTATTTATTCTTTGTGTATTTCTTATTTTTTTACTTTTATATACTGTTTCCCCATTTTATATACTGTTTTCCAATTTTTATATACTATTTTCACTTTTTATATATATATACTGTTATTAGAAAATAAATTATATATACTGTTATGTATATATTGTTATTAAAAAATAAATTATATATACTGTTATTGGATTCCGTCGTAAACAATCGTGCTATATCAGGTCCTTTTTTGGGCAATGTGTAAGATATTATTTTTATAATAGATGATTGCCTACTATGATTTCATTAAAATAAATAAAAATACAATACTGCCATTTACATTCTTTTCCGTCGTAAGGGCAATGTAAGATCTTGGACATGACGTGATGGAAATGCTCTCGAATATGACAATAGGGATGAGTCTCAGTTTATATTAAGCCTCATTCATTATATTAAGCCTCATTCAGAAACATAATCTAGGAACAACTTCAGCATATTTCATAAAAAAAATACTTCACCATATTTCTTAAATTTGGAATTGGACATATGTAAGCCTACGGGCTTTCCATCGAAAAAAAAAAATGGACATATGTACAAAGTACTATTATTACTTGCCTTTACATCTTTCATGAAACATGCTCATAGTTGGGGAGTGCCAAATGAGTTAAGTAGCTGACAAATATATACTGCTACTGCATATTGTATTATCTGCAGATTATTCTCTCTCAAACACTCAGCTTCATCACCAAAAATACCTAATTGACTGTTGTACACATTTTTTTTTGTCGAATTTAATTCTTTTTTGGTGAGATGTTTCCAATACAATGAATTTTTTTATAGGGGATTTATTTCTGAAGACATATTGAACATTCTACAACAAAATAACACATTAGAGAGGGGGCAGACCGGTAGTTATTGGTCAAAAACCCGTCTCTATTAGTAACAGAGACAATCAGCGGTAGCTAAAAGACGGTAGCAAATGGTGTCATCACTGATGCTATTAACAGCTACGGGCGGTAGCTATTGACCATCATTAGCGACGGTCTGCGCAATTGCTACAGGCGGTAGCTATTGAGTAACTATCAGCTACGGTTTATTATTGCCTACGGCCCGTAGCCATTGTTCAATAGCTACCGCCTTCCCGTCGCTAATAATCGTAGCTGATGTGCTTTCCCAGATTTTTTTGGATGCAAATCGACCTATCAGCTATGGGCCCGTAGCTGATGCTTGTTTAATTTTTTGGCATGCAGCCCCTGTGTTTCTAGTATCCACCGAATAAATTAAAAACATTTCCAAAAAAAAAATTTATAAAAAATAGAGAAACATCGAAATTAAGCGCATATCAAATTCATGCACAACGTACAACATCCACGCAAGTTCAAACAATCGTTTTACATAGAATTCATGCAAGAAAACCATAATTCAAACCCTAAACTCAAAATTCAAACCATAAACCTACAATTGGATACCCTAAACTCCAAAATCCAAACGCTAAACCTACAATTGGATTCAAACCCTCACTCTCAAATTCTAACAATTAAATTGCGAAACCCTAAATTAACCTCATAAAACCCTTGACACTAAAATCACACAATAACCTAGTCATTTAGGTTAGTAACGTCATCGCCGCCTACACTGCCCGAAGGACTTACATCATTATTGTTCGCGGAATGTGATCCCGAATGACTTCTCCGATTAGCATCCTCCTACGAATCAATATTATATATATATATATATATATATATATATATATATATAAGATTTTAACTTTATTATATATATTATATATCATAAAATCTTAATTATAAAATTTTTGAGAAATATACCGGCTTAGCCATAATACCTATGTATACTCCTAAACCTTAAACCTGAATTCTAGACGTATCATGCAAAATCAAAACCCTATCTAAAATTCAAGCATTAAGAAATAATAACCCTAAAACAAATAAAAAACTTACACCAAATCATACCATACTCATAAACACAATTTCTAAAAATAAATAAATAAATAAATAAAAATTACCTACTCAATAGAAGAAAAACCGCTTTGAGAAGTACGCGCCATGAACGAAACCAAGAATTCAACGCGGTGTAAATCGGACAAAGACGAGAGCTCGAATATCCCTACAAATATAAACCAACCCAATTAAAACAAATGAACAAATCAACATATATAACCCTACCTATAACGCTACTTAACCAAAATAACCCTAATTCTAAATTACTTTATAATCAATGAAAGATACCATCAATTTGTCCCTAATTACACAATTCATTAACCAATTAATCCAAAATGAAAGAATATACACACTAATTAGAGCCCCAAAATCAAAAATATATACCTAATTCAAAGACAAACAAATGAGAGATGGAGCTTGAGAGAGAGACAGAACTGAGAGAGTGTGCGAGAGGAGATTCGGCCGGCGAAGTCATCATCCACCTTGAAGAGATGCTTCGCTCCTCCAACTCGCCATCCACCATGAACTCCTGCTCCGCCTCCTCTTTCGTTGGCTGCTAGGGTTTGGGGCGGAGGAGAGCACGAACGGGAGAGAGTGAGACGGCGAGCGGGGAAGAGAGATGGAAGAGAGGATCGGGAATAGAGTGAGGCGGCAGCAGGGAGAGAGTGCGAGGGAAAGAGAGGGAAAAATAATTTGGGGAAATAATTCACCTCTGGAGGTGGAGGGAGTTTTATTTCCTCCACAGCTACGGGCCCGTATCAATTGAGATAAACGGTAGCTATTAAGTCATCAGCTACTGATTATTTTAATAGCTACGACCCGTAGCCAAAATATAGCACAACAGTTATCGTTTTCCCCTGTTAGCTGTTGTATCACCCCGTAGCGATTATATTATTTTCCAGTAGTATATAAGACCATTGTCTTATGTACAAATTACAGATAGGTCCATTCTGTACGAGTCATATAATGCTATTATGGACTTTTGGATCGGACGTTAAGCTCTATATTTCTTAAGGTATCATTTTCTTGTAGTAACTAGTAAGAAAGAGGTACTCAATTCAACATGGAAACATTACGAATCAAATCTTCATATCCCCTACATTAAATGCCCCATCAACCTCTTATAAATAGTCCCCCACAGGACCATCATTACCTTCATCTCCATATCACATAACCTGGCTTGCTAGAAAGATAAACCCTTAATTTATCCAATCTTCTCCTCCAAACTCTATCTCTTTTAACTTCTCCACTCCTCCATTCTCTTTCTCTTTCTCTCTCTCTCACAAACTAAAATGGATAACTATGAGTTCTTAAATTCATCTCCTGAATGTCAGTTTGAACTAATGAACACTATGCTCCAACTCGAACAACTCACACACTCTCAGTATCACTCTGAGTTTCCAGCTCAACCCTCCTTTTCGAATTTCTCCAGTAGCTCTTCTACTCTCTCTCCAACAAACATTCAAATTCAAAATTTTACATCTCAAAACCAATCCATGCAATCTTTGTGTACAAATCAGACTGCCATGCGGGAAATGATATACCATGTTGCAGCCATGCAACCAGTGAATATAGACCCTGAGACAGTGAAACCTCCAAAGAGAAGAAATGTGAGGATTTCAAATGAGCCACAGAGCGTTGCAGCCAGGCAAAGGAGAGAGAAGATAAGTGAGAGAATAAGGATACTTCAAAGACTGGTGCCTGGCGGTACCAAGATGGATACTGCCTCCATGTTGGATGAAGCTATACATTATGTGAAGTTTCTGAAGAGTCAGATTCAGTCGCTCGAGCAGGTTCAAGTCGCTCAGGGCCAGATGCATGGAGCTGGTATGCTAGGGTTCGGCTCCGGTACATCTGTTAATCCTTGGTGATATACATGATCTCAGATTATGAGATTTTCACTTTTTTTTTCTTTCCATTGAGATGTTTTGATTGTAGAGTAGGGAATTTGTGTGTGGATGTCTTGTTGTTTGCGTGTTTGCTTCATTTTATGATTCTAGAAGATTGGCTTTGAGTTTGTAGTTTGAACTTCATATTCTATCCAATTGCTTGGTGTAATGGTGTGTTGTATTAACTTGTCGTACATGAATAAATAAGTAGTTTTTTTCTTTGTTGAAGCTTCTTGGGTTGATGTTGACATACATAATTCGATGATTAATCTGTTTGTAACATTTTAGCAGAGATGGAACTCTACGTGCCCGTGCCCCGCACCTCACAAACACAAACTCAAAATGAAATACATGGTTGCGGAAAATAAGATAAGAGAATCGTCTGAAAAGTTAAAGTCTTTGACTGGGTTGCGCTGCCTGGATAAGCTCATGACACAAAACAACCTCATTCATAATGGTTGACTGACACGCTCTAAAGGATGAAATGCACTTATTCAGAACTTGTTCCTTCGAAAAGCAAGCCGTTTGGCTACATCTCGGTTTCGCACCAACAACATGGCCCTATATTCATGAAATTTTGAAAAACGACAAAAAAGAGAGGAGAAAAAAAGACGACTTGGATCTCTGATGATGGCCCATTTGGAAGGTGGGATGCGAGGGCATCTACCGGGACGAGCGGACGACTATGCAAGAAGTCACATCACAAGATCAACGTGACGTGAGGATTTGGAGTGTATGTGGCTAACAAAATAAAAAATGATCTCCGCTGCTAATTTCATCTTTTTTGTTGTTTTCTTTCTAATATTAGCTTATGTTCTTTGATTTCACTTTGTTTGTATATCAAAGCCCGTAAATCAGCTTTCTTATATTTTAACTCAGTAAAATGGAATGCCGGTTGGCAATCCTCTCCAGGAGCTTCAAAAAAGAAAAAGAATTTTACCGGTGGTATACAAAAGAATAGTGACTCACATGATTATGTAAAACCCATTTTTTTCCTTTGAAACTTGCACTGTACCTTTTTCTTTTCTCTTTGACAAGATCCAAGAAACATGCACAGTCAAGAAGAAAAATTCATCGTTTTCACCATGTATCATAAAAAAGGAGAAAAGAATAAAAAATGGATAAGATGATAAGTGAAGGAAAGAAAGGGCAAATGAAGTGTTTCAACAAATAATGACGTATAGTTGAATTAGAGAGGTACACTTCACATTCCTTTGTGAGAACCATCATGAGTGAATAAAACGTAAGGGCAATTCAACAAATAATGACATGTGTAGTAAATAGAGGGAGAGGTACACTTCACATTCCTCTTCGACCAACCATAATTTTTGTTAATTATATTCCAATACAAATACTCACATGACATGTAGTGACGGAATTTGACTCAATATTTAGGAGATCATAATTTTTTTTATATTATTGAATATGTTTATATAAAATTTTAAAAGAACCAATACACATAAATATTAATAGCTTTTCAAATTTTATATACTAAATTTTTATAAAATATACTACTTAATTGAAATCTTTGAAGTCATGATTCTCTCTTGTTTGAATAAAGCTTCATCACTAGATATGTATAGTAACTTAAGAGAGGTATAATTCACATTTTTTTGTGAGAACCATCATGAGTGAATGAAAGTAAGGGCAAATGAATTGTTTCAACGTGTGTAGTAAATAAAGGGAGAGGTACACTTCACATCCCTTTTCGACAACCATAATCTATGTTAATTATGTTCCAATATAATAATATTATGATTATATTATTCAAGGAACAAGAATAGACAGTACGTTGAAAAACTTCTATAAACTCTAGAAAGTTTAGCAGTTAACATATGGGCCCTTTTGACCGTATTATTTTTCTTCGAATATTGAAGTCAACATATATTGCCATCATTAAAGCTTGTACAGGGCACCGGCCAAACATCTCCCTGCAATCATCTACTTCCAAATTTCTAGAATTGTTTTCCAATTTAAAGTTGTAATATAAAAAATTAATGAATTATGTTAAAATATACGGTATAAGGTAAGTCATTCTCAATGTGATTTCAAGTTCTGCTTTTAATTGCGAGCTAATAAGTTCATATATTTTCAATTGGAAGTGAATAATGGAGGATATCAAACTCGGTCTAATAAGTCATCTTCTAGTCTTCCTTATGTTGCCGACAAATGGGGACAAGCCACCTTTCGAAATAGTACAAACCGACAATACAGTTAGATTTTGTGCTATGTTTCTTAAAGCACAATCGAGGAAAATTCTTAGAAATTCATTAAATTAAATAAAAAGATAAAATATGAATTAACTTAGACATATTTGAAGAATAAATATGAAATACGCACACGAGGTAAAGACAAATATTGATAGATTTCTTTTCAATCTTTCTCGGTCTCAAGCATTTCCAAACTATCTTTTTTCAACTCATACAAATACATGTTAAGATCATCTTCCTATTCAAGATGAAATATATATATTTTTGCAAACCAGTTGGGTTTTCTAAAAAATAGGAATATCTCTGATTGTTTTATATATGTGATAGAGGTGGTGAGTGAGGCCAACAAAGCAAATAAGGCTCTTTTATTATTTAAAGCTGATATTCAAAGGTTTTCGACATAATTTCGTGGAATTTTATTATTCAAATAATGGAAGCAAGGGGTTTTGGTGCAAGCTGGATTAATTGGATCATATATTACATATTAAAAGAGGCTGCCAAAGTTCTTGTTAATTACAAACATATAATAAGGGGTATTCATCTCAAGAAAGGTGTGAGATAAATGGATCATTTGCCTCCACATCTCTTTATTTTGTCAATTGATGTTTTATCAAGATTAGTCGAAGCTTTGTGGGCTTTGAATTTCATAGAGTCCTCTTTTTAATACTAATGTATATATTTTCTATGCAATTGTTTCTTTATATCTCATCAAACCAGATTTAATTCAAGTAAGGAGACTTACAGTCATACTCAATTCCTTTAAAAGTTGCTCTGAACTACATATTAATTATCATAAATTAGAATTTATAGTGTTGCCTTGCCTGATAATATTTCGGGCATAGAAGATCTGACAGAAGAATTAAGATGTAACCCTCTCCCATTCAATTATTTAGGTTATTCTTTTTATTATAAGAGGCCAATTAGAGAAGATTATAGGAGATTATTGAGAAGATGTTGCAAGGTTGGAAAGGGACACAATTACAAATAGATCATTCCAAGATCACACAAAAAAGAGGTATATAGGGGCGGAGTTGTGCAAAAAACCCGAAAGAACATAAAAATTGTATATAGAGATTAGACTTTAAAAGTCCGGCACACACTCAACACGATAGACTTCAGAAAACTGCTAGCAAATTCCCCTTCCCTTTGCGAATTCCGCATTACTCAGATGCTAGTAGGCATCCTTTCAATAACAAAAAATAACAAAATTATTTTAAGATTAAACGCTAATTAATATTAATGTAGTGATCCATTATTTAGTGCAATTTAAATATAAATGTCATTGATTATTGAATGTAAACACTAACAATTATACTATTATACACTGAGCCATGCATGACACATCTTTTCAAGTATACAAAGATCCAACTGAAAAAAGCACGAGGCATTGATTGTAGTTGGTGCACGCAATCTTTGCAACTGCATGTGAAAGGCGGTCTTTGTACAACCATGGCCGGCAGTTTGCTAGCAGTACCACCTCTCATAGCTAATACAAGCCAAAAACCAAACATAGCACCATGTGACCAAACCTGCATTACCCGCCGGCCAGGTCCCTACTGGCTTCCACTTCTCCATTTCTTGGAAGCATGTTAAATTCTCCATTTTTGTCAAATGCAACAGTTGGATCAATTCTGTTATGTGTGGGAATCGATCAATTCTGTTATGTCTGAAAATGGAGAGGATGGCAGTAAAGAGTGGAAGTTAATACAGTTAGGGCAGTTGGTGATGGATTGGTTGGTTTTGAAAAGCTAACATGCTTCCCTATAGATTGCATGGGGTAACATTGAAATTGTTATTTCAACAGTGGAAGAATCATTAAGGAACTAGGGAGCCACATGCAACCCCTATATTTTTTGAAAAATTATATATCCTATAATCAGTGCCGGCCCCGGATTCTCAAAAACACTAGACCTATTTCGAGAAAGACCCCCCAAATATATATATATATATATATATATATATATATATATATATATATATATTATTTTACTATAAAAAAAATAAAATATATGATTTTTCATATTATATTTTATTTACAAATTTCAAATCTCTAACTTTCTAATTTTACCAATAATCAACCCAGTAGTTCAAATAAGTCTAATTCTCCAATAGTACTAATTCCTAGCCTTTCTAAAAAGAAATTATACTAATTTCTAATAATTAACTCGAATCAATTAACCATAATAACCAACAGAATATCATTTTCCACCAATTTTCAATAATCAATTAACAACTCATTTTCATATGTCAAAACAAGAACAATTTCAGTTAGAAGATAGGAAAATAACACTGAAATTTATGGACCAACACATCCAAATTGACTGAATTTGAGGAGAAAAATAGAGGCGAGATAAGACTGGTAGTCGAACGGCCTTAGTGAAAGGAAACGCGCAATCTCAGAAGCACAGCGGAATTAAAAAATTTTACCCGTTTCCTAACCGAGGATCCGTGTATTATCAATCAAATTAGAAAAATAAATCTTATTTATACCTTGGATTCGGCTAATCCGGTTTGTAGGGCTTCGCGATTCATCTCCAAACGATCTCTCTGCGTCTCTTGCGGATCTGATCACGAAAGGCGCTACGACTCCGGCACCGCTCTCTACACGTATCCACACGCGACTAACTCATTGGAGGAGAAATCGAGATTACTAGATTCGGTCTCTCTCTCTCTCTCTCTCTCTCTCAATAGGCGGCTAGGATATGGTCTGAATCTTCTGACCTAATCAGACAAACCCTTCATCTATTTATAGCATCTAATACTCACACCTCTTCACCTTCCTTTTGATTTTCTGTATCCAACCAAGTTAGTTATGTTTGTGTGCGACCCTATAGGTTCATTTAATATTGGCAATAAACTTCATGTTTATAAATCATAAGTAGCCTCTAGTACGACGTTATGATTACCCAAATTAAATGAATGATACGTGATCATAATCTATACATCAATTATGTATTTAGTCCCTTTGTTAAACGATATTTATATTGATCATAAGGCATGATTTTATGTCATCCTTATTATGATCAATTCTCTTTCCTGAATTATAATCAGACTGAATTAATTAAAAGATATTAACAACACATGCTAATTCTTTCGTACACGGCCGTGTGTTTTCCTTCAGTCTCAATTTATCAGGGGGCCCTGAGATATCTCTCTCTTATCCGAGAATAACAAATTCTATCTTGATCATTCACATTCCAACTCATGGTTTACTAAATACCCGATCATAGCTTTTATAATTATCCGGTTAAAGATAACGTTTGTCTATGTCAAAGTATGAAGATATACATCCAGAAATCTATGATGACCTCAAGTCAAAGGACTACGCATACATTAGATGATGAGAAAACACTAATGACCTATACCATGCATATTCTCATAGTGGGTCGATCCAATATATGTTCTCCAACATATATTTATATTAATGAATTGATATCCAATATCCATGATCAGTAAAACATGACCATCATCCAAATAATATACTAGTCTATATATATGATTTGAGTTTTTCAAATATGTTTGTCTTACAAACATCTCATATATGACTAGGGATAATTTAGAATTGTATTCACTTTGCTTCACGGTTTTACTATCAGAATGACATATTATGATGACGTATAACGGACATACATATTCATGGTTAATTAATAATCTAACAACCTTTACGCACAATTATTATATGAAAAATTTTATGAGATAAAACATCTAATACAAAAAATATAATGTCTGATACATAATCCGTTTCCCACACGGCAAAACAGTTTGGCATATGGCATTATTACTTTCACTTAGCAGAGCACTAGTCTGATGGAGACGAAGCTAGCGTCGTACACTGGCCAACGATCGACGTGGAGCTATGAGTTGCTACATTTTTCTCAGTTTTTCTGGCGATTTGGGGAAGAAACTGTATCTTGGTTTTGACTTTTGGAAATTGAGTGTTCTCGGTTTGATGATGTTTAAAATAATTATGTATTACTAATCATGTTTGAGTTTCTTGTATAAAATCAGGAAATTATCAAGTTCGAGTCAACGTGCAAGATGTTCATCTCGATCAGATCAGAAATCATCGAAGATCTGCATCGCGTTTTAAGTTTTCAAGACTCCTTCGTGTCGTTCTAGAGTTGGAGCTCTTCTTTGTTTTGAGTTTGTTTTCTGTTTTTGGGTTGATTAATTAAATCAAAATCTAGAGAGAAAATCTCAGTTTTACAGCCTTATTCCTGTTGACTGATTACGGCCTATAGGGGGGTAAATAGGCCTAAATCGTGCGGAAGTGTGATTTTAAAATTCTTTTGCAAATTACAACTTTTGTTTTGTTTGACTTTTAATTGATGGTTGTGTTAATACAAATTAATAATAGCAATTAAAATCAAACAATAGAAAAGTCAAATGGATCAATACCAAACACGCAAACTTGTTGACGAAATTCAGCTAGGTGGTTGCATGAGCCATAACCAACATTTTCTTGCTAGTGTACCTTTCCGCTTTCACAAGTGCCTAATCACCGGACCTCGTCTTTCGGCTCCGTTTACACTAATCCAAATAGCGTTTCTTTACAAGACTCGAATCACCGCTCGCTTTACAACACGTAGCGAATCGATGAAATAAAACTTGAACCGGATTTCTTTCAATCCAAACTAATAAACAAGCTCTAGCAAATAGCTTACAAAGTTTCTCTTAAATCTCACAAGATTTTGAGTAAATTTATTATCATACCAAAAGAGAAACAATATTGCCTTTTGAGTTGAAAATAGAGGAATTAATAATGAAAAATGGATTGAGTTTTTCCTTTTAAAGGTGAGAGAGAAACCAAGTCAAAGAGAGCCTTTTACAGGCTATTTCATTCTGGACGAAATTATTCCGTTCAGAATGGAATAACAACGGTTAGAATAACTCAAAGATTCAAACATTCCGTTCTGGACGGAATTATTCCATTTAGAACGGAATAAACAACATTTCACACAATTTTGACAGAGGCATTCCGTTCCCAACGGAATCACTATTCATCCTTCCGTTCCCAATGGAATCATAGATTTTGATTTTTATCAACCCAAAAATACAAAACAAACTCAAAACAAAGAAGAGTTTCAATGCTTGAGATAATGCGCGGCGTCTTCTTGTCCTTCCGAGATAGGAGAAAAACGTTCGTGACGATCACATCTTTATTTCTGATATCTTGAACGTTCGTGACGATCACATCTTTATTTTCGATTTCTTTTAGCTTCTTCTAGCTTTGAAAATCATTCTCAAAATTATATTAGTAGCTCGGAATAGGTTTAAATATCATCAAATTGAGAACAACAATTCCGTTTTGACTTGGGCTATGAGTAATGATTCCATTGGGAACAGAATGTTTCTGTTCTGTGAATAGTGATTTCATTGGGAATGGAATAATTCTGTTCCCAATGCAGTTTCCATTTTTGTTCTCTTCTCTTTCCTCCTTCAAAAGATAGCATCCCCTATTGTGTTTTCTTCATTAATTCTAAGCAATATTCTAAGTTTTTCTCTCTAGAAACAAGTCTAATTAGTCAAGATTTTTGTGAGTATTTTTGAGAAGGATTAGATCTTATTTGTTCGGTTATTTGATTAAAAGAGATCGGGTTGTTTAGTCTCGACGAATAGCTACGAGCGTTGTAAAGCGATAGTGAAGTCGAGTCTTTTAAACGATATTTGGATTAGTGAATCAAAGAGCTGAAAGACATACCCGGAGAGTAGGCGCTCGTGAACGCAACATAGACTGCTAGCAAGAATGGGTGATTAAGACTAATGCAACTACTTTCACGAACTTCGTCAAACAGATCTGGTGTTCGGTATCTTTTACTTTTAGTTATTAAAATTTCAATTTAGTTTACTTGAATTAATTCAACCATCAACTAAAAGTGTTGGGGAATCCATAGCCATGTACGTTACATGCGCGGTAGAACCTATGGATTCAACCCGCCCTAGAATCATCGTTAAGGGAATAAAAGTACGAGATTAGCTATTAAAATTTATACCTCGCATCTTCCTGATTCGCGAGACGAAGAACGGATGTAGGTCTGAATTATTCTGACTTACAACCTTCTCCTTCCTGAAGCTCGACTCCGCAAACCTCCTTGCTTCTCCTAGGGATGAAGAACAATCGCTCACAAGTTCTCAAGTTAAAGAACCTTTACTCGTATCCACGTCGAACTTCGAATCGTCGGAATAACCAGACTTGGTTAGACGAGTCTGGAAATACTTTCAGGAGGCTCTCTCTGTCTGTCTCTGTATGTCGGCAGTCTAGAGGCTCTAAAAAGTGTGTATAATAGAGGGGGAGTGCCCCTCTATTTATACTATAGAGATAGGCAAAGGATTAGTCAGTTACCATAACTGAAAACCTAATTCTTGCGTTATTCCGTTGTCGACGCAATCATTCCGTCGACAATCGAATAAGACTGCATTCCATATGTGAAACCTTGGCTGCCAAGGAATCACTTATTCCGTTCCCAACGGAACCATTCCGTTGGCAACGGAATAAGGCTGATTTTGTACAATCAAACATCTAATGTTTGATTATTTCCTTCACCAATTTATACATCATATGTATAGCTGTTGTGAGAGCATTCCTTCCAGACTAGACGTTGTTCTATGTGTGACAGTGTAGGTTCCATTTAAAGCTGGCAACGATCTTCTAAATATCGTAAGTCATGAGTAACCTCTAGACTGGTGTCATGACTACCCGTGTTAAATTAAATGATCAGCGATCATAAACCTATCTGAATAGACATTTGCTTATTCCTTTTGTTCTATGATATATGTCTTGATCACAAGGTATGAAAGTATGTCATTCTTGAGTTTGATCAAAGTCCCTTTCCTGATCGAGAATTAGACTGAGTAAATACAAAATAATATCAACAACACATGTTAATCCATTTTGAGCATGGTCATGCATTTTCTTCAGTCCTAGTTCATTAGGGGCCCAGAGATATCTCCCTCTTGACGAGAGGAACAAATTCCATCTTGGTCACTCACAATCCTCGTTATGATTCAGTGCATACTTAACGATGACGCTAAGGGTGTGTTTACTTCGCGGTAATGTGAGATTACCATTGTTAGTAGTATGTCCTAGGACAATATATTCGAGACCTAGATGTATGGATTGTGTTAAACAAACATTGTGTTATTTGGAGATATTTTATATAATAAATGCGTATTGGTTATTTTATTCTTATTACTAAAATGAACCTTGAATATAATATTCAACTTTATATCATCAAAGTATGTGACTTTGATAGTAAAACTATAAAGTATTATGAATGATATTCTAAACCGTCCCTGATCATTCATAGGATGTTTGTGAGACAAACATACTTTATGATAAGCTATAAATGTACATCAGTATGTTAGTTGACTGATGGTCACGTTTTATTAAGTCATTAACGTAAGTATATGTTAGAGACCATATATTGGATTGACCCATCGTGAGAATACTACATGGTTCGTGTCGTTAGTTATTCCTAGTAAAGAATATATATGTAATCCTTAGACTTGAGACTATCTCAGTTTCCTACATGAGAAATTTTATACTTTAATATAATCTAACATCGTCTTTAATCGGGCGGTCATAAAGATTATAATTAGGTATATAATGAATTATGCGGAGGAAAGAGTTTAATTAAGATAGGATTTGTTCCTCTCATAAAATGAGAGGGATATCTTTAGGCCTCTTGATGATTTGATTGAAGAAAACGCACGGCTGTGCTCGAGTGAATTAATAAGGAGTTATTAATGTCATTTCATGTTCAATCAAATTCGGTGTCAAGAAATATTTATCGAACAACGTAAGGTTGACACATACCATGCCCTATGGACGATATAGATATCGTGTAACAAAGGGATACAATGCATGAACATAAATTAGGTTTGATCGAATCATCTATACTTGCTTAATTTGGGTAATTATGATATCTTGCTAGAGGCCGCTCATGATTTATAATCCGTTATGATTATTGCCAACATTAAGTAAACCTACAGGGTCACACACAAAGAACAACTATTAAGATGTACACATAAAAAATCATAACTTATGTGATAAGTTGTATGAAAAGCTACATAGTCAAGTGACACATCTAATCCTACATCTTATATTATAAGATGTGTTGCATATATGGTTATATAGTTACCATGCACATAGGATATGAAACTTATGGACTATATAGGAACAAGAGACACCCCAAGTAGAGAGAAGAAGAGATATTATTTTCGTCCAATTTTGTGAGACAAAAAGAGAAAAATCCGAAAAATCTTCTCTTGTTATTTCTGTGAGAAAAATAAAGAACGAATACTAGCATATATCGTTCTTTATTCTTTCAAAGGGGTTGTTCATGTGGATACCGGTAGAGGACGAAGCGAAGTGCGGCGTCTTTGTGATTCGGGTTGAAACCGTGGTTTGTTTGGAGAATCGGTCTGTTTGGAGAATCGGTTTGCTTGGAGAATCGGTTCGTTCGGAGATCGCTTGGAGATCGGTTTGTGAGACCGGTTAGGCGAAACATACAAAGGATCGGTTTGCAAACTCACGGATCCTTCTTTTGGGTTTCGAATTCGATTTCAACCAAATTCGCTTTCAATCATCACGGATGAAGCGTAATCCGAAGGTACAAAGTTATGAACTTTTCTTTGATTTAATTGTAACTCACGGATCCTTCTTTTGGGTTTCGAATTCGATTTTGTTTCGTTTTTTGTTTTTCCGCTGCGTTATGAACGGGAGAAACCCAACAACCATAGCAATCACATTCCTAGGAATGTGATTCCTTGGAATCACTTTACCATCTCATGGTAATATTTTTGTTTACTTAGACTTTTTTACTTATGGGAAAGTTGTGCTTCTATATTTAATTCAATAAAATTTAATGCTTGCTAGAAATTATGAAATAACCATTTTACCCTTACTCATTTAACAACCAAATAATATGTAGCTTAAATTAAGGGGTATTTTTGAAAATAGATAAAAAATAATAATTAATAGCTATGGGAAAGTAACATTTCCATCATTTTCTATGGGAATCACTTATCCACAAATATGGTAAAGTAACTTTGCCATGGGAAAGTTATATTCCTGCCACGTAGGATTCCCATGTGAAAATAAATATGGGAAAGTGATTACCAAAGCCTAACATTCCCGGGAAAGTTGAACATTCCCATGATGTAAATGCACGCTAATGATCATCCCATTACGGATGACGTAGGATCATATTAAAGTATGCAGTTCTACATACAGGAATCCATGGTGATCTCAGGTCGTAGGAACAAGCACACTATATGAGAATCACTAATGATATATACCATGCATATTCTCATAGTGTGGTCAGTCCAGTACGTGTTCTCTAACACGTACCTATATTCCAGGCTTCACATCCCTATGTCTATGATCAGTAGAACATGATCATCTAGCCTGCGAATATACTAGTGTGGATATGTAGCTTCTTACCTGAAGTATATATTTATCCATATAAACATCCTACATATCACTAGGGACAGTTTAGAATATCATTCGTTGGTTCATAGCTCTACTATCAGAATCACGTATTCTAATGACGTGAACCCGAAGTATCATTCATGGTTGATATAAGAAAGGTAAATATACATTGACAACCCATACACACAGATATATAAGAAACAACCTTTATTGAATAAATAATAATGCCTTAATACATAATCCATCTCGTAGTACAAATACATTTAGCCTAGGGCACTAATCCTACAAAAAGTTCAAAAGAAATAAAAAGTTTAAAACTCTAAAAGTCAAATTCACACTTCCGCAAAAAATTAGACATATTCACCCCCTTTTAGGCCGCAATCGACCAACAATTGGTACTAGAGCAGGAATACAAATCGTTTTGAATTCGATTTGAAACAACGTGTATTTTCGATCTATGGCGACGCTCCAGACGAATTGACTGCATGTCTTTTATCCGGAGAAACTCGACGGTAAAAATTGGAATCTTTGTAAGAGATGCATGGTGAATGTCTTCGAACTACATTGACTTCGTCAGGCAGTAGAGAATGGTTTTACCGTTGAATTTGTACCCAATAGTACCACAAACTATACCGATACAACCAAAATAAATATCACACTTGACATTATGGCACAAAATTTGATTCTCACAAATATATTAAAATATTTTATCAGTTATAACGGATGGTTGTATTAATTCCCATCAAATGCGAGGAGCCCTCCTAAATCGATTTGAGAGAAACAATCAAATTAAAGAGGACCAAATTAATGTGACTCGAAAAATAATTTGACTATTTTCGGATGATTGAAGGTGAATCCGTCGAGAATACGTGCACTCGGTAGTCACATATTCGAAACGGATTCACCGTTTTAGGAGAGAGACTAACAAATCCTCGAATTGTAGTTAAATTAATTAGGACTATGCCGTCAAGCTGGGAGGCGCTTCGAATTTCATTACATGTGACTGTGGCGACGCAAGAGATCAGACCAGAAGACCTAATCAGCTACTTCGGGAATAACAAAACCCGACTCAAGCAAATAAACTCTCAACCGATAACCATAGCCATGTCGACAATCGACACTCATGATGACGAGATGGCGTCTCTTGTGAAACGATTTGGTGATTTACGAGCACGAGAGAAATGGTATAACGACAACCGTCGACACAACAACAAGAAGGCCTATTGTTTCGAGTGCAACAAGATGGAACACACTCAAAAACAGTTACACGCTTCATCCCGAGCTTGCACCTTAGAACAAGAAAAAAGACGAGCAACGAGAAGTACAATACGATGACAGACGTGAGAAAAGATGCGATGACAAGGAAAAGAACAAGAATAAGAACTCGAGGAGCTGCTCGAGCGATTCCTCCAACTCCGCTGAATCATAATCTGTCTCTGACCCGAAAATGGCGAACGTGGATTTCATGGCGCTCGACAACGTGGATGAAGTGTGTGAACGGGACATTCAAGAGATGCTCCGCAAACAAGGACGAGTTCCACCTCCTCCACCTCCGGCGGTATTCTCATTCGACGATGTATCATCTTTAGGTTCTGTTCGTGACACAAGTCACGAGGTATTTCTAGTCCGTACTCTTGATTTCAATTTAGTACCGACATATGTTTCAATTTCAAAAAATTTAAAAAATAATGTAGAACTTAGAGCAAGGGATGAATTTGGACCATCAACTAAAAGTTCAAAAGAAATAAAAAGTTTAAAACTCTAAAAGACAAATCCACACTTCCGCAATCAAAATTTGGACTTATCAAGTGTTGGGCGTTTTTTTTAATTCTTCTAACATATATATATTTACATAGGAATTGAAATATATTTTGGACTCCTCAAAATTTTGGACCCTAGACCCAGGTCTCATGGGTCTAAGGGTAGGCTCCCCTGACTATAATGAATGGAATATAGTAGAATTATGGAATAGAAAATAGTTGGTTATTCCCTTATTATGTTAAGACTGTGTTACTTGGTGCGAAATATGAAATATGAGAGAGTACCGCCCTCCGCTTCGGTATAATTGGATATTTTTATTCCAACTTTTCAAAATGTTAGCTGATTATTTTTACAATAAATAGAAATAATAAACAAATATTAGAAAATATGCAAATCAACATAAATAAAGTGGTATCAGTTTATATATAATTGACTTTTTTTGTTCATTTACATTATTAACAATAAAAGTAAATTATTTCGTAGTAAATAAAAAAATTAACCTATAAAAATTTAAAGAAGAATATGTTAATGTAATAATGTGTATTGTATACCCTTTCATAAAAAGAAGAATATTTGATTGTCCTATTAAAAGAGTTTCATTTTAGTACTATATAGTTTATACTAAATAAAAAAATTGTGTAGGACCAAAATGATATTTTCATAATTTATGAGGGTACACATGAAATATACTTATTTAGTTCTTATATTAATTTAAGATTTTACAGGAATGCACATGAAAATTTTGGCCCCATTAACCAAATCTCTGATTTTGACATGTGTAAATTTTAGTTTCAGGTCGTATGTTAAAAAAAGACGCATGTGCGAAGATTGATATGATTCACTTGCTAAATATTGAATTGGATGAACTGACCTACCACCGATCATTTGTAAATAAGTTGCAACAAAAAAATCTAAAAAAATATATCTGTCAAAAAAAAATACAATTCACAAACTTTATATATATGAAAAAATTTAATGAAATCATAAAATATATATGAATGAAAAAATATACTATTTCTATAAATAAAATAATATTATGTAAAATAAAATAATAGTTTACTAAAATAAACTACAGATAGAAAACTAACTTTAATTTTTATAGTAAAAATGAATATAATTTCTACTAACTAAAAAATGAATATCAAAAGTGAGAGAAAAATAAGGGTTGTTTCAGAAACTCCTAAAATAATGTCAAAATTGAATCAATTATGTCTTAACTTCTATTTTTATGTAAATATATAAGATAATTTTTAAATATTGAAAGGATTTAAAATATTTCCTTTTATAGGAACAAAAATGCAAACCTGTAATGAAAATTTTTAAGGAGTTTATGAAAAAAAATTCTTTTTTAGAGTGTGGCTCATATTATTTTATTATAATTTTTTCAATATCATAATATATTATATTATTAATTTATTACCAATAAACATCATAATATCAAGAAATAAAACATCATAGTATCAAATATTTTCTTTAAAAATAAATTAATAAATTAAATTTATTTTTAAAAATATTTAAACAATTATTAGGAACTTAATAATTTTTTTTAGAAGATGAAAATAATTATTGGATTCAATTGGGAAATCATATCATATGAAAATATATAGTGGGTGTAAATTGGGTACTCATAGCAATAAATCATGTGCCACGTGTCAGAAATCCCCTAAATTATAAGCTTTATATATGAGAAAAATATCATAGTATCAAATATTCTTTTTAAAAGTAAATTAATAAATTAAATTTATTTTGAAAAGATGTAAAAAATTATGGGAAACTTAATAATTTTTTTTAAAGATGAAAAGAATTATTGGGTTCAATTGGGGAGTCATCTCAAAAGAAAATATAAGCTTTATATGCTCCTAATCAGTGATAGCGCCGTTATTGCGCGAAATAGCGGCGCAATAGCGGATTTAGGCCTGAATCGCAATTCACAATGAATTTATTGCTGTTATTGCGCTATGGCCGCTACAGCCGCTATTGCAGTGAAATAGCGGCCAAAAAGCGGGAATAGCGCTATGGTTGTTTTTTAAACTTAAACCCAAAATTAATCAAATATGAACCCACTAACCAATATACACATAAACCCACTCTCTTCTCCAGAAGTTAAAACACAAGAGCAAAAAAAAAAAAAAAAAAAAAACCACGACAGGAAAGAAAAGAAAAAAGCTTCGCCTACCCTAACCTTCACGGCGGAGCAGCGGCGGCGGTGAGCGGCAGCAGACGGCGGCGGCGGAGACCGGAACAGCGGCTCTACCTCACTCTTCCCCTTTCTTCTTGTATTCTCTTTTCTTCTCCTTCTTCCTAATCTATTTTTTTTTATTTTTTTTCCTTGATAATGATTTATTTTGAATCTTTGATTAGTTTTATTTTGTAATTTATTTTGTAATCTTTGACAATCAAATATTATCATTTCGGTTTGATTCATTAAAAAAAAATGAAATATTATAAGAAATTTGGGACAGACATAAAGTGTTCGATGAAATGCCTCTATTAATTGTGTTTTATTTTTTCCTTGATAGCATGACAACCTCGAATTCCGCAATATTACCACCGCCATCAAAAGATCCCACATGGGCTCATGCTTTTTGTGCGGATCCTCAAAACACGGCACGAGTAGGATGCAATTATTGTAAAAATATGTACACCGGCGGGATAAGCCGGATGAAATACCACCTAGCCGGGATTCCGGGAGCTGTGGTTGCATGTACAATGATACCCGACGAGATATGGAAAAAAATACATAAACTTGTGTTGGAAGTTGATTCATCATGTTCATCCGAGCAAGATGAAATAATGAATGCTAATGTCTCTTCATCCGAAGAATAAATAGTTAGTTTAAGTATTTACTTTCATTTTGGATGATTAAGAATTTGTGTGTTTATTTCGGATAATTAAGTTTTCATGTGTTTATTTTGGATATTGAACTTTGTTGGTGTATGTTTAATTATGGTGGTTTGATTTTTATTTTTTATATTGAAAATTTTATTATTTATAACATATAAAATAATAAAAGTGACGATTCCGCTATAAGGTCATAGCGGCGCAATCTCGCCCGCTATCGCAATCCGCTACAAAAAATCTCCAACCGCTACGGCTGCTATTTCGCAATTTAAAACCTTGCTCCTAATACATGTGTCAAATTGGGTACTCATAGCAATAAGCCAAGTGACATGTGTCAAACATTCCCTAAATTGTAAGCTTTGTATATTAGAAAGATATAAACAATTATTGGGAACTTAATAAATTCTTTTTTTTTAAAAGATGAAAACAATTATTGGGTTCAATTGGGAACTCATATCAAAAGAAAATATGTAGTGGGTATAAATTGGGTACTCATAGCAATAAGCCATGTGACACGTGTCAAAAATCCCTAAATTATAAGCTTTATATATTAGAAAGAATTTCCAAAAAAGTTAGATGGGTTACGAGTCGGATCTGACGCTGGAGCTGGAGGCTGGACATAGCGTCAACAGATCTCGACTCGGTGGATCTCCTCTTGACGGTTGTTTTCTGTTTAATCGGATGAAGACCAGATCAGCTCCGCTCGAGTTACTCTGCAGCTCGGCGGTAGAGAGGACACAGCAGATCTGATAAGAGTTCAGATCAGAGGTGGAAAGGATGGCGCAGATCCCCTCCCTTTTTCTTCCCCTTTCCTTAACCTTAGCATATCTGACCGAGTTCAGATCGGCAGTGGAAAGGATAGCGCTGAACGGGTCGTCGTTCAGAAACCATACGAGGCAAGAGTTCACTCGCCATTTTGGTTTCCATCGGCTCAGATAACACCACGATGTCATCCTCTCGGTCTCAGTCCGATTCATCGACGGCTTCGACAGATAACACGGCGGCGGACGGGTGAGGGTTTGAGGAAAAGAAAAAGCATAATTTGGCAGATGGTTTAAAGAATCCAATCTTGCTTGATGTGCATGAAAGCATGGAAACACAGTGTGTGTTGAATGGCAGACGAAGGAAAGATGTCCTAATGTCCGCGGCAGAAATGAGTCCGCTAAACCCTAGTCCGACAGCAGCATGAGTCTGCTAAACCCTAAATCTGTGGCGCTAGTGTTCCTATAAACTCTTAGTGATAGTGGAAGTGATCCGCAATTCGTCGAAAAGGTTTGATGGCGACAGAGGTCCATAATTTAGGATTTAGGATTTAGGATTTAGGATTTAGGGTTTTAGAAGTATTTTAAATTTATATCCTCTATTCACGTTTACATATTTCTTCCCCTTTCCTTAACCTTAGGGTTTTAGAAGTATTTTTATTTGTTTAATGAAATTGTTAGTAGGCTTTTCGCCTTCCAACCTTAAAAAAAACAATATGTTTAAGTTTTGTTAAGTATAGGCATATGAATTCATGACATATATATGCAAATTTGAAAAGTGATAATTAGTATTTAGATTCAAAAAAGTAATGATTTATTCATCCCGCTTTAGATAATTGAGTCCCAACAAGAATGAGGTGATTGTACCTTTTTAAGTGTATCAGATACAACATTGAACCTGTTTATGTAATTTTCTTAGAATGTGCTCCAATGAGGGTAAAGGGGAGGAAAGAGAATGAATGAAAAATAATTTTTTAAGTCCAGATATAGACTACCGGCTTATATATATTATTCGCACCACCGACTCACTAAGAAGCCGCTACGGATTCCAAAAATATATGAGCGCGACGGGCCACCAAAAAGAATCACTCACGAGTGCACGCGTGGGTGAAATACGTTAATGTGTTACTGATCCCGCGACACATCACAACGCGCAAGCAAATACAAAAGATGTGTAAGTAATATAAAAAACATATCAGCAATACCGAAAGTATATCAGCAGTACATAAAGGCATACAACAATCCAAAAAAATATTTCATCTATACAAAAAAAAATATCAGCTATACAAAAAGACAGAGAAAAATTAAAATATAAAAATGAATGTGAGAAATACTAAAAAGCATATCATCAACACAGAACAAAAAGACGTATCAGCATTCCAAAAGATATATCATTAATACAGAACATAAGACATATCAGCAATATAAAATATATGTCAGCAATACAAAAAATATATCAGCAAAATATAAGAAGACATACAGCAATACTAAAAGGCATATCATCAAGTACAAAATGCATATCAGCAACACCAAAAGATTTAAAGAGAAAGATGAAGTTTGTGAATAAATGATTCTTGAATTTGAAGGAAATGATAATAATTTGGGTTGTATGTTTGGCGGATCGCATAGTTAAATTGAACTCGTGTGTTTAGAAGGATTAACGTAGGCCGGCGTTGTTTAAGTGCGCCGGCTTATTTAATTGAGTTGTTTTAATTGTTAGCACATTGATGATGTTTAGGTGGTATATAATTAGATGCTCTTGGATAATTTTTCTAATTTTTTGAACATGCTCAATGTTTTATTTTGATAGAGGGAAGGAGAATGAAAGCTAAACTCTCGAGCACACCTTTAGAGTTGATACCAAAATGCATAAATGGGCTGACATGCACACATAAGCATATTTACAAAAAGAATACAGAAAAAGAAACAGTATTTTTTATTGTCTGATAATAACAATTTGATTCAATAATTCATATTCATATAACCATAAACATTACAAAAAGACCACGTGGCTTGATCAAGTAAAAACAGTTGGGACCCATCATTATTTTACCCCTCAATGGTGATTGGCGGATAAAACTGTACGACAAGTAATTTTTGGTTTGAATGTCATCAAGTACTCCATACAAACGAATCCAATAAGCATTGCTCCCAACACAATGACAGATGGACAAATTGAGACAAGTAATTAATAATGTAAGATGCTAAATATTTGCTGGTCAACCAACCTCATCACAAAATCTCTGCCCATCTCCTCTATCCCCTTCAATTTTATTTTCATGCATTGCCCCACCACACCTGTGCTCCTATCATTGGATGGGACGCATTGGGGGCCCGATCAATAAGCTCATAACAAATTGGTGGACTCAATGCACTGAACCAATTTATTGATAAAATATGATTAGTGTTTCCGAAGTAAGATAAAAAAAAATGATTAGTGATAATGTGATTTATTTGATCATATATTTTAATATATGGTCAAATAAATCAAGCTTTGTTCTCCAATGAAATGATAGTTAGCATTCCTAATATTAATAATAAGAATTTATAAATTATGACAAGGATGGAGTTCCAAGTAAATGATTAAGTGAAGGCTGAAAATGATTGGGAGGGAGACCATGCTATAATGATTGATCAAAATATTAATTCGTGTAACAATTTTTTTCACGAAAGATAAAACATATGAAGAGTTGATGGTACGTTTTAATTTTTTTTTGGAATCATATGTAATGTACTTTTTTACATGTATTAATTTTAGACGGTCGAAAACCATTGAGAAAACATACCTCCTTAGTTTACGTGTATATACGGAACATTGTGTAACAACGACAGGAAAAAAAACGTAAATTACTCCCATTTAATTAGTGGATATGAAAGCTGAATTCACTACTTTGTTTTTTTTTTTTTATGTTCAACCCATTTGAATTGAGAGACTTTGCTAATATATATTATATTGTGTTTGTCGAAAATTGAACCGATAACATCTTGCTTTACTTACAAATACTTTAACCAACTAAATTATAAATCATTTGCAAATTCACTACTTTGTTCATCCAAGATAATTTTTAAGGAGTGTCTTTTCAAATAATTCATTTCTAGATATATAGTAAATATCATGACATAGGTGAAACACGGTTTAAAAAGTCTTACCTATAAAAAAATAACATCTTATGACTAGCTTCTGGGACCTGTAGCACCATCCACTTTTTTGACCCATTTTTTTCCTCTTTTGAGACTCCAACTTATGGGTTAGGAGACTTTGTTGAATATCAAATGTGCTACACGAAACATTGCTTTTCAAAGATATTTTATCGCTTGAATTAGTAAACTTTGACATTTTCGATCTAATTTTATTCATTTTTTGTATCTTCATGTGATAATATACATGTAAACAAGAAGAAACTTATTATTAAATATAAAAAATATGTAATGGTATCAAGTAAAAGCTATTGGAACATAATATAAACATATTTATGTAAATATAAAGATACATATGATAAGGATATATACTTCTTACGCATGATGAAAAATGTCTATATAGAATAAGAAAAATATAGTGGTACACAATAACAAAATATATAGATATATGATAAAAGAAAGATGCTAGCGTAATATAGAAAATATAGATTGTTATAAATAACAAATACTTTGCAAAATTTGTGCTATGAATATGCACATGGTAGATCTCTAGGTGATGCAACTGATTTCGGCCCGAATCATTTCTCATAAATTAAATCAACCATGAAGAATTGATGATACGATATGAGGCCTTGCTGGCACAATCCTTAATATTTTTTTGATGTACATTTTTAACTCTAATTCATTTTTATTTTTATTTTCCTAACAACGTATTGATCTTCTCCTAAAATTCGAGACACATCCGTTAATTTAGTACGAGATTTTGTCCCATCCCAACATCATGCATGATTTTTCCTCATGTTGCAACAGCTTGTAAGGTACGGATATAACGTAATAACAACAATATTTACACTGTATTTAAAATAATGCACAATATTATTTTACACAATATAACATAAGCAGGCTGGCCTGAAACTAAAAAACGCCCATTTTAGACTGTTAGGCCTTTAGATTAGATTCAAATACTTATATTTTAGCCCAATAAATCAGATATGGTCTTAAAACCATAAATAAACTAAGTTTCTCTCCTTCCTTTCAATAATATTATATCTCCATTCAAATACTTATATTTTAGCCCACTAAATCTTCAATATTATCTCCATGTAAATACTTATATTTTAGCCTAATAAATCAGATATGGGCTTAAATTAAATTAAAACCATAAATTAACTAACTAAGTTTATCTCCTTCCTTTCAATATTATTATATCTCCATTGACCTAATTCAATTCTTCCACACTCACAAAATGCCTCGACACAGAGACGAAGAAGAAGGAGAAGAAGAACGACGCCCGACTTACAGACTCTCCTCCGCCGTTCACCGATCTAGGGTTTCCCCCTCCGACGATCGCCGCCCCCGCCGTTCCCCTCGCCGGAACCCTAGGTCGGATTCCCGTTCCCCTCGCCGGAACCCTAGGTCGGATTCCCGTTCCCCTCGCCGGAACCCTAGGTCGGATTCCCGTTCCCCTCGCCGGAACCCTAGGAATGATTTCCCTTCCCCTCGCCGGAACCCTAAGAATGATTTCCCTTCCCCTCGCCGGAACCCTAGATCGGATTCCCGTTCCCCTCGCCGGAACCCTAGGAATGATTTCCCATCCCCTCGCCGGAATCCTAGGAATGATTTCCCTTCCCCTCGTCGGAACCCTAGGTCCCGTTCCCCTTCGCCTCGGAGAAATATTAGGTCGGAAACCCAATATCGTGACGCACGTCGGAAATGGTCGCCGTACCATGAGAAGCACTCGAGAAACGCGAAACCCTTTCTTCCAGAGACAGAAAATGGTGGTTCTGATTCTGAGTCGGATGAGGAGCTCAAAGGACTGGATTTTATGGAGTTTAGGAGGCTCAAGAGACAGAAATGGAGAAAGAAGCTGAAGAAGTGCATATGGAATAATACTCCTAGTCCGCCTGGGAGTGATTATGAGCTGCCTGATTATGCTAATGGTGGTGAAGATTCACCGTTGAAAGAGAAAGAGAAGGAGAAAGAAAAAGAGGGGAAGAAGAAACAGGTTAAGTCTGCTCGCGATTTAACAGAATCTGAATCTGAATCGGATGAGTCTGAATCTGAATCTGAGTCGGATTCGGAAGATTCTAGAAGGACCAGGAGAAAGAAGAGACGTACAAGTAGAAGAAAGACGAGCAGCAGAAAGAAATATTCCTCATCGAGCGAAGATTCATCAGAAAACTCATCCGAATCCGAATCAGACGATCGTTCTTCCGATTCCGAGGAAACTTCAAAGAGAAAAAAGAGAAAATCATCCCGCTCCACTCGATCCACCCGCCCCAAAAAATCACTCAAAAAAACCAAAACCAATCAAAGAAAACCATCCATCTCCGAATCCGAATCCGAACCCGAACCCGAATCCGAATCCGACGACTCCAGCCCCAAAATCAAGAAAACCAAGACCTCCAAACCCTCCAAACCGACCCAAATCCCCGACGCCGAAATCCCGGACCTCCAAATCCCGGAACCCCAGATTCCGGATCCCGAAACCCTAAAATTCAAAGAACTCATCGAATCCCAAAAGAAGCCCCAAATCGAATCCGAACCCTTAGTCGGCCCCACGCCTCTCCCCAAAGCCGAGGGCCACATAAGCTACGGAGGCGCTCTCCGTCCCGGCGAAGGAGACGCCATCGCGCAATACGTCCAACAAGGCAAACGTATCCCTCGGCGAGGAGAAGTCGGTCTCTCCGCGGACGAAATTTCAAAATTCGAGGATTTGGGGTACGTTATGTCGGGGAGCAGACACCAGAGGATGAACGCGATTAGAATAAGGAAGGAGAATCAGGTGTACAGCGCGGAGGATAAGAGGGCGCTCGCGATGTTTAATTATGAAGAGAAGGCGAAGCGGGAGGGGAAGGTGATGGCGGACCTGCAGAGGCTGGTGCAGAGGCACATTGGGGAGGAGGTGGTTGAGGACGTTAGGGATCCGTTTGGGACCGGAGCTAAAGATGGGGGTGATGAGTGATGTTAGGGTTTAGGGTTGGGGTTTTTGAGGGATTGGTCGGGTGGGTTTTAATTGAGAGGGGTGTGGTGTGTGGTGTGGGATGTATAATTTGATCTTGAGTTGTGGTATGAGTGTTGAGATGTTCTAATAAGATAGTTTTGTTTTCTTTTTATGTGATAATATGTCTGTTTTACTGTTTATTTGGTGATTTGAGTGTTGTAGTTATAGATAGTTTTTTTATATGATAGTGTAGCTGTTTATTTGGTGATTTGAGTGTTGATTTGTGGTTTTAACTGATTTTAATTGGACATCGTGGATTTATTTTACTGCCAGGATGTCACGATGAAATAAGAAAAATAAATTGCATGATCCTTAGAGGCCTTTTGTCAATGGGTGAAGGTTTTTGGGCCGGTGGAGTAGTTTTAGCTGGTAATTTTATAAGAAGGCCGAAAGTCTTTGATAAATTAGTTTGGGCTTTTTTTTATTTGTTTATTTTCTGTATTGGACTTGCCACTAAAATAAGTATGGCCCGATATGGTTTAAATGCAATCATGACAAGAGAGCCATAGAGAAAAGGATTGCATTGAATTCCAATGAATTAACAAATGAATTATGTTTTATTCTTTTGTTATTAGTTTAATTAAGTCTTAATTTTTTTAAATAACACAAATTATAATGTTATTACGTATTAGTTTTGATATCTATTCATTTATTCAGAGATTTTTTTATGGTGACTTTGCTTAATAATTTGTTTTTACTAGCACTTTTAGTGGATTAAACTGTTTGCTCAATGAGTTAATTGCATTAGAACCTAATCTTAAGCCTTTGGTTTCATTTGGTAGAATTCCATAGAATGCTAAAAATATGATGCATTGAAATGAATTGAAGTTGTTCAATTTGTTCCATATCTGTTGATTTGACTGATATGATTTTTATATAGTTGTTCAAATTCCTTATCTTCACATTTTTGGTGAACTAAATATGAAAGGACCTTTCAAACTTATATAGAAGATTATGTATATTCTTTCTGCTAAGATATGCTACATCAAGTATCAATTGACATTCTAACAAACTAATTATTGCATGATTTATTTACCTCCAAATTAATCATGTATGTTTTTCTTTCTTTTTCCTGTTTATTTCTATCCTTTTTAATGCTGTTGCTGTCATCTCTTGTAGATCTGATCTGAGAGAAAAATGATTTTATTTCCTCTTCCTTAATTGTAAACATTTCGTAGGAAATTATTTACTGTTTAATTATGTGTTAAGTCATTTTTATTGTAGGTTTAAGAATGCCGAATTAATTAATTAATATATTTATCCATATAATGGAAGCAATGATTGGTGCTGACATTCCCTTGAGACTTCAATTTGGTTGTTGTGGTAGATAAATCAGCTGATTATATGCTATATTAAAAATATGGATACACCATTAATTCCTTTTTTTTTATATTTTGTGCTTTTAATGTTGTTAGCTCATTCTGTTCTCATTTTTATATGCTTATGTTTTCTGTTTAAGGTCATGCAGTGGATTTTATTGATTTGTTTTATTTTATTTTTTATTTTATGTACAAATCGCATTGGTTGCATTTTACTTTCATATATTGAGGCAACTTGTTTAATATTCACTACGTTCTCATTTTATATGCTTATGTTTCTGTTTAAGGTCATGCAGTGGATTTTATTGATTTGTTTTATTTTTTATTTCAGGTACAAATCGCATTGGTTGCATTTTACTTTCATATATTGAGGCAACTTGTTTAATATTCATTACGACGTCATGTATTTGTATATTTTTTTTCTTTTCTAGTAATATTAAATGTATTTAGTTTGATGTATGGATTTTTATCAGGCCTGTCTACATTAATTTTGGTTAGTTGCCCTTGCTATTTCATAGAAATTAAATCCATATAAAATAATTAATAGTTATTTAGAGACTGAAATATCATTTTTCTTATTTAATACCAGATAAATTGATTAGATGGTAAATACTTATCTTGCACTTATATCATTAGAGCTTGTAAACAATGAACTCTATTTTTTTAATTTTTTTACAAAAAGTATTTTAGTAGGCGATTAGAGCTTGTAAACAATGAACTTCTATTTTTTAATTTTTTTTACTGAAAGTATTTTAGGGGGCGATTAGAGCTTGTAAACAATGAACTCTATTTTTTATTTTTTTGAATCCTATTCGAGCTTCAAAAAAAATAATTATTTTCTTCCTGAGGATTCTAAAATCTTAACTTTTTTTACACGATTGTCATAATTTTATAAAGTGTGGCGCTATTTTTAGAGCAGATTTTTCTTTGTCTAGAGCGTCATTTAATTTTCTTTTACAAAATCCCGAAAATACGTTTGCTTAAAATATACTAAATATTGATACAAATCAGAATTTGTTTGCATATAATCTCTTTCTGAATTAATTGTACCAAACATGGTAACTATAATTAATACAAATCACACAATATCTCATCTTCTTATATCTACCGGCCACGTTTTTTCTATTTGAAGGTTTGATAATCAATTAAATAACTTAATTCCATTTATTATTATATGTACAACATCTAAGAACTTTTGTAATCTTTTTTCTTTTGTTTTTCTTTACTCATTTTTTAATCAGAGTTTATAGTTCTTGCCATTGAAGTTTATTGTTGATGTATGAATAATGTCAATTGATTTAAATAACTATTTGTTTGGATGCTATATTATTATTGATTTATAGATAGATAATGGAATATATTTATTTTGCATTATTGAAAAAAAAAAAACTCATGAAAAAATTATTTAATTGTTTTATTTTCTGAAGTTTCATAAATTAAAATTGTACTCTAATACATATGTTTACTTTATGCGATAGTGGAAAAACTACTAAATTCGAACGTGACTGAAATATTTGTTTAATGTGGTTGTTATCATATTTTCTGTAATTAATTAAGAAAGAGATGATATGCAAATGAATGTTGATTTGTGTAATTGATATTTACCATAATTAAACAACGGTATTTTTGGGATTTTGATCAAAAAATTAAATGTCGCTCTAGATGAAGAAAAGTCTGCTCTAGAAATAGTCACTCTTTTATAAATAATTGTGTTAAACTAATAGCCTATTAAAGTCTAAAGCTCTCTGCTTCTTTTCCTTCCTTTTTATTTTAATTGAAGGATTCATATTTCAATTTTCTTTCAGTATTTAGAAACTAAACTCAAATATTATATTTTTTTTTTCCTTGTAAATGCATCTGATCACAACTATGGCAAGCTCCTGCATTTTCTCTGCACAACTATGTAACCGTGTATTCTGAGATGAAGCAAATAGCGTGGAAATGGTCCTTAGCATAGCAAAAGATCTCTTCAACTGGCAGAAATCCAATCCAATCGAAACGTAGCGACAACAAATTGAGGACGAAAAGACGAGAGGATCAGGAACAGAAACGACAGGGGAGAGATGGAAATCAGACCAACTAGTGAAGGCTGGATGAACACACGTCTCCTGTCGACGTCTCAATCACAACCTCGACTCCAACAATTTTATTTTTTTTATTAAGTAACTGTGTTGTAATAATCCTCTCGTCGGTGTGTATTTTGTGCGCACATGTTGTGACGCGATTCTATTTCTTTTCTTTTCTTTTCGTTTAATTTTTTGAACTATTGGTAATGATGGTTTGTAACTAGACGTTGATCAATAGATTTATGCGAGAGACATTCAAGCTCTCCGTAATTTTTTCAAAAAAAAATGCATCTGAACACGTCTAGCATTTTACAATGCAGAAATAGAATTAGAGAATAAATAATCTTTCATAAGTAGAAGACAAAATTTTGAACTTCAAAGAAAATTATTCAACATAATACAAATAAGCCTTACTTGGTTATTCAAGCTTATTAAATTCAAAATAAAATCATCGCCTCTTTTATACTAAAAAACAAGGCTACAACAGAATTTATTCATTAACTAAATTTATTAATTATTAAAACATCAAAAAACATCATGTCTTTTAATCATTACGTACATTAAAAGAGGAGAGAAAGGAGTGATTACACATATGTGAACATAAGCTCCATAATTAAGTTATTAATCAAAACTGAAAAAAATGATAATCATTTTATAAGCTGAACTTATGGCATCATTTGCCTCAATGACATTTGCTTGAGACACCGGCCAGCGAAGAGGTTCAATCCTGTGATGATAACATTGGTCATCCATGTGATTTGTCGGTCACAGACAAAGCAAAATTTATTTTCTTGTCCTTTAGATCTTAATGTTTTTTCTAATATCCTTTATGAATCAATGATCTTTATTTGCCTTTAAATAGTGCTAAAGAAATTTGGAACAATTTAGAGTCTGAATACTGTCTAGCTGAATAAGTATCGAGAGACTTAATGTATCTTGTTTTCTTAGGTTTACCATGGTAGATATATAGATGAAAAATTCATAAACCTTCAAATCCATCAATTCCAAGAACTTCTTGGACTAATTTTTTGCTAAGAGTCAGATTCAAAAACAAGGTGACTTAAATTTTACACAAGTTTTGAATTTAATTCGTGTCGAGGATCAACATAGAGCCAAAAATCATAAAACAAATGAGGAACAAATTGCCAACGTAAACCTAGTCCAAAATAAATCTAATCCCACCAAAATTTCCTTTCTGAAGAATAAAGGAAATAACAAGTTTAAAACTAAAGAGAGAAACTTTAAACAAGTACCGTCGTCAAACAGGTCTAACCCTAATATATGCCAAAGATCAAAATTTTCCTTTCTTTTCTTTTGATCCTTGGCTACTATTTAGGGTAAACCTGTTTGACGACGATACTTGTTTAAACTTTAAAGTTTCTCCCTTGGTTTAAACTCGTTATTTCTTTTATTTATTAAAAAGGAATTGTTGGTAGGTTTAGATTTATTTTGGATTAAGTTTACATTGGCAATTTGTTCCTCATTTGTTTTATGATTTTAAGCTTTATGTTGATCCTCGACATGAATAGAATTCAACATTTGTGTAAAATTTAACTCACCTTGTTTTTGAATTTGACACTTACAAAAATTTGTCCAAGAAAGAGGTAAATTTTCAAGGATACTAGATTCTTTAAACTACTCGGACAATTTGGTTTCACGTACTTGAATTTTCCTAAGAAGTTTTTGAAATTGTTGGTGAAAGGTTTATGAATTTTTCATCTACCATGGCAAACCTAACAAAAGAAGACATATTAAATCTCTCGATACCGGATTCATCCAAAACATATTCAGACTCTAAAGTTTTCCAATTTTTTTTAGCATTAAGCTTCAAAGGTTTTATAAGTTGGGTGGAACTTATATCAGTGACAGTTTTGGTTTTAGTATTATCGGTGGGTGTTTTGGTTTTACTATCATCGGTGGTAGTTTTGGTACCACTTCCATTATTATCTTCGACGAGGATAATGTTTGAGGGGTTAAAACCTGGTTCTATTGCATCATACAAACCAAGAGTATTGAGCAAAAATTGTAATTGACTCTGCCAACGTTTGAAATAATTACCGTCAAATTTGTCAGGTTTACTACTGATAAGTTCATTCCTAGTGGCCATGACCAAAACTGGACAAAGGAATAAAGTAGAAATGTGAATTTGGAATTCATAATAAAACAAATTTAATTAATAATTTAAACTTATAAATATTATTAGATCTATGTAATATACTTGATGTAATACTGACCCAATTGAATAATAAATTCAAAGTAATAATAATTAACAGATCGGCCTCTCTCTCTCTCAAGCAAACCCTAGCCGCCACCACAATGCCAACTCCGATCTAGGGGGAGGTGGGCCTCTCCGGTGCCTCCCCCTGGGTCTTTTGCCGGCGCCGTCTCACTCACCCCCGAATCCCCATTACTCCCCTTGAATGTCGTCCTCCCACTCCCCTTCACCTTATCTTACCATGGATTCGCCCGTACAACTCTCCAGAGGTCCGGATCCCCCCCTCCCCTTCACCAAATCCCCTTTTTGCTCATGAATCCACCTCTTCTCTCACCGGATAAGCTCCCTCCTTCACCAAACCCCCTTTCCCCCCGGGATCCGCCATCCACCGGATCCGCCCTTCTCCTAAACAAACTCGTTTTCCCTCTTGAATTCGCCCCTTCCTTCACCGGATCCGTCCCTTTCCCTCAACAAACCCTTTACCCTCATGGATTCAACCCTTACCTCGCCGAATCCGCCCCTTCCGCTCAACAAACCCCTTTCCCTCATGGATCCGTCCCTTCCTTCACCGGACCCGCCCTTCCCCTCACCAAACACACTTTCCCTCATGGATCAGCCCCTTTCCCTAACCGGATCCGTCTCCTTCCTTGTGGTGAAACCCTAGCTCTATAACAGAGTCTTGAAACTATGACAGGTGTGGCCCTCACTGATATGAAAATAAAAAATTCCACTTGCGGAATGGAACGAGTGATCTGGTATGCAATTACTTTCTTTCTTTGAAATAAATCAGTTCATCAATTCAATACATTACTCATTAATTAATTAATTTTCTTGCGCTATTGGATGTCATCGTCCCCAAGCGGTGAAACCATAGCCGTGACTTCATTGGATATCATCTTCCTCTCATGAAGAAATCCTATGAGACCCCCGCTTGTCGTCTCATCTCTCACTTCGGTATGTCTATGAAGACATCAAAACCCTAACCTAGATGGCCGTGTAGAAACCGTAACCCTAACCCTAAAAGCCCGCACGAGCATCCTGACCTAGAAGGTGTTGCCGTTGCGACATTTTCTACCTTTGACGGTCATGACAAGTTTGGCCGGTGAATGCTCCTAGATCTTAGAGCGCGTCGTGTCACACTTGACGTCACATCATCTAATTTTCTATTATCTTAATTTAGGGTTAGAGTTGTCATTTGGATGTAATTTTACTGTATAATTTCTATTTTCATGGATGTAAAACTTTTATTTATTTAATGAAATCAAACGGAAACAGACGATCGCCTGCCGTTCCTTCAAAAAAAAAAAATTATTAACAGACCGGTTAATTAAATTTTTCATGAATGATGAACAGATCTAATGAAAACAAGACAATTTGGCCTTGTCTGACTATGTTTCTTATACGTTTTATATTTAATTATTATAAACATAGATAGTATTTAAACATTCATGAAAACTGTAGTCACATAATATTTTTCAAAAGGTTGAACATTATAGTATAATTGTAGCAGATCTAAGAAATATGATAATAATAATAATATATAAGCAAACCATTTCTCAGCGAAATACATAGATCATCACAATTGGCAAAATTTGTGATCAAAAGTTTGTATATGTTTAACACTTATAATAAACTATAGATTGGTGGCTGAATTGACTCAGACAAATTTTAAATCTTCTGACTTGTCAAAATAGCTGGTTCACTTACAAAATTTAATTCATCTTTAGATTATTAGTTCAACTTCTAAAAAATAATAGCTAAATTAAGATTATAAATAGAAAATAAAATATAAATTGAAGAACGAGCCTGATGTAGTCGTGACTCGTGAAATCGCGTCACGACTGTTTTAAAGGTGAATTGTCTCTTCTTGTATAGGGAATATCGTTGATTCAACCCCAAAGATTGTCGAGTTAATTCTTAAATCCACGGGGGTAGCACAATCGCGTCGTGGATGATGTCTACTTTCAAAGAAAATGAAGCCGATCTCCAGATTTTCTAATGTTAAGTAATAGGTTGAATAGAAGGAAAAATATATATTCTTTTTAACATGAGGAAGGTATGTTTCTGTGTAAAGAGGAAAGGAGAGGAGACGGAAGATCAATCTTTTCTACCCTAGATTATATGCCTTACATAACCAAAAGAATAGCAATCAAAAGCACCCCATGCATCAGGCATTAAGACAGATTTATATTTCTTAATTCGCTCCTTAACTTGATCCTGAAGAAATTAATCTTCTTGTCACATTTTATCAATTTATAATTTCGATTAAATACAAGGATCCATACTACTTAGAAGGAATGAAATCCAGCCATTGATTTTGAAACAAAATGAACGGTAAGATTTCGTTCTAATTACTTGATACATATTGTCTATGGTATTCCATTTCTTTTTTTAACTTATTGATAGATTCAATCAAGACCGTTAAAATTAGGAGGGTATTTCCGGTATATGTGGTATTAATTACATAGATTCAATCTTAAATTTATTTCTATTTTATTCTACTCTCCATTTCAATCAATGAAAGAATACCTCCATTATATTCTTTCTCTCCAATCCAAGTCAAAAAAATAATCTGCCTTCATATTAAGATAGCTTCCATATTTTGTCCCCCCAGAAATTTCAGTCAAACTCCGCCAGTGTATGATACATATTTGATATTATATACTATAATATAATATGATATACTATACTATAATATAATATAATATAATATAATATAATATAATATAATATAATATAATATAATATAATATAATATAATATAATATAATATAATATAATATAATATAATATAATATGATATAATTTAGTATAATGTAGTATAATAAAGTATAATGAAATATAATTTAGTATAATGTAGTATAATAAAGTATAATGAAATATAATTTAGTATGATATAATAAAATATAAGGTAATATAATTAGGGCTGTCAACGAGCCGAGCCGAGCCAAGCCAGGCCCAGCTCGAGCTCGGCTCGATAACAATACATGTTTCGAGCTGAAATCAATAGCTCGAGCTCGGCTCGTTTCAACTCGAGCCAGCTCGGCTCGGCTCGGGTAGCTCGATTAAGAATGAGTTTTTTGAACATCCAGATTTTTGTAACGGTTCTTTCATAAAAACCGTTACTAACAATATAATTAGTAACGGTTTTGATGAAAGAACCGTTACAAAATGCAATCTGTAACGGTTTTTTAGTAAAAACCGTTACTAAATATATTGTTAGTAACGGTTTTTATAAAAGAACCGTTACTAAATATACTATTAGTAACGGTTCTTTAATGAAAACCGTTACTAAATATATTATTAGTAACGGTTCTTTAATGAAAACCGTTACTAATATATTATTAGTAACGGCTCTTTAATGAAAACCGTTACTAAATATATTATTAGTAACGGTTCATTAAGGAAAACCGTTACTAAATATATTATTAGTAACGGTTCTTTATTGAAAACCGTTACTAAATATATTATTAGTAACGGTTCTTTAAGGAAAACCGTTACTAATTATATTTGGCCAGATTTTAGTTATCGAGCCACGAGCTGAGCCGAGCCGAGCTGGGCCAAGCTCGAGCTCGGCTCGTTTAGATTCGAGCTCGGCTCGGCTCGGCTCGGTTCAGTTTCGAGCTGTTTCGAACGAGCTTTTTCGAGCTGTTATCGAACGAGTTCGAACGAGCTACCGAGCTTCGAGCTTTTTTGCCAGCACTAAATATAATATAGTATAATATGATACAATATATTATTATGTAATATTATAGAGTATAATGTAATGTAATATTATAGATTATAATTTAATGTAGTATAATATGATATGATATAATATAGTACAATGTAATGTAATATAGTGTAATGTGATGTAATATTATATAATATAATGTAAAATTGTATGATATAATATAGTATAATGTAATATATTGTACTATCATGTATAGTATAGTGCAATATAGTATAATGTAATATAATATAAAATAATATAATATAGTATGATATAATATAATATAGTACAATATAATATAATATAAATATAATATAGTAAGAAAAGATATAGTATAATATAATATAATATAGTATGATATAATATAGTATAATGTAAACTAGTATAGTATGATATCATGTAGTATAATGTAAATAATATAGTGTAATATACTAATATTGTAGAATGTAATATAATACAGTATAATATAATATATTAAAATATAATATGATATAACATAGTATAATGTAATATAATATAGTATGATGTAGTATAATATAATGTAAAATAGTACAATGTAGTATAATATAATATAGTACAATGCAATATAATATAGTTTAATATAATAAAGTATGATTATAATATAGTATAATGTAATATAATATAATATATTATAATACAATATAGTGTAATATATTATAGTATGATGTAATATAGTATAATGCAATATAGTATAGTATGATATAATCTAATGTATAGTAACATGTATAATATGGTGCAATATAGTATAATGTACTATAAATATTATATGATATATTGTAATATAATATAATATAATATAATATAATATAATATAATATAATATAATATAAAGTAATATAAAGTAATATAATATAGTATAATATAGTACTCTGTAAAATAATATAGTATTATGTAATATAATATAGTATGATATAATATAGTATAATGAAATATAGTATAGTATAATGTAATATAATATAGTATAATATAGTATAATGTAATATAGTAAAATATGATAGTATAATATAGTACTATGTAATACAATATAGTATGATATAATATAGTAAAATGAAATATAGTATAGTATGATATAATATAGTATAATGTAATATAATAAAATATGATAAAATATAGTATAATATAATATAAAACAATATATAATATAATATAGTATAGTATAATGTAATATGATATAATATAATATAATATAATATAATATAATATAATATAACGTTGTGTCATACTATATTAATTATTGTCATGATTAAAAAAGAAGAAACAAATCTGTGCCCAATATTTTATTTCTTGCTATAGATAAATACAATCTTGTAGAATAACAATCAATTATGTAGAGAGTAAAAGAAGAAACAAATCAATTCCAAATATTTTCTTTCTTTCCTTCTCCGTTTCTCAGAACAAAAGGGTTTCTTTCATGATTTCAAGTACTAGAGATGAAGAGTCACGAGAGAATTAGAAAAAAAAATAATAATAATTAGACCCTAAATTATGATTTTACCCTTTTATCATTTATTTTATATAGAAAAAACGTCTACAGTACTCAACTTTCAAGCAAATCTGGACCGTTCATCAGAATCAATATTTTCAATATAGAGTACCGTAGACAAGCTCTAATACATATATCAAGTTTTAAAATTTAAATAATATCATTTTTATAAAATAGTAGAACTGCTTGCTTTGTTTAATCTAGTATCAATTTTTGAATGACATAAATCGGTGTCATCATCAATAACGAGAATAAAAAATAAGAAAGTAAAGTTAAAAATAAGAAGATATCTTTTGGTTATTTAATTTTGGGTTGATTATAATTCTGAGATCTTGGAATTTTTTTCTGTTATTTTTTATAAAAGATTATGCAGGCAAAGGTGTTTTGTAAATGGGCAGATATCTGCCTACGGGTTTTAAAAAAAAAAAAAAAGGGTAAATGGGCAGATATCATGAATGCACTTATGGACATCTGATGTGATTTTTTTTCTGTTCAGAATCCACATTAAATGATTTATATCTAAAAAATTTCATAACGTGACAGATATTTTGGCACGAGCCAATATCTTCAAATCTTTTCATGAGTAATTGGCTATGTTGCACGGACACGGACACGGGTGTCGTGTCCGACACGACACGGACACGACGACACGGCGAATCTCAAAATTCATCAGGACACGACACGTTAAATATATATATTATTATATTATTTTTATGAATAAAATATATAATTTAATATTGTATATATTATTTATGTCAATTTTATTTTATTTTAAAGAATTATACATAATATTTTTATCATATAATTAGAAAGTTATACGTAATATTTTATAATTGTTACAATATATATAACATTTGAAATTGCACTTTTATACGTGCATACAAGATATTTGACGTTTTACATATTTATGTATGGAAACTTGAAACTAAATAATCAAAATTCACTTCAAATGTGTAGTCCCACAATTACTGGAATAGAAATGTGAGATGAACTAGTCTTTAAAATACGAGTATGATGAAATAGTGCAATAATTGCGCTAACAAACCCAATGCACTTGTCTGAGAAGTGTCCCGAGAAATGTCCTGACGATTTTTAATAATAAAATATTTGACACGCCACGTGGTGTGTCCGAGGAGTGTCCGAGGAACGTCGTATCCGACACGGTGTCCGACACGGACACGGCCGGGTTTTAGAAGTGTCCGCGCAATAGAGGTAATTGGTGACAGATGCAAGGGACCCAATTGTAGTAATCGAACTAATTGTAGTGATAATTAGAATATCATATTTGGTTGGTCGTTATGTCTAAAAATAACATTGATCGATATAAATGACTTACTGATCCGTAAAATGAGGTAATAAATTTTTAGGCGATCAAAAACTTGGAAATAACATTGATAAAAAAAACTCGGAAAATTACTATAGGAGTGAACTAATGGCATATTATTATTGAGTTTGGCATTTTTTTCACATAATTTCATGTGCATGCCTATAAAATATCAAAATATCATGTAAGCCCCTGAGAAATGAAATATCATGCACAGTGTAGTAAGTAACAAACTACTTCTCAAGGCATTTCTTCTCCATTTATATAGGTAAACGTAGTGACACTAAACTGATTAATTTGCGCATGAATTGAGAAAAATAATATTTTGTATAATATTTTTGATAGAATAATTCTAGTAATTCAGAAATTAAACTTATAATCGACTTCAAAATTAAAATGAGAAAGTATTATCTTCCGTATTTTCCCTGTTTTTTTCTTTATTCATTTTTGGAGTTAATTTTGGGACCGGTTTTTGGGTTACTAGAATTTTTGTTTCTTTGTTATGTTTTCCCTGATTTTTCATTTTGTAAGGGTATATTGCAATATTTCAAGACAGAGTATAGCAAAGAAGGACAAATAATTTAATTCTGTTCATTTATACTACACCACTGAAATTTAGATGTGCATTAATTTACCAAAGATGGTAGATACTTTTATACATCAATCAGGAATTCCGTGAAATCTTATTTTGAGATTGTCAGAGTAGTAATACTTCAAATAGTATTGCATATAAATGTGGAACTTTGAAATTTCTTCATATATCAAAAAAGAGAAAAGTTACATAGGGGTAGAAGTCAATATGCTGTTTGCTAATCAAGTTGGTGGCTAGTCACTGTTGTATAAAATACAGAATACCGTACGTTTCAACTTTTATTAACAATGTTTCTTCCTTTCTTTTGAATTTAGTGGGTTGAAAATGAAATGTTCACTTAACAATTTAACTACCAAAGTTGAATTTCAAAATACCATCAATCTTTTCATGTATTATTTTGTTTCTAATTATTAGATATGAATCTCTATTCTACAATTTCTTAGATAGTATGTCATAATACACTTAAACTAACTCACTACTTTCGAAACCCTTGGATTCTCTATTTCTGTAAGACTGACGCATTAAATTTCTCTGAGAAAGAAGTCGAACCTTGGCAGATGCATCCCCTCAATTGGGCACAACACATAGGATAGGAATCTGTTCTTCCGGTGGTACCTAATGCATTTATTATTAACAATAATAATAATAATAATAGCAATCATCATTATTATAGTTATTCCCTTCCATTTATTCACGAGAGCTAGGTGAAATGAAAAATATTTCCCAAGATGTGTAATGAAAAAAAAAAATATCGAGCTTATAGGACAGAGTGTTCATAGACTAAATGTAATATGATTTTCTGTGCCATAATTGCGAGAATGCCAATGATGTTCCATTATTACTTATTAGTTACATTTTTTTTACAACCATGTAGAGATAATTTTCCATCATTAATGATATATTATTTTTCTACAGTGATAAGTTTTTAGTTTAGTAATAAGTATCTTAACATACACAAAAAAGTTGGAATTCAAATATAATTAGTACCAGTTAAATGAGTATGATGGAACTATGTTCATATGTTTTATATTATAAGAATTGTTTTTTGGGAAATTCTTCAAAAACCCCACTTTTCTCAATATTATCAAAAACCCCCTATCTTTTTTTATTCTTCAAAAAGCCCCTATAATTTGACTTGAATTTTTTTATAACCCCCTATGGGATTAAACTCTCACATTTTCCATCTAATAAATTTTTTTTGGACCAAAATACCCTCTTTAAAATTCTTTTTTTTTTTTTCAAAACCAGAATAATAAATAAAAATTATATATTTACATTTAATATAAATAAATGAGTACTAAAATAAAAATAAAATCGTAATAAATAATAATCAAGAAAATAATATTTATGTAAAATAAATTGTTTTTGTTTTAATTTAAAAATAAAATTGAATTTACTTATAAAATAAGAGAAAATCATTTTAAGTAATATAATAATAAAATAAAATAATGAATCCTGAAATAATATCATAAAATATAATCAAAATAATATTATGAAATATTATATAGAAAAATATTTCATATTTTATTTTCAACATAAATATGAAAATAATTTAAGCGGGGGCATTTTGGTAAAAAGAAAAAATATTGGATGGAAAATGTGAGAGTTAACCCCATAGGGGGTTATAAAAAAATTCAAGTCAAATTATAGGGGCTTTTTGAAGAATAAAAAAAGATGGGGGGTTTTTGATAATATTGAGAAAAGTTAGGGGGTTTTTGAAGAATTTCCCTTGTTTTTTTATAGAATGAAAAGAGTTTTTTTTTTGTCTCACATTTATTATTTAATGCAAATGAATATTAAATTCATTATTGTATTTTGCACTCAACCAACCATTTGCATAAGAATTATTTTGCTTGACAATACTACATAAATATAGACATTATATGAAAATATTTAGTAATTTTTTATGTTATTTCAATCATAATATTATGGTAAATTTTTATTACACATAATATATGTCATTCTAAGACTTGTATACATTTTTAATTTGTAGGTTAATTTTTCTTTTGCGACAAGTCCGTAGGCGATTTTATTCAAATCATTTCGAGTAGCAGTTCAGAGTCGCTAGTACAAGCTAAATGTGTTGTATGTAAATAAACGAAATTTTGAAATTAAACAAATAAAACATGTTGTCGTTATCAAATTCATTTCTTCTTTTCCCCCAAATCCCATTTCTTTTGTTTTACTCCCCCCCCCCCCCCCCCCCCCTATCTAGTACGCATGGAAAGAATTTATCCTATGGGTATTCTTTGCAAAAAATAATAACAAAATAAAAAAATTTCTTATTTTGGTAGTACGCCAACAAAGCATTATTATATGTATGTTTAGCTAGAGAGGCTTAAAATAAAAGAATTCAACTTCCAATATATATTCTTGAATCAAAGAGAACACAGTAAACAAAAATCAAATGAAAAAACTCAACTTCTAATACATATTCTTGAATCAACGATAACACCATTAGATGAATAATCAGTCATACATTTATCATTGGAACAATGATATATGAGCAAAACAAAATCTCAAAATTCGCGATAAATTGGCTACGTGATCAGCTTCCATGTTTTGGTTCCTTGGAACATAGATAAAAGTTGGGTCTTCTATGATCCGTCTCCATTTTGGTAAATTTTTAAGATGTAATTGAATACAAGACGTATATTTATCTCTTTCTAAATTAAAACTTAATGTACAACATACTAGTTTCTTCATTTAATAAAAATAACTTGGAAAATCTAACATGCTTCGTATATTCTAAGATGACGTGATGATATATGCATAAATCATATAAATAATTACAAAAGTGCTTCATGTCATGATAAAAAAAATCTCAACGCCATCCTGATAAGGTCTTTAATGAAAATGTTATTTCTTCAATTAGTCATATCAGTTATAATATGTGCACTATAAAATATGTCGAATCACCTTTAAGATTTTTGATTTTACTGTCTAACATTTTAAAATAATTATATTTTTTTGTTTATGAACATATTTGATGTTACTAAATTTGATAACATCAATATATTGTTGCATATATTTGTTTGATTGTAAGCGTTATCTTAAATATCTTGTTGAGATAATAATCTCTTTCTTGTTGAAATTTGATAATAAGCATATATAATCTTTTAATTGTGATTAGCTCAACAAAATACTCTTTTTTATCTAAAAGTTCATCATACAATTATCTTTACATTTCTCTTAACTAGAATTTATAGTAAAACATTTAGTTAGCTAAAAATAAAAATGAGCAACCAGAATTATTAACAAATTTGTCTGGCTTCACTGAGTTCAAATCCACAGAGAATCCATACAAATGGTACTGCCCTCTCTTGTAGGCTGTCTACCCTCTTAACTTAATGTAGGCTACCCCTTAATTAAATCCAACGCACGATCACGGATCAGTATGTCGTTTTCTCCAATCAATCATTTCCTACTCTTAGATAAGAGTTTAATCTTAATCTATTTTTTTAAGGGAAAAAGAGCTATAAATATTTCATCTTAGATTATAATTCTATATTGTACATATAGAATATATAATACAAATGAACCTTACCTTAATCAATAGTTTATTTTAATGCATAGGCTGGGAATTAAACCTTCTTTGCATGTACAAAGGTTGAAAACATTTTTTATCAATACTACTTTAACTTCGTTGATTAAATCCCTTTCCTCATCATACTTCTCCATTCAACAAAAACAAACTTTTGCTAACATATTAGAGTTTGATGGCTATTTAACAATTATACACCTTAATGGCTTAATCTTGAATTATAAGAAGAGCTTAATTAACAATCATACCCAACTGCCTGGGGACAAAATTTCTGCCCAAGCAACTCCTTAGCCCTTGGATCAAAATTCGTGATTTGATAAACTTGATTAAGCTAAACGGCCCTCTAACTCTAATTCTCTCTGTTAACTCTCCCTTCTCCCCCTGTCTTAGAAAGACATCAGTTTTGGAAAGAGAAGAAGGAATCTCCCTGGAGAAAAAATGGCGCAAGCTTCTCGTCTCGTTTCGCTTCGTCCTTACGGAAGTCACTGTTTCTCTCTCATCGTTCGGAGGCAGCCAAATTTCCGGTCAGCTACGAGTCATTCTCAGCCCGTTCTTCAGCCAAACCTGTGTTCGGCGAGGTTCTGAACGAGTTTGACGAGATTGAAGAGGGTGAGTGTCACGAGTAAGAAGGAACTGGGGAAGAAGCGAGGCGCGAAGATCGTCTGACTTGGAAGCACTCAATTGGTCTCGGTGCAGGTGCAGTCAGAGTCATGCTCTTCAACTTTTCAGTGGATTACACGGGTTTCAATGTGAAACCTGGCTATTGAACTGTTCAAATAATTATAGAACGAATTATGACTCCAGATATATTGGAGGTTGAGGATTGGGATGAAACCAAAAGCGGCGAAGGTGGGTTTGGATCCACTGGAGTTTGATATAGGTTTTAGATTTGAGGGAGCTTTTGTAGTAGGGATGAGAGATGATGTTTTGTTGTGAAGAGTTGGCGAAATTATTGCCAAGTGAGCTTTTGAATTGACAAGAGTAGTCAATCAAGTTTATAATTGTGTTTTTATCCTATTTTAAAGTGTTGGCAGATTCTTATGTTTTTATTTGATCAGTTATTATAGGCATGCTTACGGTTATTGCATGGACATTTATGCAAGTGTGAATTTATGAGTGACTGAAAGAAAATGTGAAACATAAAAATTGATAATTATTGTGTTATTTCTTTTATGAATATTTGGTATTAGTTGGTAATTGTTGTCATTAATTTTATAGGTGTTCGGTTCTTCATTTTGGATGAGATTTTTAATTTTGTTTTTTTGTAAGACAAATTTGTCGCGCTTTGCGTGAGTATCGCCTTAGTTTGTAATCATGCTCTTGTTCTACATACATGTTAATATTTTATATTTTATATACATGTTAATATTTTATATTTTATATACATATTAATATACTTATACTGTTTCCAGTCCGAAGAAAAAGCTGCAGAAAAAAGAAATCAAATGTTGATAAACCAACTTCAGATGTAAGTGGTAGAAAAAGAATAACAGTTTTCAATTTCTTTTCAAAACTGAAATCCATTTTATTTCTTTCTAAAAGAGACGAATGGAGTCACACGTTGGCAGAGAGAATGATTTATTTCTAAAACAGATGGAGAGGGATGCCAACGGAGATAGAGTTAACAGACGTTTAGATTAATCATGCATGATTAATTATGATTTTGATTCAAGGACCAAGGAGATGTTTAGGCACAATTTCTGTCTCCATGCGGTTGGGTATCCGTTCCCAATTAACAATTCACAACGAATCAAGACGAATGCCACGTACCCAACAAAGCACGATCATTGTCACAAAAATCCACACCGAATTAATCCGACCAAATTTTCATGACCATATTGCCCTTGCACTGTATTCCCATTCCATATTGTCTTTTCCATAATAATAATAATAAATATTTAAGATATTATTACATATTTATCATCTTATATTACTATATTATATAGATAATATTATATGATAAATATATAAATATAATATTTTATATTTATTTACATGTATATGATAAATATATAAAATATAATATTTTGTACTTTTTAACATTAACTTTTATTTTTTTATATGTTTTTTTTTGCATGGTATTTTTTTTATATGTTAATGACTATAAAAATGTTAAACTTACAGGGACCCATTAATTAATTAATAATTAAAATCAAGTCACTATTTAGTTATCATCAACAGAAAGCTGGTAGTAAGCTTCCTTTCACCCGCCTTATTAGTTGGCTAAATTAAATACAAATCTCTCTTCTCTCCCTCTCTCTCTCATATATATTCTCTCCTCTCCAATCCTCTCCAAAGAGCATGCAATTAATATTCCAAAGAAGAAGAATGAAAGGGGAGGGATTTGAGATGGAGAACCGAAAATCGAGATTTGCGGAGGGGAGGAGGAGGAGGAGGAGAAAGGTGGAAATGGAGACGAGTTTTGATCCATTTTTGGTGCATTCGCCTGATTCCATGGCCGACTCCGGCCATCTCTCTTCCAATCAAGATGACGATGAACTCTTTGTGAATCTCTCTCTCTCTCTCTCTCTCTCTCTCTCTCTATAAACTAAGTTTGGGTGTTTTAGTATTGTTTTCTTCTTTTCCACTCCGAATTTTGTGGAAAATTAATGTTTATAATTTTGTTTCGAATCAGAACATGGTTAAGCTTCAGTGAAAACGATTGTATTTTATTTGTTTTGAGTTATACATATAAAAAAACAACAAATATTTTCACGAAGCTAATTATCCTACATTTGGTAAAACTATAAACAAATGAACTTCAATTAAGATTTATTTGGTATATCTATTTTATTGAATTACTCTATCTTTTATTTTTGTTTTGTTTTCTTTTTTAGTAATTCTTGTGGTAGTTATTTCTTTTGTTTCTATCTGAAACCTTAATGATTACAGCTTTCTGTATACTAAACAGAGGCATGCCCTGTTTATCAAAGCATATTTCATCTAATGACTTTTGTAACTGGTACAGAGTTTGGCGGTACGTGCGTGCGCCCATGGTCCCTTACCAGTACCAGTACTGGTACCAGATCCAGCTCAGGAGAAAGAGAAAGAGAAAGAGAGAGAGAAACCAACAAAGGCTACTCTCACTCCTATTCAGCCACACTTATCTTCTCCCCTTCAAGGTCCATTATTATTTATTCTTTCTTGCCCTTTTTCTTCTTCCTTTCTTTTTTCAGTACTCTGTTTAAGTTTGAGCTTTCAAGTGATTTAACTTAATTTTTCTCTTCAACAGAAGCTACAGATTCAGCTCTCCAACAAGAGAACCAAGACCCAACAAGAAACTCCTTCACCCAAACCCTCAAAGGTAAATAAACAAAAAGAATCTTCTCATTAAATATTTCCTCTCATCATTGCATTACCATTTTTCTTCTTCAAAACTGAGTCTCTGTCTCCAAACCGTTTGTTAGAAAGCCAGCGACACTACCTACCAGAATCCATCCCATTAACAACACGAAAACTCCTTCGACAAAGAACAGGCTCTCTTGACCTAAACAACAGCCACGTCAGCGCTGACGTGGCCTCAATGAGCAGCAAGAACAACAATAACTTCCCTAGTCCCGGCACGCCAACTGTCTACACAAACCGGCCAGGCTGGCAGTCTGAGCGGGTCCCACTTGGCAGTCAAAGAAACCGTTTTAATGGCCGGAACAGAACCTTCAACTTACCGTCGAAATGGGAAGACGCAGAGCGGTGGATTTTCAGCCCTGTGTCTAACGAAACCGGCCCTGTCCGTAACAGCAAAACTCAAGTGCCCAAGTTAGGGCAAAGAAGGCCTAAATCGAAGAGCGGGCCTCTTGGCTCGCCATTATCGCCGAGCTCTCAGGTTTTTCACAGTGGCAGAGTCGGTAATTTCGCGAAGAACTCGCCTCTTTGGGCCGGGGTTTTGGTGCCGGAAAATGGGATTGGTGGTACGAGTGGCACGCGTGTATCTTTTTCTAATTGCGTCTCGTCTTGCTCTTTGCCTAGCTCAAGAGGCAGTGTACAAGGTTAGTGATTTACTTCTTTTTTAGTTTTTTTGTTTCTATTTTATTTTCTCATTCAATTATATGTTAGTTATATATCAATTATATATCAGTTATGTATCAGTTATATGTATTATTTACATGTTAGTTTTATCTTAAATCAAAGATAAGATGAAGAACATATTTTGGTCAAGAAAAAAGTTTATCTTTCATGTTAGATTTACCCTTATATGTTCAAACGAAATTCAAGCAATTTAACGAGGACTAAAAAGTGCAATCTAAAAAGTTGCAAGGTTTTCGAAAATATTCATAAAAGTTAGAACATTTTTGAATGAAAATTCACCATATCTTATCTAATAGATCAAATGGGAAATTCAAATCTCTACAGATGATAGAACTCAAATCCCTCGAAAAGAAATCGGAACACAAACGAGTCCGTGCGGGAGCAGCAAAGGGTCGCCCAAAATGACACCTTCATTTATCTCCGACTCAAAATCAATGGATGAGTTGGAGAGCCATTTCACCGAGTTAGAGATAGGGAAACACAAAGCTAATAATAATGATGATGGCGGTCAAGTGACTTTTATGAGGTGGTCGAAGAAACATGTCATGAAGGGAAACGATAAATGCTTGACAAATATTATTGAGTGGAAACGACGGTGTGTGGAGGAAAAGATTAAGACATCTTGCTCTTGTCAATTTACCGAAACAACAAATTGTATCACCAAGTAAGGCTTAAAGGTTATTTTACTTGAAAATATTTTGGATGTCTATGTAAGTAGAGTGATGTTTATTATTATTATTATTATTATTATTATTATTATTATTATATTATAAATTGATTTAAGCGGTTTGGATTTAAGGTTTGACCTTAGTAGTTATACAAGGTGGTTATACCACTAGGGCTTCGAAAGTTAGTGCCTCGTTTTAATTGGTGATTTTTATGGTATGTGTTTTGCAAATATGTGGTGAACCACAAATTTAAATGGTTCCAAATGTCAATAGTAATTAGGTTTCCAAGAAGCCCAATTTATCCTCAATTAGCTTTAATTTTGCTTTTAGGTTTTACCAAGCTTCAATTGCTCTTAATTCTTCTCAATTAAGCCTTTTGTAAGTCATCCATGCGCAAATAAGCCTCAATCTACCATCAATCATTCGATTAAGTGTCATAAGTATGTTCAATTCATCCTTAAATTTGTAATTAAAAACCAAATAAGCTAGAACTCTAAGATAAAACAAAAAGGATGGAACAAAAACGAATCAAAAGTTAGTCATTATAGTTTCCAACATGATTAAAAGTTATGGAATGAACGCGAGAGGCAGTCAAGCTCTCCGTTTTTATCAAAAAAAAAAACATGATTCAAAGTTCACCAGTATTGGATTTTCAAGTACTTTTGGCCTTGTGCAAGGACCATCCTGTCTTTTAGTTAATTGTCATTTGTATTTTAGTATGTATTGGAAAGAATAATTGAACCTAACCTCATATTTTTTCTGAAGAAAAGCCTAACGTCATAATTAATTGGAATATTGTTTAAGGATTGAAAAGGAGGAAGACAAGATCACAGCATGGGAAAATATGCAAAAGGCCAAAGCAGAAGCTGCAATGCAAAAACTATTGGTCTCTCTCTCACCCAATCTATCACTATATTAATTCAACTTTTCATATTTCCGCACCGTAAACCTCAAACTTTCGTATATTTACCTATACAAATAAGAAATTTCTCACACAACATTATGAAAGAAACATGAAACATCATTCGGGTCGTAACTAAATTAAGACTTTACATTTTAGACCCACATTTGATAATTTTTTTTTCACATTTTCAGATAAAGCTCGAAAGAAAGAAATCCTCTTCGATGGACAAGATTTTGAACAAGTTGAAATTCGCTCAGAAAAAAGCACAAGATATGCGTTCATCCAATCAAATTCAAGAAGTTCCTAGAAGCACAAAGCGGGTTTTGCATTGTAATAAAAACAGTCAAATCACTTCTTTGAGCGGCTGTTTCACATGCCATGCATTTTAGTAAGTCAAATAAGTTCAAATTTGATATTTTAAATGGAATTATAGTTCCAACTTTAGTATTTTGTATAAATTAAATAATAAGATTTGTGATCTGATTTTTCTTGTTTAACAATTGGATCTTTTTGTTTCAAATGAAATGTGCAGATTGATGGGAAAATTGCGACGGATTCACCGCTCTGTGAAAAATTCATTGTAAATGAACTATGTGAACTTTATTGAATAAGTTGCTCTTTTCGGCAACGAAAATCCACCCTTATTGTATTAATTTATTATTCATTATATTAATTTATTCAGTGTTACTACTAAGTTTCTTTTAGAGCGTATTAACCTTTTTACCTTGTGATATTTTCTCATTAAAAAACACTGTTGTCTGGAATTGTACAAGATACTATGTTGAAACTATATACAATAGAAATTAGGAATTGTATTGTATAAGGTACCATGTTGAAACTATATACAATTCAATTTACTAAACCTACTAATATATGATATTCTCGGCAAAAGAAAAAAAGAGACTAATATACGAAATAACAAAGCTTAATTTTATATCAACCAAAACAATATCATCACTCTTCAGGCATTTCTTTATCAATCAAAATAATAATGTCATTAACAAATCAAAGGATATTTCTTCATAAATTAACAACCTTATATTTACATACAAAAATCATCTTTTAAAATCACCAATAATCAGAACAAGAACAAGAGCCCTGTTTAAACAAATGGAACCGATTCCTGTCCCTAACAATAATCTCTCTCTCATAAATCTCCGAAACAAACTTCATAAACACGTGACAATCATTACAAATCCTCAAGTTTTTAAAAACCCTAATTGGAGTCTTAAAACCCCGCTTCGCTTTCATAAGCCCTAAACAAACCGCTAATCTCTCACTATGAACCAACAAGGCTTGCTCTCTCTCTTCTCTCTCCTCTAAGTTCACCAAATAATTATTGTAATATCTCAAATTTTGACACGATAAATCCGGTACATAACCAGCATTTGTGATTCGCCACATCACCTCTTTTAAAAACTCATAAATTTCTCTATTCAAAACATGAGATTTATCACCCGCCATAAACTTGTGAGTCTCACCATTAATTTCAATATAACTAAATCCAGGTGATTTAGTAACATTTCTCTCTCTCATCAATTTCCTCACATAATTCGCCTCACTATATTTCCCAGACGAACTATACAAATTCGATAACAAAACATGATATTCCGTATTATTAGGATATAATTCAACAAGCTCATTCATTAATTCTTTACCTAACTCTAATTTTTTATACAAATTACAAGAAGCGATAAGAGAACCAAGCACAACTTCATTAGGTTTCATTGGCATTTTTCTAATTAAATCCAAAGCTTCTTCTAAAAGCCCGGCTCGGCCCAATAAATCAACCATGCACGCAAAGTGCTCGATTGTTGGACTCAAATTATGAACGGTCGAGATTTGATTAAAAATATATTTGCCTTGATCCAACAGTCCAGATCGACTGCAGGAACTGAGCAGGCTCACAAAGGATATTTCGTCTGGCTTTTGATTTTGTTGAATCATTGTTTCGTAAAGATTTAAGGCTTCTTTTGCCATGCCATGCATTGAAAGCCCGCAAAGTATCGCGTTATATGTGATTATGTTTCTCTGAGGCATTTTGTCGAACAGGTTGAGTGCGTATTTTATTTTCCCACATTTAGAGTACATGTCGATTAGAGAAGTGTTTATTATTATGAGATTTTCATTGTTGGAAAACGTGCATGTTTTTAGTATATGTGTGTGGGCCCACTGGCCGGTTTGTAAATCGCCGGATTGAGAGCAGGAAGAAAGAAGAGAGGAGAAACTAATGTGGTTTAGATTTTTTAAATTATATTTGAAGATCATTTGATCGAGCAATGAAAATGCTTCTTTTGAGAGACCGGCTTGTATATAGGCTGAAACAATAGCTATCCATGAGACTTCATTTTTTACAGGCATTTCAACGAACAGTTTGTGCGCGCTTTCAAGCCCTTCATTTTTAATCACTCCATCAAGCAAAACAGTCCAAGACACGTCACTCTTGACAGGTATTTCATCAAACATCCTTCGTGCTTCATTCATCAATCCACACTTGGCATAAACATGAGTTATAGAGTTACATACCTGAACAGAGAACGGCAAACCTAATTTAACCAGAAGCACATGAGCCGAGGCTCCAGAAACAGAGTCAGACAGCCGAGAAGCAGCAGAGAGAAGAGCTAAAAGCGTGACCGAATCCGGACGCACAGAAACGCGCAGCATAGAGCGGAAGTAAAACAGAGCGTTGCGAGGCAGAGAGAGACGGTTACAGAAGGAGGAGATGAGGGCGGTGAAGGCGAAAGTGGAGCGGGAGTGCGGAGTCAGGGAGTTGAAGGAGAGGAGGAGCGAGGAGGGAGAGCCGACGGCAGAGTAGAAGTGGAAGAGCGCGGAGGAGAGCGAAGGGAGGAGGTTGAGGAGGTTTGTTTTGAGGAGGAAGGCGTGCAGGGAGAAGCCGAGGGATGGAGAGCAGCGGCGGAGCAAACTCCGGTAATGGCGGATTTGAAGGGTGAGATCTTCTTCTTCGGCTTGGTTTTGAGGTTCATGGTTGTGAGGAGTCTCTCGTGCCTCCATGCAGATGTTTGTTTTTCTATGCTCTTTCAACTCACGTCTTTCTTTCTTCTGTTTTGTTTTGAGGGAAAGTTTGAATTGCATGGTTTTATGTTATGCTCTTCAACTCACGTCTTCCTTTTGTTTTGAGGGAAAGTTTGAATTGCATGGTTTTATGTTATGCTCTTCAACTCACGTCTTTCTTTTGTTTTGAGGGAAAGTTTGAATTGCATGATTTTATGTTATGCTCTTCAACTCACGTCTTTCTTTTGTTTTGAGGGAAAGTTTGAATTGCATGGGGTTTTATGTAATTGGGACGATAACAGAGGTTATTTCACGAGTGATTTCTTCTTTGAGAAATTTGAAAAAAAAAGCCCCTACATTATGCTAAGTTGCTAACATGGCAAAAAAAAGAAAAGAAAAAAACTACGTTATAAGAAACTGCAAAGAAGCTCCTATATTTTTACCAAACTGCAAAAAAAAAAAACTACCGTTAATTATGAGTTAACAACGTTAGATTTAATATTTTAAATACCTATAAACACGTTTTAAATATTAATCTACATTTTTTCCTCTAAAATAAGATTTTTTTTTAAAGTTAATTAGTATTTCTTAAACTTAATTAAGTGATGGAAGTATATTAGAGTTGAAGATGCAATCAACTTTGGATTTTTTTATCTTGATTTAAAATGTCATATATTAAATTCTCTTATTATTTATTTATTATTTTTATTTGTGAAGATTAATGGTCATCCAGCATTTAAAGACAATTTGCCTACATTTCGGCAAGTTGAAGAAAGAGTCGGGATCTTGTTCGAACTGCGAATTGTTTTATATTATGAATAAATTTTGGAGTTTGGAAACTCTATTTTTGTACGTATAAACTTTTGGTAAGGTTAAAATTTTGTGTGTATAAACCCTAGTGTATGATTTCTCAAAAAGAAGTAGTTGCATAAAAAAATAATCAATTTGTAAAGACATGAATTACATAACTTGACATAAATACAAAATCTTTTTACTTGCATGACAAAAAAGTCAAGCAATTCAATAAAAACATTAATAATAAACAATTCAATAAACATAATCAAATCATATTTTAACAATATAAAGACAACAATTAAACTACATTGTATTTCTTTCTCATATAATTCGGTACAATCCAAGCAATATAAATTTTTGTTTTTAACTTAAAAAAACTTTAAATTCGACGATTTGATTTTTCACATCGTATAAGCACAAGTGACAATTCTAATGATTGCAAGAGTATTTTCTAACTTGAAAAACATATTTGGGTTTGCCATAAAATTAGAGCATCATCTCTGACATGCGTAACTTTCATCAATGTCATATTTGTAGTTGGAATATAAGTCGTTCGGTTCATTGATATATGGAAAACAAACAATATTCAGTATAATATCAACATTTGGATCACGAATTATAAGAATTCTTATGAGAATAGCAACTCTATTTTTTACCGGATTCACAACATTTATCGCCAATTTTTAAATCGTAATCTCCAGGTTCGTTCCCTGGGCGGGCTCTCTCAGAAGAGAGAGAAGCTCTAACCTTATAAAATTTTGATTTATACCTCACATCTCTACTTGCTGATTGAAAGAAATATCTTCGTTTGAATCATTATTGAGTACTTGATTTTTTCTGATATCTCATTTTATGATACATCGAATATCATTAAAATCAACATTAAACATATGGTAAGTTTTATGGAGTTATCAGGTTTTGTTATTTTTATACTCTTTTTATAATTCTATCATAGCTTTTGTATGAAACAAAATGATTGTTGCATGATTTGTTTTTAATAAAATAAAAGAACACAGGTTGCATGATCTAACTATACAGTACACAGTGGTGGAGATGGGTCTAGATGAGCTAATATTTGGGCCCTAAAAGCTGAACTGAAGAACAAACTTATGAATGTGATGGTCTAATTTATGAATGTGATGGTCTAATGGACATGTCATGTTTAACGGGGCATTGATAAAGCCCAATGGTAGGGGTGAAAGCGGGTTAGGAGTTAGATAATATCCGACCGACTGATATTCGTATTCGTAAAATATCCATATTCGAAAAAAATTATCTGTATCCGACAGGTTATGGGTACAGATACAGTAATAAATTTAACTAATAATATCCGTATGCAAATAATATCCGTTGAATATGGATATACATTTATATGATAATATATTTTTTTAAATAAAGGGTACAAGAGTAATTCTGCAAGGTCACATTGTCTGACAACTCAAGAGTTTAAGAACTCTTCCTTAATGCACGCAGCAGAACAGGGAGAGAGAGAGAGAGTAACCATTTTAACCTCTCTAACCTCTAATCTAATACCCACTCATTTCCGCTATTCTCTCTTTTTCTCTTGCCTCGTGAGTTTATTTCGTTTTTAGGATAATCGACCGCATTTTGAGCTATTTTTCTCGGATTTTCTTCATAACTCAGGTAAAATTATCCACATTTAGATAGATTTTTTTTTCTGTTTCTTTTAGGTGTAAATATTTTAGAATGTAAAAAAACAGAAAAAGATAAATAGAAAGTAATTCAGAAGGGGGACGACAGAAGCCCTCTCTGAAATTTTTCAAAAAAAAAAAAATCATCCACATTTCACATTTTTTTCAAATTTAGTTTTGCCTTTTCATGGATGTTTATTTTCTTAATTTTTTTCTCGTTTGAGTGTAATTTTGTGTCAATTTTTCCATCTTTGTTCTGTTTAATAAGTTCAAACTTAAAAACCCCATTTGACACGCATATAATTTCTTAAACCCTAGTCCCCTCATTTAGCAACCTAATCACCTCTAATCTCTGCTTTAAGGATCTCTGATCTTTAAAGTACCTTAGTATAAACTAAAGATATATTATTATAATGTTTTTCCTCTGAATTTTTTCAACATTTGTTGGTATTACATCAGAATCATGCTATTATAAAAGCATTATTGGTATAACACACGATTTTGACTACATTTTATGAAAAATGCATAATAATCTGTCTTTGACCCCTAATAGCTCAATTAAAATGCAAATACAAATTATACTCATCCACCTTTAGAAAAAATTATGAAACCAAATTACTTCTAATCACAAGATATTTACATATATTTGTCTAACTTAGACACCATTTTGATGAAAAACTTCTTTTTATGAAAATATCCATTTTTTTCATAATTGTATTTGTTGTGCTAAGTTGAGAACTTTGGTACCAAGTTTATCGCACTTTTCATCTATATTTTCTAATTTCATCATCAATAATTTCATCATACTTCTATATTCTTAAAATTTTTCTTATATTATGCACTTATCTGTTTCCTATAAATAGGAGTCAAAAAATGGGATCATTGCATCAAAAAAATTGAATACTTTAAACAAATTCAACACCCTATTTGAGGAGCCTAAGGGAGAGAAATTAAAGAACAAGAAGAAAAACATGGCACATTTACGAAATGCCCCCTCAACTTTTGATGAATTAAAAGAAGGGGAGATAAGAAAGGAAGGAGAACTAGACTTTCTCATCAAATTAGAAGAAACTTGCAAAGAGAGACTAAAAAAGTTACTCTCCATGCAAGATTTTGAGCTAAAAAAATTCAAAATTTTTAACGAAGCACACAAAATGGAATTTGAGGTGACTTGCAAGTGGAAATTCCCAAACTTTGAAGTTTTGAAAAAGGATTTTGAGAGGCACATGAAAACCCAATACCATAACTTTATATCCATGCAAATTGAAGCGAGAAATAACGAGAGAATTTTGAAGAAAAATTGGATGGAAATTGCTAAAAATGGAAAATTTGAAACGGCTTTCTTTGAGACTCCGATTCCGAATTCTAAATTTAGGATGGAAAGATTTGATTATGAATTAGAAATGAGAGTTTTATTTTCTAAAAAGGGAACTTTTAAAAGTGAGGAGGTACTTAAGGAGGATGATACAACATTAAACGTGCCAAACCCTAATTTTCCCCCAATTACTACACAAAACCCTAATTTGAAAAATGTGTTGATAGTTGTAGAGGAACATGAAATAGTAATTGAGGAAAATGTGCAAAACCCTAACTCTAGCTTTTTACCCGTAATTGAGCAAGAAAAAAAATGCAAATTCGACAAATGATGAAATGGCAAATGTAATTTCCAATTGCACCACTAATATTTCAAATATTTCTCAAGTTAATCCTCCCATTCCACCCAACCAAGTATATCTAGACTTAACCAATCTTTTTCTTGTTCTTTCAAATTTCATCTATTACTTATTTAATTATTGTTTTTTTTATTTAATTAATTATTTATATTTTTATTTGTATTCTTACTCTTATAGGTGGTAGCACAATCTGCCAACTTGGCCTTTGCCGATGCTGTCAATGCAACACAATCCTCGTCCAATCAAAACACGCCACCTGTCCAGGATCCATTCATACAATCCTCGTCCAATCAAAACACGCCACCTGTCCAGGATCCATTCACGCCATCATCATCCAATCAGGAGGCGCCACCTGTCCAAGAATTTCCGGCAGGAGACATCATCAATCAGACACATGAACAAAAGGTCTCTTTACTCTCTTTTTGAAAAAAAAACATTTCAATTTATTTAGGGAAATTTGCAAAAAGCCCCTACTTATCCCAAAATTGCAAAAAAGCTCCTGCGTTATTGATAATTGCAAAAAAGCCCCTACATTCTTGCGAAATCCAAAGAATAGCCCCTACCGTTAGTTTTGATTTAACACTGTCAATTTACTCATTCTAATTTTCTTAATTAAAATTATTTTATAATAAAATTAGTTTTAAGTTTTAACACCTTGTGTGTGTTTGTGTATGGGAAGAGTGTGCGCGCTGGAAGATGGAGATAAAATAGATGTTAAAAACTTAAAAACTAATTTTATTAAAAAATATATTAATTAAGAAGATTAGAACCTCTAAATTCACGGTGTTTAACCAAAATTGACGGCAGGGATTATTCTTTGAATTTCTCAAAATTATAGGGGATTTTTTGCAATTATCAAGAAGGCAGGTTTTTTTTTTTTTTTTTTTTTGTGCAAATTTTCCACTTATTTATTCATATAGAATTAACCTTAGTTTATTCAAATATGCAAAAAAAAAAAAAACATGTACTATTGGAAATTGCAAAAAATAAAGAAACTAACTGTAGAACATTTAACTCCTAAATAATATTAAGGGAGATGCTTTTGCAATTTCTAGTAAGATAGGAGTTATTTTTGCAATTTAGGCATAATTCAGGTTTTGACTGATGAACTACATTGATCTAAATATTCAAAAAAAGATCAATTAAAAGGAGATATTGATAATAATAAAAATAAAGGGAAAGGCACCGCTGTACTCTAAGGCTGCTAATATTGAACAGGTAATTTTTTTTATGAAATTGGAAAATTAGTTTGAAAAAATTATTAATTGAAAAATTAGTAAATTATTGATATTAAATTTGTAGTGCTCAAGTTAAAACTGAAAATTGTAAAATATATATCTTTTCAGAATTATGTGACAACTCCAAGTGCGCCACGCGCCTCATCAATAGACTCAGAAATTCAGGTGCGCACTTTTTCCAATAAGGTCCTTACTTTTATTAAAATAGTAAAATCAGCCTTTTATTTGTTAATTTTATAAAAAAATGAAATATATATTTTTTTAATATAATAGGATGTAACACCTGTTTCATCAAGGGGGTTCGTCTCCTCATCCATCAATACCAATAATGTGTTTGAAATAACTTTTACTAAAATAACCCTCAAACTGTTTTTATCACATGATGAACAGATCCAACCAAGCATTCCTTCATCAACGACATCTGTCCCTTGTCATCTTAACACTCAACAGGTATATATTTATTCTTTACTACAATAAAACCCTAAATTTCATAACAAAACATACGAACTTCACATGAAAACAACCCTTTTTTTCTGAATTAGTTATATCGTTTTTTTTCATTTTTCGCGTAATTCCAGACAAAAAAGGCCGTTTCAAAACAAAACAAGAAGCTTCCTTTAAGGCGCAGCAAGCGAATCGCCCAATCTTCCCCTCCTAACAATTTAGGGAAGAAGCACAAAAGTCAACATCAACTTAGTCAAAGTCAACCAAGCGAGGACAACGACTTATTCCCGCCTGGGTTTGATGTGAGCTGTTTATTTGTTAATTATTTAATGAATTATATATATTGTGTTATATAAAGAAATATATGGTATATATTTGCAGGGGTTGATGGTGGGTGTGGAGCGTCGGATCATGAGGGAGCCGGATCGATCAACTGACGATGAGTAGAAAATGTTACAAAATGCAAGGTGATTATTAAGATTAGATGATTTTTTGTTGGTTTAAGATTTGGGGATAGTATGTAGTAACTAGTAGCTGTAGTGAAAATATCATGACTAGAGTTATGATATCAGTCGTAATGTAAAGTAGATCAGTCAACTCATAACTCTGGACTGGCATTTATGTTTGACGTAGAAGGAAATCTAATATGCTTTACCTAATTGTATTTATGAAATGCTTCTTTCTTTTGTGCCAATATGATTTGATTCTATAGATTTTTGTTTTATTTTTTTATAATGAAGTATATTAATCGACGATTGAGAAAGCAAAAAATCATAGCATAACCAATTTTTTTTTGTTTTGAGAAACTGGTTTTCCTTATAAAATAGAACCACAGAATCAAAAAAATAATAAGAAAGCACGAAAAAAATGAATAAAGCCATTTCAAAACAAATACTGGTAATTTCACAATTGATTCCAAGAATCATTATTTATCAACATACATTAACTGAGCAAATAACACAAGAAAGAATACACAATTCAAAATACAAATTAACCTTATTCATTCATCATCAAACTAAAAAAAACCATGCAAGTCTTAAAACAACAAAATGCAAGTCCATACTTAAAAAAAAGACATTATTTCAGCCAATAATATTCTATACTTGTACTGAATATTCCATATTTCAATTCCTTCAACTCCAATGGATTTTAAAAAAGAAAATGAAAAAGAAAAGAAAAAGAAAAAGAAAGGGAGCATACAAGGAAGAACGGTGGTACTGGTCAGAAGAATGGCATAACAATTAACAAGCTGATTCAGCGCAGTGGTGGATTAGAGGCAGAGCTGAACATGCTTCGCCCAGAGACATTCAATAGTAGTTAGATCATGCGAGCATTTTTTTTTTATTATATGAGACCGACTATTAATCTCCCGTAAATTGGGGCTCCCTAGTTCCCAACCAACGAGATCGCGCCATGTGTCGTAGAAATGAGAGTCATTTAGAAATCACCAGGGCTCCCGATTAAATAGACTTCAGATCTCCATATTTGCTGAAATGATTAGGAGCTCTCAAAATGGCTCCCACGAAATTAAACATATAATTATTTTTTTTGTAGCTCCCTATGATTCCTATTGAATTTATTATATAAGGTATATTGTTGGAAATATAAAGTATAATGCTTAGAATCTAAGGTATATTGTTATGATATAAAAGTATATTACATCTTTTTGACGGAGAGATTTCTTGATTAGTCTAATATTCTAGGTCTGGATTGGCATCTTATCACAGGAAAAAACTATGATGTGTGATCAAAAGTATATTGTTGTAAATATAAAAGTATAATATTTAGAATTTTAGGTATATTGTTGTTAATATAAATGTATAATATTTAGAATGTAAGGTATATTGCTGTGAATATAAAGATATAATCTTTAGAATATAATGTATATTGTTGTGAATATAAAGATATAATAGAAACCAAAATAAAACTATGAAATTTTCGGCCGAAAGATAGGGAAACTCAGGAGCCAACAATATGGGTCAATTGAAACTTTGGACTGAAATATATGGAAGCTAGGTGCTAATAAAAAAATATTCAAGTATGTGAAGAGGCTTTCAATTTTGGTTCTTATTCAATTGAGAGCAATAGAAGCTAAATAAGATGAGAAGTCCAAATCTTTTTTCTTATTATATTATTAAAAAAGCCATGCAGCCATCATGTTGTTCCATCCAAAAGCAGTGATAAGAATTAGAAAAGAAGTATACAAATAACAAGAACTGGTAACTATAAAACTTGCCATATTTTTTTATGTTTATTTTAATGACTTTTTGTGTATTATAAAATAAGATATCAGAAAAAATCAAATGAGGTATAATTGATTCAAACAAAGATATTTTCCTCACAAGTTGAATCAGAAGAATATTTCGGCTTGGAATATGAAAAGATTAGTGAGCGTTGTGAGATGTGAAACTTTGATTACTTTGGTAGAGAGAATTAGGTGATAGAGAATGCATAATTTGTGTATACGCAAGTCAACACATTTATTGGACTGAAATATTTTTTATTTTAATTTTATTGGAGTGAAATTGTGAAAGTATAGCTATTATATCTTCCTTGATGATATACCAACAAAAAATTTAGTCTTACAAATGAAAATAAATTAAGACATACAATATCAATACAAGAAAAGGATTAACCACAGTTAATATTGGTTAAGCAAGAATTTAACATGTGAAATAAAAATTAGAAGTCAAAAAAATAAAAAGAGAAGTCAAAAACTAGGATGAGAGAAAAATAGGAAATATTGGTTTTCACAAGTTTATTCAAAAGCCTCTTCTGTCTTCTCCCCATGGTTGCAAGTCCACCTGTAAGGCTATAACAAAAAGATACTAATTAAATTCTTTGTTTAACAATATCAAAACGTTAAACTGATGATGATATAAAAATTAGCATATTAAGATAAGTACCAATACATACGGGTCAGTGATTACTGGTAAAACTTTCAAATTTGGTATAACCCAGTACCAAAAAGCTTCATCATTCAAACTTTTCTCAATTACTAGGAGCCTTAGAGTGATACATTAAACTAAAAGAGAATTGAACTCCAGTATTCTTCACTTCCAATAACGTACCAACAAATGAAGAAAACAATTGACTTGGAATAGTAATTCAGAGAATTAGCCTCCTACACGCATTAGAACAAACACAACTGCTCCTTCCACAGTGCCGCCTGTTTTTTGGATGATTGGAGAGGAAGTATAGTGCTGGCGTAGCTATACGATTCGCCGTCGCCGCCTTGTAGATTCCGTACGCCAAATTGGCCACGGTTGATTGCTTCATTCTCCTTCTTTGATCATTCTCTTCGGTTTAATTGAAACTGGGTTAGTGGGAACTGGGAACCAAGAGATTTGAAATGGAGCTGATAAATTTGAGAGCATTTTGTTGGAGTTGAAAGTAAATTGCAAACTAACGAGAGAAGCTGAAAATCAACATGGTACAAATCGAATTGTGATTGGGCTCGGGCCGATTTCTTCTCACTTTAAGCATAGAGGGCCCAAATATTAGGTCTCATCTTCACCACCGTGTATAGTTAGATCATGCAACTTGTGGCTTTTTTGTTATATTAAAAAAAATCATGCAACTATCATTTCGTTCCATACCAAAGGCTATGATAAAAATAAAAAAAGTACATAAATAACAAGACGTAATAACTCTACAAAACTTCTTATATGTTCAATGTTGATTTTGATGAGATTCCACATTTTTTTCAATAGTACAAACCAAGTGACACGTGTCATATTTCTTGATCTTCTGTGCCATATCTTATACACACAAATATGAAGCAGGTATATTCCAAACAAATATATTACTCATTACACAATTGGCCATATAATAATGAGTTCATAATGTTTTTGCTCTTTTTCTTTCAAGAAATACCCTTAATTTTTTATTTTATTACAATATATGTCATATTACTCATGTTGTTCATATCGAAAACGAATGGCATTATTGCAATTTCAAGTAATTTTAAATATATTTTTTATTGTAAAAATATGCCGTTCAAAATCATTCAAAACATATTTATCCGTGGTAATCTATCACATTAGTTATGTCATTTGTAGTAAATTTCTGTTTCTATTGCTTGTACTACAAAATGAGATACCGGAAAAAAAATCAAATGAATCATAATGAATTAAACAATTGGTAAAAACTAGTATTTTGGAGATGTTAGTGGCATATAAAGAGTTAGAACAAATTGATCTCAAACATTTATGTTGATATAGGTCTACAATGAATTATATGAGGAAGAAACACAATATAGTTTGATTGGTTTTTGACAGTTCTTAATTTATAAATAAAAGTATATGTGTTTTGAGTTTATGCCTCGATCACAAGGAAACAATATCTCAAACAAGTTTTCAATTAAATTTTCCCAAGTTTTTATTCAAATTGGTTCAAGTCTTTATTAACTCAAAACATGGTCAAACAAACTTCTATTGAGGCAAATGATATGTCTATGGAGACTTGAGAATGAACACAACAATTTGGAAATAAATAATTGCATCAATTATATTAAAAAAAATTCAAGAAATTATCAAAACAAGACAAAATATTTCTAATTTCACAGACAATTTGGCTTTTTCAATAGAGATTCAAATTTTGATTCAGGCAAAATCATTCACTCAAAAATTGTGAAAAATTATCAGAAATTCAGATTATGAGTACAGAACAAGCTGTTAAAATTTCAGGAGCAGATTATGAGCAGATTGAGAGAAATGATCAAAATACAGAACACTGCTCAGAAATTAGGGTTTTCACTTTTCAGGCCAGCAAGCAAAGATTGATTCACAAAACTAGATCAAACCGTTGGATCAATGATCAGACTTCATATTCAGAAACTAGACAGAAAAAAAGTTCAAACAGGTTGCGTTGGAAGAATTTGATCTCAATTGTTCTAAGTTTTTATCAAGATTAGAAACTTTGACGGCACAAAAACAAATAAAAACAGAAAATACAGAAAATTTAAGGCTGACATCACACTCTTGAAAAGTCTAGTTTAGCTGACGGGTATTTTATTTATTTCATTCTGTAATCAGATTTATTTATTTAGTATGTAGGGTTTTATTCTTTCTTTTTCATAATTTTTTTGGAAACTCAATTGTAAATCCTCTTGGCAATTACATTTTAACATACCTCTATAATTGCAGACCACCAGGTACAACCTGGGATCTATTTCTAAAAAAACATAAAATCAGCCTCTATTTTTCATTACTGTCCTTGTGTTATTGCAAATTTCAATCAAAGTTTATTTTGTTTCCTTCACAATGCAATTTATCTTTTATGGTTGTTTAAATTACTTGTTATCTAAACTAGATCCTAAATGACATACGTGTAGTTTACACTTCAGGCACAATGATAAATGTCAAGGGTCTCCGAAAACACAGGACCGGCCCAGCGGTGGATTAGAGGCAGAGCAGCTCTGTCTCCGGCGGCCGTGATGCGGAGGGATAACCCAACCGCTCCTTCCAGTTCTTTGGATGATTGGAGAGGAAGTACACTGTACGTATATGACTCACTGTAAGGTAGATTCCGTACGCCAAATTGGCCGCGGTAGATTGATTCATTCTCCTCCTTTGATCATCGATTCATCCCCGCATTGTTTCGATTTAAAGTAGGTTAGTGGGAAGGATTTGAAATGGAGCTGATAAATTTAAGAGCGTTTTTGTTTCAGTTGAAAGCAATTGCATAAGTCTATTAGTCCCCGACTAACTAACTAATCGGGATTAATCAGAGAAGGTCCAAATCAACATGGTACAAACTACAAACCGAATTGAGCTTGGGCTTGGGCTGTTTTCTTCTCATTTTAAGCGAGGACCCAAATATTAGGCCCCAATCTACCATCGTGTATTGTTAGATCATGCAACCTATGCCTTTTTTTTTAACAAAAAAAAAAAAAATGCAACCATCATTGTTTTCATACAAAATCTATAATAAGAATTAAAAAAGTAATATATAATCACAAGACTACCTGATAACTCTACAAAACTTATTATAGGTTCAATGTTGATTTATATGAGATCCCACATATTACAAAATGAGATACCAGAAAAAATTAAATACATTATAATGAATCAAACAATTGGTAAAAAACTAGTTTTTCAGAGATGTAAGATGCAATATAAAGACGTGCAAATTGATCTGACAAAAAATTGCATGGATTTTGGTCTACACCGAATTATAGGAGGAAGAAACACAATATATTTTGATTGGCTTTTGAAATCTGTTCCTTTATTAATATTATTGAAAACATGATAATGATTGTTTTTATTGAATTGCATAATATGATATTTTTATTGAATTGCATAAGTTTGTTGTTCTTATACAAGTAAAAATATTTTGTATTTGATTCATTAACTACAGTGATTAGTTTTATTTATAAAAGTATCTGTTGTATACAAAAGTGCCTGATAGCAAGAGTTAAGGAGCAAAAGCGTTAAAAAAGAGAAATTTGAAAAAAAAAAATAAATCATTATGCCTAAATTGCAAACAAGTCCCTGTATTATTGGAAATTGCAAAACGCTCATGCATTATTGCTAAAATTACAAAAAAAAATAAACTAACACCGTTAGTTTTAGACTTTTGGTAGTTTAATCACTTGAAAATTATTTTTAAATATTAATTAATATTTTAGTTTCAGAAAAATATGTTATTATAAACAATATTTTAAAAACTATTAGTAAAAAACTTTTTTTAAGAAAAATATTTTTTCATATTTTTTATTCACCAAATTTTTATTTTAAGAACAGTAATTTTTTAGAAAACTATTTTATTGAGGAAAATATTTTCTTACAAAATTTATTTTTAAAAAAATATTAGAAAGATTATTTTTTAGAAATATTTTTCTTAGAAAAAATTAAAAAAAAATATTTTGTACGAATTTCTTTTTTTATTTTTTAAAAGTAAATATTATTTTCCAGTAAAACAATTTGTTAAAAATATGTATCTGAAACGATATATTTTTTCGAAAAAAGATTTTTGAACAATGGATTTTTTTCAAAAAAAAAAAAAATTTTCTTAATAATAAATTTTAAAAACAATTTTTAAGAAAAATATTTTTTGAAAAAATATTAATTGGTATTTAAAAAATATTTTTGAAATGATTAAACTACCGAAAGTCTGAAACTAACAGTGCTAGCTTCAATCTAGTGGTTTGAGGTTTTCTACAATTTTAGCAGTAATAGAGGGGATTTTTTCAATTTCCAATATTGCAGAGGCCTTTTTGCAATTAGAGATAATTTAGGGACTTCTTTGCAACTTTCCCTAAAAATAATGGTTAGCTAAAGCTTCTTTCCCCGAAACAAAAGCTGCTTTGTGACTGGACTTACACTTGTGATTGTGACTTGAGTCCGCACTCTCTCTCTTTATCTAGTGAAGCAGCAGCCGAAAGTGCTCTCTCACTCTCTCGCGGTTGATCCTTAATCCCCATCATCGAAAGAAAAGGTATGATCCTTAATCCCCATCAAATGATATATTTTTATGTTATTTTGCAAATTTATTTTCTGATATTCTATTTGTGGTGCAAAGATGATGAGTTTAATCCTTCCTTATCTTAATTTTCGGATTGATTCTGGATCCAGCTTCTGAGTATCTAGAATTGTTAATAAAAATAATTTAGTGGCGGTACAGCCACTGTATTAGGTAGTGTTGTAATGCAGGCAAGAGTCTATACCTTTCTATCTTTCATCCTTACCATCTTTGTTAACTAAAGACTACTATTTTTTCTTTTTTACCTTTTTTATTTCTGAGTCTAAGGTTTTTTTCTTGGAGGTTTTTTATAGCTTTAATTGGTTTTACATTTCAACCTATTTTTTTTTTTTACCTTTTTTGAAGATTGGCTATTGATTTAATTTTGTAGTATTTAAATGCAATTTAGATTTAAGTTAATCATAAAAAAAATACAAATTTGAGTTGTTGATTTTGCATCAAACAGTAAGAATGAAATTGTAAACGGTAAAAACAATAGGGCACCCATTTCATCTTTCAATAAGTATATCAGATTATTCTAGTGGTATATATCAGGAATCTGAACCGGCTCTTGATTTTAACCTAACCTAGCCTGATATGTTGGATGGAACCATTTTGCTTTGGTAGATAATCCTATTAAGTATTCATTATTGATAAATTGCCTATTAAACTTGTGTATATGAAATGCAGAAGAAAATGTGTTATTTATCTATATTTGAAATGGTGCACCATGCACTAGACTTGTTCTTAGTTTTTATTATGTACATACTTTAATGTACTAAAATGTCTTAAATATGTTGTTCGATTGAAGTGGTGGCATCTCATTGATTTCATCAATTGTTAATGAATGCTAGAACCTATTAATTTTTTTAGTAATTGTTAATGAATGCTTGAACCTATTAATTTCCCTTAAATCCTGCTTCTACAAACACAATTGGCTTCTAAATACAAACGAAAGACGCAAGCAAAATTTATCCAAGAGACGTTCTATATTTCTAATTCAATTTTTTTTTTTTCAAAATTTTTTAATCCTTAGAGATCAACTCAAGCATGGCCGCCATGTCATCAAACGAGTTCCAAGAATCAGAAACAAGTTCTACAAGGCTGATGGAAAAGATTACCGGGTCCCACCAGTTCAAGGTTGCTGATTATTCCCTTCAAAAGGGGATAGGCGTCCGTAATTATCTAACATCTTCAACTTTTACTGTTGGAGGATACGAGTGGATTATCAAATACTATCCCGACGGATATGATGATCAGACCAAAGATCACATTGCTTTCTTCATTGTGTTTAATAGCGATACCAGAGATGTCAAAATGCGAGTCAACTTTACCATGCTTGATCCGAGTGGAAACCCAACAGCATTGAGCTACACAGCTCCGACGACCACCATGCTAGTAAGAGGGTATTCTTTTGGTTATAAGGAGTTCATCGAGAGAAAAACGTTCGAGACGTCAAACTATCTTAACAATGATTCTTTTGTGATTCTGTGTACCATTACTGTGCTAAAACGATCTTTCCTGGAGTCGACGAAATTTGAACCGGTTGTTGTGCCGCCTGTTAACTTAGGCGAACAACTTTCTCACTTTTTGGAGAGTGGCAAGGGATCGGATGTTACTTTCGAAGTTGATGGAGAATTTTTCAAGGTTCATAAACTTGTACTTGCCGCGAGGTCACCGGTCTTTAATGCTCAATTTTTCGGTCCGATGAATGAAAAAGGGGCAGAAAGCATAAAACTAAATGACATTGAACCCGGAGTTTTTCGGGTTTTGCTCCATTTCATCTACTCGGATTCAATACCGGAGTTTGATGGCACGAAACTGGAAGCAATGATGTTGTATCAGCATTTACTTGTAGTTGCGGACCGATATGAAGTTGAAAGATTGAAGTTGATATGCGAGAATGAATTGTCCAAAAATATTGAATTGAAAAACCTCGCCACAACCTTAACCTTGGCCGAGCAGCATAATTGTTCTGCCCTTAAAACTTCATGTTTAAATTTTGTTTCCTCTCGTAAAATTCTTGCCCAGCTCATGAAAGCTGACGGATATGAGCATATGGCCATAAGTTGCCCAAATCTGCTATTGGAGCTCCTTGATAATCTGTGGAACCATAAATAGATCTTTACTTCAATTCAGGATTGATTTTGTTTGATGGTTTGTGAGACTGAAGGTTTGCATTTTGTTACATGATTTTGGTGTGTTTTTTTAAGTGCTTTATGTATTTACCATTTTCAGTTGAAGTTATGCGAGTGTTCTAAATCATTTAGTCTTTTAGCTTGTTATTAAAAGTTGACTATAATATGATAATATTATTTTAAATCAGTTTTTATTTTTAATGTAGAAAAAATATATTTTTTTTTCAAATGAAAAAGAGACAAATTAGGTTCATAGTTCATCAATAATCTCAAAATATTGGTTAAGCAAGAATTTAATATGTGAAATAAAAATTAGAAGAAGTAAAATAAAATAAAAAGAGAAGTCAAAATACTAAGATGAGAGAAAAATAGGAAATATTGGTTTTCACAAGCTTATTCAAAAGCCTCTTCTCCCCATGGTTGCAAGTCCACCTGTAAGGCTGTAACAAAAAGATCTAATTAAAATCTTTATTTAACATTATCAAAACGCTAAACTGATGATATAAAATTAGCATATTAAGATAAGTACCAATTCCATACTGGTCAGTGGTGACTGGTAAAAGTTTCAAATTTGGCATAACCAGTACCAAATGCTTCATCATTTATACATAAAACTTAAAGGAGAATTGAACTCCAGTATTCTTCGCTTCCAATAACGTACCAACAAATGAAGAAAAAAATTGACTTGGAATAGTATTTCAGAGAATTAGCCTCTTATACACAATCAGAACATACACAACCGCTACTTCCAGTGCCACCAGTTTTTTGGATGATCGGAGAGGAAGTATACTGCTGGCGTAGCTATACGAGTCGCCGCCCTGTAGTTTCCGTATGCCAAATTGGCCGCCGTTGATTGCTTCATTCTTCTTTGATCATAGTGGGAACCAAGAGATTTGAAGACGCTGATAAATTTGAGAGCACTTTCTTTTGAGTTGTGAGAGCAATGCAATCTAACGAGAGAGGCTGAAAATCAACATGGTACAGATAGAGTATTGAGCTTGGGCTTTGGGCTGATTTCCTCTCATTTTATTCAGCTTAGAGGGCCCAAATATTAGGCCTCATCTCCACCGCTGTGTATAGTTAAATCATGCAACTTATGCCTTTTTTTGTTATATTAAAAAAGAATCATGCGACCATCATTTTGTTCCATACAAAAGCTATGATAAGAATTAAAAAAGAAGTATATGAATAGTAAGACCTGATACCTCTACAAAATTTATGACATGTTCAATGTTGATTTTGATGAGATTTCACATATTTCTAAATGAGATACCAGAAAAAATTAAATAAATCATAATGAATCAAACAATTGGTAAAAACTAGATGTTAGAGGCATATAAAGACGTAACGCAAATTGATCAATCCTAATGATAGAAAGGCCACCCTCTTGCATTCCGCGATGACCAGCTGTTCTTCCGCTCACATGTCATAACTGGTCAAAAAACTAGTATATATGTACAAGGAAATTATTTACGAAATAAATAACTATGCTTATTAATGTTTGTACATGTATAATGTACTCTCCAGGTCGAACGAGGGGATCTGTATTGGCCTACCACTTTTTAACTGATGTAATTAATAAAGTTTGAGGGGTATTTTCAGAACGGTATTTAAAATGATTGGTATGGTTGTTCTCACTGAACTCAATATAATAGGAATCAGAATAATAGTTGGTCATATCTGTAGTAATTTAGGAACTTGATCTGCATAAGTTCGGCTAATGTAGACTTGTTTTTTGTCCATTTCCAACTCCAAACTAAATGCTAAAACTCACAAGTAAAATTTATATATTATATTAGTGCATAAACACCCGAAAAAAAATTAAATGATAAAAAATAGGCTCAAGGAAAGGAATAAATTAGTTGCGCTTCAGCATGCCGTTGAGTAAATTTGTTCCCATTTGGAGTATATCTGGAAATAATGGATTGCAGATTGATGGTTCACAGACGGATTTCTCTGAGATCTCTTTGAATTCGTAAAGAGTAACATCAACTGTGCATGTTTGTTCTGCACTTTCCGATTCGGGAACTAATGCATCTTCAATTGCCGGAACTGAAGCTACAACAACCGCATCTCCAGATTGCATAACTGTATCATCAACAACCACATCTTCAAATTCAGGAACTGCAAATCTGGGAACTGGATTGAACACTTTGCATGCATGGTTGATTTATTGGGCCTGCTGCCGTTTTGACTGGTACAAACCTGAAATAGAATTACTTATATGCTAATGTACCATACTTAATAATATTTTATTTTATTTTATTTTATTTTAATGTTTTCTTGAAGGTCCTCATATTGGGCATTTTCGCCATATGTTAGTGGAGATGAGACGAATCGACTCTTTTTCAGTCAAACAAGTCAGAATTATTTCGCATCATTCTTATTTTTTTAACTTGTTATTGATTTATGAGTTATGAATGTGATATTTTGTGTACAATTTAATTTACGATAGATCGAATAATGATTTTTTTTGTTTTTGATTTTGGGTTTTAGGTTGGAGGAGAGGAGGAACTAGTAAAATTCTGAAAATGCTTCTTAGTGATAAAAATATTTTGGAGGCGCATAAAAAGGCCTCAAAACATTCATTCGAAATAATGTCTAAAGGGGTCGTGAATTCCGTTTGGAGTTTGGTTGAAAAGTTCGTTCTTGACTAGACATTATCATTACGACAAAATAGAGTTCCTTCTATGTTTATTTCACACAATATACAGCCCAACTTATGTTTATTTCACACAATATACAGCACAACATACATGATGATTTTGCAAAGCACATGAATAACGACTTGTTGAGAATAAAATTTTGCAACCAATCTTATACTTCTTTATGTAGTTGCACACCAATCTTATGGGTTTATATACACATCCCCAGCAGCCCCCCCAATCCACCGTATATCACTGGTAAACGGGACCCACTTGTTTTGAATATATGTGGGGTCCGTTTACCAGTGGTAAACGGTGGATTGGGAGGACCGGTAAACAGGAGATATATATACTTTTCCCAATCTTATTCATGGTTGATTAAGTTGTTCCTTTTGATAAGTTGTTCCTTTCCAAGGTCAAGCTCATTGGGCCAAGTGGGCTAGAGTAACTAGAAGAGAAGTCGGCCGAAGAAAATTAAGTATTTGCAAGTGCATAATGAATAGTAGAGGTGCCACAAATTGGTTCATAGGTCTCACAATTAAATAATGGAGACCTCCGTTGATGGTTGATGATGCACTGGAGAGAGTGACTGGAATGAGGTGTGGGAGTCATGGTGTGAGAAGACGGAAAATATTTTTCTCATTAGATAGCTTAATTTGATTACTTTTTTTTTGCAATTCTGTGATTCCGATAGTAGTATTTGAGGGGATGTGAATTACTTTGAGGATAACTAAAAACCTAATTTGTCTCCTCTTTTCCGCTGTTTCGGCGAATTATCAGAATTTATCCAAATTTCTTCCGGTCTTCCATCCTTTTCATTTAAATCCATTAAACTCAGCCTTATCATCACAAGTGATGAGTGCTATTAATTAAATCTTTTTACATTAAAAACTGACTTAAAATAATAACACTCGTACAATATAGTGAACTTTTAAGAACAAGGTAAAAGACAAAAGTGATTCAAAACACTGGCATAACTTCAACTGATAATGATAAGTACATAAAGCACTTCAAAAGTTAACTGACAATTCAATCATGTAACAAAATGCAAATCTTGGTCTCACAAACCATCAAGCAAAATCAATCATGCATTGATGAAGCAAAGATTTGTTTCTTGATGTTCAAATTCTCAACGAGCTCCAATAATAGGTTCGGACAACTTTTGGCCATATGCTCATACCCGTCAGCTTTCATGAGCTGCTCAAGAATTTCAGAAGAGGAAACGAAATTAAAACATGATTTTTTAAGGGCAGAACAATTATGCTGCTCGGCCAAGGTTAAGGTTGTGGCTAGGTTTTTCACTTCGATGTTTTTGGATAATTCATTTTCGCATATCAACTTCAATCTCTCAACTTCATATCGATCTGCAGCTACAAGTAAATGCTGATACAATATCATTGTTTCCAGTTTCGTGCCATCAAACTCGGGTATTGAATCCGAGTAGATGAAATGGAGCAAAACCTGAAAAACTCCAGGTTCAATTTCATTTAGTTTTATGCTTTCTGCCACTTTTTCTATCATCGGACCGAAAAATTGAGCCTTAAAGACTGATGACCTTGCGGCAAGTACGAGTTTATGGGCCTTGAAAAATTCTCCATTAACTTCGAAAGTAACATCTGCCCCTGTGCCACTCTCCAAAAATTGAGAAAGTTGTTCGCCAAAGTTAAAAGGCGGCACAACAACTGGTTCAAATTTCGTCGACTCCAGGAAAGATTGTTTTAGCACAGTAACAGTACACATAATCACAAAAGAATCATTGTTAAGATAGTTTGACATCTCGAACGTTTTTCTTTCGATAAACTTAGAATAACCCCAACCAGACCCTTTTCCTTGAATGGTGGTCGGCTGAGTTGTTCTGCTCAATGCTGTTGGGTTTCCACTCTGATCAAGCATGGTAAAGTTCACTCGCAGTTTGACATCTGTGGTGTCACTATTAAGCACAAGAAAGAAGGAGATGTGATCTTTGCTGTTCTCTATATCTCCATCGGGATAGTATTCAATAGTCCACCCATGCCCCCCAACAGTAAAAATGGAAGATGACAGATATTTACCGACACCTATCCCCTTTTGAAGGGAATAATCAACAACCTTGAACCGATGGGACCCGGTAATCTTTTCTATCAGCCTTGTCGAACTTGTCTCTGATTCATGGAACTCATTTGATGACTTGGTGGCCATGCTTGAGTTGATCTCTAAGAATTAAAATTTATAGAAAAAAATCTGAATTAGAAATGTAGAATATCTCTTGGGTATTAAAAAAATCTGAATTAGAAATGCTGAATGTCTCTTGGATATTAAAACATCTGAATTACAAAAATCTAAAAAAAAATTTGATGCAAAATCAACAACTTAAATCTGTATTTTTTTATGATTAATTTAAATTCATATTGAATTTAAATAGTACAACATTAAATCAATACCCAATCTTCAAAAAGTATTCAATTTACATTTTAGTCCCAAAAATTAGCAATGAACCCTAATATCCCAATCGAATTTAAGCTACAAGCAGAAATCCTAAAACCTTCACATGTATCTTATGCTTATACCTTTGAAATGTAAAACCAATTAAAGCTATAAAAACACCTCAAAGAAAAAACCTTGACTCAAAAATAAAAAATGTAAAAGAATAGTAGTCTTTAGTTAACAAAGATGGTAAAGATGAAAGATAGAAAGGTCTAGACTCTTGCCTGAATTACCACTAAAACATATTAATCAACAATTCTAGATACTCAGAAACCGGATTCAAAATCAATCCGAAAATTATAATAAGGAAGGATTAACCTAAACTCATCATCTTTGCATCACAAATAGAATATCAAAATAACATAAAAAGATATCAATTGATGGGTGATTAAGGATCATACCTTTTCTTTGAATGATGGGGATTAGGGATCAAGAGCGATAGACTGAGAGGGGGAGATAGCACCTTGGGCGGCTGCTTCACTAAAAGAGTGCGGACTCGAGTCACAATCACAAAGCCCAATTTTGTTTCGGGGAAAGAAGAAGCTCACTTATACCACCTTACACCATTATTTTTAGGGAAATTTGGAAAAAAGCTCCTACATTATATCTAAATTGTCAAAACCCCCCTACATTATTGGAAATTGAAAAAGGGAAATTTACAAATAACCCCCTATTTTTTCTGAATATTATAAATAACTCCCTATCTTTTCAAATTTACAAAAAATCTCCTGCCAGAAATGTTTTTTTTATAAATACCCCCCTCCATCTACTTTTCCATCCATTTAATGGTTAATTTTTTAAAAATGACCAAAATACCCTCACCTAAAAGAAATTAAATATAAATAAATTAAATTAAATAAATATAAAATAAATAAAAATATAACAAAATAATTATTTAAAAAATAAAATTAATTACATAGAAATAAAATAACTAAAATTTAAAGAATAAAATAATAAACTAAAAATAAAAATAAAAAAAATATTAAAAAAGTATTCAATAAAAATTAATTAAAATAATAAAATAAAAAATTAAATAATATTAAATTATTATTATTATTATTGACATACGAAACCCTTATTATCAGTGGTGGACTTTATAAAGACCGGGGATGCATACGGCATGCCCCCCACCCAAGATTTTGACAGAACAGTATATATCATTAGTGCTTCCGTAATTTTTTTTTCGAAATACATGTATTTATCCCCCCCCACCCACCCAATCCAATTTTTTTTGTACCTTGTTAATTAGTACAAAGATATTTTTTTTGTCACCCAATAAACAGTGACAAGATCGGTTCAGCTCATTATTGAAAAAAAAACCTCTTTTATATTAAATAGAATTTCTTGTATCAATAATTTTTCTTTTTATTTATTTTAATTATTATTATTTTTAAATTTTTTTTTTTTTTATTAATTTATTTAATTTAATTATTTTTACTTTTTAACTCATTTTTCTTTTTAATTATTTTTATTTATTTTATTTTATTTTATTATTTTTATTTTTATTTACTTTCTTTTGTTTATTTAAGTTTATTTATTAATTTAATTTATTCAATATAGGTGAGGGTATTTTGGTCATTTTTAAAAAATTAATCATTAAATGGATGAGAAAGTCGATGGAATGGGGTATTTATAAAGAAAACATTTCTGACAGAGAGTTTTTTGTAAATTTTGAAAATATAGGGGGTTATTTGCAATATTCAGAAAAGATAGGGGATTATTTGTAAATTTCTCATTGAAAAAAGACCCTTCATTATTGCTAAAACTTTAAAAAAGCTCCTACCATTAGATTGAAATTAACACCGTTAGTTTCTGTCTTTCAGTAGTTTAATCACTTCAAAAATATTTTTTAAATACTAATTAATGCTTTTTTCAGAAAACTATTTTTTCTTAAAAATTATTTTTAAAATCTATTATTAAGAAAAAAAAATTTTGAAGAAAAATACTTTGTTGAAAAATCTTTTTACGAAAAAATGTTTTGTTTCAGAAAAACATATTTTTTAACAAATTTTTTTACTGAAAAATAATATTTGCTTTTAAAAAAATAAAAAAGAAATTCATAAAAAAAATTAAATAATTTTTCTAAGACATATATTTTCTAAAAAAATAATCTTTCTAATATTTTTTAAAAAATAAATTTCGTAAAAAATATTTTCCTCAATAAAGTAGTTTTCAAAAAAATTAATTTTCTTAAAATAAAAAATTTCTGAATATAAAATATGAAAAAAAAAATCTTAAAAAATGGTTTCTGAAAAATATTCCAAAATATATTTTGAAATAAAAAAATTTCAAATAATATTCTTCAAAACATTTTTTTAAAGATAGTTTTTAAAAATATTTTATGTAGGAACATAGTTTTCTGAAACTATAATATTAATTATTATTTAAAAATAATTTTTAAGTGATTAAACTACTAAAACTAACGGTGTTAGCTTTAATCTAACAATAGATTTTTTTTTTGCAATTTTAGCAATAATGCAGGTGCGTTTTTGCAATTTTGAATAATATAGGGGCTTGTTTACAATTTAGGCATAATCATTTTTTTTGTACAAATTTAATTAATATGTTATTTAATTAAAAATTTATTATTTTATTTTTAATTATATATAATTAATAGTTAAATTAAATAATATTAAGTTAATTAAACCATATTATATTATATTATATTAAGCTAAAACTATAATTAAATATATTTAATGAAATTAAAAGTTAAATACACTTAATTACTGGTATTATTTTATATTAAATTTTTATTTTTTAATTATAATTTATATCTGAATATTATTACTAATTATATTGTTATGTATTAATTATTACTAAATTATTTATGACTTATTTTATATGTTATTTATTTATATTTATTTACTTAGATTATGATTAATTAATATTAATAATTATTTAAAATTAAAATATTACTTTATTAATATAATAATACTATAACGATAATATATAAGTTAAATATTAATATATATATATATATTAAATTATTAAAATATTAGTTTATTTTATTAATTAATATTTTTCTTACTATATTAAATTAAATGTAGTTAGAAAGTAAAACTAACAAAAAAATAAAACAACTTAAAGTGAGAGTATTTTCGGAATAAAGTAAGGTATAAGAGTTGGAGTAATCTTATACCACCTAATGGTTGGTATAAACTTATACCTCTTACACCTCTCTATTCCTCCAACTTTTTATGGTGCTTGGCAAGGTATAAGGGAACAAGCTGCTTACTCCCTTCCTTATCCCACATCCAAACACAGCCTTAAGGATATAGACGCTAAAATCGTATTATATAGCGGAATAATACAAGGAATATATAAAATCAAGTATCTAAAACTTTTATTACATTTAATTATTTTTATATTTATTTTATTTTCTCAATATGATGACGCTCAACCCTGTACTCCCGACTAGCTAAACCTGAAATCTGAAGGAAGGAAAAGGGGGGGGGATGTCGAAACTCAGTAAGGGCATGCTTCGAATACGTAAAAAAATAATATTAAGTTTAATAAATAAATACTTAAAGAAATTGTAATAAATATAAATATATATAAAATTATTTTATATTGGGATATCGACTTTCTACTTCCTCTTTCGCTTTCACACACATTAGATCATGCTCTGTGGCATCGAGTACGCGCACAGATATAAATCTTTCCGAACTCGTTATTGAGTGATTCGGCGGCCATAGTTTTGCTCTACTAAGTACGACCTATCACCATTCGTAAATCAGCGGCCTTGGTTTCGCTCTGTCAAGTACGGCTTTATCCACTTTAACTAATTTCACTTTTTTCACATCTCATTCTTTATCCCATAAAAATACTTCTCAAAATATATTTATATTATAGTATTTTATTTTCATAATAGTAAAACATTTCATACGATCTACATAAGCTCTAATCATTTTAAAATATTGTTTTATAGTATAAAAATAATTAAAACGTGAAACGCATAAGAGAGCAAAATTTCTTACCTTAGAAAGAATGCGACACGACTAAAGATTGCTTCTGGATAGAATTCCAACTTGTATTGTCTCTATTTTAGAAATATAGAGTAGGAATAATATAGTGTACTGGAAATTATGGCGAGCTAATGTAAGTGAAGGACTGCTCTGGAAGAAATGATTTGGATGAATATTTTTAGGAAGATAAATTTGTAACTCAAGTTTCTAGCATTAACTTTCATTTCGGTTAAGACAACATTTTCTTTCACCCGTAGTGTAAAAAGAAACTCCAATTTTAATTTCATTGATAAGCTCAAAGACCAATTAATATATGAACTGATATTTTCTCTTTCATTTGTGAATGCAAAGATAGTGATAACAAATGAAATTAATGCCTCATTTGGTTACTAATACAAAATTTATTGTCATGAATGTGCAAACCTTCTTTGATCCGGTCAGAAAAACTTATTTGGTTTGATTACTTGGTTAAAACCGATGTAAAGGCTTAAATGAAATGAAATGACTAATTTAGACTCTTACACTAACTTAATTTCATGCCATGCACAACTTATTGACCCGGTTAATGCCCCATTAAATTTTAGCATTTATATTCATGTAAAAAAATCAAGTTGTAATTAGGTTAATTCAGGTTCGATTTGACTTGGTCAAAATTTCATTAAAACATTTCTTTTATAATTGTAATGAAATATATTTCAATAAAATATGATTATTATTCTTTAGAAAATAATATTAGAAATTTGAAATTGTGAAATTCTTGTTTTCTCAAAAATATATTAATTCATGAAAATGGAAATATGAAAATATGACATCAAATATTTGAAAATACTTAAATATACGAAAGTTTACAAAAATACCCCAAAAGTATATTTATAAAAATATGGGTTATAACATCAACAACCCATGAAATCACACGATAATAAATAACAAAGCAGTTATCATCCTGCTTCTACAGTCCCCCATTTGGCAGGCTAAACAAGATTAATTAGTGTAAAAAATCTTGTTCCGCCACTAATATGTTAAATTAATTTTTTTTTGCCATACTAACAGTTAAACATGGCTCATGGAGGGGCAATTAGCCTAAAAATTGAAGAATTAGCATGTTCCGCCACTACCTGTGGCGGAACAGGTGCAAATTTCCCTTGTTCCGCCATTGGTAGTGGCGGAACAAGCCAAAATTTTTTTTGCTCTCTGACTGGAAAAACACAAAAAATTATACCCTGTTCCGCCACTGCCTGTGGCGGAACAAGAGAAATTTAGCTTGTTCCGCCACTACTAGTGGCGGAACAGCCTGATCGGTCTGTGGCCGAACAGCAAAAAATATAATTTCTGTTATGTAAGTTGGTGTTTGATTTGCTTCTAAAACATATGAGTAACAAGCATAATAAACTCTAATGTAACATAACAATCCATAACATAATAAACCCTAACGAAACAAACCATAACATAACAATCCATAACATAACAATCCATAACATAATAAACCCTAACATAACAAACCCTAATATAAGTAACCATAACATAATAAACCATAACATAATAAACTCAAAAATAATAAACCCTAACATAATAAACCTTAACGACCTCTGCCGGCTGCTCTCCTCTTCTGCGCCGCTGGAGTCATCATCTAAGGAGTCTGAGTTTGATTCTGAGTGAGTTGACTGACGTCTTCTCCACCTTCCTCTTCTCCTCCTTCTCCTCCTCTCTCTGCCGTATCCAGAATATCCCATTCATCTCCCCCGTTAAATTCATTAAGCTTCTCCAATCACATCTTTATGCATCCTAACCACTTCTTTATACCTTTTTTTATGTCTGCTAAACTCATCGAACCAATCTCTCTGAACATTTTGAATCCTATGCTGGCTCCATCCATCATTTTTTTTGCCTTTAGAAAAATATTTATTATTTTTAACTTAAAATTTTTTTGGAAAATATTACGAAAAATATTATATACAAAATTTTACCGTGGCTCTTCTGTCCGGAACAATAGGGCAGTATGTTCTCGTACCGTGCGGAACCTGAGACTGCACTATCGGATCAGACGCACTGTAATACCACCTCAAGTATGCGTCAGTTTCGCTGGAATCGTACGGTGGCGGCTTACGCTTACGGGCTCGTAGCCATTTACTCTCCCATAGATACACCCACTTGTTGTGAATATCCGGCCAATTTTCTCTGCGGCCTTGTTTCCAATCGTGCAATTCTTCGTCATATACGGGTGCCTCTTTTGTGGGGGAGGGGGGGATTTTCTGCCGATACCCGAACTGTCGCATCACCCTCTGGGGGCGAACACGCGCGACAATCCACATATAAATCAACGGCAAAGAGAGTAAGCATGTATCTCTTTCTTCACCACAAATGGGTGGCAGTCTCTGACGGAACTCTTCGTAAGGTGCCCAATCCACCGCATCTGTTGGCTGACTGTCGAACAAGCGCCGACGTGACAACATCGTCTCTCCTAGTAACACCAATAAACATCATCCCAACCGTATCGTTATAATCCGGATTTTCATACATATTCAATCTTTCGGGGGTCAACGCAACATTCGGCCGAAGAGCAGGAAAATGCATCCACGCCCATAATTGTAATAATAACACGCAACCCCCCATATTTTTCCGACTTAGACCGGTACTTTTACACAGCTCTCGGTACAGATAACCGAGAACCCACTCCCAAATGCCCACTCGTGCAAAATTTCCATATTTTCTAAAAACACTAATGGCATGAGGGAATATGAATTCCCATTCGAGTCGATAAATAAAACGTCAGTGAAGAATGCTATCATATAAGCTCGACAATATTGTTGCACCCTTAAGAGGGGGCGTCATTTTCCAAATCGGAAAAATTTTCCGTGAACCATTTCTTGTACACTAAAATCCTGCTTTTTCTTCTATCACCTCTGAACATATCTGCCGGTGGGGTTTTTCCGAGCAGTTCCGTCGCTTTATCTACCCAACTAATGTCTCCGGTATTCAAACACGATGTCGTGCCATCAACCCGCATCCCCAATAAACATGACACATCATCCAACGTGATGGTCATTTCCCCATGTGGCATATGAAAAGTATGTGTCTTCGGTCTCCACCGCTCCTGTAGGGCACTTATCATAGTAGCCTCAATAGGAATATGACCGATCTTTAGGGTTTGTAACAAACACGCATTCAGAAAATATGGCTCATACTGGTAGTTCCATGGCACCTGCGTAAATGACAAATATAAGTATAATATTTTTACGTAATGAAATAAGTATATATATAGAACCATATTTAAATACAATACAGATGTGATATGCTGCCTGAACCGATAACCCCCCGACAGGCCGCATGGATTCGTCTCTTCGAAACGTCTCGTTTTGTATCTATTTTGTAATGCGTTCAGTGAACGATATATCCGACGTTCAGGCTCAGCCCTCGAAGCCTTCCCCTTGCCCGCCCGATTAGGTCCTTCCCGACTTGAACTGGCTCCAAATGACATCTTTATATAAAATAAAATGATATAAATTACTAATTCATTTTAAATTATAAATTTTTTCTTCAAATTACTAAATAATGAAAATTATTTATTAAATATGTTCATAATTTTTTAAATAAAAATACTACATAAAATAAATTACTACTTAATTTTAGACTAATTGCCCATCCATGAGCGATGTTTAACTGTTAGTGTGGCAAAAAAAATGATTTAATATGTTCCGTCACTAGTAGTGGCGGAACAAGGTTTTTTACACTAATTAAACCTGTTTAGCCCGCCAAATGGACCGATTTTGACAAAAAAAAAGTAGACATATTCCGCCACTACTAGTGGCGGATCAAAGTCTGTTCCGCCACTAGGAGTGGCCGAAATGTTAGTTATCCCATTATTTTCAAAACAGTGACAAGTATTGAATTATTTTTCAGAAAAATGGTATATAAAAAAAACTGTCAAATGAGAAAGAATCGGCCCAAGACCCAGCTCAATTAGTTTTTTCTTTCTTTTTCGATTACAAAGCCCGTAGGCAGAGCTCAATTCGGTTTGTACCATGTTGATTAATAATCCCGATTAGCTTGTTAGTCGGGGATTAGTGGGCTTCTGCAATTGCTTTCAAGTTTCAACTCAAAACAAAATGCTCTCGATTCCCACTAACCCAGTTCAAATCAAACCAAAGGGAATGATCAAAGAAGGAGAATGAAGCAATCAACGGCGGCCAATTTAGCATACTTCCTCTACCGTGCAGCGACTCGTGTAGCCACGCCAGCAGCGTACTTCCTCTCCGGTCGGAGAAAGAACTGGAAGGAGCGGTTGGGTTATCCGTCGGCGTCACGGCCGCCGCAGACGGAGACGAAGCCGCTGCTCTGGTTCCACGCCGTGTCGCTGGGCGAAGCGTTTTCTGCGCTGCCGTTAATCCACCACTGCTCTGAATCGGAGTCTTTTGCTGTTCTTATGACCACTTCCACCGTTTCTTCCTTGTATGCTCCTTTTCTATTTCCTTTTTTTTTCATTTTTTAAAATCCAGTGAATGTGATTTCAGTTCACTCAAAGTGGTATTTTGGTTAATATTTACAGTGAAAATGATCCGTTATAACTTATAAGAACAAAATAGCATAATTGAAATGGAATATTGTGGACTCAGTTTTCCAGAGATAGATTATGATTTTCTATATATCTATGCTCATCATTTATCAAATAATTGAATGAGAAATGTGCAAAAAAATCCTTACATTATGCCTAAATTTCAAACAAAAGCCTTACATTACTGAAAATTGCAAAAAAGGCCCAGCCCCTACCATTAAATCTCATAAAACGGTGCTGCTTTCTGAATTTTTGAACAATAGTAGTTTTTTTTGCAAATTTCAATGATGTATGGGCTTTTTTGAAACCTAGGCATAATGCAGGGGCTTTATTGCAAATTTCCTAATCTAATTGAGTTGTAAATATAACCTGTGTGGGTTCAGTGCAGTGAAGTAATCAAAGATCGGCTCCCTAGTGATGTCATATTTCAGGTATTTTTAGAATTTCTTTTTAATTCTTAATTCTTAATTCTTAATTAATTAACGTTATATAACATGTATGAATAGTTAATTTATTGTTTAATGCAGATTGCGCCAATCGATACTCCTAAAGCTGTGCAAAGATTCTTGACATATTGGAATCCATTTGTCATATTTTTAATCGAAAGTGAACTTTGGCCTAATCTCATTTTACATGCAGCTGATAAAGGAGTAAGTTTTCTTTTTTCCTTTTTAATAAATAATCTCTTGTTTCTTAGTTTTTATCATTCTCTTTTAGTTGTATTACGGGGACTTTGTCAAAAAAAAAAAAAAAAACTACTTTAAACTTCAATTTTCCAAAGAGAAATATCTTTTTCAAAATCTAACAAAAATTAAACATAAACATATAAAGAATCATAATTCAAATAAGTCGTGTGTTGCTCTTGTTGAGTTTCCTCTCTGGTTGGGACAGGAAAAAGAAAGAAATAAAAAATGAATAAATTAAAATTGATATTGTGCCATGCAAATAAAATGGATCGAGCAAAAATAAAAAGAAATTGAATCAAGTCGACGCAAAGTCTGAATTTTAAAATACTCGAATTTTAAAATACTAGAAAATCCCTCTAATACTCGAAAAAGTTACTTTTCTCTTTCCCAAATCCCCTCTGAATTTTAAAACTTGAAAACCCCTCTAATAATAACTTTTTATTTTAGAAAACATCCTAACTTTATTGTTTCGTTTTCGACAAAAAAAACTAACTCATTTTGAAATGTTTGGGAAATAATATGTGAACACCTTAATTTATATTGAAATAATTGAGAAATCTTTTGCAAAATGTGTATATATATTATTTATCATTAGTTTTTTTTAGATACAAGTTAATGTTAAGGTTTTTTCTTTTAAAAACTTCAAAATGAAAAGTCAAAAGTAGCATTTTTTAACATTCCAAAAGTTCGGATAAATTCGAGAAAAGATATTTTCTTTAATTCTCCCTTGCAATAAACTGTTAATTGATAATATTACAGATTAAACTAGCATTATTAAACGCGCGAATCTCTTCAATCTCGTTTGACCGCTGGTCAACGCCTCTCGCTCTGCCTTTAATCTCTCTTATGCTCTCCAAGTTCTCTCTCATTTCTCCTCTTGTATGTCTCAACTCACAAATCAATTTCATTTTATTTCCTTTTTTTAATTGAATGAATATCTTAATTCAACCCTATTTATTTTTCGTATTTTTCAGAGCAATACTGAGGCTGTGAGATTTCAATTATTGGGCGCTCCGCCTTGTATTATTCATTTCTCTGGCGATTTGAAATATGGTAATGAAATATTTATATAATTTATATGTTTTTAATAATAGATTTATTTTTTATTTTTGGTTGTGAATATAGGGGTGGGGGAATATTTAGTGAATGAGAAAGAAGGGGAAATGATTTTGGACGATATTAAAATGGAGATTGGTAATAGACCCACATGGTTGGCTGCTTCTATACACTTAGGTGAAGAACGAGGTAATTTAATTTTTGGGATTTTTTCAAAAGAACCCTAACTTTTCTGAATATTTTAAGAAAGCCCCACTTTGTAGATTCTCTAAAACACTCTCTATAGTGGATTAAATTTGTTTTATAAGATATTCTGAAAAATTATGGGGGTTTTGAAAAATTCTCTTGTATTATGTGTTTTTGATTATTGATCATCAGTGTTTTTCAAATTTATGATGGACTAATTGAATGACAAATGCGATGATATAACTCTAAAATTATTTGTTGTAGTGATGCTTAGAGTTCATAATGAGTTGATCAAAATATTTCCTAAATTGCTTTTGATTCTTGTGACAAGGCATCCTAAAGACGGACGCAATATTGCCTTGGTACGATATTTTAACACCTTTTTTTTTTCTTCTTTCCCTTATCTAATTTTTTGAATAAAAAATATATAAAAAATATGAAAAATATTGAGTAATTTTCAGGCATTAAAGGAACAAAAGGTGAATGTTGCATTAAGATCCAAGAAGGAAACGATTAGCCCAAATACAAGCATATATATCGTTGATACATTAGGTTATTATTTTTACTTTTTTTTAATTATTTTGTTAATAATAATGTATTAAATTAATGTAAATTTTAATAGGGGAGTTGAGAGTTTTATATAGGGCGAGTGAAATAGCGGTAATTGGAGGATCGTTTTTACCTCATTTATGTGGTCATAATTTTTCTGAGGCTGCTGCTGCTTCTGCCGCTGTTTTGACCGGTATTGATTAGTCAAACCCTAAAATATAATTACTTATATGTTAATTGTACCTAATATTTTATTTTAATGTTTTTTAAGGGCCTCATATTGGGCACTTTCGCCACATGTTAATGGAGATGAGACGGATCGACTCTCTTTCAGTCAAACAGGTCAAAATTATTTTACATCATTCTTATTTTTTTCAACTTGTTATTGATTTATGAGTTATGAATGTGATATTTTGTGTACAATTTAATTTACAAAAGATTGATTAATATATATATATTTTTTTTGGTTTTGATTTTGAGTTTTAGGTTGGAGGAGAGGAGGAACTAGTGGAAAATCTGAAAATGCTTCTCAGTGATAAAAATATTTTGAAGGCGCATAAAAAGGCCTCAAAACATTCGTTCGAACTAATGTCTAAAGGAGTCGTGAATTCCGTTTGGAGTTTGGTTGACATTATCATTATGACAAAATAGGGCTCCGTTTATGTTTATTTCACACAAGATGCAGCCCAATATACATCATGATTTTGCAAAGCACATGAATAATGACTTGTTGAGAATAAAATTTTGCGACCAATATTATCCTTTCCAAAGTATTGGGCGAGTGGGCCTCAGTAACTAAAAGATAAGTGGGCCAAAGAAAATTAAGTAATTAGAAGTGCATAATGAATATTAGGGTTGCCACAAATTGGTTAAACTGTAGAGAGTGACTGAATTTAGGTGTGGAAGTCATGGCGTGAAAAGAAGAAAATAATTTTCCCATTAGTTAGCTTAATTTGTTATTTGAGAGGATGCGAATTGAGGATAGCAAAAACCTAATTTGAATCTCAAAAAAATAAAATAAAATATTCTGCCGCTTTGGCGATTTATCAAAATTTCTTCTAGTTTTCCATCCTTATCCATTTAAATCCATTAAACTCGGCTTGATCCTCACAACTAATGAGTTGTATTAATTTAAAGAAACAACTTTTTACATTAAAAACTGACTTAAAATAATAACACTCGTACAATATAGTGAACTTTTAAGAACAAGCTAAAAGACTAAAAATGATTTAAAACACTGGCATAACTCAATAATGGTAGATACATAAAAAATTAAAAAAAGTTAACTGACAATTAAGTCATGTAACGAAATGACAAAATCAATCACGAATTGATGAAGTAAAGATCTGTTTCTTTATGTTCAAATTCTCAACGAGCTCCAATAGTAGGCTCCAACAACTTTTAGTCATATGCTCATATTCGTCAGCTTTCATGAGCTGCCCAAGAATACAGAAGAGGAAACGTAATTAAAACATAAAGTTTTAAGGGCAGAACAATTATGCTGCTCGGCCAATGTTAAGGATGTGGCTAGGTTTTTCACTTCAATGTTTTTGGATAATTCATTTTCGCATATTAACTTCAATCTTTCAATTCCATATTGATCAGTTGTACAAGTAAATGCTGATACAATATCATTGTTTCCAGTTTCGTGCCATAAAACTCGGGTATTGAATCCGAGTAGATGAAATGGTGCAAAGCCCGAAAAACTCCGGGTTCAATGTCATTTAGTTTTATGCTTTCTGCCTCTTTTTCATTTATCGGCCCGAAAAATTGAGCATTATAGACTGATGACCTTGCGGCAAGTACGAGTTTATGGGCTTTGAAAAATTCTCCATTAACTTCGAAAGTAACATCTGCTCCCTTGCCACTCTCCAAAAAGTGAAAAAGTTGTTTGCCAAAGTTAAAAGGTGGCACGATAACTGGTACAAATTTCGCCGACTCCAGGAAAGATTGTTTTAGTACAGTAACAGTACACATAATCACAGAAGAATCGTTGTTAAGATAGTTCGACGTATCGAATGTTCTTCTATCGATGAACTCGGAATAACCCCAAACAAACCCTTTTCTTTGAATGGTCGTCATCTGCGTTTTTCTGCTCAATGTTGTTGGTTTCCGCTTTGATCATGCATAGTGAAGTTCACTCACATTTTAACATTTGTGGTATAGTCAAAAGCAGCATCTCCTCTAGATGAAAGAAAAGCCACTATTAAGCGCAATGAAGAAGGCGATGTAATCTTTATTATGCTCCATATTTCCATCGGGACAATATTGGATAATCTACTCATATCCTCCAACAGTAAAAATGGAAGATGTCAGATAATTGCCGAAGCCTATCCCCTTCGAAAGGAATAATCAGTAACCTTGAACAGGTGGGACCTATCTTTCCCATCAGCCTTGTCGAACTTGTCTCTGATTCATGAAACTCATTTGACGACTTGGTGGTCATGCTTTAGTTGATATCTAAAGAATAAATTTTGAGACCGACTAATTAGCTCCCTCAATATGTAGCTCCCCTTCTCCGTGCTAGAAGAAAACATTATCTGTTCATAAAATTGGAAGTCATATTAAATTCACTCGGATCTCCCAATTCTATGTACTCCCGAACTCCCACATTTAGCTGACAAGATATATTGTTGAATTCAAGTGATTATTCAATTAAAATGTGACTAGCTTTAATAATATTAAATATAATTTATAATATTTAATAAATGAAGAAATATGTTTTATAAAAAATTATTTTAGAAGAAATCTGCTACATGAAATAAAAAGTTGGTTCAGATTCCTTATATGTACCACTCAAATTATCGGATACACTAACTGTACACTAACTGAAAGATGAGATGTACGTCCTATTCTATATATAGTATTAATTAATACTTGATATTGGGAGAATGGATGTCACGCGCGGTCCTTGGATCTAACATGTGCCAAGTTTTGAGATCTTCTGTGACAACTATTATACCTATCAATATGTAACGAGTCATTCACAAGAGAAAATATTATCCAATGCATAATTTGCCACATAATGATTCTTGCATGTGACATGTGTTAAGTTTTGGGATCTTTTGTGACAATTGTTATACCTATCAATATTCTATATATAGTTTTAATACTTGATATTGGGAGAATGGATGTCAAGCCGACAAATGGCGGTCCTTGGATGTGGCATGTGCCAAGTTTTGATATCTTCTGTGACAACTATTATACCTATCAATATGTAACGAGTCATTCACAAGAGAAAATATTATCCAATACATAATTTGCCACATAATGATTCTTGCATGCGACATGTGTTAAGTTTTGGGATCTTATCAATATGTAGCGAGTCATTCACAAGGAAAAATATTATCCAATTCATAATTTGCCACATAATGATTCTAATTTTTTGTAGCCAAGTTTTTGCTTCCAATAATTACTCTTATATTTCAATATTATTATCATGTATGCCATTGAATATTTTGTTCATGTGAGGCACTTAAAAATTGAGTGGTATTTGGTGTTATTTTTAATAACATTGAGGGTTATTTTTTGGATATTATTCATCTTCCAAAAAATCATGCTAGCATTAATTTAAAGAAATTATAGGTAGCTCCAAGTTATCACGTTATTTGATTCTTATTTATTTTTTAGTGATAAGTGATTATTAAAATAAGTAATTATAAATTAAGTAGTGATTAAAATATTAATTATATGTTGTTATACTAAATATTATATGGTTAACAAAAAAATCAAGCAAAACAAAATTCTTCTTTCTTTTAAAGTTGGATGAGTGGAGGGAGGAGGAGACACCAACATGTGTATCCAAGTAGGTGATTTTTTTTTTTTTAACATTTATTTGATTCCATGTAGCAATTAACATTACCTAGTATATAAGGCATGTCATTCCAAACTAACATGTCATCACAGTACATAACTACACTCATATAAAAAAATTTAACTGCGGACCTCACATAAAATTTTCATACCCTCAGGCAAGCCCAAAGAGCCATTCAACACACATGTGAGCTTATTCATACTTAGTCTATAATTGCTGAGTACATGTGGAATAAGGTAAGTATATAAAGTACTTTCATATATTGTATCAAGGTGTGGTGGGACTAAAATTTGCATACCAAACCAGAGAAAATAGGTGTGAGAATTAAAAGTTTACAGTGAGCTGAATCTGAGTGGGCTGCGAAATTTCAGTCTACCTCTTCCAAAATTAGAAAATTATTGTGTATGGTCTAATAAATGAGTATGATGTATGATAAACAAATTACATGTGTATCCTCCGAAATATAAAAAATATAATTTTTGTCCTTACTAAAATGAGAAAATCAGAAATAATCATATATGACATAATTTATGTTAATTTAATTAAAACTCAAGATGTTATATTGGCGGCCTTCTTTAAGAATTTATTTGACATTTTTGTTGGTCAAACGTATGAAGCGGGTCATTTTTTTTAGTCAAGATAAATATCCAACACGCAGTTCGCTACACTATTTTAATTTCTTATTAACGTTGCATGGATGCAGAACATTTGACACATGACTTTCTATAAGATTTAGATTTGCTGTGATAATTTTGTTGGTTAAACTTATGAAACGAGTCATTTTCCAGTCAAGATAAAAATCCAACACACAGTTCGCTACATTATTTTAATTTCTTATTAACATTGTATGGGTGCAAAACATTTGACATTGACGTTCTAAAAGATTTTATTTGAAAATTCTATTAGTCAAACGTGTGAAGTATGTCACAACACACAGTTTGCCACACCGTTTTTAATTTCTTATTAATGTTAGACGGGTGCAGAATATTTGACATGTGGCCTTCTTTAAGATTTTCTGTGACAAATTTGTTAGTCAAACATATGAAACATGTCACTTTTCAGTCGAGACAAATATCCAACACACAGTTTGCACACCATTTTAATTTTATAGTAATGTTGGATGGTTGCAGAACATTCGACACGTGACATTCTTTAAGGTTTTATGCGATAGTTTTGTTACTTAAACGTATGAAGCGAGTCATTTTCCAGTCAAAAAAAATATCCAATTGTGTGCTAGATGGGTGTAAAACATTCGAAACGTGATCTTTTTTAAAATTTTCTGTGATAGTTTTGTTAGTCAAATGTATGAAACGGGACGTTTTTCAATAAAGAAAAATACCCAACACACAATTCGTTACACCATTTTAATTTCTTACTAACACTGGATGAGTGCAAAACATTTGACACGTGGTCTTCTTTAAGATTTTCTATTAAAGTTTTTATTAAGTTTTATATAAATAATTTTTATATAATAATGTAGAGTGATATTAAGTTCTATATAATACAAAATAATATATGAAATTATATTCAATATTCCGAAGTGGAGCGAGGGCTCCCCTAGTTGTTCTTATTGTTTGATACAAAATCAACAACTTAAATATGTATTTTTTGTTAAATTAAATTTGTATTTTTTTATGAATAACTTAAATCTATATTTTCAAGCTTCTATTAAAAAAATAAACTTAAATCTATATTGTATAAAAATAGTACAAAATTAAATCAATACCCAATCTTCAAAAAGTATTCAATTTACCTTTTACCCCAAAAACTAACAATAAATCCTAATATTCCCAATCCAATTAAAGCTACAAGCAGAAATCCTAAAACCTTCACATTTATCTTATGCTTATACCTTCGAAATGTAAAACCAATTAAAGCTATAAAACACCACCTTCGAAATGTAAAACCAATTAAAGCTATAAAACACCTCAAAGAAAAAAACCTCGACCCAAAAATAAAAAAAGGTAAAAAGAAATAATAGTCGAATAAAACTTAAAATAATTTCTAAAAAAAATTGGTAAGGGTATTTCCATCCAAAATAATTAGTCTGGATCTGGATGAAATGTTAAAGTTAACACCCTGTAGGAGGTAAATAAAAATCAATTTACTTCGTAGGGCTTTTGAAGAATCTAGAAAGTATTTTATTTTTATATTCAGAAAACTTCGGTTTTTTTTTTTTTTTTTTGAGAATTCCCCTAAAAAATCAAAACAAAAGCCTCTCCAGTACCCAAACAAATGGAGAAATCAAAGGAAGGCCCCTCCAGTGAAGTTATCTATCCACTGCTCTCTCGATTCCTGTAAAACCTCACATAAACCACAACAATGGCGATCACCACCTTCTCATCCCCACTCCGCCTTCTTCTTCCTCACCACTCCACCTTCTCCAAACGAACCTTCTCAACTCGGGTCGCCACACAATCCGCCACACCTCTCGCCTCCATCCCCTCTTCCCCTCCTCCCAACAAAAAGAAGGTACCATGAACTCTCTACTGCCCACTTTACTCTTTTCTTACCCTTTTTGCATGAACGATAGCAAAAGGATGATGGGCTTCTTCTGTTTTTCTGTTTGAAGGTTTTGGTGCCGGTTGGAAAGGGAACGGAGGAAATGGAGGCGGTGGTTTTGGCGGACGTACTCCGTCGAGCCGGCGCTGACGTCATCGTCGCGTCAGTTGGGCTGGAGCTTGAGGTGGTGGGTTCATCTGGCACGAGAGTCGTGGCTGATTCTCACATCAGTAAATGTGCAGATCAAGTGTTTGATCTTGTAGCTCTTCCAGTAAGCTTTGGATTTTGTATACAATTTCATCATTTTTTGAATAAATAGTTTGAATAGTTTGTGAATTTTATGGGTATTATATTTAGGGCGGGATGCCGGGTTCAGTGCATTTAAGAGACTGTGAAATTCTTCAAAGAATAATGACAAAACAAGCGGAAGAAAAAAGACTATACGGCGCCATTTGTACTGCTCCAGCCATAGTTCTCGTTTCATGGGGCCTTCACAAGGGCAAAAAGGTAAATTCTTCAAAACGTCACAAACTTAAACTCTCTCATTATTTTTAATTTTTAATTTTTGCGAAGATTACAGGTCATCCGGCATTCAAAGACAAATTGCCGACGTTTAGGCAAGTTGAAGAAAGAGTTCAAGTTTCAGGAGAAATGACGACGAGTAGAGGGCCTGCTACGAGTTTTGATTTTGTTCTAAGTTTTGTCGAGCAATTGTTTGGATTAAATATTGCGCAGGAAATTAGTACTTCTTTGGTAAGTAAGAAATATAATTTTTGTTGTTTTGGAGTTATAAATGTAGTGAAAATTATTTGGACTTTTCTTTTTCTTTTATTGAGCAATTATTTGGATTGAATCTCGCGCAAGAGATTGGTACTTCTTTGGTAAGTAACACTGTTTTAAATTCTTTTTTTTTTTTTTGCAATTTTGAAATTATAAATGTTAAGGGAAATTTGGAAAAATCACCTTCATTCTTAAGAAATTCGAAAAATCGTCCTTACCGTTAGTTGAGAGGGAAATTTGATTTTATTCTGAAATTTATTAATTAAAATGAATTATGATAGTTTAATTAACGGTGTTAGATCTAAACTAATGGTAGGGACTATTTTCAAATTTCTTAGGAATGCATGTCTTTTATTTATTTTATTTTTTTGTTGCAAATTTTCCTAAATATTGTTCTTGAAAATTGTGAATATTTTTTGTATATTTTGTAGTTAATGCAGTTGAGTGGTGTAAATGGGAGAATTAAAGAATTCGATGAAATTAATTGGTCTCTTGATCACATTCCTCAAGTTAGTTCCACCTCATTTTTTTTAGATATTTATTTAATTATTTATTTGTTTATGTACTTATTTATTTAACACTTCATTTTCTACATTTTTCAAACTATCCAACTCCAGTTTCTAAAAAACTAGAAAAAAAATTCATGCAATTGATTTTTTTGAAAAAATGTAGCTTTACACTAACCATTTTAGACCAAACTGACAAGTTAAAAGATTTGATAATATTATTTAGATTTACACTTCACATTTGCAGATACAAATAAATCATAACTTTTAATCCATAGCTTTGTGAAAATTGTAAGGGAATAAAACGTAAAATTAAAAAAAAAAGTTCATTTAATTAATTAATTTAATAAATATTCCGCATTTGAGTTTTTTGAATGACTCTAGCTTTACTTGTGCCAAAGTAAAAACATATCAGAATCATACCAAAATGAAAACTTGCTAGGTTTCATAATATTAATTTACTGGTGCCAAATTTATTTATTTATTTTAATTTAGGGTTTGACTTGGTCAAAACAGGTGCTTGTGCCAGTTGCAAATGGGTGTGAAGAAATGGAAATAGTAATTTTAGTCGATATTTTAAGAAGGGCGAGAATTGATGTGATAATTGCTTCAGTTGAGAAAAAGAATCAGATTTTGGGCTCGCAAAAAATAAAAATAATCGCTGATAAATCCATTTCAGAAGCTTCTGGTTCAAATTATGATTTAATCATACTACCTGTAAGCCAATTTATGATTTAGGAAGAATTACCTATATACCCTTGAAAAACTCGGATGCCAAATTGAACCTCAAATTTGTCCTTTTAAAACTTGAAATATATCAAATTTACCATTCACAAGAAAAAATGGAATTTCTCTTCAAAACCCAAAACAATGTATGAAATTTACCAATTTAAATTTTAAAATTAAAAGGCACGAAACTTATCCAAATCCATAGTGTTTAAAAAGGATAAATTTGGTATTTTAATTTCTAAAAGGGTAATTTTGATATTTTTAGAAGGATGAATTTGTTATTTCAATTTTAAAATGGTAGTTTTGCTATTTTCAGGAGTCTGATATTTATAATATTTTGAGGGCACCTACGTAAAATTCCCAAAACTCAAATATTTCTAAATGAATGCAAACATGTTTTATAGGGCGGAATAGAGGGAACGGAGCGGTTAAGCAAATCTAGGGTTTTGAAGAAATTATTGAAAGAACAAACCCTAGCTGGAAAGGTTTATGGTGGGACCCACTCTTCACTTGTTCTTTTGGAAAAACAAGGCTTGCTCAAGGTAATTATACTAATTATTCTCTTTCGTTCATTTAGATAATTTATTTAGATAAAAGCAAAGTATATGTACTAATAATCCATTTTAGTTTATTTAGATAATTTATGTAGATAAAAAAAGGCATATGTGGTCCAAATATAAAATCAAGTAATCAAACCGAGATCTCAAAATTCTCAAGCTTTTCAATGTAGACCACTTTAACTATATAAACTTTTCAGTGTAAGACTAATAACAATAAGTTACATTAACTCAATATATATCATGAATTTTTCTTTTCCCGCTTGAAATAAGGAAAAAATGAAAAGGTCCTGTGTTTTAGCAGATCTAAACCTAACCACCTAAACAAATGGAAACCTGTTTACCTAAAAATCTGGTTTTGAACTGCATATTAATTTATTTAGGGATAGCTAGGTTAAAAACTTATTAACCTAACTGTATATGATAAGTATATATGACGCATGTTCATTTTCTTCTTCCAAACAGGACAAGATTGTGGCAGCACACCCTTGCGTAACGGGTCAGCTAACGGGTCGACTGGACGAGGCGGGAGTTGTAATAGACGGAAACCTAATTACCGCAAAAGGGTTTTGTACTGTGATTGATTTTTCACTCGCCATTGTTAAGAAGCTTTTCGGAAAAAGTCGGGCCAGATGCCTGTCTGAAGGACTCGTTTTCGATTATAAGTGAATTTAGAGTTTTGGGGACACGGATTTTGTGTTTCTAGACCTAGGAAATGTTGAAATATGATGTATGACCCTAGAAAACATGGGAAATATCAGATTTAATTTGTAACCCTTTTTCTTACCGTTTTATGGAAAGAAGGGTGGGGTGAAAATGATATTTTGTATGTTTTATAGGGCTATATAATAATTTGCATGCAAATGAGCGGGTTGAGTAACAGAAGATTTTCTCTTCTACGCTAATGAGCCAACCGAGCAAGATAAACGAGCAAAATGGTTTCTTTAATAGGATTATGTAAATCTTCTTCTTAGATAGTTTATAGTAGTTTGAAACAAATTTATCGTATTCATTACATGTATTTTTTTAATCAGTGGAGAATAACTTCGTAGAAGTTTCGGGTTTTAAAATAAAGTTAAAATTTTACAAATATTACTGACGGTATTAGATAGTTATTTCATGTGATTGCAATAAATTAGATCATATAATACAACTCAATACTTAAATTAGATGCATTGATTTATTGGCGTGAATGATTTCTTCTCAAAAACAGATATTTGTAGAAAAAAATTAATGACTTCAATTATATGGATTACATAAGATGACTTATATACAAAATCTCTTTTAATTGTATGAGAACAACAAACTTTTGCAAAACAAAAAGATCATATAATACAATTCAAAAAACATGATTATAATCATGTTTTTAAGATGCTCAAAAATAAATTTTTTAATAGGAGAGACTTTTAAAACCAAACAATATTGTGTTTCTTCCTTCTTTAATTATGTGTAGTGCGGCAGGCCTATTCCAGATTAATTTGAGAAATATCGCTACATGCCTCCAATATCTCCGAAGGACTAGTTTTTACCACCTATTTAATTCATTATGACTTATTTGATTTTTTCTGATATCTCATTTTATAATATGTGAAATCTCATCAAAATCAACATTGGACATATAATAAGTTTTGTAGAGTTAGTTGTCAGGTCTTGTTATTTTTATATTTCATTTTTCATCCTTATCATAGCTTTTGTATGAAACAAAATGATTCTGTTATTTATATACTTTTTTATAATTTTCATCATAGCTTTTGTATGAAACAAAATGATGGTTGCATCGTTCTTTAACATAATAAAAAAAGACATATCTATAGGTTGCATGATCTAACTATACACAGTGGTGGAGATTTGGCCTAATATCTGCGCCATCAATGCATGAGATATATGGGCAAACAATAAATTATAGGATTATAAAAGTAAAATAAAAATAAAAATAAAAGCTGCATTTCTTTATATAATATTGGATGTTTTCTCTACTGAGTATTGAGTATGTGCAATTGTATTTTAATTTATTTAGGGATTATTAACTTAACATGTTTGTATCTCATGCATCTTTCATTTTCTTCTTCCAAACAGGACAAAATTGTGCAGCACACCCTTGTGTATTGGGTCAGCTAACGGGTCGAGTTGATGAGACCGGAGTTGTAATGGATGGAAACCTAATTACAGCAAAAGGATTTTGTATCATTATTGATTTTTCACTTGCCATTGTTCAGAAGCTTTTCGGGAAAAGTCGGGCCAGATGCCTGTCTGAAGGACTCGTTTTTTATTATAAGTGAATTTTGGATTTCAGAAACCCTAATTTTGTGTTTGTAAACCTAGGGAATGCTGAAATATGGGAAATATCATATATAACCATTTTTCATACCATTTCATGGAAAAGAAGGATGGGGTGAAAATGATATTTTTTATGTTTTATAGGGCTATACTAGATATTCCTACGTTTTATATAGGGGTATATAATAACATGCATGCAAATGTGCAGGGCTGAATTAATGATCAGACTTCTCATCTTACTAATGAGCCAACCATATGGCGAATCCAGCAAGATAAACGAGCAAAATGGTTTCTCCAATAGGATTTTGTGAAGTTTTTCTCAGATAGCTTATAGTAGTTCGAAACAAATTTGTGGTATTCATTACGTGTATTTTTTAATAATCAGTAGAGGAATAACTTGGTAGTTTCGGGTTTTAAAATAAAGTTCAAATCTGACTAATGTTTACTGATTGTATTAGAGTCTTAGAGAGTTGTTTCTAATTTATCATTTAATTCTGCGTAGTGCATAATCTGTTTCAGTGTTTGAAATCAATTTGCTTCATTTCTCTACATGCCTCCAATATCTGGGACGGAATAGTTTTTATCAACTATTTGATTCATTATGACTTGATTATTTCTTAATATCTCATTTTATAATATGTGGAATCTCATCAAAATCAACATTGAACATATAATAAGTTTCAGGTCTTCCTCAATTCACTCAAAAAAAAAAAAAAGTTTCAGGTCTTGCTATTCTTATATTTATTTTTTAATCCTTATCGTAGCTTTTATATGAAACAATGATAAGTGTTATTATATATTTCTTTTTTAATTCTTACAATAGCTTTTGTATGAAACAGAATGGTAGTTGCATGATCTTTCATATAATAAAAAAAAGGACCTGTTATAGCACGACGTACTGTAGCATGACTGTTCACGACGGGATCCAATTACAATATATATAATTTATTTTCTAATAACAATATATACATAACAGTATATATAATTTATTTTCTAATAACTGTATATACATAAAAAGTGAAAATAGTATATAAAAATGGGGAAACAGTATATAAAATGGGAAAACAATATATAAAAGTAAAAAAATAAGAAATACATAAAGAATAAATAACAATATATTAAATGGCAAAACAAAATATAAAATGAGAAAATAGTATATAAAATGAGAAAACAGTATATAAAATGAAACAAAACAGTATATTTACAGTGCGTCGTGCTACAGTACCGTCGTGTTTGCACATTCCCCATAAAAAAACATAGGTTGCATGATCTAACTCTAAAGTGGTGATGGGGCTTAATATTTGTGGCGTGGATGCATGAGATATAGGGTTAACAATAAATAATAGGATTATATAAATTGTTGGACTCCATGCCTGGATCCATTTTATCAACAAAAAAAAAAAAAGGATTATATAGGTAAAAAATATAAAAGCTCCGATACGTTATATGATATGGAGGTTTTCTCTATTGAGTATGAGCATTTGTATTTCTTTGTATATATAGCGAGAATAAAATGCTTAATTAAGTATTTAGTTTATAGTACTTAGAATTTTAACTATTGAATCTTCAATGAATTTATAAAAGGATGTTTACTGGAATTTCTGACCAAGTAATGAAACATGATTAGTTAATCAAATGTGATATTCTTAAAGTTCCTCTAGTATGAGTAGTTAGACACCACTTCACTCTTTTTAGAAGTTATTGGGTTCGTAACTCGGCAATATATATATATTTTTTAAAATAGATAAAAAACATATAAGTTCATCGTATAAAAATTCATAAAAAATAAAAAATAAAATGTAGTAGAAAACGTGGGCTGGTTTAGTGTTGATGAAATGAAAAATAAAATAAAATGTGGTATAACTCATGAATTAGCCTTGCCAAAAAAAAAATCTTTTTCTTATAGATAGCTCCTCAATTTGGCATTGAACGGGAGGGTACCCATTTTCTAGTAAATGGATTAATCATTTTATTCCTTAATTGAATATTGATGAGTGTTCAATTTCTACTCTTTTTCCCTCCACGGCTCGTTTTTACATTGCTTGATACCTACAATTGGACAAAGAACGAAAATTAATTAATAAAAGGGAAATGGAAAATCACGACGGGGTACTGTAGCGACCATGTAGCGACGGATTGAAATTATATATTGTTTTCTCGCGTTTCTATATACGCTATATACTGTTTTCATTTTTTTAAATATATACTATTTACCGAATGAATTTTTATATACTGTTTGTTTTCAGTTTATATGTTTTTATATACTGTTTTTATTTTTTAAAATATAGACTGCTTTACCGAATGAATTTTTAATATACTATTTTTTTTTCAGTTTATATGTTTTTTTTTCAGTTTTTATATACCGTCGCTACATGGTCGCTACAGTACCATCGCGCAATATCAACTCCCTTAATAAAATGTGGTACAAAATGTGGATTTTGTGTCTTTAGGGCCTGCTTTAATGTTAGGTGAACTGATTAGCTCATGAGTTTTGCAGCCTTGGAATTATCTGAGTAGTCTTGAAATATAAAATATAAATAAATCACTAGATGGGACCCTCGCTCTGTTTCGGCTAGGAGTGTACGTTATGTTTTCTTTAGAAGGATATTTTTCATCTTGTAATAGTATTTTATGTGTTATTTTGAGTTTTTTTAGGGTACACTCGAAAATTCTCCATCATAAGATTTTGTAAAATGTAAATGAAATACTTTTTTTTTTTTTACCAAAGATGAGAACAAAATTAAAATGACTATTGTCATTCCAGAATTCTTTTGTATATAAAATGAACCCAAGCTCTAACATATATTCCCATGTACCCCATATGGCCCTCATTCCAGAATTGTTTTGTAGCAACGAATCATGTGATTTCTGCTTTGCAACATATACATTATATGTTGAAATTATACTATAAATCTATAATACATACTATACAGAAAATATCATCTTAAAAAATAAAATTAAAATTTCGACACCAAGTGCCAAAAATTCTTAATGTGATACAGGTCGAGATTAGAATTGTTAGTGCAATATTTATGATTCAAATAGATATCATTTATCATATTTGTATTCATGGATATATGTCGGTCAAATACACATGGCATTTTAAATTATACTATAATACATACTAAAAAAATATCATTTGAAAATTGGAATGAAAATTTCGAGACAAAGTGCCAAAAATTCTTAATGTGATAAAGCAAGTAACAATTTAATATTTTGGAGGAATACGCATGAAACATATTATTATAATTTGGAGGAATATGTATTAACATGTTTAACTTATTATTCAAATATATAGGGGCTTAAATGATATTTTAATATTTTTGAGGGGTACATATGAAATTATACTAATATGAGAGATACATATTATTGTTATTTTGGAAGGTATCAAGATCAAAATAGTATTTTAATATTTTGGAGTTGGAGGGGTATATATAAATATATTATATGGAGGTTGTAGGGGTATATATGCATATGTTATTTTGGCCCATCAACTAGCACAGTACATTACTTTCCAATTACTTTGTTCTCCCAATTTTTAGTTCCACAACATGACTATTACCTTATTTTATGCTATATATAGATCTACATGGTACTTGCTGTGTGTATTATTTCAAGAACTGTGGTGTTGACTGTGTGTGAGCTCTCCTGCCATGTGTTAGGAGTGGGCTGCGGCCACAATTAATCATGAGAAAATTCTATGATGTTGTAATCCATGTGTTGGATATTATTTGAACTTAATAGTGACCCGCTTCATGTGATTAAGTAAAAGACTCTTCACAGAAGAACTCAAAGAAAGACACGTGTCAGCTCCTCATAAAAACACGTCCAGTTTTATGTATTATAATATAATAGTATAATTTTAAATTATATGATTAAAAGCGAGATATTTTTTTGGTTGTAAGTAGAATCATATTTAAATATATATGCATACATATATGTGAAATTTTTACTTCTAATAACATGTATAAATAAAAAAAATTATAAAAATGAAAATAATTATTGGGTTCAAACTGGAGATCCTTATTAAATGAAAATACATAAAGAGATTTGATATTGTTTTCAAATTGGGGATCCTTAATAAATTCTATAAAAAATAATATTATTTATTGGGTACAAAATGGGGATGCATATCGAATAAGAAATACATATGGAGAATTATTTGGGTGCAAAATGGGTGACGTTATCAATTCTGGAGATATTATACGAAGTATGAATGTGTATTTTGTAATGAATCATAATTTGTATTAGAAGCGACCCGCCTCAAAAGTTGCATTTCAAATCGGTTGCAGAAAATCCAGGGCGTGACACGTGTCAGCAACTTGTTCTCTTATTCAATATCAAATAAGAAATACATATGGAGAATTATTTGAGTGCAAAATAGGTGGCGTTATCAATTCTGGAGATATTATACTATGAATGTGTATTTTGTAATGAATCATAATTTGTATTAGAAGCGACTCGCCTCAAAAGTTGCATATCAAATCGGTTGCAGAAAATCCAAAACGTGACGCATGTTAGAAAATGGTTCTCCTTGGCTAAAAACACATCCGACTTTATTACATATAGTATAATAATGTGGTGCTAATTAGCACAAGCAAATTAGCAACTTGCAAAACTCATAGAAGAATATACCAGTAATGAATTTTCTCATCCAACAACACATCTCGAAAGTATCTAGCCATGAGGGAGAGTCTTACAAAGTACCATCAATATGAAGAAAGTTAATTCAAGTTTTGATTTGGCTAGAAATTTAATTTACAAAACGATCTTTTGTGGAGTTCAAAACGGAAAAGATCATGAAAGATGACAACACGTTAGCAAAGACAGGAAATAAGTTAATAAATTGCAAAACTCCAGACACAAAAAAACTTGGCAGGATCAGTTTAAATATTTTAAAAATAGGTTGCGATCACATTCTAAAAGAGGAAAATCACATTCTTAAATACAAGTGACAACAACTCAAAAAGCTATAAAGTCAATCAATCAGTCCATTCTTTCCATTTATACATACTCCATGCCAGCTCCATTATTATTAATCCACACTCTCAACAGTCAAGCCAACATAGAAGGAAATGAACTAATAATAAACAAGTGATAAAAGACTAAAACAAGATATAATATGGCACTGACAAACAACTTCCTCTGCTCAAAATACCGGCCGGCCATCCTCTCGTCTCTCAGCCGGCCGTCCTCCCCTAACTGGTGCATTGTGAAAGCGGCGGCTTCAGCTCGTGAGAGGAGGCCTCAGAATGTTGAAGGAAACTTTTTTGTTGGTAATAACTGAGAATTGACCAAAGCTTCGCCTTTTCTTTTGACATTTCATCAAACAGGTAGTATGCAATAAGTAATATATGATTTGCTGATTTTGGACTTTTTGTTTGGGCAGATCAGAAGTGTATCGATTGTGACACATGCCGTGCCCAACGTAGCTTCATGGTACCAGACTCCTACCAGTTTGATCAGAAACTTAATTAGTTTTTGTTTGTTTGATTTACAGGAAGTGTTTATAAGATTGGATGGTCAAACAGCTGTGAAGAAGCAACCGAACTCTAAAGAGGAGACTACTAACGCTCTGCAAGTAAATTATCTTCATTTTTTCCTCACTAATTCAATCTCTTTAGTTCTAATTGAGCATTTAATGATATAATAAACTATTTATTGATTTTTTATTCAGGCTTTGATTTGTTGTCCAGTTAATTCAATACATACAGAAAAACCTATGAAGGAAATTGTAGATATACACGGCACATTTCGTCTTCTAGTTGATGAAAATTTACTTCCAGTATGTTTTTTCATTTTCTTGTAAAAAAAATCAGCAATTATTTGGTTCGTATTTCTAAATGCAGTTATGCTTTCATAATATTTGGTTTTAGGGTGTTTATCATTGTGGTTATCATAGTGAGAAATTATATGGAGCAGCAATTTATTTAATTATTCATCCTGAAGGAAATATAATGGCTTACTGGTAATTTTTCCTGCATGCCTTGTAATAATTCCAATATATATTTTTTATTTCTTCATGCACATTTATTCACATATATATATTTTTTTTTTGGAAAATTTTGCGGTCCCAGATATTTCGAGAAATTAGCACAAAAGATTGAGAAGCTAGGTGGAATACGTTACTTATTTTTGACTCACAAGTATGTATTAATTATTATTAGTTTAATTAAGAAACCTAAAATAATATTAAGTACTTTTGTCTTGTTCACATCACAAGTAATATATTTTTGGTACATTTGCAAATCTTTACAATAGGAACAATATTGCAGATCATGACAAGTGGGCCCTTCGATTTAAATGTGAGAGAATTCTCCACTTTGAAGATGTAAGTGTTAATTTAGAATAATTAACGACAAATCGTAATTATAATTGTACTGTACTTTGGCGGTCTATTATAAATTTGCGGCCTATTATGAAGGACTCAATTGTGTGGATTTTAGGAAAGGGGTCGAGTACTAGAGCTATGAACCGTGGTTTTCTAATTGGATGATAGATAGACCCGCTACAGCCGCTCAAAGAGATATGTTGGTAGAGAATTTTTGGGATTTCGATAATAATTATTGGGACATGGAGAAGTTAGGTCCTCATTTTTCCTTGGATTCTATATTATCCATTCTCTCTGTCAACTATTCTCCTTCTGAGTATAATGAGACCATCAAGGATGCGTGGAGCATTTGATCACATTGTAAGCCATCTCGTCCTCTCATAACCTCATTTAATTTATTTCGGGCTCACATGTAAAGCCTCGGGAACTCCTTTGCTAAAGTGAGCTGGCTATACCAATGACCAATCCAAAATATGTGTGACCTATTTCCAATGCATGTTTGTGCCCTATTGTGGAAGAGCGGTAAGAGAGAACTTAAGTCTTTCATAAATAAGCTATGCCATCTATGTGTCCAGAAATTATTGACATAACATTCTTGTAGAGTTTTATATGAAATGATGTTCGTTCTATTTTGTACCTTCCATATCCACTTCAATAGCAAGGTTTTATTTTGCAATTCGAGATCCTTGAGCCCCAGTCCTCCTTTATTCTTGGGGGTTCATACTAGATCTCAGTTTGCTAAATGTTTATATCTTTTGTAATCACTACCTCCTTCCATAGAAAGTTACGGCGGATGGAGTCTGTTTCTATAATCACCCCTGCTGGCAGGAAAAATACTTGCATAAAATAGAGAGGATCTGCTGAGAGGACATAATTCAGCAAAGTCAACCAACCTCCTAGTGAAAGAAATCTAGCCGACTATCCTAATGCCCTACGGCAAATACTCTCTATAAGTGGCAAAAAAGATCCCTTCGTAGGTCTCGTAATATAGAGTGGAAAACCAAATTTAAGAATTTCTTCAACTACGGACGCTATTTTTGGCTCATTCTTTTTTCTATCTCCTCAAGACATGCAAAATAACAATAAACTATATTTTCCTACCCCTCACGTGTGATGAGATTTGAAAAAAAAGTTGATAAATATGTTCTCTCTACCCTTGGGCAAATCTGGACAGTAGAACAAAAAATCATTTGCTATCTGAATAAGGGTCCAATATGCAAAATTCGCTAAGAACATCTGTTGTCGACAACAAGGAGAATATTTTACAAAATGAAATCTGGTAATTCGATAAAAATTTAGAGAGATCCAAGCGTTCAATGTTGGAGTCAGAGAAAAAAAACATAAGCTGTTTCTGCATGGTTTGGGTCTACCATACCAAGTCCAACACGAAACCTAATCCAGCTTTTTCAGTCAACACTTTTTGCTAAATTTGATCTTCTGTAACAACTTTATATATATTTTTATAAGGAGTGTCAAGTATTATATAATTTTCATTCAATATACAATCAGATACCAACCTTACCAATGTTGTATCAACCAAATTTTTTTCCTTATTTGCTCTTTTGGGCTTTTCCAATGTGTAATAATAGCACTTTAACCCTTCCACTTTACAGATATTTTGTTTATATTTTCTTCATTGATTGTAATTTTTTTTGTCTTATGTTCATTACTCTACAAAATGTATATTATATTAGATAATAATATATTATAATTATTTTGTAATAAATCATCAGGTAATGAAAAGTTTATATTATTATTTATTAATTGAATAAATATATGTTAAACTCATTTATTTAAATATTTACTTAAATTTATTTAAAAATCATATTCTATCTGAATAAGGGTCCAATATGCAAAATTCGCTAAGAACATCTGTTAGTCGACAACAAGGAGAATATTTTACACAAAGAAATCTGTTAATTCGATAAAAACTTAGAGAGATCCAAGCGTTCAAAGTTGGAGTAAGAGAAAAAAAACATAAGCTGTTTCTGACCTACCCGTGGTAATTTAAGGATTTTTTTCAACTACGGGCGCTATTCATGGCCTATTCTTTTTTCTATCTCCTCAAGACATGAATAACCTATCTTTTCCTACCCCTCACGTGTGATAAGATTTCAAGAAAAAGTTGATAAATACGTTCTCTCTCCCGTTGGCCGAATATGGATAGCAGAACAAAAAATCATTTTCTATCTGAATAAGGCTCCGATATGCAAAATTCGCTAAGAACATCTGTTAGTGACAACAAGGAGAATATTTTACAAAAGAAATCTGGCAATTCGATAAAAATATAGAGAGATCTAAGAGTTCGAATTTGGAGTCAAAGAAAAAAACATAAGCTGTTTCTGACCAACCCGATTTAAAGATTTTTTTCAACTACGGGAGCTATTCTTGGCTCATTCTTTTTTTTATCTCCTCAAGACATGTAAAATAACAATAACCTATCTTTTCCTACCCCTCACGTGTGATAAGATTTCAAGAAAAAGTTGATAAATACGTTCTCTCTCCCCTTGGCCGAATCTGGACAGCAGAACAAAAAATCATTTTCTATCGTAATATGGTTCCAATATGCAAAATTCGCTAAGAACATCTGTTATCGACAACAAGGCGAATATTCTACAAAAAAAAATCTGGCAATTGGATAAAAACTTAGAGAGATCCAAGCGTTCATAGTTGGAGTTAGAGAAAAAATATAAGTTGTTTCATTGGATAAAAACTTAGAGAGATCCAAGCGTTCATAGTTGGAGTTAGAGAAAAAAACATAAGTTGTTTCAGACTAACCCGTGGTAATTTAAGGATTTCTTCAACTACGGGCGCTATTCTTGGCTCATTCTTTTTTCTATTTCCTCAAGACATGCAAACTAACAATAACCAATATGTGCCTACCCCTCACGTGTGATCAGATTTGAAGAAAAAGTCGACAAATATATTCTCTCTCCCCTTGGCCGAATCTGGACAGTAGATTGGAGGGTAAAAGATTTCTTACTATTGATTAATACTGTATAATTTTTTTAGGGGCTAAATACATAGAAATTAAAGGTACATGTATATCACGATGGGATTTCTGTCGTGATATCACGACAGTATATAGGGACGATAAAAAATTTATAAACTTAAAACAAACAGTAAATAGAAAACAATATATAAGTGAAAAATGAAAACAATATATATGTGAAAAATAAAATAGTATATAGAAAACCAAAAATATATAGAAATGCGGAAGAAACAATATACGGTGGTGACAGTGTCGTGCTCAAACCCGTCGTGATTTCAGATTTTCCTAAATTAAATAAAAATTCGGCTTACACAAAATATTTACAAACCAAACGCATTTTGCTAAACTTAAAAAAATAGACGTAAATCTAAACTAAACAAAGAGCCTACTAAAGACTAGGGCAAGGTAAGTAAGTGCCGTTTGATCCGGTGCCCAATAGGTATTTCTCCATTCATTCCAATTACGTCGAACCATTTCATAAGTATGAGCGACTGTTTGCCTTGTATGCTTGAAGATGATGGTATTGTGCGCTTTCTAGATTTCCCAACAACACCCCGCCCAAAGAGGACTCCATTCTTGTTGTTTGATTGGTTGAAGTGTCTTGAATAAAGTTTCCTAAAATAGAGATAGAGGCTATTATCGAAGACAATTGGTGATGCTAAAGTCGTGCTTGCTTTCGCCCAGATGACTCTCGCGTAGCTGCATTGGCTAAAGAGATGTTATTGTGTTTCAATCATGTTACCACTGCATAGTACACATGATTGGCCTGCTGTCCATCCGCGCACAAATAATATTGTTGATTAGAGTTCGAGAATTCAGATGTATAGAAGAAGAATATGCACGAAGAGATGAAGGAAAAAGTGAGATTTATACACAGTATTATTTTTAATTTAGAATGAAATAGAGATCCCCGGTAGACGTAGAAGCAGGAAAGCAAGGAATAGGATATTATTAGAAACACTATCGTCATCATCAAATTTAGATGCATTAAATTTGACGAATTCATGACACATATGTATTCAATTAGTTAATGATGAATTTAGCAATATTATTCTTTTATTATCGAAATATAGGTACTTAGATTTATCTACTATTTATTTGGTTTTATTTTATATATACACGCACTTTTTTACATTATATTTCTTTTCACCAATCGAGTATAAAAACATAGTAACTACAAATTCCACCAATATCTACTTCTCTTTAACGATATTGAATTTCATGAGCTTTCGACACGTGTACAGTTCTTTTATTTTTTTGTGACATAGCTCTTATAATCAAAGTTGAGGTGATGTATATTTAAAAAAAAAAAAAAAAACTACTGTCCAGATTCGGCCAAGTGGAGAGAGAACATATCTATCAACTTTTTTTTCAAATCTCATCACATGTGAGGGGTATAAAAAGATAGGTTATTGTCATTTTGCATGTCTTGAGGAGATAGAAAAATGAATGTGCCAAGAATAGCTCCCGTCGTTGAAGAACTCCTTAAATTACCACGGGTTGATCAGAAACACATTATGTTTTTTTTCTCTCACTCCAACATAGAATGCATATCTGAAGAGCGTTGTCACAAATCTTCTTCATCTGGGTTGAAAAAACTCAGCCCAGTTAAAGAACTGAAGGTAAGGTACTGTTCTAAATTGCGACTTGCGGTAAATGAAGTGGTTCCATCCGCGCACTGCAATATTGAGATTTATGAATGTACGGGACTGAGGAAATGGTGCTTGGAACACAAACTCAGCTATAAACAAGAGTAATGTTTTGTTTTTATTATTGAATTTGTGATAATCTGTTCAATCTTATTCTGATTTTATCTCAACTATGTTCTTTGACACAAATATATGTTATCAGCCACTTTGGTTGTGAGTATAAATTTTATTTACAAAAAACTAATATGTGATAATCTGTTCAATCTTATTCTGATTTCATCTCAACTATGTTCTTTGACACAAATATATGTTATCAGCCACTTTGGTTTTTCCTTTTCCTCAAACTACAGGGATTCATGGAGTAGCGCCTCTGGTAATCAAGGTATGAAAAACTATTACTTTCATTCTATTCATCTTTAGTAGGATTTTTTTTTATCAAATTTCCATATATCTGCACTCTTTATTTTTGCTTGCATATTTGGATGTATATAAGTTTTATGCCCCAAGTCAACTCCAAATTAAAGTTAACATATGCTGATATTGTTTTGTTCATGTTTTTATCCTTATGAAAATATGTTCATGAATTGATCTTTTGAAGAAGAAAACCATTTCCTGTTACAGACTATGCAACCAAATACTGGCGGGCACAGCGATTCCAGACAGTATGTATACCATATAAACTCATCTATTCTACACTTATCAGAATTTCTCAGTTTCATATCTACATAATTAACTGTAATTACTTTAGCGTTCAAACATATCTGTCCATATAAATCAGGTCTCAAGTTCTCAATTTTTTTTTTTTCAAACCTTGTATAACAACAAAACCAAACCAACAGCCTGATGCTGTCTAGTTGGAAAATGCTTCCCTTTGTTCAATGCCGATCTTTTTTGTTGTTTTCTAGAGAAATCCATTGGTACATTCACTGATTTTTCTTCATACTTTTATTTTGCAGAAAAGTCCTGATAAAAGAAACACAAGGTTGTAGACGATCATTTCGTAATTTTCTGTGTATCTCTGAAGTGATTCCTTCTTTAATGTTTCTGTTCTTGTTTAATTAGATGGTACTCCGAATCGATATAAACTATTATTTGTTTGATTTTTGTTTGTGTGGGGTGATGCTTTTCGGTCCTAGTTTTCTTGGTTTTGTTTTTTGAGTTAATTGGTGTGTATTTGACATGGAATTTCCTCTAAGGTGTTTTGTATTTGCTTTGATTGATACATTTTATCTAAATGTTGAACTTACTTTGTGATGTATGGCTCTGGTTTATCCTAGAACACTTTTCGTGGTACTGGTATTTTCTTTTCCATTTTCTTATTTATTGATACTCTTTTCTTTTTTTTTCTTGAAGTCTTTGGTACATTTTTTTTTTCTGAGGCAGAGCTTGGGGATATTTTTTTTGAATTGTCTTATTTATGGATTGATATTTATATATCAGAAGCAGTATATGTGCATTTATGTGTTTCAAAAAATGACGATTTAGATGTTTGAGAAAAATATGGGAGAAAATTGGATATTTCTGTTGAAACTCAATACATAAAAGTGAAGGGGCAAGTTATACCTTTTCATAAAAATCACCACCACTAGGTTAGTCTAGTGGTATTAATCTCATTTTTTCATAGGTGATGAGTTCGAATCTCGCGTTTAGCAGGATTGATTTAAAAATTTAGGAATGATATATGAATCCACCTAAAAGAAAACGAAGTAGGTGATCGCCGGTAGTTCTCCCTCATATTTTTCCATAAAAATATACCTTTATACCTTTCTTCCTCTAGACTACAAGCATAACAAAGCTACCAGAATCTATTTCAACACCACCTTCCATCTGATTATTAAATTTCTTTTCTCAATCGAATCAATCCCCCACTCAAATATCCAACCACCATCTTCACACCTTCTTCTAGTGAACCTTCCTCTAAATCCAACAAAAAAAACAATACAACATCACTCCAAAAACCCTAGCAATGTCTTGGCCATTCTACCAAAAGCGAGGTCCGCAATGGAAGCACGGATGGATAGGCTAAAAAACATTGTTCCACCACTGGTAATGGCGGAACAGGTTAAAATTTTAATTTTCCGTTACCATCAAATAGATTCTGCAAAAAAAAAAAAAAAAAAAAAATAGTGAACAGTATTTTTTTTTTGGGATAAATTTTCAGAGTCTTTTTAGGTGCAAAATAAATATATAACAGGTTGTTCCGCCATGCTTGTTGCCGGAACAAGAATTTTTTTTATTTTTTGACTAATTTTTTTTTTCTAAATTTGCAGTTAACGCTACAGATTAAAAAAATTAACCTGTTCCACTAAACAGAGGCTGTTCCGCTAAGGGTTTTGGCGGAACACGTCCGGGCCATTTTTTCTCGTAAGTAGGATTTCTTAAATAATCCTAATTAGGAGAAAAAATGGCCCGGGCGTATTCCGCCAGAACCCTTAGCGGAACAGCCTCTGTTTAGTGGAACAGGTTAATTTTTTTAATCTGTAGCGTTAACTGCAAATTTAGAAAAAAAAATTAGTCAAAAAATAAAAAAAATTCTTGTTCCGGCAACAAGCATGGCGGAACAACCTGTTACATATTTATTTTGCCCCTAAAAAGACTCTGAAAATTTATCCAAAAAAAAAAATACTGTGAACAGTATTTTTTTTTTTTTTTTTTTGCAGAATCCGTTTGATGGTAACGGAAAATTAAAATTTTAACCTGTTCCGCCACTGGTAGTGGCGGAACAGTGTTTTTTAGCCTAATTAAGATTTTTTTAAGAAAAATTAAAAAATATACCATGTTCCGCCACTATCAGTGGCGGAACAGATTCTGTTCCACCACTGGTAGTGGCGGAAATGGTAGTTTCTTACTTAATTTTTTTCAAGGTATTTGTTGAAGTATTTTTCAAAATTGTTGTATTAAAAAAAAAAGTCATTTTCTAACGAGAGCCTCTGAAAAGCCCAGTCAATCGTACGGCAGCCTACAGATACGGGGAGGTTTCGCGGAAAGATTCTTGATGGCCGACAGAACTCTCGATTATGGAGATAAGAGCTTAATATAAATGCGCCAGTTGCATTACATTATCATTGTTACTCTTTCATAGAAGTCATATTAATGAAATTTTGTATTGTACAGTAAATCGATCTTGACTTGACTCAAGGAGTTGGCCTTTTCCACTTTAAAATCTGAGAACCCCAAATCAGAATCAGATCTCTCTCACACTCTTGCAATCTCTCTTAATTCCTCATCATCATTTTTCGCATTGATTTCCTCTCCTCTCTTCGAAGCTGCCACTTATTGACCGGAATAAAAGCCCCTTCATTAGTTCAGTAGGCTGACAAGCACTCTCTCCAATGTAATATTTCTGAACTTCGTAATTTCTGTTCGATCTTTATTATATTGCTGCTGTTAAGTTGTTCTAACAAATTCATTACCATGCAGAAATCATCTTATTAGCTGATTTCATGCTTCTGCCCAATAAAATATCGGTTTTGAATTGATTATTATTTGAACCTTCCTTACTTGGTGATTGGTGATCTAGGTAAGAAAGTATCTCTGCTGTTCCTCCTTTTGATCAGAAGAAATTGCTTTTCTGAACTTCCTTTCATGTAAATGTCAATTGGATGTGTGTGAAACAATGCGTGATTAGTAATATGAGGTTCCAACTATCTCAAGTATGAAATTGAAAAATGCATAATATTTTATATATGATTAAATTTGTTATGTTCTGATTCTCTGGAAATTGTGTAGTCAATACGAAAACAGGACATTGTTAAATCTCATTTCTCACTAAACAAAAATCATTTCCATTCTTTAGCGAGTTTAAAAAAAGAATCTATTACCGGATTAACTTCATGCCCCTCAAAATCCAAACACAGCAAAAAAAGCAATGAGAAAATAAACTTAACAATAAAATGCCCCTTCTTTTATGTTATAATTATTGTTTTCTCAAGTTGATACTAAAAATTATCCTTTCTGTAGAGCAGATCAGAGAACTCCATAGCCACCTCTTATTAACCACACAAATATTTAACCTTGGAAATTCATGCAAGGATGGATCATCGAGTGATCTAGGTACGGAAATCTACTATTCCATTTGATTCATAGAAATTTTTCTCATATTTTCGTATTTAACAAGTAATTAATAATTTTTTGGAACATCCACTAATTTATGTTTTAACTTGAGAGATACTTTTGTATATATTTAACAAGTTTGTTACCAAAATTCTATAATATTTCAATGTATGAAATTTATTTAGTGTGTTCATATAAATTAACGATCTATTATTCCTATAAAAACTCATAATAAAGTTAAGTTTCTTTTGTTCTATACAAGTATCGTACAAATTTCCTTGTCCAAAACTTCCTATCAAATGCTAAATTATATCCAAACGTATCATTATCACAATTTCCTATTTGCATTCCTTACCCTGAAAGTTCTTTATTTTTTTTTCAAAAAATCAAATGCGGCACGTTCGAAGATGTGCGAGCAATCTCCATTTAACTCAAGTCAAGTTACATAGGCAACCCTCATTGCGTGGAGGAAAAAATGAAAAACAAAATAAAAGAAGGAAAAAAAATATATAGAAACCTACCCTATATAAAAATTAAAGACCACCGTAACAGGTACCTAAAAAATAAAAACCGTGAGAAAAAGGGGAGAAGTGAAGCAGCAGTAGTTAAGCGGATCCAACAGCAAATATAGAAAAATCACCCTTTTTCATTTATAACAGCACCCAGGCCCGGCCCGAGTTAAAGGCACATAAGACCTGGGCCTGGGGGCTGAAAATTCAAGGGGCCCAATATATATAACTATATATATCTTATATAATTAAAAAATTGAGAATAAATAAATAAAAACCCACACAGCCCACTCAAGCCCAAGTTCCCAACCGTGCACTTCATCTTTCTTCTCCCTCTTCCTTTCTATTCTCCGCTCAAGCAAAAAACAAATTCGTTCTTCTCTTCTGCTCCGTTAAGCTCTGACTGAAGCCGCTCCCACCTCGCACGTCCGCCGCCGGCCGCCGCCCGTTCAGTCCGCCGCTTGCCGGTCTCTCTCCTTCCCCATTTTGTTCTTCCGCTCCAAGTCTTCTTCATTCTTCTTCCTCTTCAAGTGATCAAGTCTGAAAATCACGAAATTGACGAGATTGGTACGGTATTTTTCTTTATAACACTTAATTCTTCACTTCTTTAACTGAAAATAGGCTTGTTGAAATCCATCTGGAAATCTTTAGGAGATAAAATTTGAGAAGGATAATATTTAGGTGATAATAATCGATATAGTCGTTAAATTTAGTAATGAAAGGTCTTTTTTTGTATTTTGATTTAGTGAAAGTGAAAAATGTAATTTTTTGAATATTATATTTGAATATTTTTGAGTTATGATGTTTTTTGAGATTTTAAATTTTTTTAGGGGCCATTTTGAAAATTGGCCTTAGGGTCCGGAAATCCTAGGGCCGGCCTTGAGTCAGCACCCTTAAAATTTCTATCCAACCAAACAGGTCCTAAGAAGGATCGGAAATAGTTTGCTTAGTTCAAAACATGTTAAATCTGATTTTTCAAAACTAGAGAAATTGTAAATCTTTCTCTGAGAGTGAGTTTTGAAGAATAATGAAATCCTGTGTTCAAATTTACTATAAACCTCTAAAGTGCGATAAAAGGGAAAACAAAATTGCAAGAGGAAAAATTCGATATATTAAACATTAACCTGAACCCCTTATTTTTTATCTATTTTTGAGACTTCTCAAAAAATCACATCATCATTTTTATCTCGATCATTCGATTAAAATTTTTGTCAAATCTTAACCATTCACTTTCTCAAATTTATTGATATTTTATGTCAACATTTATGTGGTTACTAAAATATGATCGTATAATTGGTTGAATTGATATTTTGTGTTCCATCCCTGATTTAGGTGAGAACCATTTAATTTGTTTTTGGTCATCAGATTTTGATCAGATGATTTTAATGAATCAAATTCAAAGTTATGTTCAATTAAATGAAGAGTTCACTTATTAAAATATAAATAATTTTTTCTTTTTTTTCTTTAAAAAACTATAATTCTTAAAAATATTGTATTTCTCATGTTAAAATTATCAAATATAAATTTATTTTCTCCTTATTTTAAGTTTCATATTGTTATGGTTCCAGTTTATTTATTTTTTTTTCTAAAATATGTGAATATAAAGTATATAAGAGAATATGTACAAAAATGATAAGCTCATTAACTAATATCTTATTTTTCATCTCTTTTTGAGTATTCTCAAGAGATCTATATTTTTCGAAATCATAGTTTTTTTTATTTAAATTATTATCACAATATCACATGATCAGTTAGATTAATATTTCGTGTTATATCTCCAATTACGTGAAACTATCATATCAAATAAAATTTCAGAGTATTAAGAACTATATTGTATTAATTAATGTTTTACGAATTTTAATCAATTTATACATAATCTATTCATTTGAACAACTTAAATAAGAGAAATAGTGGGGATATTTTTTTTTAAGAAAATGAGTCATGTTACGCTTCCTTATGTATAGTATACATAATTTTAATATAATATGTCAAGAGATAATGGCATAAGAAAACCAAAGAAAATAAAAAAAAAATGTCATTTTAATCTTAGAAATCTACTGCAAACATAAATTGAGATCATAAATTAATTATCCAAATTATTTAGTTGGTTATTATTTTTTATTTTTTATTTTTTATTTTTTATGAATTTATTATTTTATTTCTTATATGTAAACTTATTAGAATATATTATTTTATTTTTTAGAATATCTTATGATGTAATTCAAAATGATTTTAAACTTAGACAATTTACTTAACATAAGTATTATATATTATTTATGTACCACTAATTTATTTCAAACTTTGATTTTGAATTTTCATAATTGTAATTTATACATAGATTGAAATGAATAATAAAATTGAAATATTCGCAGTGAAGCGCGAGTATTATCCTAGTTGTAATAAATGCACCACGTTTTTAAGAAAAAATGTTTTCTCTAGTTATTACTGAATTTTTCTCTTTGTAGAGTACATTGGAGTTGACATCTTAGCACCCACTTATTAACCAATCTCAGAATAACCTACCGATCATTCTCCTTAATCTTCCAATTTCATTGCCAAAACACGAAAGAACCACCTTAATAAACCTTCTTGGCAACATGGCTGGAGTTGGTGCACTGATTTCCTCCCTTCTCTCTTCAATTGCAAAATTGTTGCCTGAAGTCAAAAACTCTTTTTTGGCCCCTTCATCCTCTTCATTAACCCAATCATCTGGAACATGTGCTGTTGAAGACGAGCTGAATAAGCTAACAAGAACTCTAAAAAGGATCAAAGAAACCCTTTATGATGCTGAGGAAAGGGAGATCCGAGATTGTTCTGTCAAACTCTGGCTCAAGGAGCTCAAGGAAGTGGTTCATGCAGCCGAATATATCATTGGTGAGTACATGTATGAGGTATATCGGGCCAAAGTTGAGGCTAGAAATACTTTTGAATTGAATCCTTGTAATACGAAGCAAGAAGAAAGAAATGCAGTATTATTGGGTGCTCATTCTGTTAGGATCCCCAATGGAATTGGGGAGCGCATCAGGGAGATCAGGAGTAGATTTGAAGAGATTGCAAAGGATCGAGAAGCCCTTCGCTTGCATGAGGAGGATGGACTGAGACGCGACGAGGGTGTAAGGTTTCGTGCACCATCCAGTCACTTGATCTTGGAACCTATTGTGTTTGGTAGAGAGAGAGACAAGGAAAATGCAATTGATTTGGTGTTCTCAAATATTCGTAAAGGGATTATCACAGTCGTACCAATTGTAGGCATGGGTGGGCTTGGAAAAACTACACTTGCGCAGCTCATTTACAATGAGAGGCGAGTTCAACAAAAATTTAATCTATTTGGATGGACATGTGTTTCTGATAATTTCAATGTCGAACGGTTAACAAAAGACTTGATCGAGTCTTTTGAAGGAGAGAGTTGCTCCCTTAAAAACCTAAGTGCTTTACATGACAAAATTAAGGAGATAGTGGTAGGAAAAAATGTTATTATTGTGCTTGATGATATATGGAACGAGGATAAGGATCTGTGGGAATTATTTTGTGCTCCTTTTATGTCAGCATCAAAAGTAGCATTCATAGTAACTACCCGAAGTGATCGGGTGGCAAAAATCGTGCAAACTTGTTCCCCGTTTCGGCTTGGTTATTTGCCGGAAGAGGAGTCTTGGTTTTTTTTTCAGCAATATGCATTTGGTGGTATTGATCTTAATGTGGATGCGAACTTGCTAGATCTAGGTAAAAAGATAACAAAGAAATGTGCCGGCTTACCATTAGCAATAAAATCAATTTCTAATCTTCTTCGTTATGAGAATGAAGAAAGTTGGGTAGAGATCTTAGAAAATGATTTATGGGAGGTACATGCTAAAAATGATATATAAGGCCTTACAGATAAGCTATAATCATATGCCTGCATATTTGAGACCTTGTTTTTTGTTGTGTTCTTTGTTTCCTAAAGATTATGAGTATAATTTGGATGAGTTTATTGAATTATGGATAGCCGAAGGCTACATTGAATCCAAGGGAAGAAAAACTTTGGAATCGATTGCATCTGAATATGCATTGGAGTTGAGGGAAAGGTCATTTTTTGACCCTATATATGGGGATGCATCATGGAAGAGATTTAAGATACATGATATGGTTCATGATCTAGCCCGGCTAAATTTCGGAAAAGAATTTTGCTCCATAGAGTGTGGCAAAGAACTTAATCCTCCAGACGAAGTTCTCCATATTTGTATGGATGATTTCGAAGGATTATTGACAACCCTTAACTTCAATAACGTTGCAAGGCTTAGAACACTTGTATTAAATACTACATCCCCCATCATTGATTTTTCAAAAGCAAAAAGCTTAAGAGCCCTAATATTGAATGAGAAAATTTATCATTACCAAAAGCATTCGCACAGGAGTGGTTCAATATTTTCTTTATACCACTTAGAAAAACTGAACCTCTGTTCACAGGACAATTTATCGGAGTTAGAAATGATCAAAGATTTAATTAACCTGAAATTTCTAAGTCTTTCATATTGTAATATTGAAAGAATTCCGGATTCTTTGTGTTTTCTTAGCAATTTAAGGAACTTAAGCATTAAATGCATTGATACGATCAATATTTTGCCAGAAAAGATTGGAAATCTTGTTTGCTTAGAAAAGCTAGTCATTCACAATTGTTGGCGATTATGCTTCTTGCCAGAATCATTGTGTAAGCTTTCAGGCTTGAAAACATTGAATTTAACTTCTTGCTGGAATATTACAAAGTTACCAGATGGCATTGGAAACTTAATCAATCTTCAAAGCTTGGTCATAAAAAATTGTACTAAAATTAACCACTTGCCGTGTAGTTTTAGCAAACTCGTCTCCGGTAAGTTGAATGTTGAAATTTCTCTGAGATTGCATGGTCTTTTTGACACAATTAGTCAGTTAAAGGATTTTAATATCTTGAAAGGAACTCTGGCTATAATACAGTTAAGGCGTATACGCAATTTACAGGATGCACAGAATTTTAACATTGTAAGCAAGCCTAATTTGGAGAATTTAATATTAAGCTGGGGTGGTTTTGATCCTCTGTATAATGATAAAAAGAAGCTACTAGTAGAATTGGGAACTAATGATGATCCCAGAGAGAAAATCGAAAATATTAATGAGCATATGGACTTGCAAGTATTAGAGAGTCTTCAACCACATCCCAACCTCAAGCACCTTTACATATGTAGATATAAAAATCCCGTATTCCCTAGATGGATGGGAGATAATTTATCTTGTGCATCAGTTGAAAAAATACAAATAAATTCTTGCTACAACATTAGATATCTATCTTTTGGCAATCTCGGATCACTCAAGTGGTTGGAAATATATGATTGCACCGCCTTAGAAACCATATCAAAAGATTCCCTGCCATTGCAGCTTCAAAGCTTAAATATTTCTTGGTGCTCTTCATTACTCTCTATAACAGGGTTGGAACATCTCGAGGCATTGTCTGAATTGGCAATTTGTGAGTGTGATAGGCTCAAATATTTTTCATTTGAGCTGATATCAGAAGAATGCTGTCATGAATCTTCTTCCTCTGGATTAAAGAACCTAAGCCCACTAAAAAAGGTGGAGCTAATGCTAATCTGTTGTCCCAACCTCCAACCTGCAGAAAATGAAGTGTTCCCTTCGAAGCACTGCAATATTGAGATTTTTGATTGCACTGGGCTCAAAGAATGGTGCTTGCAACATAACATCAGCTATAAAGAGTAATATTCTGTTTCATAATTAAAATATATGATAATTTTGTTAGCTTAACTAAGTTCTTCTCACAAAAATATAAAGAGTAATATTCTATTTCATAATTAAAAAATATGATAATTTTGTTAGCTTAACTAAGTTCTTCTCACAGCCAACAAACTTTATTATCATGCACAAATCTTATTCTCGAGTATTCCACATTTTTATCCCTGAAATCCGAAGTCTGATTTGTTGAACCTTTTTTATTTCAGTGACAGTTATTCAAGTTCAGATGGAACATCCGATGATCTAGGCACGACTTCCATTTGATTTATCTTAGTAAGAAAAAAATTGAACGGAACTGCCATAGTTAACAGGTCTCTCACTTAAAGCCTTAATTCCAATTTGTAAGAATCTTCCATACAAATTGACTTATAATGTTCCATTCAAATTATCTTAATACTAACAAAACATCTATCACCAGTAGATAAAACTTCTCCCCATTTTTATTATATTATAGGACAGTAATTGACTCCATGTCATGAATGTGGCATAAAAAAAATCCCAAGCACTAAAAAATTCCTGTTTATGTCTTGTTCTATTTTTTTTATAATATTGATATATTGACTAGTTCTATTTTAATACTAGAAACTTGCAAATAATATGATTTCCAACAATATTTTGTTTTCATTTTTCTTTTATTCCAGATGATACTGACTCCATTTCATTAATCTGGCATATATTTTCTTTTTCTTTTTTTTCTTTTTTTTTCTGAGAAAAATTGGAGGGCGCTTTTTAATCTGGCATATCTATTTGGAAAATCATCTATCCAAGCATTAACAATCTACATTTAAAAATATTCTTGTTTATTCGTTGTCCTTTTTAAGAAATATCTTTTCCATTTGATATTTCTCTAGAGTAACTAAATTCCTTTACTTCATAATCAGAGGAAGAAGATAGTCTGGAAGATAGCGAAGATGAAGATTTATGTGATGAAGAAGGTAACAGGATCAATCAAGGCCCTCATTTCTTGGAGGAAAATATGACAACCATAATGAATTTTCGTTTATATCTTGGCCAAATTTATGTTCATAGCAATACCAAAAACTTTTTGAATGTGGCAACAATTGCTCTACTAACATAATATTCCATTTTTCTATACAGAGGAAGATATCCTGGAAAATAGTGAAGATGAAAAATTTGATGATGGTAAAGGTAATATAATCTAGACATATGCCCATCTAAAAAAACATCTAGCACCGATACACTCCTTGTCATGAATTTTGCAAAAAATATCTGGAAATTCACATGTTCCCAAGCGCAAGCAGTTAATCACTTATAAATTTCCTGCTTAAATATTGGGCATTCCATTTTTCTGCTAATAATATTTTTTTCTCACAATAATAATAATTTTCATTTGATATTGTTCTAGAGTAATTGAATTTACTTTACTTCTTAAGCAGAGGAAGATACTTCAGATGATAGTGAAGATGGGGATGATGATAATGAAGGTAAGAGGGTCCAGCAAAATGAGCCAAGTCCTTTAGTCTCTTACAGGGGAACTATAACAACTGAAATTAATTCTTGCTTATATATTTCTGAATTTTACACAGACTAAATTGAATTTTTTTTAATTCTAGATATTGTAGAAAATAGTGAAGATGGAAATTCGGATGATTCTCAAGGTAACATAATCTAGACAAGCCCATTTCTACATAGATCAGTGCAAAAAGAAACGAATGTTATCATTTCTTGTCTTTTTCTTATATACTGGATAGTAGCCTACTTCTATTTCCGTAATAGAAAATTGCAAACAATATGATATCAGTACACATAGCATTTTGTTTTCCTTTTTCTTTTAGTCTAGGGCCCTAGGCGATGCTGAGTCCACTTCATTAATCTGGCAAAAATATCTAAAAAATTCACATCTATCCAAGCATTAATAATCTCCTTTTTAAAAATAATCTTGTTTATACATTATCCCTTTTTAATAATATATTTTATATATCATCTGATATTGCTCTATAGTACTGAAATTCCTTTACTTCTTAATCAGAGGAAGATAGTGAAGATGGAGATTTGGGTGATAAAGAAGGTAACAGGATCCATCAGGCTCACATTTCTCTGGAGAGAAAAAAATATAACAACCATAATGAAGTCTTGTTTATATCTTGGCCAAATTTATGTTCATAGTATACCAAAACTTTTTGAATGTGGCAACCATTGTTTCTACTAATAGAATTCCATTTTTCTATACAGAGGAAGATATTTTGGAAAATTTCGAACATGACAAGCTTGATGATAATAAAGGTGATATAATCTAGACATATGTTCATCTCTTGGATCAGCGGAAAGAAACAATGTTTAGCATAATAGATTTTCTTGTCGATACACTTATACCTTCCAAATCATTAACTATAGCCTCTTGTTTCTATTTTAATTTGGTATAGACTAAATAGACACCATTTTTTGAATCAGGCAAACAAATAGTGGAAAATAATGAAGTTAGAAATCCAACCTCACAGAAAAGACAAATTCCTACAGGTGACATGCAATTTTTATCAAGTGACAAAATTTTGTTTGATATTTATCCTATTGAAATTTATCAGTTGTATTTACTTTTTTGAAGTATATTCATTTTCTATAATAATAAATCACCCAGCACCATTGATGGTGATTTTAAAATCAGCAGACAAATAATCCTTTTTATGCTAAACTGATTTTTCTTTTATGAATCAGGCCAAGGCATTTTGAAACATATGGAGAAAGGAAGTTCATCTACAGATGTTATAAATAAATATATGGAGAAAGGAAATTCAGCTCCAGATGAAGATTGAGGCCATGAATCTGATCGTTGTCGTGCAACATAGGTATCATCACTATCTACTGTTGTATTTATTCTCTAACTTAACATCTTAACAAAATGTTGATGTATCAAATGTATCCCTGGTACCAATTCTATATAATATTAAAGTTTAATAAGTGGAGAGAGGATGTGGAGCTGACAAGTGTCCCGTATAATTTTGATATTGGTAATTTGCACTCAAGTATGTTTTTATTCAATATTAGTTTCCATTTTGAATCCAATAGTATCGATTCATATTTGATATTATGATATTTGATATTTGATATTATGATGTTTTATTACTAATAAAGTAATAATATAACATATTATGATATTGAATAAATTATAATAAAATAATATGAATCTCACTCTAAAAAGATTGTTTTTTTATAAACTCCTAAATATTTTTATTACATGTTAGCATTTTTTCCCCTATTAAATGAAATATTTAAAATCATTTTAATATTTAAAAATCTGACGTAATTCCTTAAGTAGTACAATTTTAAAATATAAAAAACTTTATAAACTAAATTTTTTAGTATTGTTAGTATATGTTACAATATTAATCCAATAATATAATATGTTATATTATTATTCCTTTATTAGTATATTATGTTATTATTAGTCCAAGTCATAATATAAGAAAAATATTATTTTACAATACTATTGACAATTATAGTGGTATGCAATTAGTCAATTTTATATTATATTTTTTCACTAAATTTTTTTAATTTCAAATAGTAGAAACAATGAGGATTATAATTGAGACCCGTACAAATTTTTTTAGGTCATAAGTGCAAATACTGAAAGCCACTATAACTGGCCTGAGAACTAAATATCTTACACGTATTTTTGTCATTTTCACACTTTGTTGGGGGTACACACAAAATTATGAGATTCTATAGAAATACATTTGAAATTTGATCTTCACTTTATAATAAATTGTATATAAATGAAATTATATTTAATATTCTGAAGCGGAGCGAGTGCTCTTCTAGTTTTACTCAAAATTAAATATATTTGTGGTATAATTCTGACGCTTAATTGCCCATGAATTTCACATGGTACATGTACTCTCATACACTCAATTTTGACGGGAAACATCAGCCAAACTTTTTTTCTTTAATAATGCTATCATAAACTTGTAGACATGGTTCTACATGTAATTTCGAGTACCTTAAGTGGATAGTACATATTTTGTATCTATCCATTTAAATCAGGTCCCAAACCAGTAAATATATTCAATCGGTGCCTCAATTAGTGATTGTACTCATGTGTGTTTTTTCTTGCCTTTTTTGGGTTTCTTTCTACTGTATTAGCTGTCCAGTGCGATAATAAAACCAACAACCTGATACTAGTATCTAGTCTAGTTTGAAAATCCTTCCTAGAATTATATTAATTAATTGCCTAATTATTTTTTCTGAATTTCTAGATAAATCTACTGCTATATTCACTGATTTTCTTCATATTTTGTTTTGCATAAAGGTGCCGACGACGTTGTGGAGGAACATTCACAATTATCTGCGTATGTCCAAAGTGTTTATTTCTTAAATGCTTCTTTTCTTGACTTCCAATTTGATGGTACTCTTAATTAAATTCGAATAATTGCTTCCGTGCTTGTGATTTGTGACTAGTGGCGTTTATGGTACTATTTTTTGTTTTGTTTGCTTGAGATTATTATTAATTGGTATTTGTATTTGACTTGTGCAAGGCTGTTTGTACTGCTTTGATTGATACATTATACGTTAATGTTGAAGTTTAATTTTTTGATATGGTGGCTCTGTTTATCCTTTGACCAATTACTTTCTCTACATAATAAAGTGATTTCTTTGATTTCCTGTTTCATTTTGTTTTTATATTCAAATAAAATAGCTTAGGCTAAAATCTTACACGCAATCATTAGCATATAGCACGCCGGCCTAGTATGCCTGCAAGAAACTGTTTATATAGTTATATTTAGATAAGACCTGATATATATCAACGGTTTATTTTTCACTCAGCATCGCGGAAATTTCATAAAGACATAACGTAATTATAAAAATTGATATATAAAAAGATAGAACAAAAATATATAAAAAATATATTTTATATACAAAATATGTTTTATTTTCAATTAGTTATCTAGATAACTAAAAATAATATAAAAATAGAATGATGCTCAGGTAATATTTAAATTACTTTTTAGAATCGGTATGCACACTGAGACATGTTCAACGTAATCCCTCACATTCTTAAAAGAATACTTCGATATGAACTTTGACTCTCCTAGTGACATGTTCATCTTGGGATTTTCTGTGACAATTCTGATACATATATAAAACGAGTCATATACAAATCAATCAATCTAATACCCAATATACAATTCTTCACACTGTATTTTATTTTCATGTGACAATTATCTTGAGATTTTCTGTAACAATTCTAATGCTTACATATATGAAACGAGATATATACAAATCAATCTAATACCCAATACACAATTCTTCACACTATATTTTATTTTCATGTGACCATGTCTTTTAATTAATACTCATAAATTTGAATAAGGAAAATGTGCAAACACAACGCACTGTAGCACGACGCACTGTAGATATACTATTATTTTTTATTTTATATACTTTTTTCTAATTTTATATACTGTTTTTTCATTTAATATACTATTGTTTATTCTTTGTGTATTTCTTATTTTTTTTACTTTTATATATTGTTTCTCATTTTATATATTGTTTTTTCATTTTTATATAATGTTTTCACTTTTTATATATATATTATTATGAGAAAATAAATTATATATGTTGTTATGTATATATTGTTATTAGAAAATAAATTATATATACTGTTATTGAAACCCGTCGTGAACAGTCATGCTATAGTGCGTCGTGCTATATCAGGTCTCTTTGAATAATATGAGTTGATGACTTTGGTGTAAACTATAGAAGAAGTAAGAGCCTTTATTTACCTCCATTTGTGTGAGTCCCACGATTATTAACAAAAGAGCAACTTAACAGAAAAATAACGAATACAAAAGGAAAATTTGCAAGTCAGCCCTATATTATACTGAAATTACAAACAACCCCCATAATCATTGGTAATTTAAAAAAAATCCTACATTATTGTCGAAATTGCAAAAATATCCTTATTGTTATTTAATATATCTTAACTAAGTTTGGAAACTCAATGAACCTTAAAAAATCTTAATTATTATTTTTATATAATTTCTAATATATATTTCTCAAAATAAATTATCAAAATTTACCCTTAGTAAAATAATCTATCTTGAAGCAGAGCGAGAATTGCAACTTGTGTGAAATATGATTTTTTTTTTTTTAATATACCATTTTTTTGAAAAATAATTCAATAGTTGCACTATTTTAAAAATAAAAATAATGGGGTAACTACCATTTCCGTCACTCTCAGTGGCGGAACATGTCTATTTGCAATTTTGCCAAAATCAACCCATTTGGCGGGCTAAACAGGATTAATTAGTGTAAAAAATCTTATTCTGCCACAACTAGTAGCAGAACATGTTAAATTAATTTGTTTGACCCACTAACAGTTAAACATGGGCCAAGAATGGGCAATTAACATAAAAATTGAAGAATTAGCCTGTTCCGCCATGTGCAAATTTCTCATGTTCCGCTATAGGTAGTGGCGGAATAGGCCAAGATATTTTTTGCTCCCTGACTAGAAAAACACAAAATAATATAGCATGTTCCGCCACTGCCTGTGGCGGAACAAGAGAAATTAGTCTGTTCCGCCACTACCTATGGCGGAACAGATGCAAATTTGTTGAAAAATTGAAGAATTAGCCTGTTCCGCCACTATCTCTGGCGGAACAGATGGATATTTCTCACGCAAAAAAATATATCCTGTTCCGCCACTGCCTGTGGCGGAACAAGAGAAATTTAGCTTGTTTCGCGAACAGCCTGATGGGTCTACTAGTAGTATAAATACATGTCCCTCCTCTCTCTCCCTCAATCTAATCTAAACGGCGCCCCCAAAAATCAAAAGCGGTTTTGAGACTATTTGAAGGTGATTTTGAGCCAAAAAAAAAGGAAAAATAGAGGGAAATTAGGGGAAGAAAAAGCAAGTTAAAGAAAAGGAAGAAGAAAGTAGGTAATTTATTATATAATTATTTTTAAAACTTATCAATTAGTTCAATTTAGTATATATTTTTTTTGAGTTGTTGAAATATTATTGCAATTAGGAAGAAGAAAAAATAGATATTTGAAAGAGGATGGCACATAACTCAGTAATGTTTCTATATTACGATGGTCGGATTGTTCAAAACACCAACTACTGCAGTTACGATCCATCTGAGCCTGCTGTTATACCAGAAATCACAGCTACAAATAGAAATTATGTCCAATTGTGTTATGAAATTTATGAAAATATTGGTTGGTCGTTTAATGACACTCTTTTAATTCGAGGTAAATATCCTTACCTTAGCGGCAATGAATGGCATTTTAGACCAGTAAAAATTATGAATGACAGACAACTGGTTCAATTTGCTAAGCGCGTCTGACGTGTTGGTCTAGAATTAGAAATATATTATGATCGAGAACCAAGTAAAGAATCCCAGATAGAAACTAGTAGTAGAACAATTGTAGTTGCAAATGCGGATGAGAATGAGAGATTAGAACCCGTAAATAATGAAATGAATAATGGAGATTGCGAGGGTCAATTTTCTTTATTTGATAGGAGAGTATTAGAAGATGAAGATGATGAAGATGAGTTAGATGAGGAACCAGAAATGAGTCTAGAAGACGAAGAAGAAATATATGGAGATGGCGCAGCAAAAAGGATGGGAATGAACCATCAGACATCATTTATTTATACGAAAGAGGGTCAGATGGTTATGATGGTGTTATGCCCTAGGCCAAAGTGTTTGTGACCTAGGTTGACGGATTAAATTAACAAACATTATAATTATTCTAAGATATTTCATATAATATGTGCGTATAGGTTATTTTAATATAATTAAAATAGACCATGAATATGCAATTTAGCTTTATGTCATCAAAGTGCGTGACTTTGATAGTAAAACTATAAAGTATTATGAATGCTATTCTAAATCGTCCCTGGTCATTTATAGGATATTTGTGGAGACAAATATACTTGCGGATATAAATAAATATATATATTTATATACAAGCTATAAATGTACACCAGTATATTAGTTGACTGATGATCATGTTTTACTGATCGTGGATAAATAGTTATCAAGTCATTAACATAGGTATATGTTAGAGACCATATACTGGACTGACCCGCCATAAGAACGCTACATGTTTTACGTCATTAGTGATTCTTATAACATAAAGTATTTATAGTCCTTTGACCTGAGATTGTCTCGGTTCCCAACATGAGTAATTTTATACTTTAACATAATCTAACACTGCCTTTAACCGGGTAGTCATAACGATTATGATTAGGTATATAATGAATAATATAGAGGGATGAGTGCAATCAAGATGGGATTTGTTCCTCTCATAAATGAGAAAGATATCTTTAGGCCTCTTGATGAATTGAACTGAAGAAATGTATGGCCATACTCAAATGAATTAATAAGAGTTATTAATGTCATTTGTTCTTGTTCAGTTTAATTTGGGATCAAGAAATATTAATCGATTTATATAAGGATGACGTATTACATGCCTTATGATCGATATAGATATCGCGTGACAAAGGGACTAAATACGTGAGTGTTGATTAGGTAAATCGGATCACCGATATTCACTTAAATTGGGTAGTCATGATGGCTTGCTAGAGTCCGCTCATGATTTATAGATTGTCAAGTCTATTGCCAACATTAAGTGAACCTACAGGGTCACACACAAAGAACAAACTGAAATGGGCGCAGAAAATTATAGCGACTTATATGATGAGTTGTATAAGAATGCCACAAAATATATTGTCATCTTATGTGATAAGATGTGATATATATGTATATAAAGACTATGAGTACAAAAGATCATGTAATCTAGAAGAGTCTAGATGATAGCATATGGATAATGATGAGTGATGTCATACACATCTTTTAGTGTGAAGAGACATGACTCTTCACCTTTATATAAGGACATAGAGGGCTCCAAATTCACAATACAACATTATTCTCTCTCTCATTATTTCTCATTCTCTCTTGTGAGACAAAAGAGAGAAAATATTATCCTTTATAATTTGTGTGACAAAATTACTAAAGGGTGCTTTCTTTTTATGACAAAAATGAAAGAGTGCAATTATATGAGAGAATTATACATCTTTTGTGAGACAAAATAAGAAGAAGAAAACGAGTTTTCTTGTGCAAGAGAAGAACAAGCTACTAGCATATATAGTGTTCTTCTTCCCGTTTTAAGAATGTTCGTGTGGATACCGGTAGAGGCGTTCGTACTTTCGGCGCTTGTGATCTATTCGGCCTAAGAAGATGAGAACGGCTTGTTTGAGAGTTTCGGTGGAGACCGATTGTGTGTGCGGTAGATGGCTTCCGCACCATCCGACCTAGACGGACTAGACGGACGGAAAATCGGTTAGGACGGTAACCGGTTTAGAGGCGCTTGGACAACACGCATGGTTTTAGCGTCCCGGAATAAGCGTAATCAGAAAGGTATCTTTAAGATTTATTTCTTTGATTTAACCGATACGCACGGATCCTCGGATTGGTTTTGGACGAAATTTTTGTTTTTCCGCTGCGTTATGCATGTCCGAAACCCAACAGGTTAGTATGTGGCGATCTGTCGGCGGCGGAGTTCGAAGATACTTCAATGTGAGAATTTGCGAGAAATGATGTTCTATCGGGAAGTAGTATACATGAAGGGGATGGAATGTTGTATAAGGGCTAGAAATTTAAAACGAAATCAGAGTTACAATCGGCTATAAGATTATATAGTGTGATGTGGCACTGAGAAATTGAAGTCGCCAGTTCAGACAAAGAGAGATATATTGTGCGCTGCAAGAAACATGAAGCCGACAGGTGTAATTGGAGGCTGCATGCTTCAATAAATAAACAAGAATTATGGCAGATTAAATCATTTATGCAACCACCATACACCTATAAAAGACCACAAACAATTAACCAGTGCGCTTGTTGGGTGATTAGTTCTAGATATCATTAGAGAGGATTTAGCAATTAAACCCGTAACAATAATAGAAACCGTTAAAATGAAGAATGAATATAGCATATTGTATTGGAAGGCTTGGCACGCGAAGCAACACGCACTAAGATTCTTATTCGGGGGTTGGAAAGAGGCTTATAATTTGCTCCTTGAATGTATGGCGGCAATAAAAAGTAGCAAATGACGGTACTCGTTACTCTTTTAAAGTCGGTGCTATAAATAGTAATGGCGAGACCGAGTTTAAAGGACTGTTTTGGGCATTTGGCCCGTCATTTCATGGTTTCAAGTTTTGCAAACCTATTTTAACAGTAGATGGAACATTTCTAACCAGGAAATACCTTGGAACCTTACTAATGGCAATCGCTAAAGACCCAAATGGTCAATTATTTTCTGTAGCTTTTGCTTTGGTTGAGAGGGAGAAAAATGAGACTTGGGAGTGGTTTTTGAGTGTCTAGATAATGTGCTCGGCAATCACAATGGTTTGTGTATTATTTCGAATAGGCACTCGAGAATAATAAATGCAATGAGGGCGACAAATGGAAGGAACCTTATGGATATCATCGTTATTGCTCGCGTCATTTGGAAGCAAATTTGAGTACCCATGTAAAAAACAAAGCAGTATCTCAGTGGCTAGGACCATTAGTTCGAGCGCACAACATATATAAATTTGAAAAAATGTAGCAAAAAATTGAGAAGCTAAGTAAAAAAGAGGTGACGAAGTGGTTAGCGCCATTGGAGAAAAGCAAATGGGCCCTTTCGTACGTTGAGAAAGGTCATCGGTGGGGCGAAATAACTAGTAATAATTGAAAGAAAACGCGCAATCACAGAAAACACAGCGGAATAAAAATTTACCCGTTTCCTAACCGAGGATCCGTGTATTATCAATCAAATCAGAAAATAAATCTTATTTATACCTCGGATTCGGCTAATCCGGTCTGTAGGGCTTCGCGATTCGTCTCCAAATGATCTCCCTGCTTCTCTTGCAGATCTAATCACGATAGGCGCTACGACTCCGGCACCGCCCTCTACAATTATCCACATGCGACTGACTCGTTGGAGGAGAAACCGAGATTACTAGATCCGGTTTCTCTTTCTCTCTCTCTCAATAGGCGGCTAGGATTAATCAGAATGTTCTGACCTAATTAGATGAACCCTTCATCTATTTGTAGCATCTAATGCTTACACCTCTTCACCTTCCTTTTGATTTTCGGAATCCAATCGAGTTAGTTATGTTTGTGTGCGACCCTGTAGGTTCATTTAATATTAGCAATAAACTTCAAGTTTATAAATCATAAGTAGCCTCTAATACGACGTTATGATTACCCAAATTAAATGAGTGATACGTGATCATAACCTATACATCAATTATGTATTTAGTCCCTTTGTTAAACGATATTTATATTGATCATAAGGTATGGTTGTATGTCATTCTTATTATGATCAATTCTCTTTCCTGAATCATAATTAGACTGAATAAAATAAAAGATATTAACAATACATGCTAATTCTTTTGTATACGGCCGTGTGTTTTCCTTCAGTCTCAATTTATCAGGGGGCCCTGAGGTATCTCTCTTGTATCTGAGAGTAACAAATTCTATCTTGATCATTCACATTCCAACTCATGGTTTACTAAATACCCGATCATAGCTTTTATAATTATCCGGTTAAAGACAACGTTTAACTATGTCAAAGTATAAAGATATACATGCAGGAATCCATGATGACCTCAAGTCAAAGGACTACTCATACATTAGATGATGAGAAAACACTAATGACATATATCATGTATATTCTCATAGTGGGTCGATCTAATATATGTTCTCCAATATATATTTATGTTAATGAATTGATATCCAATATCCATGATCAGTAAAACATGATCATCATCCAACTAACATACTAGTAACTATATATATAATTTGAGATTTTCAAATATGTTTGTCTTACAAACATCTCATATATGACTAGGGATAATTTAGAATTGTATTCACTTTGCTTTACGGTTTTACTATAAGAATCAGATATTCTGATGACGTATAACGGACATACATATTCATGGTTAATTAATAATCTAATAACCTTTACGCACAATTATTATATGAAAAAGTTTATGAGAAAACATCTAATACAAAATATAATTTCTGATACATAATCCGTTTCCCACACGGCAAAACAGTTTGGCCTAGGGCATTATTACTTTCAATAATACCGAAATAATGAATTTTATTTTCAAAGGAATAAGAAAGCTGCCCGTTACGGAAGTTGCGATAGCGACTTTTTACAAGCTCAATTCTTATCACATGAAATATGGAGAGAATGCTACTAACACGCAAAATAGATGGCCGGGTGATGATTTGATGAAAAAATTGGAGAAAAAGGCCAATGAAGCTGCTTCACATATAGTCATTTGTTATAATTTTAACAGAAGAATCTATTAGGTACAGACAATCTCTCGGCATACGATTAGTGATATCGGAAGAGGGGGCAAGCTTTGGGAATTGAATTTCAAGAGTTGCGGGTGCCAGAAGCCTCAGATATATCATTATCCGTGTTCACACATCATAACAGTTTGCATACACAAAAGGGCATCGCACGAGCCATTCATTAATAAATGCTATTCATTGAATAATCTGAGGCGTACATATAAAATGAGTTTCTATCACGTAAAGGACAAATCCCATTGGAGGCCACGTGCAGAAGTTTGTGATATTACGTTGGTTCCTAGTGTTAATCTTGTAAGGAAAGACTCGAACAAAATAATGAAGCGCGGTAGAAGACAGGAGAAACGATTCCACAATAGTATGGACACCATGAATAAAGAGAGTTGTGGAAAGAATTGCAGTGTTTGGAAATGACCCGGACACACTGCACCAAGGTGCACGCAAAGAGGTGGAGACCGATACAGAACGGAATCCTAAACTGGTGTTATGTTGTTTTATTTACGAACTTGTATTATGTTGTTTTATTTACGAACTTGTATTATGTTCCTTTTATTTACGAACTTGTATTATGTTCTTTTATTTAAGAACTTGTAGTATGGTATTTTTTTTTTTTAATTAGAATATAGCCGTTCAATTTGAAATCTTCTTTGATTTCCTTCTAAAACATCTGAGTAACAAGCATAATAAACACAAACCCAAACATAATAAATCATAACATAACAAACCCTAATATAAGTAACCATAACATAATAAACCATAACATAACAAACCCTAATATAATTAACCATTACATAATAAACCCTAACATAACAAACCCTAATATAGGTAACCATAACATAATAAGCCCTAATGACTTCTGCCGGATGCTCTCCTCTCTCATGCCGCCGCTCAAGTCATCATCTGAGGAGTCTGAGTCTGAGTGAGTTGACTGACGTCTTCTCCACCTTCCTCTTCTCCTCTTCCTCCCTCTGTCATATCCAGAACATCCCATTCATCTCCCCCGTCAAATTCATTAAGCTTCTCTAAGGACATTTTCGTCCATCCTAACCACTTCTTTATGCCAGCTTTTTTGTCTGCTAAACTCATCGAACCAATCTCTCTGAACATTTTGAATCCTATGCTGGCTCCATCTCTCATGTTTTTTGCCTTTAGAAAAATATTTATTATTTTTAGCTTAAAAAAATTATGGAAGTTATTACGAAAAATATTATATATGAAATATTTACCGCAACTATCTTTTTCGGAACAATAAGACGGTATGTTCTCGTACCGTGCGAAACCTAAGACTGCATTATCGGATCAGACGCACTGTAATACCACTTCAAGTGTGCGTCAGTTTGACTAGAATCGTATGGTGGCGGCTTACGCTTAGGGGCTCATAGCCATTTACTCTCCATAGATACACCTGTTGGGTTTCTACCGTTCATAACGCAGCGGAAAAACAAAAAACGAAACAAAATCGAATTCGAAACCCAAAAGAAGGATCCGTGAATTACAATTAAATCAAAGAAAAGTTCATAACTTTGTACCTTCGTATTACGCTTAATCCGTGAGGATCAAAAGCAAATTTGGTTGACGCTTTTCTTTGCCCGATTCCAAACCGGTTTTCAAACCGATCCTTTGTAAAATTCGCCTAACCGGTCTCACAAACCGATTCTCCAAGCAAAAACACGGTTTCAACCCGAATCACAAAGACGCCACACTTCGCTTCGTCCTCTACCGGTATCCACACGAACAACCCGTTTGAACGGATAAGGAACGATATATGCTAGTATTCGTTCTTCATTTTTCTCACAGAAAATAATAATAGAATAATTTTCGGATTTTTTTCTCTCTTTTGTCTCACAAAAGTTGAACGAAAATAATACCTTTTTCACACCTCTACTTGGGGTGTCTCTTGTGCCTCTATAGTCCATAAGTTTCATATCCTATGTACATGGTAACTATGTAACCATGTATGCAACCCATCTTATCATATAAGATGTAGGATTGGATGTGTTACTTGACTATGTAGCTCTTCATACAACTTATCACATAAGTTATGATCTTTTCTATGTACCTCTCAATAGTTGTTCTTTGTGTGTGACCCTGTAGGTTTACTTAATGTTGGCAATAATCATAACGGATTATAAATCATGAGCGGCCTCTAGCAAGACATCATGATTACCCAAATTAAGCAAGTATATATGATTCGATCAAACCTAATTTATGTTCATGCATTGTATCCCTTTGTTACACGATATCTGTATCGTCCATAAGGCATGGTATGTGTCAACCTTACGTTGGTCGATAAATATTTCTTGACACCGAATTTGATTGAACATGAGATGACATTAATAACTCCTTATTAATTCACTCGAGCACAGCCGTGCGTTTTCTTCAATGAAATCATCAAGAGGCCTAAAGATATCTCTCTCAATTTATGAGAGGAACAAATCTTATCTTAATTAAACTCTTTCCTCCGCATAATTCATTATATACCTAATTATAATCTTTATGACCGCCCGGTTAAAGACGATGTTAGATTATATTAAAGTATAAAATTTCTCATGTAGGAAACTGAGATAATCTCAAGTCTAAGGATTACAGATACATTCTTTATTGAGAATAACTAATGACATGAACCATGTAGTATTCTCATGGTGGGTTAATCCAGTATATGGTCTCTAACATATACTTACGTTAATGACTTAATAACTCTTATTCATGATCAGTAAAACGTGACCATCAGTCAACTAACATACTGATGTACATTTATATCTTATCATAAAGTATGTTTGTCTCACAAACATCCTATGAATAATCAGGGACGGTTTAGAATATCATTCATAATACTTTATAGTTTTACTATCAAAGACACATACTTTGATGATATAAAGCTGAATATCATATTCAAGGTTCATAGAATAAAATAACCAATACGCATTTATTATATAAAATATCTCCAAATAAACACAATGTTTCTTTAACACAATCCATACATTTAGGTCTCAAATATATATTGGCCTAGGGCATACTACTAACAATCTCCCACTTGCACTAGGCCGAATCTAACAAATATCTAATACCTATCGGCCTAGCATGACCCTCATGCTTTGCTTGAGAAAGTGGTTTAGTCAACGGATCGGCAACATTATCATCACTATCAACTCTGCATATTTTAATATCTCCTCTCGCAATGATCTCCCTGATCAAATGGAAACGTCGAAGTATGTGTTTGGATCTCTGGTGCGATCTTGATTCCTTTGCCTGCGCGATTGCCCCATTATTGTCACAATAAAGATCCACAGGATTTGCGATACTAGGAACCACACCGAGTTCTTCAATGAACTTCTTCATCCAAACTGCTTCCTTTGCTGCTTCTGAAGCTGTTATGTACTCCGCTTCTGTCGTAGAATCCGCTACAGTGTCCTGTTTGGAACTTTTCCAACTTATTACACCTCCATTCAAACAAAACACATAACCAGATTGCGATCTAAGATCATCATTGTCGGTTTGAAAGCTTGAGTCCGTGTAACCAGTTATAACTAGCTCACTTTCAAATCCTCCATAAACCAAGAATAAATCTTTAGTTCTTCTCAAGTAGTTAAGAATATTCTTGACTGCTGTCCAGTGACTTTCACCGGGATCATATTGATATCTGCTAGTTGCACTTAATGCATATGATACATCTGGTCTAGTACAAAGCATGGCATACATGATAGATCCAATAGCCGAAGCATACCGAATTTTATTCATGCGATTTCGTTCTTCCTGATTAGCAGGACGTTGAGTCTTACTCAATTTTATGCCATGTGACATCGGTATGAAACCTCTTTTCGAATCTTCCATTCGAAATCGTGTCAACACTTTGTCAATAAAGGCACTTTGACTTAGACCTATGAGCCTTTTAGATCTATCTCTATAGATCTTAATGCCGAGTATATAAGCGGCATCTCCTAGGTCCTTCATTGCAAAAGACTTTCCTAAAAATGTCTTAACATTTGTTAAAGTCGGAACGTCATTTCCAATGAGTAATATATCATCTACATAAAGTACTAGAAAAACTATTGCGCTCCCTCTAATCCTCTTGTAAACACAAGGTTCATCTTCATTTTTGATAATAAAACCAAAACCTTTGATTACTTCATCAAAACGAAGACTCCAACTCCGAGATGCTTGCTTTAATCCGTAAATGGATCTCTGCAATTTGCAAACCTTACCAGAATTCTTAGGATCAACAAAACCCTCGGGTTGTGTCATTTACACATCCTCGAGTAAATTTCCATTAAGAAAAGCTGTTTTGACATCCATTTGCCATATCTCATAGTCATAATATGCAGTTATGGCAAGCAGAATTCTAATCGATTTAAGCATGACTACTGGTGAGAAAGTTTCGTCATAGTCTATACCATGAGTTTGTCGGAAACCTTTCGCAACAAGTCTCGCTTTATAGGTATGCACATTTCCGTCCATATCAGTTTTCTTTTTGAAAACCCATTTACACCCAATGGTCTTAGAACCTTCAGGTGAATCAACTAAGTTCCAAACTTGATTATCGTACATGGACTGCATCTCCGTTTTCATGGCTTCTAACCATTTATGAGAATCAGGATCCTTCATAGCTTCTTGGTAAGATGTGGGTTCATCATCTATGAGCGCCACATTTTTATCATCAGTCACAAGAAATCCATATCTCTCGAGCTCATGACGAACTCTACCAGATCTATGAGGAGCATCTTGTCTTTCAAGACCGGACTCGTCAACTTTTGAAGAGACTAGTGGATCTTCCAATGGTTGTTCATTGCTAATTAGTGGATCTTGAATTTCTTCAAGGTGTACTTTATTCCCACTAGTTCCTTTAGAAATAAATTCTCTTTCCAAAAAGATACCATTTCGAGCAACAAACACTTTGTTCTCGGATGGGTTGTAAAAGTAATATCCTTTAGTTTCTTTAGGATATCCCACAAATAAGCATTTATCAGATTTCGGTGTTAATTTGTCAGAAATTTGACGCTTCACATAAGCTTCACAACCCCAAATCTTTAGAAAAGGCAATGTGGGACTCCTCCCAGTCCATATCTCATATGGAGTCTTTTGAACAGCTTTTGATGGAATTTTGTTTGGTATGAACGCGGCAGTCTCAATGGCATAACCCCAAAAGGATATTGGAAGATCTGTTTGACTCATCATAGACCGAACCATATCTAATAAAGTTCGGTTTCTCTACTTTCCGAGACACCATTCCATTGAGGTGTTCCAGGAGGAGTAAGTTGTGAAACAATTCCACAATCTTTAAGATGATCTTCAAACTTTAGGCTTAAATATTCGCCACCTCGATCTGATCGAAGTGCTTTTATTTTCTTACCTAGCTGGTTTTCTACTTCACTATTGAAAATTTTGAACAATTCAAAAGATTCGGATTTATGTTTCATTAAGTAAACATATCCATATCTACTTAAATCATCAGTAAAAGTAATGAAGTATCGAAAACCACCTCTAGCTGGTGTGTTCATTGGTCCGCATACATCTGTATGTATGAGATCCAATAACTCACTTGCCCTCTCACCTCTCTTTGTAAAAGGAGCCTTTGTCATCTTACCTAATAAACAAGACTCGCACGTCTCAAATGATTCTAAATCAAATGAGTCTAAAAGTCCATATTGGTGGAGTTTAGAAATGCGTTTCTTATTTATGTGTCCTAAACGACAATGCCAGAAATATGTCGGATTCAAATCATTAGATTTAAATCTCTTTGTATTAATGCTACAGATAGACATGTAATGTTCATGATCAAGATTTAAAACATAAAGACCATTTTCTAATTAACCATTCGCATAGAAAATATTTTCTTTACTTATGGTAAAGTTATTATTCTCAATAACAAACTTAAAACTATCCAAGACCAATCTCGACACAGATACAATATTCCTGTTCACAGCAGGTACATAGTAGCAATTATTTAAATTTATTACAAGTCCAGAAGGTAAAGATAATAAATAAATGTCCACGGCTAATGCAGCAACTCTTGCTCCATTTCCCACCCGCAGGTCAACTTCACCTTTCGCTAATCTTCTACTCCTTTGCAGCCCCTGCACATTATTACAAATTTGAGTACCGCATCCGGTATCTAATACCCAAGATGAGGAAGTAGATAAATTAATTTCAATAACATTAATACCTGAAGTAGTAGTCTCACTACTCTTCTTCTTCTTCAGATCCTCCAAGTATGCCTGGCAGTTTCTCTTCCAATGGCTTGGTTTGTTGCAGAAGAAATGAACACCCTCCTTGGGTTTCTTACTCTTAGGTTCGGACAACACCTTGCCCTTACCTTTCCCCTTGACTTTGCCCTTGATTTTTCTCTTCTGACCCTTGCCTTTCTGAACCAAGAGAACATCGTTGACAACATTTGTCTTCATAGTCCCCTCGAAGTTCTTCAGCATGCCGTGCAACTCCGTGAGACTCTTGTCCATGTTATGCATATTATAGTTCATTATAAATGGCTTGAAATTCGGAGGAAGAGACCTAAGGATCAAATCGGTAGCCATCTCATCGCCAACCTTTGCCCCTAGTTTCTCAAGTTGATCAAGGTACCCCTTCATTTTCAGAATGTGAGCACTCACCGAGGAGTTGGGAACCATCTTACAACTTGCTAATGCACAATGCGCATTATACCTCTCATTTCTAGCTTGCTCTTGGAACATTTCCTTGAGCTGTGCCAACATTAGAAATGCCTCTAAATTTTCAAACTGCTTTTGAAGATCGGCATCCATGGTGGCTAATATGAGACATGTCACATCATTAGAGTCACTTGTATGCTTGGCATAAGTATCTTTTACTTCTTGACCCGCATCATTAGCGGGCTGGTCAGGAATGGGCCCTTCAAGGACATAGTGCTTCCTTTCTTGTTTGAGAACAATTCTCAAATTTCGATGCCAGTCGAGGAAGTTTTTCCCATTGAGCTTGTCCTTCTCAAGGACGGATCGCAATGTTAAAGTTGATGTGTTGTTTGTTGCCATTTTCTACACAGAATTAAATGCAGGTTTATATTAATATGTGATTTGAGATATTTTAATATAATTTTAACTCCCACTATTTTATTCAAATCAATAACCCTCAAATGTATTGATTCGGAAATTTTAACTTTAAATTTCATAGTGGACCAAGATCCATATTTCATCAAGTTCCAAGTGAGCTTTGGCTCATCGCCTAGAACCTAATTATTTAGGTAGGAACGTTTCCAATTGTATCTCATACAACTCTTGATTTATGCATCCTATGCATCCTATCATATGCCACAAACCCAAGTCTGACTTGATAGTTTAGTTGAATCTAACCATGTCTAAATATCGAGAATCACTATTTCTTGCTTCTTATCACCCTAAGATTATGTTAATTCACTATGCTTTGGCATACCCGAATTTTGCATGATCGAAGGGATTATAAGTATAGATACATGGGAGGCATTTCTATGATTCAATATTATATGAGGGATTGTTACTTTTAACCCTTTTTGTTTTAGTTGTTTTATTTTATCATGTATTTCATCACAGAACATCACATGCACATATAAAACAAATATGATATGATATAACATGGCCTTGATGATCTAAATGAGCCAATCATTAAGATCATTTCCTAAGATACATTCAACCACAAGGCATTGATGAACTCCTTCATCTCCATGATGTGTATGAGGTGGACGGTGAACTCTTTCATCTCCATGATGTGTATGATCGTGGTAGTTATATTATATATAAAATGAACGGAACCATGCCCGTCATAATTAACCATCAAAATAAATTACATCACATCAACCCAGAACGGAACCATGCCTGTTATTACATACATACATATATCACATCATCACACACAAATCACAACCATTCATCACATATCTAATAGGCCATGTTATATGCATTATGTTGTACTTTAAACCATTTTACGAAATATATATAAGGCGTTACGAATATGAAATTCGGGGTCAATAATTAATCTATGCGTGACCGCTGCAGGTTTGTTCTTCGTGTACATCTCAATAGTTGTTCTTCGTGTGTGACCGTGTAGGTTTACTTAATGTTGGCAATAATCATAACGGATTATAAATCATGAGCGGCCTCTAGCAAGACATCATGATTACCCAAATTAAGCAAGTATATATGATTCGATCAAACCTAATTTATGTTCATGCATTGTATCCCTTTGTTACACGATATCTATATCGTCCTTAAGGCATTGTATGTGTCAACCTTACGTTGGTCGATAAATATTTCTTGACACCGAATTTGATTGAACATGAAATGACATTAATAACTCCTTATTAATTCACTCGAGCATGGCCGTGCGTTTTCTTCAATGAAATCATCAAGAGGCCTAAAGATATCTCTCTCAATTTATGAGAGGAACAAATCTTATCTTAATTAAACTCTTTCCTCCGCATAATTCATTATATTCCTAATTATAATCTTTATGACCGCCCGGTTAAAGACGATGTTAGATTATATTAAAGTATAAAATTTCTCATGTAGGAAACTGAGATAATCTCAAGTCTAAGGATTACAGATACATTCTTTATTGAGAATAACTAATGACATGAACCATGTAGTATTCTCATGGTGGGTCAATCCAGTATATGGTCTCTAACATATACTTACGTTAATGACTTAATAACTCTTATTCATGATCAGTAAAATGTGACATCGGTCAACTAACATACTGATGTACATTCATATCTTATCATAAAGTATGTTTGTCTCACAAACATCCTATGAATAATCAGGGACGGTTTAGAATATCATTCATAATACTTTATAGTTTTACTATCAAAGTCACATACTTTGATGATATAAAGCTGAATATCATATTCAAGATTAATTTAAGTAATAAGAATAAAATAACCAATACGCATTTATTATATAAAATATCTCCAAATAAACACAATGTTTGTTTAACACAATCCATACATCTAGGTCTCAAATATATATTGGCCTAGGGCATACTACTATCAACACCCACTTCTTGTGAATCTCCGACCAATTTTCTCCGCGGCCTTGTTTCCAGTCGTGCAATTCTTCGTCATATACGGCTGCCTCTTTTTTTGGGGGGGAGGGGGACTTTCTGCCGATACCCGAACTATTGCATTACCCTCTGAGGGTGAACACGCTCGACGATCCACATATAAATCAACAGCAAAGAGAGCAAGCAGGTATCTCTTTCTTCAGCACAAATAGGTGGCAGTCTCGGACGAAATTCTTCATAAGGTGCCCAATCCATCTTATCTACTTGCTGACTGTCGAACAAGTCCCAACGTGACAGCAAATGATTGTACGCCTTATCATCCCTCCTAGTAGCACTAATAAACATCATTCCAACCGTATCGTTATAATCCGGAATTTTCGTACATATTCAATCTTTCGGGGGTCAACTCAACTTTCAGCCGAAGAGCAGGAAAATATATCCACGCCCATAATTGTAATATCAACATGCAACCCCCCATATTTTTCCGACTTGGACCGGTACTTTACCACAGCTCTTGGTACAGATAACCGAGAACCGCACTCCCAAATGCCCACTCATTCAAAATTTTCATATTTTGTAAAAACACTAATGGCATGAGGGAATATGAATCCCCATTCGTGTCGGTAAATAAAACGCCGGTGAAGAATGCTATCATATAAGCTCGACAATATTGTTGCACCCTTAAGAGGGGGAGGGGTCATTTTCCAAATCGGAAAAATTTTCCGCGAACCATTTTTTGTACACTAAAATCCTGTTTTTTCTTCTGTCACCTCTGAACATATCTGCCGGTGGGGCTTTTCTGAGCAGTTCCGTCGCTTTATCTTCCCAGCTAATATCTCCGGTATTCAAACACAATGCCGTGACATCAATCTGCATCCCCAACAAGCATGACACATCATCCAACGTGATGGTCATTTCCCGGTGTGGCATATGAAAGGTATGTGTCTCGGGTCTCCACCGCTCCTGCAAAGCACTTATCATAGTAGACTCAATAGGAATATGACCGATCTGTAGGGTTTGTAACAAGCACGCATTCAGAAAATACGGCTCATATTGATAGTTCCATGGCATCTGTGTAAACGACAAATATAAGTACAAATACTTTTACGTAATGAAATAAGTATATATATAGAACCATATTTAAATACAATACCGTGTGCTATGCTGCCTGAACCGATAACCCCCGGCAGGCCGCATGGATCTGTCTCTTCGAAACATCTCGTTCCATGTTTATTTTGTAATGCGTTCAGTGGACGATATGTCCGACGTTCGGGCTTAGCCATCGGAGCATTTCCCTTGTCCACCCGATTAAGTCCGCCCCGACTTGAATCGACTCCAGATGACATCTTTATATAAAATAAAATGATATAAATTACTACTTAATTTTAAATTACACATTTTTTCTTCAAATTACTAAATGATGAAAATTATTTATTAAATATTTTCATAATTTTTTAAATAAAAATACTACATAAAATAAAATATATTACTAATTAATTTTAAATTATACATTTTTTCTTCAAATTACTAAATAATGAAAATTATTTATTAAATATTTTCATAATTTTTTAAATAAAAATACTACATTAAATATATTACTTCCCTTTTGTAATGCGTTCAGTGGACGATATCTCCGACGCTCGGGCTCAGCCATCGGAGCCTTCCCCTTGTCCGCCCGATTAGGTCCGCCCTGACTTGAATCGGCTCCAGATGACATCTTTATATAAGATAAAATGATATAAATTACTACTTAATTTTAAATTATATATTTTTTCTTCAAATTATTAAATAATGAAAAGTATTTATTAAATATTTTCATAATTTTTTAAATTAAAAATATTACATAAAATATATTACTACTTAATTGTAAATTATACATTTTCTTCAAATTGCTAAATAATAAAAATTATTTATTAAATATTTTCATAATTTTAAAAAATACTAAATAAAATATACATACCGAATAATTTTTTTTCTTCTTCTGCTTCACCTTCCTTTCCTTCCTCTTGCTCTTTCTTATTCATATTTCACCATATTTGAAAAAAAAACTTCAAACCTATTTCACCATAATTTCAATCAATTATTTCAATCAAATCAACCTAACTTCAATCAATTCAAACCTATTTCGTCCTAATTTCAATCAATTCATAAAATATCAACACTAACTACTAAATCTAAACTCAAAATAAAGCCAAATCAAATACCTTTCTTTTCTTCTTCCTCCTATTTCCTCCTTTCTTCTTTAATCTCCACCAATTTTTATTTTTTTTTGGCAAGATTTATCACCAAAAATCGCCCCCAAATTGTCTCTCTTTCGAACCGTTGGTTTAATGGGTTGAATGAGTTTAACGGGTTGAAAAAAGAGATATGTTTAATATAATATAAGGCTGTTCTGCCACTAGTAGTGGTGGAACAAGCTAATTTTTTTTTTTTTGAGTTTAACGGGTTGAAAAGGGGTCTGTTCTATATAATATAAGGCTGTTCTGCCACTAGTAGTGGGGAAACAAGCTAATTTTTTTTTTTTTTGAGTTTAACGGGTTGAAAAGGGGTCCGTTCTATATAATATAAGGCTGTTCTGCCACTAGTAGTGGCGAAACAAGCTAAATTTGTCTTGTTCCGAGACAGTGGCGGAACAGGATATATTATTTTGCATTTTTTCAGTTAGAGAGCAAAAAATATTTTGGCCTGTTTCGCCACTACCAGTGGCGGAACAAGAGAAATTTGAACCGTGGTAATTTAAGGATTTTTTTCAACTACGGGCGCTATTCTTGGCTCATTCTTTTTTTTATCTCCTCGAGACATGCAAAATAACAATAACTTATCTTTTCCTACCCTCACGTGTGATATGATTTGAAGAAAAAGTTGATAAATACGTTCTCTCTCCCGTTGGCCGAATCTGGACAACAAAACAATAAATCATTTTCTATCTGAATATGGGTCCGATAAGCAAAATTCCCTAAGAACATCTGTTAGTCGTCAACAAGGCGAATATTCTACAAAATAAAATCTGGCAATTGGATAAAAACTTAGAGAGATCCAAGCGTTCAGAGTTGGAGTTAGAGAAAAAAACATAAATAAACAAAATAAATTAAATAAAAATAAAAATTATTAAGTAAACATAATTTAAATAAAAATAGTTAAAAATAGAAAAAACAATTAATAAAAATAGAAAATTAATTAAATAGAAATAAAACTAATTAAAATAAATTAAAAATAAAAAATAAAAGGTTAAAAAATAAAATAAAAATAATAAAAAAATAAAAAATAACTCAATAACAATTAATTAAAATAAATAAATAAAATATATCAATAATTTAAAAACTAGAAATAATTAAATAAAACTACAATAATTAAATAAATAAATAAATATAAATTAAAAAAATAAAAAAATTAAATAATAAAATTAAAATTAATGTTGATTTTTTTGAAATTCATAAGACAAAGTTCATGCTGATTCCACCTCTAGCATATTGGCCAGGTGGGATCCACATGCTCAAACCTCTTGTGTCGAGCCTCGTTTGTAGCAAGAGAATTGGTACAAAACCTCCAAATAAATAGTTCGACAGAACCCGACTGCCATTCCACAGTGTCTTCCAAAGATTACGAAGAACATGTGCGATATCATCCAAAGCAGGGACATCCGATTGAGATGCCCCCATTAATCTGTATGCAAGCTTAACCGTGAAAAGACCGTTAGGGAATGGAGACCATATTAAACGATTACCTGTAAAAATTAAAACAAAATTATAAAATATTTACTTTGTATCATTATTAAAATAATACAATAAATATAAACGATCAAAACCATTTTTATAATTATTTTATTTTATTTTTACCTTAGCTCGAAGCGCGCTCTAAACCTCCTTCGACTTGAAATCCCCACACATCAAAGTCGTGTATGAGGATACAAACCCGAACGGTTCTGGAAGCAGTCCGTCCATGGATCCGGATCGGATTCAAATCCGGGTTGGGTCGTCAAGCCCGATCCGACCCCTATAGTCTCTAGTAATTGACTCAAGGCGCATTGAAAAAATGAACAAGTCTGAGATTAAACAAATTGAAAAGAAAAATTGCATGAACACATTTCAGAGTTTTCTTATTTTACTAACATACACCTACAGTAGTTTGGTACAATTAAATTAAAGGTTGAGGGCCCTAATTACAAATTTCCAAAGTATATGTGCATCATAATTTTGCATGAGAACCCATTTCAGATATTTCCAAAAGTTGGGGTCCTAATCACATGAGTTTTGTTATGCTACTATTTCAGTGTTAAAAAAAACTGGACTTTTTCATCATGCTACTAGTTTAATGTTAATCTTTCCGTTATTTTCTTAGATAAAATCATGAAAGTTAACTTTTAGTCAAAATAAGTAAAAAATAATAAGAAAAACAACATACCTATTAAGCATGAAGAAAGAGAGGTGTCTGACCGTCGAAATCTGCATTAATTTGATTTCTTCCAATGTCTCAATAAAGCTTTAATCTAAACGCATGTTGAAATTGAATTAACATGGCTTTGATTATTCTAATTTTTTAATACACAATGAAACTTGGTTTATTGATATTTATTGCTGGAAACAGGGGCATATGCATGAAGCAGAGACGATTGACATGTGACTGGGGGGCATATGCATGAACTTCCTTATGTGTCTCATGAATAATTAACTAACAAGTGAAAAATTTAGTATAAAATGCAAGTTAAATGATTCAACCACCAAACTGCAAACATGAATATTGTATGTGGAGGAAATAAGAATATATTTGTAACTAAACAAATTGCTCATTGAATTATAAAAGAAATAACAAAACAGGCCTTAATCTACGGCCTACATTGTATGGCAATTGAAAGCAAGGCCGACAACCCACAGTTTAGAACTATCATAGAAAAAGAATTAAATTTATATACATCCTAAAGTAAATTGACATATACTCTAGACCAATATTGCCTTGTCTATTATTTGGTTAGATGCTAGTTTTCTCAACATAAATTTGTTTTCCAAAAGAGTAAGGAATTGTTAATGATTACGGTACTAACAAATAATAGTCCAGAGAATAAGGAATGATCTATGCTAAGATATTATATTAGCTCTCAACTTTTTAATTTCTGTTTCATCCGCTAAGCAATAATAGACATTGAAAAATATATAAACTTCGCCAAATTAATATAATGATAACAAAAATAGTAAATTCATAAAAATAATAAGCCGAGTACAAATAAAGCATTCAATAACACCAAACATAAATAAGTCTCTACTTTAAATTTAATATCGACCATCCGATCTAAATGAATCCATGAATGTGGAGTAACATAAAACTTCCCTAAAAACTATAAAAGAAAATAAATAATGTCTCTCCCTTCCCACCCCCTCTCTCTCCCATGCTTCTCATTCCCTCCGGTCCTCTCCCCCCTCTCTCTCTCCCGTCCTCCCTATTGAGTAACTAATTCATTTTCCTAAACATAAAATAAATAAATAAAAGACCTAAAATATTCATAAAATGTTTTAAAGCAAGGAGTTAGGCGGCACGCGGATAAATTTCTAGAGATTAGAAGAAACATATTAGGATTTCTTGTCGGAAGCGTGAATGCGCTTTTAACCGCTTAATTTCCCCCAAATTGGACGACGCAATAAGAATGTTATCCACATAAAGAAGTAGACACACAAAACTCCCGTCATCTAATTTCTTTAAATAGACGCAACTATCATAATTAGATCGAGAAAAATTAACGCTTACCATAAAAGCGTCAAACTTCTTGTACCATTGTCGAGGCGATTGCTTGAGACCATAAAGCGATTTATTTAATCGACATACACGAGTCGGTTCGGTTAGGTTTTCAAAATCCGGAAGTCCTTCCGGTTGGCTCATAAAAATTTCCTCCTCCAAATCGCCATGTAGAAAAGCCATTTTTACGTCCATTTGCTCGAGTTCCAAATTTTTCGACGCGACAATCTCGAGCAATAATCGAATAGACGTGTGTTTCACGACCGGAGAAAACACGTCATTAAAGTCCACACCTTGGACTTGGCTATACCCTTTCGCGACTAGCCTTGCTTTGTGGCGCACATTCGAGCCATCGGTTTTGCGCTTAAACACCCATTTGCACCCGACAACTTTCTTATTTTTCGGAGGATTTACAAGAGACCATGTCTCATTTCGTTTCAACGAATCTAACTCCTCCTTCATAGCGGAAATCCAATTTTTTGCTTCTTTTGAATTAACCGCTTCCTTATACATGGACGGTTCGCAACTATCCACGTCTTCTGCAATAACCAAGCAATACGCAAAATCAGAATATCCATATCTCGAAGGTGGTCGAATGGTCCTTCTGACACGATCGCGGGTTAGCTCGTACGTTTGCGGATCGAATTGGCATTCTTCTTCATCAACTCGGGTCGGATTTGACAAATCGGGTTTGGATCGGTTTTGGTCGGCTTTGGCTAACTGGTCTCGGGTTTGACCTTCAAAACCGCCTCCACTTAGCGGTATTTCATTCCCAACATTTTTCGACTCATCATGCTCCACCTCGGAGTGAACCGTGTCATTTATTCTCAACTCATGCGCATCTTTTCCTCGAATCATTTCTGCTTCGTTAAAAATAACGTCTCTCGAAATGATAAATTCGCCCCACTTCGGACACCATAATTTATACCCCTTAACATTCTCGGGATATCCAACAAATATTTCTTCGACCTCGGTTCCAACTTGCCGTCATTGACATGCACATATCCGGGACACCCGAATATTCTCCACATCGAATAATCGGCCGGTTTTCTCAACCAAACTTCTTCCGGCGTTTTCAACTCAATCGAGATAGTCGGAGATCGATTAATCAAATAGCACGTTGTGCTAATCGCTTCTGCCCAAAAAAAATTTCCCAAACCCGCATTTGAAATCATACTTCTCGCACACTCAAGAAGTGATCTATTCATTCTTTCGGCCACGCTATTTTGTTGTGGGGTATGCACAATGGTTTTGTGTCGCCAAATATCTTCGGCCGCACAAAATCATCAAACTGGCGATTACAAAATTCCAACCCATTATCGGTTCGCTTGACCCGTTTACCCGTTTGAGTTTCTAGAAGTTTCTTCCAATTTTTGAAATAATCGAATACTTCGTTTTTTTCTCTCAAGAAAAATACCCAAACTTTCCTCGAAAAATCATCAATAAAAGTGAGCATATACCTTGAACATTTTCCTTTGGACGGTTCGCGAGAAGGCCCCCAAAGGTCGGAGTGAATGTATTCCAATTTTTCCTTTGTTGTATGAATGGCGGTCGAAAAACTCACTTACTTATGCTTCCCGAAAACACAGTGCTCGCAAAATTCCAGATTTTCGGTACTTTGACCGCCCAACAAATTTTGCTTGCTTAAAATCGTCATACCACGCTCACTCATGTGACCCAATCTCATATGCCACAACTTCGTAATTTCCTCATCCGTAATCAAACTTGAACGGACAACAGCGGCAGAACTGAACAAGACGGGTTTTGTTTCGGGTTTGGTTTTTGGAATCCAAACCGGTTTGGTTTGAACCGGGTTCGGTTTTGGGTTGGACTTAGGTTGAACCGGATTTTCTTGAACCAGTTTTTCTTGAACCGGCGTGAACCGGGCCGGTTTTTCTGAACCGGCGCGAACCAGGCCGGTTTTCCCTGAACCGGTGGGTTTTCTTGAACCGGGTTTGAACCCGATTTCTCCAAAATAACTGTATCGGCCTTTCCGGTAACCGTCGAGGCTTGCAAAAAATAAAATATAACAATGCATTTCGCCTTCATGATTGTGAGGGCACCAATTGAAACACGCATAACTCCACCTTCACTTCGGAACTTGCAACCTCTTTCTTCAAGCGATCCCAACGAGATAAGATTTTTCTATAAATCGGGTATGTGCTTCACACCCGTTAACGTCCGAATTCGCCCATCATGAAACTTGAGCAATATTGTACCGGTACCGGCAACCTTGCAAGAATTATTATTTCCCATAATAACTCTCCCATCCGTAGGCTCGTACTTTACAAACCAACTTCGATTCGGAGTCATATGTTGAGATGCCCCCGAATCCATAATCCAACAATTCTCATCCTCTAAGCAATTATCGACAACGGAAAGCGAATCGAAATTGTCGATATTTGCCGAATTAACCGATTCGGAACCTTTGCCGCGATTATCCGCCGATTGCTTATTCTTCAATTTGTAACAATCGACCTTGATGTGGCCCTTTTTCTTACAATAATTGCAAATAATATTTGGATTATATTTACCTTTGGATTCCGACCGGCTTCTCCAATTTTTCGACGACCAATCCGACGACCGACCGCGATCCACAAACAAACCGGAACCCGTACCGGTTTTCTCGTTGGTTATCTCACCATCAATGTGAGATTTCGCTTGCAAATTCGATTTAACATCCTCAAGAGAGATTTTCTCCCTTCCATAAATCATCATATCTCTAAACCCCTTATATGAAGCGGGTAAAGAGCACAAAAGCAAAAGGGCTTGATCTTCATCATCCACCTTTGCGTCAATTTTGGCCAAATCATTAATAATCGACGCAAACTCCGAAATATGTTCGGGCACAGAACCTCCCTCCGACATCCGGAGCGTATAAAGACACGACTTTAACCGCAATCGATTCGTGAGCGACTTTTTCATATAAGTATTTTGTAATTTTTCCCACAAATCTTTCGCCGTCTTTTCCTCCATAACCTCCTGCAATGTCCCATTGCTAAGGCATAATTGGACAATGGAGAGAGCCTTATCATCCATATCTTTCCATTTCTTGTCCGTTATCGCATCCGGCAAATTGTCTCTCCCAAAAATCGCATCTTTTACCCCATGACTGGATAAAATTGCCAACATACGAACTTGCCACAAGGCAAAGCTCGTCTTACCGTCAAACTTCTCAATATCAAATCGTCCCGACATTTCCATTAATCCAAAAAATAAAGTTCCTCCTTCGGTTTTGAACCGGTCTGTACCGATTTAGGCAAAGCGTGAAATTAAGTAGAGATTTACGCGTAGAACCTCGCTCTGATACCAGATTGTTAGGATTTCTTGTCGGAAGCGTGAATTTTGACGTGGATTCGAGGCACCTTTTGGTGTCTTTAATGGTGGCCAAAAGAGAGAGAGAGAGAGAGAGAGAGAGAGAGAGAGGGGGGGGGGAGGAGAGAAAAAAATGAAGAGATGCAAAATGAACCCTTATCTTATCCTTTATGTCAAAGGTCTTAAATACATACTAAAAATAAAAGCCCAAATGAGCCCAAATATGTAATTAGGGGGTCCATTCAACAAAACAGATAAGTCAAAGATATTAGCCAGGTCAAAGCGATTCATGCATGTGGATAATATTTGAATTATCTAGAATTGGCATGTGATAAAATAATAACCGACTCTACCTAGTCGGTTGAATTATTTTATTCATGTTCATGATATTTCTATGAACCGACTAATGATTAGTATAAATATAGATGTTGTGTTATTAGAGAACGTGATTAAGATAGAAAGAGAGAGAACGTGATAAAGAGAGTTGTAAATTCTTGTAATAAAAGGTTTATGTAATAAAATATTTGAGTGAGTTTCGTTTCTTATCGTAAAATACAACAAGTGGTATCAGAGCGACCAGGTTCGAGTACGGGCGTTAGCGGCCGAGTGAATATCGTTCGCGGAGTTTGATAAGTATCGGAGTTGATGGCTTCGAGTATCGGTGGTAGTGTGGCGCAATCGACGAAACCCGTATTTACGGGTGAGCACTATGATACCTGGAGAATAAAGATGCGGACGCTTCTACTATCGCAAGGTTTGTAGGAGATAGTTGATAAAGGTTATGACGAGCCTCCGGCCTGGCAGCAATTAACAGACACCGAGAAGACGAAGTTGGAGGAGAATCAGATGAAGGACGCACGAGCACTATTTCTGATCCAGCAAGGAGTTGCGGAAAGCCTGTTTCCGCGAATAATGGGTGTGACGAAGACAAAAGACGCGTGGAGTATTCTGCAAGAAGAATTTCAGGGGTCCGTGAGAGGGATCGCGGTCAAGCTGCAGACATTACGGTGGCAGAACTTGCAAATGAGAGAGAACGAAACGATAAAGGAGTATTTCTCGAGAGTTATCGAGATAGTGAATCAGATGAAGACATACGGCGAAGATGTGACTGATCAGAAAGTGGTCGAGAAGATCTTGATCGGCTTGCCGGAGAAATACAAATATATCATAACGGCGATCGAGGAGTTGGGTTTCTACCATTCATAACGCAGCGGAAAAATAAAACGACTCAAAACCCAAAAGAAGGATCCGTGAATTACAATTAATCAAAGAAAAGTTCATAACTTTGTACCTTCGGATTACGCTTAATCCGTCAAGATCGAAAGCAAATTTGGTTGACGCTTTTCTTTGCCCGATTCCAAACCGGTTTCCAAACCAATCCTTTGTATGTTTCGCCTAACCGGTCTCACAAACCGATCTCCAAGCGATCTCCAAACGAACCGATTCTCCAAGCAAAAACACGGTTTCAACCCGAATCACAAAGACGCCGCACTTCGCTTCGTCCTCTATCGGTATCCACACGAACAACCCCTTTGAACGGATAAGGAACGATATATGCTAGTATTCGTTCTTCATTTTTCTCACGGAAAATAATAAGAGAATAATTTTCGGATTTTTTTTTCTCTCTTTTGTCTCACAAAAGTTGGACGAAAATAATACCTTTTTCATACCTCTACTTGGGGTGTCTCTTGTGCCTATATAGTCCATAAGTTTCATATCCTATGTGCATGGTAACTATGTAACCATATATACAACACATCTTATCACATAAGATGTAGGATTGGATGTGTCACTTGACTATATAGCTCTTCATACAACTTATCACATAAGTTATGATCTTTTCTGTGTACATCTCAATAGTTGTTCTTTGTGTTTGACCCTGTAGGTTTACTTAATGTTGACAATAATCATAACGGATTATAAATCATGAGCGGCCTCTAGCAAGACATCATGATTACCCAAATTAAGCAAGTATAGATGATTCGATCAAACCTAATTTATGTTCATGCATTGTATCCCTTTGTTACACGATATCTATATCGTCCATAAGGCATGGTATGTGTCAACCTTACATTGGTCGATAAATATTTCTTGACACCGAATTTGATTGAACATGAATTGACATTAATAACTCCTTATTAATTCACTCGAGCACGGCCGTGCGTTTTCTTCAATCAAATCATCAAGAGGCCTAAAGATATCTCTCTCAATTTATGAGAGGAACAAATCCTATTTTAATTAAACTTTTTCCTCCGCATAATTCATTATATACCTAATTATAATCTTTATGACCGCCCGGTTAAAGACGATGTTAGATTATATTAAAGTATAAAATTTCTCATGTAGGAAACTGAGATAATCTCAAGTCTAAGGATTACAGATACATTCTTTATTGAGAATAACTAATGACACGAACCATGTAGTATTCTCATGGTGGGTCAATCCAGTATATGGTCTCTAACATATACTTACGTTAATGACTTAATAACTCTTATTCATGATCAGTAAAACGTGACCATCAGTCAACTAACATACTGATGTACATTCATAGCTTATCATAAAGTATGTTTGTCTCACAAACATCCTATGAATAATCAGGGACGGTTTAGAATATCATTCATAATACTTTATAGTTTTACTATCAAAGTCACATAATTTGATGATATAAAGCTGAATATCATATTCAAGGTTCATTTAAGTAATAAGAATAAAATAACCAATACGCATTTATTATATAAAATATCTCCAAATAAACACAATGTTTCTTTAACACAATCCATATATCTAGGTCTCAAATATATATTGGCCTAGGGCATACTACTAACAATCTCCCACTTGCACTAGGCCGAATCTAACAAATATCTAATACCTATCGACCTAGCATGACCCTCATGCTTTGCTTGAGAAAGTGCTTTAGTCAACGGATCGGCAACATTATCATCACTATCAACTATGCATATTTTAATATCTCCTCTCGCAATGATCTCCCTGATCAAATGGAAACGTCGAAGTATGTGTTTGGATCTTTGGTGCGATCTTGGTTCCTTTGCCTGCGCGATTGCCCCATTGTTGTCACAATAAAGATCCACAGGATTTGCGATACTAGGAACCACACCGAGTTCTTCAATTAACTTCTTCATCCAAACTGCTTCCTTTGCTGCTTCTGAAGCTGCTATGTACTCCGCTTCTGTCGTAGAATCCGCTACAGTGTCCTGTTTGGAACTTTTCCAACTTATTGCACCTCCATTCAAACAAAACACATAACCAGATTGCGATCTAAGATCATCATTGTCGGTTTGAAAGCTTGAGTCCGTGTAACCAGTTACAACTAGCTCACTTTCAAATCCTCCATAAACCAAGAATGAATCTTTAGTTCTTCTCAAGTAATTCAGAATATTCTTGACTGTTGTCCAGTGACTTTCACCGGGATCAGATTGATATCTGCTAGTTGCACTTAATGCATATGATACATCTGGTCTAGTACAAAGCATGGCATACATGATAGATCCAATAGCCGAAGCATACGGAATTTTATTCTTGCGATTTCGTTCTTCCTGATTAGCAGGACGTTGAGTCTTACTCAATTTTATGCCATGTGACATCGGTATGAAACCTCTTTTCGAATCTTCCATTCGAAATCATGTCAACACTTTGTCAATATAGATACTTTGACTTAGACCTATGAGCCTTTTAGATCTATCTCTATAGATCTTAATGCCGAGTATATAAGCGGCATCTCCTAGGTCCTTCATTGCAAAAGACTTTCCTAAAAATGTCTTATCATTTGTTAAAGTCGGAATGTCATTTCCAATGAGTAATATATCATCTACATAAAGTACTAGAAAAACTATTGCGCTCCCACTAATCCTCTTGTAAACACAAGGTTCATCTTCATTTTTGATAAAACCAAAACCTTTGATTACTTCATCAAAACAAAGATTCCAACTCCGAGATGCTTGCTTTAATCCGTAAATGGATCGCTGCAATTTGCAAATCTTACCAGAATTCTTAGGATCAACAAAACCCTCGGGTTGTGTCATATACACATCCTCGAGTAAATTTCCATTAAGAAAAGCTGTTTTGACATCCATTTGCCATATCTCATAGTCATAATATGCAGCTATGGCAAGCAGAATTCTAATCGATTTAAGCATGACTACTGGTGAGAAAGTTTCGTCATAGTCTATACCATGAGTTTGTCGGAAACCTTTCGCAACAAGTCTCGCTTTATAGGTATGCACATTTCCGTCCATATCAGTTTTCTTTTTGAAAACCCATTTACACCCAATGGTCTTAGAACCTTCAGGTGAATCAACTAAGTTCCAAACTTGATTATCGTACAAGGACAGAATCTCCGTTTTCATGGCTTCTAACCATTTATGAGAATCAGGATCCTTTATAGCTTCTTGGTAAGATGTGGGTTCATCATCTATGAGCGTCACATTTTTATCATTAGTCACGAGAAATCCATATCTCTCGGGCTCATGACGAACTCTACCAGATCTACGAGGAGCATCTTGTGTTTCAAGACCGGACTCGTCAACTCTTGAAGAGACTAGTGGATCTTCTAATGGTTGTTCATTGCTAATTAGTGGATCTTGAATTTCTTCAAGGTGTACTTTATTCCCACTAGTTCCTTTAGAAATAAATTCTCTTTCCAAAAAGATACCATTTCGAGCAACAAACACTTTGTTCTCGGATGGGTTGAAAAAATAATATCCTTTAGTTTCTTTAGGATATCCCACAAATAAGCATTTATCATATTTCGGTGTTAATTTGTCAGAAATTTGACGCTTCACATAAGCTTCACAACCCCAAATCTTTAGAAAAGACAATGTGGGACTCCTCCCAGTCCATATCTCATATCGAGTCTTTTGAACAGCTTTTGATGGAATTTTGTTTAGTATGAACGCGGCAGTCTCAATGGCATAACTCCAAAAGGATATTGGAAGATCTGTTTGACTCATCATAGACCGAACCATATCTAATAAAGTTCGGTTTCTCTACTTTCCGAGACACCATTCCATTGAGGTGTTCCAGGAGGAGTAAGTTGTGAAACAATTCCACAATCTTTAAGATGATCTTCAAACTTTAGGCTTAAATATTCGCCACCTCGATCGTATCGAAGTGCTTTTATTTTCTTACCTAGCTGGTTTTCTACTTCACTATTGAAAATTTTGAACAATTCAAAAGATTCGGATTTATGTTTCATTAAGTAAACATATCCATATCTACTTAAATCATCAGTAAAACTAATGAAGTATCGAAAACCACCTCTAGCTGGTGTGCTCATTGGTCCGCATACATCTGTATGTATGAGATCCTTGCCCTCTCACCTCTCTTTCTAAAAGGAGCCTTTGTCATCTTACCTAATAAACAAGACTCGCACGTCTCAAATGATTCTAAATCTAATGAGTCTAAAAGTCCATTTTGGTGGAGTTTAGAAATGTGTTTCTTATTTATGTGTCCAATGACAATGCCAGAAATATGTCGGATTCAAATCATTAGATTTAAATCTCTTTGTATTAATGCTATAGATAGACTTATAATGTTCATGATCAAGATTTAATACATAAAGACCATTTTCTAATTAACCATTCGCATAGAAAATGTTTTCTTTACTTATGGTAAAGTTATTAGTCTCAATAACAAACATAAAACCATCCAAAACCAATCTCGACACAGATACAATATTCCTGTTCACAGCAGGTACATAGTAGCAATTATTTAAATTTATTATAAGTCCAGAAGGTAAAGATAATAAATAAATGTCCACGGCTAATGCAGCAACTCTTGCTCCATTTCCCACCCGCAGGTCAACTTCACCTTTCGCTAATCTTCTACTCCTTTGCAGCCCCTCCACATTATTACAAATGTGAGTACCGCATCCGGTATCTAATACCCAAGATGAGAAAGTAGATAAATTAATTTCAATAACATTAATACCTCAAGTAGTAGTCTCACTACTCTTCTTCTTTTTCAGATCCTCCAAGTATGCCTGGCAGTTTCTTTTCCAATGGCCTGGTTTGTTGCAGAAGAAACAAACACCCTCCTTGGGTTTCTTACTCTTAGGTTCGGACAACACCTTGCCCTTACCTTTTGTTGCAGAAGAAACAAACACCCTCCTTGGGTTTCTTACTCTTAGGTTCGGACAACACCTTGCCCTTACCTTTCCCCTTGACTTTGCCCTTGATTTTTTCTCTTCTGACCCTTGCCTTTCTGAACCAAGAGAACATCGTTGACAACATTTGTCTTCATAGTCCCCTCGAAGTTCTTCAGCATACCGTGCAACTCCGTGAGACTCTTGTCCATGTTATGCATATTATAGTTCATTATAAATGGCTTGAAATTCGGAGGAAGAAACCTAAGGATCAAATTGGTAGCCATCTCATCGCCAACCTTTGCCCCTAGTTTCTCAAGTTGATCAAGGTACCCCTTCATTTTCAGAATATGAGCACTCACCGAGGAGTTGGGAACCATCTTACAACTTGCTAATGCACAATGCGCATTATACCTCTCATTTCTAGCTTGCTCTTGGAACATTTCCTTGAGCTGTGCCAACATTGGAAATGCCTCTAAATTTTCAAACTGCTTTTGAAGATCGGCATCCATGGTGGCTAACATGAGACATGTCACATCATTAGAGTCACTTGTATGCTTGGCATAAGTATCTTTTGCTTCTTGACCCGCATCATTAGCGGGCTGGTCAGGAATGGGCCCTTCAAGGACATAGCGCTTCCTTTCTTGTTTGAGAACAATTTTCAAATTTCGATGCCAGTCGAGGAAATTTTTCCCATTGAGCTTGTCCTTCTCAAGGACGGATCGCAATGTTAAAGTTGATGTGTTGTTTGTTGCCATTTTCTACACAGAATTAATTACAGGTTTATATTAATATGTGATTTGAGATATTTTAATATAATTTTAACTCCCACTATTTTATTCAAATCAAGAACCCTCAAATGTATTGATTCGGAAATTTTAACTTTAAATTTCATAGTGGACCAAGATCCATATTTCATCAAGTTCCAAGTGAGCTTTGGCTCATCGCCTAGAACCTAATTATTTAGGTAGGAACGTTTCCAATTGTATCTCATACAACTCTTGATTAATCCATAGGATGAGCATCATATGCTTAGCGCATGCATCCTATCATATGCCCCAAACCCAAGTCTGACTTGATAGTTTAGTTGAATCTAACCATGTCTAAATATCGAGAATCACTATTTCTCGCTTCTTATCACCCTAAGATTATGTTAATTCACTATGCTTTGGCATACCCGAATTTTGCATGATCGAAGGGATGATAAGTATAGAAACATGGGAGGCATTTCTATGATTCAATATTATATGAGGGATTGTTACTTTTAACCCTTTTTGTTTTAGTTGTTTTATTTTATCATGTATTTCATCAGAGAACATCATATGCACATATAAAACAAATATGATATGATATAACATGGCCTTGATGATCTAAATGAGCCAATCATTAAGATTATTTCCTAAGATACATTCAACCACAAGGCATTGATGAACTCCTTCATCTCCATGATGTGTATGAGGTGGACGGTGAACTCTTTCATCTCCATGATGTGTATGATCATGGTAGTTATATTATATATAAAATGAACGGAACCATGCCCGTCATAATGAACCATCAAAATAAATTACATCACATCAACCAAGAACGGAACCATGTCCATTATTACATACATACATATATCACATCATCACACACAAATCATAACCATTCATCACATATCTAATAGGCCATGTTATATGCATTATGTTGTACTTTACACCATTTTACGAAATATATATAAGGCGTTACGAATATGAAATTCGGGGTCAACAATTAATCTATGCGTGAGTGCGGGGTTCGGGGCGCGGCCCCGAAAAACGGGGGTCCTGCAGAGCCCTTGCGGGGTCAAGGGGCAGAGCCCCTGCAGGGTTTCAAGGGGCAACGCCCCTGAAGAAATTTTATTTTATATAGGTGCCGAAACTCAAAATTTCTTTTTAAAAAAAAAAAAAAAACTTGATGTGTTGAAGACATCTTTTCGAAATTTATTTAGTGTATCATATACGTAGTTTCGCACCTTTTCATAAAATTTAGACACCCATCCGAAGGTTATGTTACATCACATGCATCCCTTCATGACATACCCAAGGCACCCTTTTAATCAAGTCACAACCTTTCATGATCAAGATACATCACATGCACCCTTTCATGAAGTCGCACCCTTTCAATCAAGTCGCAACCTTTCATGATCAAGATACATCACATGCACCCTTTCATGAAGTCGCATCCTTTCATGAAATCGCAACCGATCATGATCAAGATACATCACATGCACCCTTTCATGAAGTCGCATCCTTTCATGAAATCGCAACCGATCATGATCAAGATACATCACATGCACCCTTTCATGAAGTCGCATCCTTTCATGAAATCGCAACCGATCATGATCAAGATACATCACATGCACCCTTTCATGAAGTTGCATCCTTTCATGAAATCGCAACCGTTCATTACGAAAATTCAACAATAACGCCTCAAAATCAAAATAAATATTTCGAAAATGGTTTCTCCGTCTTAATTTAATTGGAATTCACTTGGCTCTAATGCCACTGTTGGGTTTCTACCATTCATAACGCAGCGGAAAAACAAAACGAAACAAAATCGAATTCGAAACCCAAAAGAAGGATCCGTGAAAACCAATTAAATCAAAGAAAAGTTCATAACTTTGTACCTTCGGATTACGCTTAATCCGTGATGATCGAAAGCAAATTTGGTTGACGCTTTTCTTTGCCCGATTCCAAACCGGTTTTCAAACCGATCCTTTGTATGTTTCGCCTAACCGGTCTCACAAACTGATCTCCAAGCGATCTCCAAACGAACCGATTCTCCAAGCAAAAACACGGTTTCAACCCGAATCACAAAGACGCCGCACTTGGCTTCGTCCTCTACCGGTATCCACACGAACAACCCCTTTGAACGGATAAGGAACGATATATGCTAGTATTCGTTCTTCATTTTTCTCACAGAAAATAATAAGAGAATAATTTTCGGATTTTTTTTTCTCTCTTTTGTCTCACAAAAGTTGGACGAAAATAATACCTTTTTCACACCTCTACTTGGGGTGTCTCTTGTGCCTATATAGTCCATAAGTTTCATGTGCATGGTAACTATGTAACCATATATGCAACACATCTTATCATATAAGATGTAGGATTGGATGTGTCACTTGACTATGTAGCTCTTCATACAACTTATCACATAAGTTATGATCTTTTCTGTGTACATCTCAATAGTTGTTCTTTGTGTGTGACACTGTAGGTTTACTTAATGTTGGCAATAATCATAACGGATTATAAATCATGAGCGGCCTCTAGCAAGACATCATGATTACCCAAATTAAGCAAGTATAGATGATTCGATCAAACCTAATTTATGTTCATGCATTGTATCCCTTTGTTACACGATATCTATATCGTCCATAAGGCATGGTATGTGTCAACCTTACGTTGGTCGATAAATATTTCTTGACACCGAATTTGATTGAATATGAATTGACATTAATAACTCCTTATTAATTCACTCGAGCACGGCCGTGCGTTTTCTTCAATCAAATCATCAAGAGGCCTAAAGATATCTCTCTCAATTTATGAGAGGAACAAATCCTATCTTAATTAAACTCTTTCCTCCGCATAATTCATTATATTCCTAATTATAATCTTTATGACCGCCCGGTTAAAGACGATGTTAGATTATATTAAAGTATAAAATTTCTCATGTAGGAAACTGAGATAATCTCAAGTCTAAGGATTACAGATACATTCTTTATTGAGAATAACTAATGACACGAACCATGTAGTATTCTCATGGTGGGTCAATCCAGTATATGGTCTCTAACATATACTTACATTAATGACTTAATAACTCTTATTCATGATCAGTAAAACGTGACCATCAGTCAACTAACATACTGATGTACATTCATAGCTTATCATAAAGTATGTTTGTCTCACAAACATCCTATGAATAATCAGGGACGGTTTAGAATATCATTCATAATACTTTGTAGTTTTACTATCAAAGTCACATACTTTGATGATATAAAGCTGAATATCATATTCAAGGTTCATTTAAGTAATAAGAATAAAATAATCAATACGCATTTATTATATAAAATATCTCCAAATAAACACAATGTTTGTTTAACACAATCCATACATCTAGGTCTCAAATATATATTGGCCTAGGGCATACTACTAACAAAAGGTGTGCCGAATATATTTTGGGCAGAAGCCGTTAATACGGCAGTTTATATTCTCAATAGAAGTCCAATACGATCAGTTTTTAATCGGACTCCTATTGAAGCATGGTGTGGTGTCAAGCCGTCGGTAAGGCATATGAGAGTGTTTGGATGCTTGTGTTACGCACACGTGCCGTCGGAGACAAGGAGGAAGTTAGACGATAAAAGCGAGAAGTGTATATTTGTCGGATATAGTGAGAAGACGAAAGGATATCGACTCTATTATTTGGAGAAGAAAAGGCTAATAACCAGTCGAGATGTTATCTTCGATGAAAAGGCTTCCTGGAATTGGGAAGAAAATAAGGTGCAAGAAGCTAGAGGAGCACCTACAACCATCATTACGCTTGGTGAACCGAGTATACCGATTATCGAGCCACATGGAGAAGGTACTTCTTCTGGTCAAGATGGGTCGAGTTCAAGTTCAACTCCAGATACAAGTCCGAGTCCAAGTCCGTATAGGAATACGAGAGGCGAATTGAGTACGCCAGAATCTGCTCCATGATGAGTAAGGAGTTTGCGAGATATTTACGAATCTTGTAATTTCTCGGTTGTCGAACCGCAAAGTTTTGTAGAAACTGAGAAGCATGAAAACTGGATAAAGGCGATGGAAGAAGAGGCCCTGATGATCGAGAAAAATAATACGTGGGAGCTGGTAGAACGGCCGAAAGATAGAGATGTGATAGGAGTAAAATGGGTTTATAAGACGAAATTGAATCCGGATGATTTGGTTCAGAAATATAAAGCACGGCTCGTGGCAAAAGGGTTCAAGCAGAAGCAAGGCATCGACTATTATGAGACATTTGCACCAGTGGCAAGGCTAGAAACGATAAGAACGCTAATTACTTTAGCGGCACAGAAGAAGTGGTAGCTACATCAGCTAGATGTTAAATCGGCATTTCTGAACGGCTATCTCGAGGAGGATATCTATGTCGAGAAGCCGGAAGGGTTCATAGTTGAAGGGGGAGAAAAGAAGGTATATAAACTGAAGAAAGCGTTATACGGATTAAAGCAGACGCCAAGAGCATGGTACAGCCAGATCGACAAATATTTTACTGACAACGGTTTCGAGAAGAGCAAAAGCGAGCCTACCTTATACGTGATGAAAAAAGGTACACATATTCTGATAATCTCGTTATATGTGGATGATCTCATCTATACCGGAAGTGATGAGAAGATGGTTGAGGAGTTCAAGAGAGATATGATGAGGAGGTATGAGATGAATGATTTAGGCTTGTTACATTATATTCTCGGTATTAAAGTGTGCCAAGATGATACTGGCATCTTCATATCGCAAAAGAAGTATGCTGAGAGTATTTTGAAGAAATATAAATGTGTGATTGCAAGTCGGTCGCGACTCCCCTGATGCCAAATAAAAAGCTGATGGCCGATAATAAAGCAAAGAAGGCGGATCAATCGGTCTACATGAGTTTGGTCGGGAGTTTGTTATATCTAATTGCGACAAGACCAGATATTATGTTCGCCGCTAGTTTATTATCAAGGTATATGCATTGTCCGAGTCAGCTGCATCTAGCAGCAGCAAAGCAGTGCTTCTTACATAAAGGGCACAATAGATTACGGCATTTGGTACAAGCCAGTAAAAAATTCCAGTTTGATGGGATTTTCAGATAGTGATTGGGCTGGATGTCTTGACGACATGAAAAGTACGTCAGGATATGCTTTCTCATTAGGCTCGGGCCTGTGTGCATGGTCGTCAAAGAAACATAGTATTATTGCGTTATCTTCGGCGGAAGCCGAGTATGCCGCAGCAGCCAGAGCTACAGCACAGGCAGTATGGATGAAAAGGATAGTGGCTGATATTGGCAAAAAACAAGATGAGCTGACGACTATATATTGCGACAGCAAATCGGCGATAGCCATTAGTAAGAATCCAGTGAATCATGATCGAACGAAGCATATCGCGATCAAGTATCACTATATATGAGAAGCGGTCGAACGACGTGAAGTGGAGCTGAAGTTTTGTCGGACCGAAGAGCAGCTGGCTGATATATTCACGAAAGCGTTACCGAAAAACAAGTTTGTGTGGAATCGCGAGTTGATAGGCGTATCCCGGAAAATAAATTAAGGGGAAGTATTGCGTAACTAATTCATTTTCCTAAACATAAAATAAATAAATAAATAAAAGACCTAGAATATTCATAAAATGTTTTAAAGCAAGGAGTGAGGCGGCAAGCGGATAAATTTCTAGAGATTAGAAAAAACATGATAAGTCAAAGATATTAGCTAGGTCAAAGCGGTTCATGCATGTGGATAATATTTGAATTATCTAGAATTGGCATGTGATAAAATAATAACCGATTCTACCTAGTCGGTTGAATTATTTTATCCATGTTCATGATATTTCTATGAACCGACTAATGATTAGTATAAATATAGATGTTGTGTTATTAGTGAATGTAAGATAGAAAGAGAGAGAACGTGATAAAGATAGAGAGAGAGTAAAGAGAGTTGTGAATTCTTGTAATAAAAGATGTATGTAATAAAATATTTGAGTGAGTCTCGTTTCTTATCGTAAAATCCAACTCATTCCCTTCTCTCTCCTTCTCATCCCCTCCTACCCCTCATTTCCTTGTCCCCACAGCCAACTCCCTTGCTTCCAACTCTCCCTATAAAAAACAAAAAAACAATTAAATAATAAACACAAATCAATAACATTAGGACCAATAAGAGAAAGGGCTACATTCTTACATCGGAATCTCGGAGTGAGTTGATGTTGGCATGTGGATGGGTGATCCAAACCCCGCTGAACCCTCTCCATCCTGCTGGTGCTGGACATTGAAAAATCTTATTATTTTCATTTAAGTAAACTTGATAACTTTTTACTTTTTCTAAAACAGAACAGAAGAAACTCACCTGATTGGTGGGGCCGGACGTGTGGGCCTTTGGGCCTCTCTCCTCATTCTCTAGAGGTTCCTGTAACAAATGTTATAGAATTAGCGAATGTTGTTTGCCCTTTTTTTTACCATTTTGTCAGTTTCTCTTGTTTGGTAAATTGTAGATTTTATTGCTGTTTAGGGTTAACACTTAACAGTGGTTAAAAATTGAACCCTTTCAGAACTTTTTCTCTTTTAAACGAATTATATCTCAATTTGAACTAACCGGCGCTAAAAATGCCTTCGTCTTCTTCTGGACAGAAGAACCTTCACCTTCATCCCTTTTCCTTTTCTGCAAATTTCCATAAAATCTATTATAATAAATTAATTAATTCATAAAGTTTGTTGAAGGTCTGCATAATATTTATATATCAAGGGCTATTAGACCGTCAGAACCACTACATGCATACTGTCAGGTTTAAGAGCTATAAATTAGGGTTTTAATACTGTTTCAGTATTTTTCAGTGGATTCCACTCAGTCCAGTTAATTTTTTACTATAACAAAAAGGTTGTTTTTTTAGTATTTGGGCTATGTATCGGTTTGGGCCAAGACATACTGGGCTGTGTTGTTTTTTCTTATACAGGAGCTTCATTTTCTTTTGAGCTATAATTTTACCACACAATCAACAGAATGAAAAAACAATATAAAATAAAGAATTTAGTTAAAATTTACTCAACTGTATTTGAATCCTGTGGTTCTAGTTCATTGACCTCCCAGCTCAGAACCTCGTCAAACGCGCTGGGCATGCATCACTGCAATATAATTAAATTAACTTCATTATAAAAATAACCAATACTTTATACAAATATATCAATTGTTAAATTACTATATAAAATAACAATTTACCCTAAATCATCTGTGACGACATCTGAGCCCAACAGCTCATAGCGGCTGTTAGGCGAGGTGAAAGACATTAGTTTTAATGTACTGTATGAAATAAAAAATGTGAAATATTTATACTTGCAACATATGACTGAAATATACCCTTTTGACGAGGTCCTGGTATTGAGGAAGCTCATCCTCCAACGCGATCTTTAACTCATTGAGCGTCAGCTCTTCATTTATGTCCATCATGATCATGAGATTGAACTCTTCAATTGTTCTTACCTGTTTAATAAAAAGATAGAGAATTCAGATTTATAAAACTGTTAAGGAAAAAACAAATTTAATCTTCTCATATTTTGAAAAGTTATATGGTGTGCTCATAATATAACAAATGAAAAGAAAATGAAAAGGATATAGGGTTGAAATTGCACTGACCACAGACCTTCAGCAGTCTGATCTCTGCTTGAGGGTCGGCCAACCTAACCTGTAAAAGTTAAAAAACAAAATTAAAAAATATTTACTTAGTACCTCATTATTAAAATAATACAATAAATAAAACCGATCAAAACCATTTTTATAATCATTTTTTTTATGTGAGCTCGAAGCACGCTCGAAACCTCGTTCGCTCAAAACATTCCAAAAGTATATGTGCATAATAATTTTGCATGAGAACCCATTTCAGAGATTTCCAAAAGTTGGGGTCCTAATCACATGAGTTTTGTTATGCTACTATTTCAGTGTTAAAAAAACTGGACCTTTTTATCATGCTACTAGTTTAATGTTAATTTTTCTATTATTTTCTTGGATAAAATCATAAAAGATAACTTTTAGTCAATAACAAAATAAGAAAAAAAATAATAAGAAAAACAACATACCTATTCAGCATGAAGAACGAGAGGTGTCTGACCGAAATCTGCAAAATTAATTTGATTTCTTCCAATGTCTCAATAAAGCTTTAATCTAAAAGCATTTTGAAATTGAAATAACATGGCTTTGATTATTCTAATACAAAATGAAACTTGGTTTGTTGATATTTATTGCTTGAAAAAGGGGCATACGCATGAAGCAGAGACGATTTACATGTGACAGGGGGCATATGCATGAAGTTCCTTATGTGTCTCAGGAATAATTAACTAAAAGAAGTGAAAAGTTGAGTATAAAATGCAAGTTAAATGATTCAAACACCAAACATGAATATTGTATGGGGAGGAAATAAGAATATATTTGTAACTAGGCCAACAACTCAAAGTTTAGAACTATCATAGAAAAATAATTAAATTTATATAGATTCTGTTTTAAATTGACATATACTTAGTCCAATATTGCCTTATCAATTATTTGGTTTGCTGCTAGTTTTGTCAACATGTGTTTTCCAAAAGAGTAAGAATTGTTAATGATTATGTTACTAATAAATAATAGTCAAATATGTCAACATTATGTTTGATGTATATAACAGAGAATGAGTAAAGATTTATGCTATAAAATTATATTAGCTCCCAACTTTTTTAATATGTGTTCCATCAGATATGTTTGTAGATTGAGACATTTATTTTCATTATTTATTTTCTTTTATAGTTTTATTAGTTATAGATTGAGACTTATTTATGTTTGGTGTTATTGATTGCTTATTAATCAAAAGAGGAGAGAAGTTTGAGTACAAAATTCAATTTAGATGATCCAACCATCAATCATTTCAAAAAAAAAAACCATCAACCATCAATCATGATTTTGTCCGTGGAGGAGACGACAAGAGTAACTAAACAAATAGTTTCATGGATTTAACCAAGGAAAAGAAATAACAAAATATGATTCTTAATCTACAGCTAACAAAAATTATGCCAACTGAGAAGATATAGGCCTATGTTGGGCCGATGAATAACCACTCATTATTTAAAACCGCAAAAAAAAATGACATTTATTTATCAGCCCATTATAAGTCCATATATATAACTTTGAGGTGTATCAAAATCAATGAAATTATTCTTTACATTAAATTACATGGTCTCCACTTGTTTATTAAAATTATTTACAGCCTTCATAACATAAATTTTGTTCTAAAAAAAGTTCCCAATGGTCCATGTTTATTTTGATTAGACATCGATGTGTCAAGACATGATGTTATTTTGAATTAAGTCATCTAAATTGTAACATGCCAGTCATAAGTAAATCATCTATCTTTCATTTGGCAGGAGAAAGCATGTCTCATGTTTAGTTAGAAAGAAGTATCATATAACCAATTTGAATTGTGATACTACTAGAGTATGTAGTGTCATGAGAAAAAAATTGTTCATTTTTTAGATTTATTTTATAAACTTATCTATAAGTCTTATGTATGTTTAAGCAGAGCTTAACAAACTAATCCCAATTTAAACTTCTTAGCTTTAATTTGTATATAATAATTGTATTTGATTTTCGTTTTTGATTGTTTGGTTTTCATATCAATTCATGTTTTTCAGTAGTTAGTTCCAATTTAATAATTTCTTGATTAACTTGGATAATGGTTTTAACATGGTTCCCTTTAATTTTCCTTACCTATTTATTATCCATTTTGTCTAGCAAGAGGTCTAGACACTACTAAAAGTTTGAAGGAACTTCTTCGATTCACATATAGGAATTAAAAATGAGTTTGAATTTGAAAGCCCAACTCTTAATTTATACAAGCTCTCTCTCTCTCTCTCACACACACACACACACACAAACACACATACAAAAAAACAAAACTCTCCCTCTCCCTTCTCATCCCCTTCTCTCTCCTCTCCTCTCCGCCTCATCCCCGTCTCTCTCTCACCCCTCCTCTCTCACTCCTCTCCTCCTCATTCACTGCTCTCTCCTCTCCTCTCCTCCTCATCCCCTTCTCTCTCCTCTCCTCTCCTCCTCCTCCTTCTCTCTCCTCTCCTCTCCTCCTCCTCCTCATCCCCCCCTCTCTCTCACCCCTCCTCCTCCCTCCTCATCCCCTGTCTCTACCCACACATCCAACTCCCTTGCTTCCAATTCTCTCTACATAAAACAAAAAATAATTAAATAAATAATAAACACAAATCAATAACATTAGGACCAATAGAATAGAATTGCTAGGTTCTTACATCGGAATAGAGGAGTAGGCAGCAGGCGATGTGTGGACAGGCGACCCGAACCCCACTGAACCCTCTCCATCCTGCTGGACATTGAAAAAATCTTATTTTAAATTTTTTTTAAACTAACTTGATAACTATATTGTTTTTAACCTTTTTCTAAAAAAAGAACAGAAGAAACTCTAACTCTGTACCTGATTGGTGGGGCCGGACATGTGGAGAGAGAAAGTCGTAGCAGCCGGTGAGCCTCGCCCCTCATGCTCTAGAGGTTCCTGTAACAAAAGTAAGAAAAAAATGACTTTATAAAGGTCAAAATTACACTCTAAGTGGATTTATAAAGATCCATACAACATGCATAGCTCATTCAACACAAAGAAATGAATTTTTATTTGTATGTTAAAGTAAGAAACAAAAGAAATGACAGAAGAATAAAATGGCAGATATTAATTTGAGAAAAGCCAAGGATGTATATGAAAAAGTGCAGAAATATAAAGGAAATGATTACAAGTGGTATGCGTGTGGGTTTTATTGGATCCAAAATTTTAATGGCCTGGATTATGTTTAACGAAGATGGAAATATGTGAATTAGCTGGGGCCCAAAGAAATAAATGGAGGTGGAGTGAAGGATGAAATGGAGACGATGTTATAGAATTAGCGAGTGTTGTTTGCCCTTTTTTTCACCATTTTGTCAATTTCTCTTGTTTAGTAAATGTAAATCGTAGATTTTCCAGCTGTTTAGGGTTACGATGGTTAAAAAAATTGTATGAACTCTTTATTTGGAACTTTTCCCCTTTTATTGAAATAAAAAAATTCAAATTTAAACTAACCAGCGCTAAAAATGCCTTCGTTTTCTTCTGGACAGAAGAACCTTCACCTTCATCCCTCTTCCTTTTCTGCAAATTTCCATAAAAAGTATTATAATAAATAAATTAATTAATTAATTCGTAAAGTTTGTTGAAGGTCTGCATAATATTTATATACCAAGGGCTATTATAGACCGTCAGAACCACTACATGCATTCTGTCAGTTAATAGCTATAAATAGGGTTTTATTTATTACATTACTATTTCAGTGTTTTTCAGAGGATTCCATTCAGTTCAGATGTTGATTTTTCCTAACAAATGGGCTGTTTTGGCCTTTTAATTGGTTTTTGGGCCAAGACATACTGGGTTGTATTAGTTTTTTATAATTCAGATGCTTAATTTCTTTTATTTGGTATACACCACAACCAACAAAATGAAAAGAATAATATAAAATAAAAAAATTAAGAGAGACTATTAATTAAAATTTTCTTACAGTTGATTCATCTGCCTCCAATTCATTGGCCTCGCAGAGCAGGACCTCCTCAAAGGCACTTGAAAGGACTCCCTGCATTAAATTTAAATTAAATTAAATTAAATTAATTATACAAATAATCAACACTTAATACAATATATCAATTGTTAAATTATGATATAAAATAAAAAGTTACCCGAAAGTCGTCAGAGATGACGTCGGAGTCCAACAGCTGAAGACGGCTGTTGGGCGAGGTGAAGAACAACTTCGACTGTTTAAAAAAACAGAGAAAGAAGAAAAGCGTTAGTTTACTGTGTATGGAATAAAAATGCGAAATATTAAAATAGTTGAAATATTGAATGAAAATATACCTTTTTGATGAGATCCCTGTATTGTGGATATTCATCCTCCATGCACAGCTTAAGTTCCTCCACACTGAGTTCTTCACTTCTGTCCAGCAATAAAATGAAGTCTTCAATGCTTCGGACCTGTTTAAAACATGAAGGAGAATTTAGAGTTATAAGACTGTTAAGGGAAAAAAAAACAAATTTAATATCCTTATATTTTGAAAAGTTATAAGGTATGGTCATAATATAACAAATATAAGAAATGAAAAGGATGTATACCGATCCGTCAGTGCATTTCATGACCAAGCTAAAGTTTGTAAGTACTTCTTGATCGCTCGGAATCTGTACAAAGAAAAAAAGGAAAAAAAAATTAGAGTCATGAATATATGTATTAGTATCAGTATAGTAGTACATACATTCTGAAACTATTTAATGCAATATTTTTTTAATCTTTTGTTGGTTAAGCTGCTCAACTGAAAGCTGCTATAGGCATAAATATAATAATACTTAATGAAGAAGTGACAGTCCAAAGTAGGAAATGAAAGATCGTTCTTTTCAAATTTTTTTTTTAATTATTATTATTATTATTATTATTAGAAAAAAATAATACAAGGCGAGAGAAAAAGACGAAATACCTCTTCAGCGTGAAGAGTGAGAGCAGTCTGGCCGGCGAAATCCGCTAAATTCACGGTTTCATCCGGCTGAAATACCTACAAAACAATTAGACAAAAAATATATGATCAAGTTGGGGTCCTAAATGCAAAAAATTTAAAGTATGCATGCATCAAAATTTTGCATGAGAACCCAATTCAGCGATTTCTGATTTTAAAATTACAACACACCTACAGCAGTTGGACATAAACTAAAGATTACCTTGAAACTGCACGGCTGACCTGTGACCTGCACCAGTCTCATCTCTGCTTGAGGGTCTACCAATTTAACCTGTAAAAATTAAAACAAAATTATAAAATATTTACTTAGTACCTCATTATTAAAATAATAAAATAAATAAAACTGATCAAAATCATTTTATTTTTTTCACCTGAGTTCGAAGGGCGTTCAAAACCTCCTTCGCCTTAAATTCCCCACACATTGATGTCACGTATGAGGATATCTAAAATAAAAAAAAAATTCAGATACAAAATAATTAAACCCTAATAAAAATAAATCGACTAAATCAAATTAAAATGTAAAAATTTTACAAAACCGCACCTTATCCATTTTGTCGTGGAATATGACCTGCACGGTCTGTACTTCCAACACTTGGAAATACACGACATGTGGGGCCTGCAGCTGCACAACAAAAACACACACACAATTTAACCTCTTTGTCAGAATCATATGCAAAATTGAAAAGGAAAAACGACATAATAATTAATAATTAATACCTGGTGCGGTACAGTGAGCAAGGAACTGAGACTCGGTGGGGCCACGTAGCCAAAAGGTTCTGGAAGTGGACCGTCTATGGATCCAGATCGGACTCGGATCCGGGTCGGATCGCCGAGCCCGATCCGACCCGTTATGGCCTCCAATAATTGACTCAAGGGCGAGTCAATCAGCCTGAAATTTAAAAAGTGAACAAGTCTGAGATTAAACAAAGATGTTTACTTGCAGAATTAGGGGTACACTGAGGCTTAATTAGGAGAAATTGGTTAATCGACTCAGGGTTTGTTGGATAGTGGATGGGTTAAGTTATGAAAATTTAGATTAATTCTGGACTTCTATGCAAAAATGATGCTTATCTCAACTGAAGTTTTTCTGAGTACTGGTTTTATGTGCAAGTTAATTGATAATTTTAATACGGCAAGTGTTAATTATGAAGAAATCTGTGATAAAAACTTACAACTCTAAGGAGAAAGCATCCTCCTGCGGCCTATCCAGATCCCTAAAATGAACCTCCTGCATAGTAATAAAAATAAAATTGCGATTAAATATAAATCAAATAAATGTACCAGTACCAGTACAAAACAAAGATATTGCAAGTTGGTATTTCTTTTTTGAAGGAATCTATAGTTGGTATTTATCTCACAAATATTAATAAAAATGAACAAAAATGGTTTCACTTACCGCCAAGGATGAGACTCCCTGTGCCGCCAGCTGGCACTCCTGTCCACCTGCCAGCTGGCGCTCCTGTCCACCCATCGGGCTGACACGCTGGTCTGGTGAGGCACCCTGTGCCGCCAGCTGGCGCTGGTATGGCGATTCCCCTGCAATTCCAATACATAATTATGTCAATAAATTCACAAGAACCCAAAAAAATGAACATATAAGAAACAGCAATTTGAGAGAGGACCACTAGGAATGAAACTCACCGTAGGAATCGGCCTGCACGCCGAAGTGCTCCTGATGGCCGGCCGGGTCCGCGCACTGGTATGGAGAAGAATAGTGAGAGTCGCCTGTAGAGTCTCTCGGATCAGCGGGCGAGACAGGTGGAGTCTGTACCTCCACAACACCCAAATAAGCCGCCTACATATTTAAAAAACAAAAATTGGTCAAATAGTTCACTTCTTTAGTTGGTATTGTTTTTTTGAAGGAACCTATAGTTGGTATTAATTTCACAAATATGAATAAAATTGAATAAAAACGGTTTCACTTACAGCTAAGCGCGCTGCTGCATGCAAGGCTCCCTGCGCCGCCAGCTGGCGCTCCTGTCCACCTGACGGACCGGCGCGGTGGTACGGTGACACGGCTGCACGTCCAAAGTGCTTGGCCTTCACGGCCTTGCCGCCAGCTCCGGTGCTGACCTGACGCTCCGTCACCCCCCTCTGCACGGAGAGCCGGTCCTGATGGTACGGAGAGAAGGCGGTCCCTAAAACTAAATGAAATATAAATTACAAAAACAAACAGCAAGTAGGAAAATGAAATGAAACATCGATTAAGGAAAGTGGAACGAACCCGAGAGGGAAACCGGTGGCGAACCCGCCGCCAGCTGGCGCTCATCTCGACCCGTGGGGCCCACGCGCTGGGACAGTGAGGAGCCCTGTCCCGCCAGCTGGCGCTCATCTCGGCCCGCTGGGCCTGCGCGCCGGTAAGGTGAGGAGCCGTGTCCACCTGTGGAGCCCGCGCGCCGGTACGGTGACGAGCCCTGACCGTCCACCTGGCGCTCCTGTCGACCCGCCAGCTGGCACTCCTGTCGACCTGTGGGGCCCGCATGCTGGCGCGGGGACGCGGTCCTGCTGGCGTGATGCTGTGTCACTCCCCTCTTTGCTGACGTGGCGAGGCAGCCATGCTGAGCTGGGCGGCGGCGGAGTAGGGACAATGAGGAGCTCCCTGCAATTCCAATACATCCACATATTATGTAAGTGAGAAAGATAAACAAAAATGAATTGATTATAAAATATGTGATAGCAATTGGTTAAATGTTAAGAAACGATTATTAATTCAAACCTAGCAGGGCTGCAGTAGCTCATTGCGTAGATTTCAAGGGCTATTTAGCGTAATAACCAATTTCAGATCCTTGAAGAACTGATCTGTTGATCAATTTAAACAAAGGATCCTTTGATCAATTCGTTCAAATTGATCAACAGTTCAACTGATTGAACAAACAAAGCGCAGTTCCAGTTAGACCAAGCAGATTCTGGAAAATTCCGAACGTTTACAATGAAAAACAAATAGGAACAGATCTGTTTCCAAAATGTCTCCATTTTACAAACAAATCCTCAAGTCATATCACTAAATGTTGAAAGAATTACAACAACAGAAACTCACCGGCGCCCTCCCTAAGGCTGTAGAAATCATCGCGCGGCGGCACGGAGTCCTGTGCGGCCACAGCTCCTGCCAGCTGGCGCTCAACCATGCGACGGCCAGCCTGGCTGATGTGGCGTCTCAGAACTCCTCTCTGTGAGGACGCCGGTACGGACAGGCGCTCCTCGAGAGCCGCGCGCCGATACGGGAAGACGGAGCTCCCTGCAAATCCAGCGTGATATACATTAATTATGTAAATGAATTAAAAAGAAACAAAATTGAATTGATTCAATTGAATATGACAGAACAAGAAAGAAACAGCCTTTCATTTAACTCATGATCATGAACTAGGTCAATATCTCACTAGACTAGGTCAATATCTCACTAGACTAGGTCAAACCAAAACTTGACAGAACAAGAAAAGTTCAAGACAAGAAAAAACAACAAACTGGAACAGTAATATAAAGTTAAGAACTCACCAGTACGCTCGTGGGATGACGTGGCATATCCTCCAGCTCCATCGCCGGCGGTGACGTGGCGACTCGCATATCGTCCCTGCACGAACGCCGGTAGGCGGTCCTGACGAGTCGCAGGGCGGCGGTACAGTGAGAGGCCGGGTCCTGCAATTCCAGAAAAATACGAAATTGAACAGCAAATTCCCATGAAAGGAAAAGAAGACTTGAATAAAATACGAAAACAGCGAATTAAACAAGAAGAAATGACTATTACCGTGAAACAGATCATTTCACGGACGAATTAGTATGAAAAGAAAACAATTTTAGTGACAAATTTGTGTAACAACAAGCAATTTCAGAGCTTTTCCCACTTTCAGATATTGAAATGTCGATCAATTTGATCGAACGATTGATTGATTGATCAATTCGTTCGAAACGATCAACATTCCTAATAGCTGATAGGTATAGAACGACTGAACTGTTAATTCTAACAAAGCGATTTGTTTCACTGATGGTGAATCGGGAAAGTTACTGATCTCGATTTCTACAATTACAATTACAAAAGAGAAAAGGAATGAACATCTTCGTTTCACTCGAAATGGAGAGATCCATTAGTCAATATCCGGTCAACAACACAAAAGTTGATGAAAACGAAAACCACACTAACAACAAAACCTGATCGGAGCGATTCTCACCTGAGCCTGAGCGGAACCTCTGAGCGGAAAAGGAAACCGGCGCCGCACCATCCAGCGCGGACGCCGGCACGGCCACCTCGCGCTCCTGAAATGCTGGCCCCTGAACCGGCACGGCTGCCATCCGCGCAAAAGCCCTTGCACCAGCCCCCTGATCGGCGGTGATCGCCTGGATCGGGGCGGGAACGCTGGCAGCGCGGCCGACCATCCATGGCCCGGCGCCGAGGCGCTGCCACACGGAGCGGCGTGAGGTGGTGCTGCCCGGGCGGGCCAAACGCGCGGCCATCCCACCAGTGACGGACGATCCGAGTGAAGCCATCGGTCGGAGTCGAAAACAAGGAAGGAAAAGAGAGAAGCTTGAGCTCAGGAAGATTGGATTAGATTGTACGTGTGAGTTGTGAAGGATGGAGACTAATTCCTTATATATATTTTGTAGAGGAGATGGTTTGTTAGTTGTTACAGAACATTCCCTCCCTCTCTCCAGTGAAAATAGGCAATTGGGGGTCCTGTTTCAAGGATATTACGGTTTATGACTGGAGAGAATGAATCGTTGGGAGCCCACGAAAGGAGGATTATTTTCCCAACAAATCCCATCCCTGCTTATTATTAACTATGTTTAATCAATTCATTACTAATTAGAGCTCCAACAAATCCCTGCTTATTAACTATGTTTAATCAATTCATTACTAATTAGAGGCAGAGCTACATATGATATGATATGAATCGAGTAATTAACTTTTTTAGGATTGAATTATGAGTTTGTATATTTTGAGGTATTAACCAACATTTTCAATATAAATCCGCTTATAAGTTGATTTTCCATATATATTGCTTTTATCTGTATATTATTGTTACGTGCTATTTTATCTATATATTACTGTTTTATGACTTAATAGTTAATACTAACGTGGACAATATTACTATTTTCTAATATTATATATTATTTTTATAACACTTCAATATTTTTCTAATAGTTATAAATCAGTACATAGTACATACACAAAAATGAAAGAGTATGCAGTTTTGGGTGTTTAACAGTAACAGACAGAATACATATATATGATAGATAAATATGTAGGTGTACATTGGATTATTGGACACGAATGGCATATCTCCCTAAGCGAACAGACTGTCAACGCCCTGCCTTTATGATGATAGGGAAATATTTTCATCTTCACTAAATATTGCAAAAAGCACTTCCATTTTTAGCTCTTTAACCTTTTAATGGCGCTAATGTATATTGAATGAGGCCTCAACTTTGGCCCGGAAAAATATAGGCTCAATACTTGTAAGTTATAGAGAGGAAAAATATACAATGCCTTTTTTTATTGAAATACCCAGCCCAATTACTTTTATATTTTTTTTTTGATCTAACCTCATTCCAACTTTTAGAATATTGAATTTTGAGCCTTGAATAAGAAATGGCCTGAGCCCTTCAAACACTCGGGCCGGCCTGTCTTTATAAAGGGACTAAATTTCTTTTACCTGAGTTTACTTTGATGTACATACAATTATACGTCTTTTTTAATTCTGTTCACTTTTAAAATAATCAACAAAGGAAGAAATAATATTTAGTGAATTAATAGTTTGTAATAAAATATCATTTTTATCATTAAATTACTGTAAACAATGATAATAGTAATTATACTAATACTAATAATAGTAATATACTTTATTAGATGTCTTGTGTTGATCTAAAATGAATGTTTAAAACATGTTCATTATAATGTATTTCATTGTAGCAAATAATCACCTACTTCATTGGTTTATCTTGTTTGAGATACTTGAGATAGGGTTCAATTCAAATCTCATATGCATCAATAAATTGAGTATGAACATGTCTCTTTTCTTGCAAATATATTCCCAATTTGAAATTAAAAAAAATGTTTTTCATTTTATTTTTAACTATTTTTATTCAATATCTAAGAGTTCACATTTCAAGATTTATAATGGTCTGCATGAAATTTTTGAGTGTTGGAGAGTTAACGTGATATGTAAGTGCAACATTATCTGTAACAAATAACACAAGACATCGTAAAATAACTGATTTTGCACACTACCAAATCATTCCTAAGAAATAATTAAGAAATAACTGATTTTGTTTTTGGAGATCATTTATATTTCAGAAATAAAATGGAATTCTATGAGATCAAAAGAATGGAGATATCAGATGGATCAATTAGAGATTGATGTCGAGTCGTACTTTTATTTATTTTTGTTAGGGTAATGGAAAGAATATTGATGTAGAGAAAGATAACTAATGAGAGAAATAACTGGAGAAGAAGAGAGAAATCGTATAATCAATTGAGAGGCTACATTGTAAGAATTTGAATACAATTACAATGGTTAGAGGCCTCTTTATATAGAAGAGAGCCATGACGAATTATCAAAATAAGTTACATAAATTAAAGATACAATATCTAAATTACCTAAAATACAAAGCAAAGATGAAAACAATTCATCTTCTTTTATTATCTAAATATTCCCTAAATATTTATTGCAAATTCTCAATCCTTTCTAAATATCATTACGATAAAGAAAATATATTATGGTGAGATGTCGAGGCATACATAATAATTTTTTTTTTATCATTATTATGATTTATTTAATTATTTATTTTGGTTATCTTTAAGAAATATAACCAAAATAATATTCTTGTTTGGTGGTTGGAGCATCTAACTTGCATTTTTGTACTCAAAATTTTACGTCCTCTAATTAATTTTAAGTAAATCTTTTTTTTTTTATCATTATTATGATTTTTTTAATTATTTATTTTGGTTAATTTTAAGTAATATAACCAACATAATATTCTTGTTTGGTGGTTGAAGCATCTAAGTTGCATTTTTGTACTCAAAATTTATGTCTTTTAATTAATTTTAAGTAAGTTCATGCATATGCCCGTCACATGTGAATCATCTATAGTTCATGCATATACCTTCTTTTTCAAGTATTAATAAACCAACTAAACAATGCCATGTTAATTCACCCTCAACATGTTTTTAGATTGAACTTTTTTAAGATATTGGAAGAAATCAAACAAAAGAAAAATACAAAATAAAACTCAAATCGTAATGGAACTCACCTGTACGGTGGTGCATCAGACCAGAGAAGGAAACCGGCGCCGCACCACCCTGTGCGGACGCCGGTATGGTCACCTGGCCCCTGAGAGCGCCATGGCCGGACGCAATGCGGCCGTCCGGATGAGTGGATGACACCGGTGGTGCCGGAGCGGTCATCATCGAGCGGCCCTGGAACGGAGAGAGCATCCACGGGCCGGTGCCGAGGCGACCCCAGACGGACCCGCGTGAGGCGGCGGTGATGCCCGGCCGAGCCACACGGCCGGCTATGCCACCAGTCACCCTAAAGGAGGATGAAGAAGCCATCGCGAAAAATGAAAGGAAAGAGAGAGAACTGAATCGTAGAGCTCGCAAAGAAGATGGTTAGCAAAAGTTTTTGATAGCGATAATTTGAGAAACTGGATTAGAGGGATAATTATAGACGGGGAGAATAACCGCTTGCACCTGCACCTGCACGTATGAGTATGACGAGTCCGAGTACTTCGGAGCATGAAGAAAGGAGATGCATGTACACGACGTGGAGGCTAGCTGCTGTTTTGTTTCCAAATAAATCCCTAATTTATCTATTAATAATATTAATTAAACTATGTTAAATCAAGATTTTAAAGCTAGAGATGAATAATATTTGTGTTATAAAATATTTTTTCTAAAAATAAATTATCAGTTTGTATGTTTTGAGGATTAACTAAAATTTTCAATGTAACAAATATTTACATTAATATTTATATTTCCATTTATTGCTTTTATCTGTGTATTATTGTTACATGCTATTTTATCTATATATTACTGCTTTATGACTTACCAATGAAAAATATGTCAATATTACTATTTTGTAATATTATATATAATTTTTATAATACTTCAAATATCTTCCTAATATTTATGAATCAGTACATAGTGACAAGGTTGCAAATAACGTTTAGCGGTTTGCAGCGTTGAGGTCATTTTTGTAGCGTATAGCTCGTAGCGAATGCTACAGCGTACAATATAGCAGATGTTATAGTATGTAGCGGATGATATCTTTAAGTATCATCTAGAGAAAATACATTCTTTTGTAAAAAAAAAGTAATAATTTGGCTTATTTTTATTCAAAAAATATCGTAATTATACTATTTCTTCATTAAATAAGTCTTAAATTCAAATATCTTATCTCAATTTCTCTCATAGCAGAGGAAGATAAATTATATTGGCATGGTTGGAAAGCAACATATAAATTTTCAGAGGGCAAAACATACTCCTATTTTGCCGACAGGGGTCGAAGAGACCAGCATCAGTAATTTTTTTGGAAACTGAAAGCGCCTTAGTGAATCAGAATTATTTTATGAATCGATTTTGTTCTCGGATGGACGATGGACCAATCATGTGTACAATGAAGTGGTAACATGATTGAAACACAATATCTTTTCAGCCAATGCAGCTGCACAAGAGTCATCTGGGCAAAAGCAAGCACGACTTTAGCATCACCGATTGTCTTTCCTATCTCTATGGGAGGAAACTTTCAAGACACTTCAACCAAACAAACAACAAGAATGGAGTGCTCTTTGGGCGGCGTGTTGTCTGGAGATCTGGAAGGCGCACAACACCATCATCTTCAAGCATATAAGGCCAACAGTCGCTCATACTTATGAAACGGTTCGACGTAATTTGAATGAAGGAAGAAATATCTATTGGGCACCTAATCAAACGATACCTGCTTAGCTTGCCCTAGTCTTCAGTAGGCTCTTTGTTTAGTTTAGATTTACGTCTATTTTTTTAAAGTTTAGCAAAATGTGTTTAGTTTGTAAATATTTTGTGTAAGCCAAATTTTTATTTAATTTAGAGAAATCCGAAATCACGACGGGGTTGAGCACGACCCCGCCGCCACCGAATATTATTTATTCCGTGTTTCTATATATATTATTGTTTTCTATATACTATTTTCATTTTTCACATATATATTATTTTCATTTTTCACTTATATATTGTTTTCTATAAACTGTTTGTTTTAAGTTCACATATTTTTTTATTGTCTCTATATACTGTCGTGATATCACGACGGAAAATCCCCTCGTGATATATCGGGTTCCTTTAATTTAATGAAAGTTTAAATGTAGGCTAATCACCTATCATTTAAAAAAAAAGAAAATTTGAACATATATTTCTATTTATTTAGCCTGTAAAAAAATTGTATAGTGTTAATTAATAGTAAGAAATCTTTTACACTTCAATAAAGAAAAAAATATTCACCTAACTCGCTTAAACATCTGAACATCGTACACCATACATTTATACCTTTTTAGCTGCTCACTATACTTTTGTACAGAGGTAGTAGAAAAATAATATCGTTTGTATACCAATATATCTATCTATATATTCATTTTACCCATTTTTGTTTACCAATATACATTTTTATAAGGAAAAGTTTACCGGGCCACTAAAAATTTCCCCCAATCTACCGTTTATCACTTTCATGTGGGCCCCATTTACCACCTTTTTTATTAAAAATAAAAGAGGTGGTAAATGGGGCTCACAAGGAAGTGATAAAGGGAGCGTTGGGAGGGATTTTTAAGAGGGGGCCCCTTATATGGTCTCTTTTTATAATTATGTTATACCTTTCTGAATTCATGCGGCTCTGACCGACCAACAAATAAGTCGGGGGGTATTGATATCGACATGAAAAACTTTTACTTGTTACAGGAAAAACTGATCTAAAATGACAAAATTGCCCCGAATTAATTATGATATGTATTATGGTTTTTTTCACGTATGAAATTGGAAAGATTAAATAAGTTAGTTATGGGCAAATCCAAAATTGGAATGAATAATTATATATTTATATTTTATACTTCCAATATCTTACTTTAACATATATTTTATTAAATATTTAACAAATATGAAAAGACAAATTCATTCGAAATAAAAAAAAAATCTAAATTAAGTATTTATCATAATTAATCAGGGACAAATCTGACATTCTAAATCAGTTTTTCCTATAGCATATAAGGGGCCGTTTGGTTCGTAGTTTTAAATTAGGATGCTAAGGCATCTAAGTATGATGGATTTCATTCCTATGTTTGGTATGTCACTAGATAATAAAGTAAGGTAATCGAGGATTCCCTATGTAATATTTGGTGGGAATAAGATTACCTCCAAAATATGTGTCTTTCCACATTCCCACAAAAAGGGAATCCATTTTTCAAATTTTCGCCAAAATTAATGAGAGAAAATTTTCTATAAAAGGTCTTTTCTTCTTTATTCATGTATTATACACGTATTTTTCGAATTTATAAAAATTCGCGTCTTCATTTCAATAATTCGCATTCATTCGCAAATTTTTGACATGACAAAAATTCATCCCGTATTTTCTGAATTTTTACCAAATATAACATTTTCTCAATTATTTTTAAATAAAAAATATATATTTAAATAATTTAATATACCAAAATTTTCCGAACAATGAGCTGAATTGACGAATTAATACCATCTTCGTTTTATTTGACCGAATATTTGACCGACTTAGAAAACGTTCAATACGAATTATACACGAACGTATCGCGAACCGTATTATTCGCGTATCACGATTGACTAACTATGGTTGCAAGTGATGTTTGAGCAATAATTTTTATTATGATTATTAGTTGTTGAATTTGTTTCTTTTGATAATGGATTATCAATTTTATTATTAGAATATTCTATTTTGTTTAATTATTTTTTATGTGAGATTTTAATTAATTTATCTAAATATATCTTATAAATGTAAAAAATCAAATAAATGACGATATTTACATATTCAAATTATGAAAATGATAAATACACCAATCAAATATGATAATCAGATATGTCTTAAAATGACATTATGTGATTCCTGTCATCCCCTAAGGGCCTGTTCTCTAGCGCAGTTTTGTAAAGGGACAGGAAGCCATGGGTGCAGGAAGGTGAGAAATGAATGTCAAGAAGCTATGGGTGCAGGAAGCGACAAAAAACTATATAAAATTGTGAAAAAAAGTGTTCTATGAAAACATAGGAAGCTATGAATATAATATTGATATTTTAGAAAATTAGTTGGTGTAAATAGGTTATTTTTTGAAATATGTACATGATTATAACAAGATTAAGTTAATTTATTATTTTTTTTAAAAAGTTATATAATAGAAAAATTTACAAATAACCTCCTAACTTTTTCCAATATTACAAAAAATCCCCTATATTTTCAGAATTTTCCATCCAATTTCCCATCCATTTGATGGTTAGAATTTTGAAAATGACAATCTTATCCTCAAATATATATATAGTTTTTTTATAACATTGAATTTCTTGTATTTTTAAAATTGTAAGAAAATTATATTATTTTTTTATATTTTATTTTTTATTTTTTTACATTTTTTGTTTTCACTGGTATTATTGTTTTTATTACAAGTGAAAATTATTTTTACTTTTTTGCTATAATATTATGTTTTGGATAAATTTTTTGATGATAATAATAAGTTAATTTTTTGAACATTTTTATATAAACTTATTTCAAAACAGTAAATGACAAACTAATTTATATGCCACTTTTATTTTATCAAATAAATAAAATCATTAATTTATTTTGAACTTAAATTATTGTTTGAATTGAAACATATATGTACTTAACTTAATTTGATTAATTTTAACACCAAACAATTACAAAAAATAAAACACCTACATGAAAATATTAAATACACATACAAAGAAAATGGCAAGTGAGGCCAAGAAAAAATAAAATACCTACAAAAAAGCCACCCCGTTTTCTCTCTCCAAAAATCCACTCTGAGTCAAGTTTTGAAAACCTATGCTTTTTACCTAATTTCGCAGGTTTTGTGAGTTTTGGCCCCTCCAAACCTGTCCCTCCTATGAGGTATAGAACAGGTCTTAGATTTGGTTTTCAATTCCTTCAATCCAACCCAAACCTACACTCAAAACTGCCCTAGAGAACAGGCCCTAAAAGTTTTTTCTTGTCGATATCATCGCCCACGAGTCGTTGGTGCGAAGTAGTAAACCCTTTAATTAATAAACTAACTTACCATTACAATTACCAAAACCAAATAAAATAAATCAATAATACCCCAACAACAACAACATTAAAACAAGCGGTGGAGATCCCTCCTCGTGTTCCCCTCCAATTGGTCGCCCCTCCACGCCCATGGTGCCAGTTTCTCCTGCCCCGCCACGTGCCCCATTATTCTCCCTCTCCTTCCAATCCAGCCGTCCATCCCCCGCCTCGAGATTCACGCCTGGCCGGATGTACGTCCCGCAGTAAAAGTAGTTGATATTTTTTACCCTTTTTTATAATTTCTCTTTTTTACAATAAATAGTGAGTTTCTGTGAGCCGACACCTGTCCTTCTCCCCTCTGCGCAAAAGGTACACTTTTTCTCCCTTCACTTTCTCTTCATTTTTTTCCTTTCCTTTCCTTTCCCAATTAATTCTGCTCTGTCTGATTAATATCTGAAGGGATTTGTTTGCTTAATCGGGTTAAACACTGCTCGTTGAGATAAGATTGGTTGGTCTTCTTTTTTTTTTTTGCTCGTTGGGTGTAATAGTTGGATAAGATTTTTGTAGCAAGAAAGATCTAGTGTCCTTTAATTATGCTGAATCTGGCACTAATTGCTTGTTAATTCGAATCAAGGTTAAACACTCCTCGTTTAGATAAGATTGGTTGATTTTTGGGGTAATTAGTTGGATAAGATTTGTGTAGGCGAGATATTTATTTATTCATAGCTAGAAAGATCTAGTATCTAATTGCTTGTTAATTGGAATCAAGGGTGAAGCAACTGATGTGAATCGAGCGGAAAACAAGTCCAGTCCATTGAGATCAGAATCAGAGCAAGCATGGATTTCAACAAAGACGGAGGGCGGCCGTTAACTCGGCAGGGCTCGGTCTACACTTTAACCTTCGACGAGTTCCAGAACTCCATTGGCGGCGGCGGCAAGGACTTCGGGTCCATGAACATGGACGAGCTCCTCAAAAACATCTGGACGGCCGAAGAAACCCAGGCCATGGCCTCCGCCCTCAATCCGGCCCCGCCGGTTGGTGCCGGACCGGCCGGCATCCAGCGGCAGGGTTCGCTCACTCTTCCGAGAACTTTGAGTCAGAAGACGGTGGATGAGGTCTGGCGAGATCTGGTGAGAGAGAACACGGCGACTACGTCGACCGTTCCTGTTCCGCCGCCTGGCGACTCGACGAATCCTCGCCGGCAACAAACCCTAGGCGAGATGACTTTGGAAGAGTTTCTCGTGCGTGCTGGCGTCGACATAAACCTCTCTAATCAACTCAACAACAATATAAACAACACTAATGCTTCCAATAATATTAACAACAGCCTTAATACTATTAATAATAACATCAGTAGTAACAACGCGACTAGCAGTAACAATAACCTATTCTTCTCCAACAACAACCTCCCGGTAATGCCAATGGCGATGCCGATTCAGTACTGCAACACCAACGCCACGGCCAGCGTGATGAACCTGGGGGCCAACGGGATGATGCCATGTGGCATGGGGATGGGTGTGGGCAGTCCAAAGGGGAATAATAATAATAACAACAACAACAACAACAACAACAACAACAACAACAACAACAATAATAATAATAATAATAATAATAACGGTGAGATGAGTTCCTCGTTGAGTCCGGTGGGGTATCAGTTCGGAGGAGGAGGAGTGAGAGGGGGGAAGAAAGGCGGGCAGGTTGAGAAGGTGGTTGAGAGGAGACAGAGAAGGATGATTAAGAACAGAGAGAGTGCTGCCAGGTCTAGGGCGAGGAAACAGGTAATTGATTAATTGAAGTTTTGTAATGATGATATTTTTTGGGTGTTTTTATTTCCTCTGGTTTAGTAGTTTGAGCGGTTCGGTTTGGGTGGTCTGTAAAGATGTAGGTGATATTTTGCGTGTTTTATGAGGGTATGTTTTGTATTTTGCACTTTTGAGGGGTTGTGAACGTAAACAGGTAATTTGATTAGATTTGAAGTATTTCTGTAATTATTATTAATAATAATAATAATAATAATAATAATAATAATAATAATAATAATAATAATAATAATAATAATAATTATTATTATTATTATTATTATTATTATTATTATTATTATTATTATTATTATTATTATTATTATTATTATTATTTTCTGGGAGATTTCCGCTGCTTTGTAAGATTGTAATTTGAGTTCAAGGTTTTTGTGATGATAATGTTTTAATTTGAACACTGTTAATGGCTTTATAAAATGACTGTTTTGCCCTTCAAAATTTTAAAGGATTTTTTTTTTGCTATTTTTTCTCTTTCATGGGCAGGGATTAGGGATTTGGGAATGGGGTTGAAGCATCTTGTGGAAGAAAAAAAAATAAAAAAATTACTTTAAATTCTGAAGGGCAAAATTGTCATTTTGATTAACGGTGTTTAGTTCAGTCAGGGACTAGATGTGTGCTATTTCGTAAGTACAAGGACTAACGGTGCATTTGTCCCTATTTTGGTTTTGTTTGATTTAATTCGAGTGTGATTCATTTCATGTTAGTGTTGAGTTAAATATTTTTAATTATTTCGCATGTCTTTTAGGGGTATATTTTGTATTTTCTCTCTTTTGAGGGGGGATATTTGAAATTTTGATGGTTAGTTTTGCTTTCATGATGATTTTTTTTTGGAGTCAGTTAAGAAATATTTTGCATGCTAATAATTAGTCTGGAACTTGGAGTAAAAATATCTAGTCGTAATTTTACCAAACATTTTTTTTATTTTCCAATTTCTTTTTTTCTTTTAATTTAATATTTTTTGAATTTAATTTGTGAAGGCTTATACAATAGAGCTAGAAGCTGAAGTTGCCAAGCTGAAAGAACAAAACGAAGAATTACAAAAAAAACAGGTAACTTCTTTTATTAGTATATAACCTTTTATTTTTTTTATTTACTATATGGTGTAATGGTTCTTATCAGATTATAATTTGGCTTTATTTATCTGTTTTACTTTTTTCTTTTTTTAATTTATGTTTTGTGTTTATTTTTTTGTTGCAGCAAGAAATAATGGAGATGCAAAAGAATCAGGTAAGACAACATGCAGCTTACTTATTATCAATTTTTTTATGTAACTTCATAATATATTAAATGTCTATATTAAAAAAAATATATTAAGTATTCTATCTTCTATACTTTTATTCAAACTGGTACCGTACTTGTCTGGCCTTGTACCAAGACAGTACAAACAGGTACATGTACCAGTTAAACTAATTTTAAGATCCTGAATTTCTAAATCGAAATCTTAGAAATTCCGGAATTGCAAATCCCGTATTTTGGCGAGAATCAAACAACCGGTTCTTTAGATCCCGAATTTCAAATCCAGATCCCACAAAATCCAAGAGATCAAATATGACATGTATCTTTGATCACATATTAGTTGTTATATACTGATTTGCTTATTCTTAGTAACATGCAAACAATGATTTGATACTTCATTATTCGTAGTAACATGCAAGCATGATTATTCCATTTTTGTGATTTTAACCTTAATTATTTTTGTAGAGAAAAAAAGAACAAAAAATTATGGGGAAGTTTCATGTATCAACATTCCAAATTTACCCCTTGAAAACTACAGTTATCAACCATACCCTTCCAAAACTCAATATAGACATTTGCATTTCCAAAAAGTAAAATATATTAAATTTACCATCTGAAGGTTCAATAATTTACTTTTACCGATTTTAAACATAAATTAGATTTTTTTGTAATTTATACACCATTTTGTTCCGGTCTTACTTTTTGCATGTGCAAAGCAAAATTTTATATTGTTACACATGGTTACGTAGATGATATTTGGTAATGATGATATTCTTATTATTATTATTATTATTTTTTTTAATTTAGTCATCGGAGAAAATAAACCATCAACAGTCTGGACCCAAGAAGCGGTGCTTGAGAAGGACTCAAACAGGCCCATGGTGATTAAAAGAAAGTAAAATTAAGAAGGTGAAAATAGAAAAATTCTACTATTAATGCCAGCTGTACATATTTATGGTGTAATAGGTGAAGATTAAGGAGGTGTTTTTGCTCTGTTGTATATTTATTTATAGTCAACAGAGTTGTTTCAGTGGAGAGCTTAATCTATCTGTCGATCTATGAGGAGTTTTTATTTTGGTTTTTTTTTTTTAATGCTTATTTAGATTGTGATAAGTGTTTGCTATGTGTTTGGATGGATGAAGGATTTTGAGCACCTTGTTCATTGTTTTATGTTAGATAATTGGTGCTATTGTTGCTTGTTTTCCTTTATTTCTCTTTTTTTTGTGTTATTTATCTTGTCTTCCCGATTAATATAAGCCTCGCTGCTTCATTAATAGCCGTTGGAATTAGCTAATTCCATAATTTGTTTGGATGCTTGAAAAATAAGATGTTGAAAAATATAATTCTTTGTTTGGTTGTATTAGAAATTATGGAATTTTGTTCTTATGAATATTGAAATAGCATTTGATTAAAATTAGTGAAAATGACAAGTAATGTTAAGTATTAAATTAAAATTGATGTTATAGTCAATGATTCATCGTCATAATTAAAATTTTATTACTCGGATTCTCCAAATTCATCCTTAGTACTAAAAACTAATTATGATGATAATTTCAAAGGAGTGAATGGATGAAATATGATCTGAGATATAAACTAAAAGTTACAATCAGGTCCAATGCCAGTATGATAATAACACATTTAATCTGACTAAAAAATAAAATCTCAAAAATTGGTAAGGATGAAATCTGAGTATATTATAACTAAAGTTAACTATCAATTTAATCTCAAATTTGGTTGATCGTGAAAAAGATGAAATCCGAAAACATTATAACTCAATTTGGTAAGCAATAAATTTGAAAGAGGCTAAGATTATACAAAGCAGACAAGCTGCATTACATCTATAGGCACAACCACACAATGCAAAAGGCATTTTATCACAACACAATAGAACACTTGTTCTTACCCTCCATTCAATTTCATTCATAAACTCGAACAAAAAATAAAATTGTTCATCCTGGAAACATAATCTGCTTTGTTTCTAAAGATATCCTTTACTGGTGTATTATCTATGATTTTATTAGATAATTGCTCTAATTAATCCAACATGTCATCTTTGTTTGCAACGGCTTGAGCTGGTATTTCTGTCATAAATAACTACTTAAATAATAGCTTCTTCAGATTCGACTCATTCACTGAAAATCACAAATCCATGTCAGAGATAGACTAATCATGGATTAATAAAAAAAAAAACCAAATCCATGTCAGAGATATATTAATCATGGATTAATAAAAACCTCAAACCAGATATCAACTGATCAAATAGACATAAAAAGTAATCAAAGAAAAGAACCTAAAAAGAATCTATGCACTTATACCGTTCAACACAGTGGAGAGAAAGAAAAGAATCAGGTTGAGAACAAAGAAAAAAGGGTCGACCAGATTTAGAGAGGATAATTCGTTTAGGAGAGGATACCGGAATTTCATAATTCCATTTCTAAATATCAACCAAACAAGGAATTAGATATTTGCCGGATTATGAGATTCAATTCCCATTGAAAATCCAGCTATCCAAACGGGCTCTAGAGTTTGTATGGAAAAATAACATAGATTTTAAAATTACTTCTTGTGTTGTGTCCAGAGCAACTTTTTTCTGTTGAATATAAGAAAGTAGTACTGATTACTTGTTAATATGATAAGATTATTGGGTTATTGATTCTACTAGTTTCTTGATTAGATTATTGTGTTATTGATTGTATTAATTTCTGTATTTGTGGTATTAAATCTCTGCAAAAAATAAAAATATTAACTTACTAGTTATTAGGCTTTTTTGGGTTTGACGGAGTATTATTATGAGGCTGTGATATTATGCGCTGTTACAAATTTAAAAGTTCTGTACATGTCTGCAAAATAAAATGATATACGTATTAAATATTTTGGGCTTAAATTATTAGGATGTGACATTAGGGGCTTCTATAAATTTAATAGTTTCCTTATTTTGATGTTAAGTATCAAAAAAATTAATTTCTACATCATTAAATTTTTGTATGTTACCTATATATAAGAGGCCGAGCCAGTTGAAGATTACCAAGAACCCATATTATGATACTGAAACCCATTAAAATTGGGTATTATAAGAATCTCGAAGTTTGACTTGCTAGTTAAGTTAGGAAGAGCACTAATGTTTTGATGTAGAAATATAGATTGCAATGCTATTTAATTTGGTGTAAACCATGAGAAATAAACCTTTAAAGCAAAAAAAAAAAAGCAAAAAAAAGAAGAAATAAAATCTAATTCTCATCTCCGAATTGAGATATATTCCTAATTTTGATGTCCCTTTTGCCGGAATTGCTCTTCTTTTTTTAGGACAATAATTATTGCATACTAAATTAATGGAAGAAACATGCCAACGAAATTTGAATCCATAACTCTTAAACAACATGCAGTATTACTTGGCGAGATTGCTCTTTCTTCCTCTTTTTTCCCCTTGATTCTATTAGTTTCCGACTGAAGTTGGGAAGAAAAAAAATTCTCACTTCTCTGGCTCAATTTTGTCATATGTGTTTATAAGAACTTACATTTTTCTCTCATATTCACTCAATTCAAGCGGATCCCTTATATGCCATATTATCATATAATCATACTTCTGAGAATGTACCAAGATTTTCATTTCAATACACTATTTTTATCTATTTAAATTTTTTGATTCCATGGAAACCAATATTCCATGTAAACATATTTCTGACAATCGATGAAAATATTATTCAATGAGTAATCCATCATTCCTACCACATTGAATTTTCTTGATATGATAAACATGATAAACTAACTAATTTTCTCATAGTATGTGACTGCCTCATGAAATAAGCGTACAAAATGTCTCTTCACAGACATCCATTAAAATTGGAACGATACATAAAAAATTAGCATGTCCTAAGCAAGTATGACATGCACAAATCGAGAAATAAGCGTACAAAGGTAACTGTTTTCCGTTAGTTCAGGATAATACACTTGAGAACAAAAATTTAGAAGAAGTGGAAGTCTCACTTAATATATCAACATACCACTATAATAAGTCAGGAGACTCCTTGAACTTCATTGCACTTAGTATACCAACATCATTAACAAGTCAGGAGACTCCTTGAACTTCATTACACTTAGTATATCAACATACCATTAACAAGTTGTTTGTTAACTTAATTGTTGCAACATTTTAGCCCATTATAAATTGTGGTTTCATTGAAACTGCGTCCCAACCCTGTAATAAAAAAAATCTATAATTAGATAATAATTAGGACAACTAAACAAACCAGACAAGCCCCCACACCAATCACTCTCAAATCTCTCTAATCTGTATATAGCTAGGTACTATATATTTCTTAACCTACCATTAATTGATCTTTCATTCCTTAGACCTTGATATACCATTTAATGTCCTGTCAGGCCTCTTAAACCAATTTAGCTTCTATATATATGATTTGCTCACATCACCTAACAGGAAAAGAGAGGTCCCTTTCTCTTTTATTTATCAAAACTTGTTGGGAACAAAAAGGGATGTGTGAGAAGTAAATTAAACACAAACACAACAATTAAATCCGAACCAATCCGAACAGGATCCGGCTCAATCCACTTCTTTGCTACCTCTTCCTATTTTGATCAATTAATATGACCTGCTAACATTGCCTATACTTTTTTGGGAGCAAACTAGTATTTTGCATAGAATAAAAAGAAATATTTTTTAGTAAAAAAAAATATAATTAAGATGATAGATTCAAATCAAACTTTTTTATTTGTGAAATCATCTTTAATGTTTGAATGCAACACCTATTTCTCTCTCTACTTTTATCAATTTTTTTCTAGTGATAAAAAAATTCTTATTTAGATAAGAACGTTTTACCATAGAGAGGGTTCATTAAAGGAGCCCAAGTGACAGTGGAGGCCCATGTCCCCTATGGAGAGGCCACCTTCCAGACATGAGGAGCCCACTATCTTTTTCTCTCCATTTAATTAGGATTTAACAAATTCAAGAAAGAACAATGAATAGGACAGATGTTAGCTGTTCAAATTTTTGTCATGATTTGGTTATACTGAGTATTACTCATGATAATAAATTGTAAAATGGGTTGGAATTCACTTAAGAGTTATCACAATAAAATAACAAAAATATTTCCTTAAAAAAATAACAAAAATATCATGTTGATTGGTCCAGGTGGAAGGTACACATATCACTCATGAGGTTAGAAGTTCAATTACCTGCCCTATTCACAATTCTTATGAGTTATCTCAATAAAATAATTAAAATATCATATTTATAATTGGGAAGGTTCCACCAATCACTACTGGCACAGGTGGTATAGACGTTAGCTCATTTCTTTTTGAAGACATGAGTTCGATATACGAAAAGAATAAATATGTAGAGGTTGGGTGCCTACGGGCTAATAGTCAAAAAAAAAAAATTGGGAAGGTTCCAAACACATAGAGATTATTGGAAGAGTATCATTAAATTATTATATATACGGTACAAGAGTACATGAGTGCATGAACAAATACGACCTTAGTCTTTGAAGAACAGCATGAGACCATGTGGTGGTGGGGGATATGTAGTGTATAATGGTATACTGCCCATACCATTAGTTGTAAGCTGGCATGAGCAGTATTATTCGTACAGTACAAGCTCCATTGATTTAGTAGGCTCCATGTTAGAAATGTAACCTTCATATAGTTTGGTCGGAGAAGGATAAATCCTCAAAATGCCAAATATTTGGTTTAGCAAATGCACTTTTATTGACTTACAATAGAGGATTTCCCAACTAGTTCAAGCCCAACCGGGTCAAAGTGTAGAAAAAAAATTCTTGGATCCTTTTCAGGTTATGGAAGAAATCACGTTCGTGATATAAGTATTTCATAGAAAAGATAAACTCTAAATTGAACAGTTGGAAAGAAAAAATCTTGCCATAAGCGAGTAAATACTTTTTTTTTTTGATAAATCATAAGCCAAGTAAATTAGTGCCAATAAGATGCCGACGGCTATTTTGAATTGGCTACGTACTTTCTCCTGGATCTTCATGTGGACTCTCACTTAATTTACTTTCCGACAGCCTCGCCCTGATACCAAATTATTGAGTAAAGAGACGTGGTTTGGCGAAAATCAAAAGACGGATTATTTGGAGAATTTGGCGTGAATTTTTCAATTAAGCTATCAAGACTTGGTCATATTACTCAATTCTACAGCTCCAGACAATTGTGGTGTTTTTGATGATTTTTAATTTCTTATGTAGCTTAGTTTATTAGTTTCTTTGGTTTGGAGTTGTATATATTTCTGTTTTCGTTTTGACTTGTTTGTAAAACTTGCCAATTTGCCATTTGATTAATGATTGCTAGACTTTGTCAACAAGAATTTAGTGAAGTACTGGTCAGACATCATCCAAATTTTAGGAGGGATATGGCTACAAACGTTTTTTTTTAATAAAAACATAATGAGACAATTGATCTTATTTTAAAAGAAAAGATCCGCCTTAGACCCTTTATCTCTTAATATTCCATCAAGCCTACGGGTTTTGCTTGCGAAAAAAATATTCAATCAAGTCTCTAACATATTAATTTGTTAAATCCACTTCTACTTCTTCAATTTGTTCAATTAATCACTTCCATCAGTTAAGTGAGGCGGCTTTTAAATACCAACATAACATATACAATCAAATATTTACATGACATTTAAAGATGGCGTGACACAAAATATTAAAATCTAAATAAAAATATGTATTTTCAGAATTTTAGAAAACTTCGGAAAAGTTATTTAAAAAAATATTTTTCAACAAATATATTTTAAAAATATATATTTTTAGAAAAATATTTTTGAAAAAGTTACTTATAAATAAAATAGGAAAAAAATCTACTTTTAAAATAATTTTTGAAGAAATATTTTTTTAAAATATCTTTCTGAATTTTTTCGACAAAATATCTTTCTAGAAAATATTTCCGAAATTAATTGAAACAATATTTTACTGAAATATTTTAGTATTTTTCTGAATTTTTTTAAAAATGCCTTTTTCATAGATATTTTTTTCAAAAATATTTTTTGAAAAATATTATTATGAATTTTTTAGTAAAAAATTTATGAATTTTTTAAATAAACTTTTCCAAATAGTTTTTCCAAAAAGTATGATTTTTTTTATATTATTTATTCCTTTCCTCTGATATTTTGTGCCACGTTATCTTAATTGCTAAGTAACAATTTAATATGTACACAATATTGACATTGAACAGCTACATCATCACTAACTAATGAAGGGGTTCAAATGTTCAATTGAACAAAATCAGAGACACAAGAGGTTGATTGAACAAATTAAATTATTAGGGCTTGATTTAACAACATTAAATAAGAAATAAGGAGCCAAAATAGACTGTTCCCTATTTAATAATACATAATTAATTCATCTTAGAGGATACCGCTATAACATTATCAATTAAGTAGGAGGATAAGTCTAACACAATGCTACAATTTTATTGAAAAAAATCATTGTTACAATATAAGAGCTCTCTTGCTCATGGTTATGCAAGTCACATGTAAGCATTATTCTAATCAACGATTTAGGCGGCCGCATGTACGCTAAGTCCGCTAATGCATAAGCCTAAGCATTTGTGTTCGATGTTTTTCCATCTATCAACCGCCTAGGCCTGATTAAGACCACTTCATCCCCCGTCTAGACCCACTTATTTCTTTAAAAACCTAGAACAACTTTTTATTCTATTTTTTAGCTCGCTTAATCTCCTTTGGTTTTCTTTTTCCTTTATGAACGGCGGCGATCTCCTCCGCTCTGTTCATTTGGATGTGTTTTTGGATTTTGAGCATTTGCTAACTTTGTTTTGTTATATTGTTTAACTATCATTTGCTTTTTAAATATATATTTGGTTCTGTCAATGTTATTTTTTGTCACTACTGCTCGGGCTAGCCTAGTGGATGGCATCATCTCATATAGACCCATAGAGCACTAGTTCGACCCCAGCTTAGAGCTGTCAGGGGCGGATTTACATAGAAGTTTAGGGGGACATGACCCTCCCTATAAAATCTGAAATGTGTTATTATACCCTTTATAAATTTATTTAAAGTCCTTCTAGCATAATATTTGGCCCCCTTTATACATGAAAAAAAGAAATAATGAGATTATTAGGGTTATCGATGTAAAATACAATAAATAAACAAAAGTTCTCTGCCATTGACTCTATTAAGTTGCCTAGTAAGTACAAGTTCGATTTATTATTGCTTGAAAAATAAAACTATAGTGTAGTTTCATGTCATTAACTACTTAAATAAATCGAACTTTCATATTTAACTATATTTTAGATAAGCTTAAAATATTTAAATATATTTTTAAGTAAGTTAATATATTTAAATATGTTACAATTGCTTCTAATAGTAGTTATAATTTTAATATTTAATCATTATTACTATATGGTTTTAAGAAATTTCAATCATAATATTATATTTATCAATTTCTTGTTCAAATTTGCATACATTTTACGGTTGAATTAAATTATTATTATATAATTAAAATATGTTAAGATTACTTAAATCTTTCTTTCATTTATTTTACATAATAGAAATATTAGATTTGGTCAAATATAAAATGCATTTTTATTTATAATAATTACTTATGCAAATGGAGTTATACTTGCTAAATACGTGATATACAATATTGCATTTGTCGGGTTTTATTGTGTGCTTAGTAAAAAAAAATTGCTCGGTGTTAGACGCTTATCCCCCCTCCCCTAACGTTGATTCCCGGTTCCGCCCCTGAGAGATGTGGTGGATAAAAATCTGATGAGAGAGGGTGTGTGTGTTGAGTGGGGGACTACGGGCATGATGTCGAAAAAAATGTTATTTTTGTCATTTTAATATTGTTTTATACAAAAAGTTATAATACAAATAATACAATATATAAATTATAATATTAATTAATAAAAATATTTTTTTTTCCTAGCTTCCGCTTAATCCTAATTAATTTCTTTAGACAATAGATGGTGGGTAGTTGTCTGACTAGCCAAGTTTTGTAACATTGCATATCTAAGGCGTTTGATCCAATTTTTTGATATCTTACTGAAAAAACTTGAAAAACAACATTCATCCAGAGAGTGCCCGGCAATAAAAAAAATTATAACTAAATTAATTAATAATACTAGACAATATGATAAAAAATCATGACGACAATCTAACATGATTTATTGCGCAAATATTATAACTAATTAAAAAAATAGAGTAATAATGAATATATATATTAGATATAATATTTGCACAGTAAATCATGTCAGATTGTCATTGGGATTTTCCGGCATGTTGCCGAAAATATTATAAATTAATTAACGATCAAATTTGGTAATTAATTAAAGATAAACTTGCCTTTAGATTTCAGAAATGAAGAAGGAGATCAGCCACGTGAGGGCATGTGGGACCGACAAGAGGCGCACGTGAGGTCGACTCGTGCAATTAGGCATCTTTTTATTATTTGGTACAATACAACTATACAAGCTGTAAGAACATAATAATGGAGACATAATAATTGGCACGAGGTGTGTGACCGTTTGAGGAATCTGATTCAAATGTAATAATTATTGGAAAGATAGTTTTGCAATGGTTCTTTCAATTTCCCACTTCAGAGAGATGTATTGATATTCAAAAAAAAATGTCATAATTGAGTAATTATAAATTGATATATCTAAAACGGATGCTTGCATCTCTAAACATGTATTTTATGAAGAGTTCGTATATGATGTCATTAGTGAGACTAAAGTCTTTAGGAACAAAAAAACATCATTCATGATGATCTATCTTCAAAAATATTTGGACTACAAAAATTTAATTTATTTGATAATGATTTTATTATGCACTGAACCTAGAACAAAACTTATCATTGAACGATCAAAAGTAATTTTTTTAGTCGATTTACGACCAAATGATACAAACTTTTTGAAATTCCATCAAAATATATTTGTGGATATGATGTACAATATTAACAAATTCGATCTTTTATATGAATTTCGCAAACCAGAATTTAGCACCATCATGGGTTGAATCTAAAAAAAAATGATTGACATATAAATAAAATCATACAATAGAAAATCTCCAGCAAGATTTTGATAAGTAGATCATAATGAATGATTCTGATCGTCCATTTTGAACAGTAGAATGTGTATTTTTCGTTGATAACTCCAAGACCTTTGTACCACTAATGACATCATTGGCGCACATGTTGGGTGCGTTTAATTTGTGGGAAAATTGAACTTTCCTATCAATGTTGGGACATTGGAATCATATTACTATATTTATTTTGATATGAGAATCCTACATGGCAAAAATATCACATTCTCATGGCAAAGTGATATTACTACATTTATGGTAATGTAATTTCCACCAAAAAGGATGAGAATGTTATATTTTCATGTTTATTACCAAAATGTCCTTATTTGTTATGTTATTTATTATTTATATTAACATCATTATTATTATTTCATTATTTTTATTCATTATATTTTAATTATAGAAATAAAATATAACTAAAAATTAATAATAATATTTAAATATTTAAATTTAGAAATTAAATTTTATGTTGTATTCATTAAATATTTATTAAAAAATGGGTTGTGAATTTTCTTTTTCTTAATTTATTGCAAACTTTTTATGATTTAATTAAAAAAATCTATAATTTAACTAAAATAATATTAAACAAACAATTTTATAGAAAAAAATATTTATTTAGAAATTACGTTATATGGAGTTAGTAAAATTCTATAATAAATATGGCTGATTTGTTATACCAGTATCAAGGACATATTAGTCATTTCATATTTAAAAATAGTTTAAATAATTAACATTCCTATAAATCTAAATTTGTGAAGTAAACAAAAATATTCTCTTGTCATAATAAAGTGATTCTAAGGAATCACATTCATAGAAATGCGATTATCATGGTAATTTCACATTACCGCGAAATAAACGCTCCCATTATGAATTAGTCTCACTTTTTTTGTTTTTAACTATTTTTGAGCATTTTTATTGTGTCACATTCTCTCTTGTATACAATTCTCTTAATTTAGGGAAATTGCAACATATGTCCTTTAGTAAAAAAAATTGTACAATTTTCTGTATGTAGCGAGTCATTTAGTGAGGTATATTAGCTTTTTCAAGAACCATTTGAAATTTTTGTATCACAAGTGCCATAATGAATCGGGAAAAGTATGTGGGTCCCACTAAACAAATAAAGTGATATAAATGATCCTGTATAATCTTTAATGTGATGGGTCATATATTTGTAGAAAATGACTCATTACATTCTTCAATCATATCACATGGTGACATAATAATTAACTTTTTGAAAGAAAATGGATGTAGGAAAACATAATATGTGTAGTATTTTATGTAATGAACTATCTATCAATATATAAGTGACTCATTATATTTTCCGGCCATATCTTGCTTATCATTTTTTTCTTCTTCAAGTCAAACTACGTGATTTCATGCTCTTGCATTTCTATATGAAATGCAAAAAAGTATTATGCCCCTATGTTTTTCAAAATTTAAGGAATATGCAATTAATACACTTTCTTCAAACAAGTACTTTTTAAATATTATTTTTTCTAAAAAAATTAAAAAAAAGAAAATAAAATATTCCTAATGAGTTGCAATTAGAAATTTATTCAAAATAAGAAAGATAGAAAAGGGTCGAGAAAAGTGCAGTGTCAAAATGTGATAATATATGGTTTGGTATATTTAATTAAGTTCAATATTGAAATATATCACTTGGCAAAAAGTGAAGCACATACAAAAATTTCAAGGATTGTAATATGGTGAACTGAAATAAGGCTAATTGACAACTAAAATAAAGTTTACATGATGAAATAACATTAGATCACTCATACATGATACATGAAACATGGGCCTTGCTGCCAATATTTCTCTTTAAAAAAGAGCTAAAATAAAATGATAATATGTGGCGACGGTATATAAAAATTAAAAAAAACATATAAACTAAAAACAAACGGTATATAAAAAATTCATTTGGTAAAATAGTATATATTTTAAAAAATGAAAACGGTATATAAAATATATAAACTGAAAACAAACAGTATATAAAAATTCATTCGGTAAACAATATATATTTTAGAAAATGAAAACAGTATATAGCGTATATGGAAACACGAGAAAACAGTATATAATTTCAATCCATCGCTGCAGGGTCGCTACGGTACCTCCATCGTGATTTTCCATTTCCCAGTTATTTTTCCTCATTTTCTTTTCAAATTTTCTTTTATTCAATTTAAAATAATAAATAAATAATCAAATAATATTTTGAGAAATAATAATTCACAAATCACAATATTAATTTGTTGTGCTTTAAAATACTATGTTACGATATATGCTTTGGAATATTTTGCCTCATCATCATGCTATGTAGTCAATTTTGTCACATTGTTATGTTTCAAATGGTACCTAAAGATCTTGATGAGGGTAATAAAACATAAGCATATTTCTCTTTATGATTCTCTTATTTAGATCAAGCGTTTTAAAAAAGATGTTTTAAAATATATATAATGAAAAAAATAACTAATGATTAGGCCGAAGCAAAGCAAAACTTTGGTTTCATTTATGCTCTTACAATGTCACAAAATATGATGATCCTAAAAAATATGTTATTGTCAAGAAAGATGCAATAAATATTTCAACAAATATTTCTTTCATATATGTATCCTATAAAATTAAAATATGTAACTGTAAAATTTAAAATTTTAGTGTATGTACTCTAGAAAATTCAAACTATATCATATGTGTGACTAAAAAATTGAAAAAAAAAAAATATAATGTTAATTTCTTTTTTTTTATAAAAATGATTTATCCAAAGCGGAGCGAGAGTACCATCTTGTTATTCAAATTATTTTAACTATTAGCCGATAAGAAATGAGCAAATCTAAATCTAAATCATTAATCGATTAATGATTTTCTATGATTATAATCATTTTCAGACTTTTACGTATTTGTTATTTTACAATTACTTTTATAAATTTTTCGAAAGTCATATCATCTTTTATGTTTTCTTTTGGCTGATGTTTGAAGCTTTTCAATTGGTTGAAAAATGAGGTAATTTAAATTATTTGATCTTCTAATTAACGAGCGTATACAATGTGTATGAATGATAAATCAACAGCTAATATATATTTGTCTTGTGAAATATAATTTTGAGTTTCTAATATTTTTTTACCAACAATTAGTACGTCAAACAATGAGTGAAAATAAAAGGTGAAGTTAACTCAAAAATAAATAAAGTTTAATATTATGTTATTATTCAAATTTAATTTTTAAGCAACTCAAACCTATACAAAGTTAATTGTGTCAGGGTTACCTTGGTAAAACCAACATTGATACGAGTAAAAATCACCAAATTGTGACTTTGATCAGATCCTGTCACGTGCAACTGCCATTTTTGCCAAGTCTCTATGCTTCTAATCAAATAGTTTATACATCGTACGAATGCTTGATTTAACATTTTTAATCAAGTTTTGATCTTACAGATTATATAAGATTGCCATTGGATTCCAGATCTCGTGTTGCAAGAAAAGAAACAAAAGAGGCGAACTTCCCAATCCATTGAGATCAGTGAAAAAACAAAAAACAGAGGAGAAAAGGAGAGCCGCCTTAATTACATCTCCCCAAATATCCTCACATCTTGTGAAAAACTGAGATCCTAATTGTGACATTTTGGATACTTTTTTTAAGAGAAATAAAGTTTTATATATTTCTAATATCTTTATTTAATTAAAATAGTATTTTCACCATTCAAAATAAGCAAAAGGGTTATTATGTCGAAATATTATGATCAATGACAAATGAAAAAAAGGTCAATATTAATTATATTTATATAAAATAGAACTTTAATAACAAAATAGTAAAAAATGACACCTTAATTGGGTTTTCCAATACGCCAAGTCCAATATATGTTTTGGTTTAATATATATAGCATTAGATGGTGAGAATCTTGTTTTTCTAAACTTAGAAAAGTGATACTAATATAGTAAATAAAAATATTAACAATCATTTTACAAAAGAACTCATAAGAACTAATTTGCTTTGCCGACTTCAATTTATATAATATAATTGCTAATTTGTTTTTTTAACTAGATAAACAAAGATTCCGTAGTAGTCATTATGTTCGAACACTACTTTTATGTTGAGTTAAAAATATACGGATTCAATCAAACAGAAGAAAAGAAATCCATTTATTAATTATTTTATTTATTCTAATTTGATAGTGACTAATAACATTTTTCCTTCAAATAAAATCTATTAACATAATATTTGCTGATACTTCAGATTACTGGGAGTTGCACATCATGTATATAGAATTGGATCAGGATGCTATTACAATCTCGTTAACTGTAAAGAACAAATTTCTTTTGAATAATAGTGAAGACCAAATTTATTAATTTGTTAATGTTGGTTAGCGAGTTGTGTGTCAGGCGGTGTGCCGTATTTTCTCAGTAATACACATTGGCACAGTTTGCTGCTGTAATTACTGTAAAAAGAATAGCAACATGTACTTTCATCCTGCTTTTTCTTACAACTTGCTTACATGGGATGCGAGGAAATTTGAGAAATAATGTCGACATTTCCAAAATCGATTTACAAAATCACAATTTGGTACTTGATGCATGAGCACTTGAACAACACGGTACCGTGTTAATTTATTTGGCTTCATGTTGTAAACTATAAAAGTAACATGTTAATACTTAATAGTCCTCGTTTAGCACGGATTTATTAGCATGAATTCCATGCATGAGTTTGAACAATTAGTTAAAACTTAAACCTGATTTTTTAACATGAATTTTGAGCAATTAATTAGCACTTAAAGTCATGCGACATCAGTCACGACTCACGACCACCAGATCTTTTTTCTCCCAATTCGTACTTCACGTCGCACGAGAACAATATCACTAAGGAGGACCGACTCTCCAAAAGCAATGTGTCAACTCCCAAACCCTAGCTCCTATTGTAACCTACATAGCCGGTGACATTTCAAGAAAAACTAATGAAAATTAGACGGAATTTAGTACTTTTTCATTTTGTTGATTATGAATAGCATTTGAATTCTTTTAAATGGTGTTATTTGTAATCTCTAATTTATAACAATTTTTTATCTTTTTAATGAAAATCTTAAATAGTATTTTTGGCTATAATTCAAAAAAAAAATATCAATTCATTTTATATTGAAATGAATACTCAATGCATATGAATTATTCTTTTCACATACAAGTTTTGAGACTTTTTTTAAATAGCATAAAATAAAATAAATTCAGAAAAAGCATTTCACAAACTTCATTTGAAAAATTAGCGTTTTCGCCATCTAATATGGCGAATGTCTTATTTTCGCCATCTGAGTTGGCGAAAGTTTCAAAAATTAAATTTAAGCCTGAAAAGGCTTAATTATGGCTAATTTACTATTAATTTTTTTTTCATTTTCACTGCATCAAGAGATAAAGAGAAGAAATTTATTGTAGCAATATTTGTAATTTTTTTACGTATTATTCTTTTACATTTTAGTTACATCAGGTGGCGAAAATGATTTTTTCATTCATTGTTGATTAATGTTCATTAACCAGGCTAAACATTCGCCAGCTTATCTGACAAAAATTCTGTATTTTCACCCAATAAATGGGCGAAAATGCTAACTTTATAAAAAAAGTTGATCCGATGCTATTAGCTGAAATAAAGTTAGTCCAATGCTATTTGCGTAATTATCTAACGTAAATGGGACATACAATTATGATTTCGATATCATCTTAAAGATCCACAAAAGAGAGAGGAAGCTTGAGAGAGGAGGTGCAATGGCGCCCTTGAAATTATGGTTTCATGCCCTTTAAATATTCGAATTTCATCTCTAATTATATTCATATGTGATAATATCCGAACCTATTTTTATCTATATATATATATATGAACCAAATCTATATTCGGAGCTATCCGTTTTAGTATAAGTATTCAAATAAAACGGATATGGATATAGTATTAGCACTATCCGAATCATATCCAAACCGTTTTCCACCCCTACTTCCATGACAATCTGTCATTGTAGTGTAATTAAGAGAAAACCAATGATCAACAGTTTGTACTTTGTATTGCAATTTAACGTACTACGAATTACACAAGTAATTGTTATATGCCAATACGAATCTTAACTGCTGTTCGATCGATCAGACTAATTAATTTTATTATAATAATCAAATTATTGTAGTAATTAATATTAAAAGCATATAGAATCCCTCTATAAAAAATAGAAAAATAATGGTGCCCGTGTGGGTGATGAGCTGTGGCATGTGGTGAATCATTTGAGGTTGCTAGTTGTTGGCTTGCCCGTACCATAAAGGCTTCTTCTCAAATATATATAAAACAAGAATGTCGGAGCAATTTCGATATTATGTCAATGCATAATCCAAAGTACATATATCATAAATTGTATATATGATATTTGGCAATTTCATGTCTACTTCCCTATAAAATATAGAAATATCATGTATATTCTATCAAAATTGGAAGTGTGTAGAAACTTTTCCTTTTCAAAATTTAAGAAATGTCATGGATATTCCGTGCACTGAGTTAAGAAAAAAGGTGACTATTTTTAAGTAATTTGGTAAAGGAATTACTAGAAAAAAAATGTGCATTTTAGAGAATATTTACACTCACATTTTCTATTAATTTTTGTACACATTTACATCACATACCGTCACTTTGATCATTGATGATAAATTAGAACATTACTTGTTAGTAAACAACATTTTGTTATCAGTTAAAACTCATGAAAGGCACCATGAGACAAAAAAAAAAAAAAAACTTGATTAATTATCAATCGGATACAGAAAACAGTATATATATTTTTTTTCGAGGAACAACATTACGCATCTTTTAAAGGATTAATATGACAGTTTTCAATTTTAAAGGGTATAATTACATGATATTTTGAACTTATGAAGGGCACATGAATTTTTTTTTTTTCATATAATATATAACCCTAGCTGGCATTGTTATTTGGTTGCTCGATCAGGTTACAAAAGGATGAGACCCTTTTATGAGAACAGTTAGGGTTATGTGTTGGCACACACTGTCTTTTTTAGGGCAATCGAATCAAGATTAGACATGAAATGATTTCACATCGATCCAGTTGGTTTCATTTATTGCAAACACATGCAATTCGTAAAATGTCTCATCACAATGTGCAATTGTGAAATCCAAATGTCTTTAGTTGGTATGGTGATTGGTGAGCATTATTTTCATGTTAAGATATTTTCATATTAAGAATTAATTGAGATTTAGAAATTTGATGTTTCCAAATAGAAGATATACCAACAACTTAGAAACTAATTTTTTTATTGATAAATGAAAATATTGGTTGAAACCATGCATTATGTTTATATCAAATTTTAAGAAACATAAAAATTGGTGCAAAACCAAATTTTCGCAACATGCTTTCACAATATGATACACAATATATGATTTCACATAAATCAATTGAACGCGGTTGATCCTTACATTTCTGATTTCACATTGTACCATTTTTCAATGGAGATATAATCTCAATTTCAATTATATTTATCATGTTGCAATAGCAAGTTGTATATACTTTTTGTTGTATAAAAAAATAGAATAGTGATTTCATTTATATGGTAGAGTTGGATGTTTTTCAAATAAAAACCAAAAAAGCCTGATACATAATCAATCCTGAAATAAATCAAGAAAGATAAGAATAAAAATAATAAAGGTCTTCATCTTTTATTTTAATTTCGGAGTTGATTCTGTAAGAGTTTCTGAATTTATAAATTGTTGTTCATCAAATTACAGGGGAGAACATCAAAAATATAGTGTTAGAAACATGAAACTTCAATAAATGTGGGGTCGGGTCATTAATTAGAAGACTTTGCATTGATATCAATGGACAATGATATAGTAAGATATGAAAAAATTAATTTGATTTTCACATGATGCTTGCTCTTGGAGCAAATGAGCCAAACTTGAATTGTGCTTTACAACTAATTAAAGAGGTTATTCATGGCTAAGCTAGGCTGGTTATTAACCCCACATGTGCATTTCATTAATGAAGGATATATATAAACAATATTCTTTTTTTTTTTGCTTAAAAAATATTATTTTTGAAGGGATATAAACAATAGTATTTTTGGTCTGCTAGTTTCTTCTAGTTTTTATTTGAAATGTTATGCAAATACATTAAAAATGTATACGAATATATTATATATATTTTGCAATATTAGAATTGATATGTAAAATACATCATTTTATGATAAAAAAAACTTGGTATCCAACCAATACACTTCATTAATTTACTGTTCAAGATTTAATTAAAGAAATGAAATTTGATCGTAGTTTCACTGTTAAAGTCAAATGCAGTCAAGCACTAAAAATACAAAACCAAAACAGCTCGTCTCATGTGTACTTGTTTTTCAATATGATATTGATATAAAAAAAATGTTCAACCAAGTCAAAATACAAAATTTAAATCTGTCCTTAACGATAAATTGTTACCTCATGGAGGTCTAGTTCTATTTTAGTAGACTAGTGGCGGTGTGAATGCATGTCAATTTCAATCTCTGGAAATTTCATGTGGTGAAAGTCCTATGTTTCACATCAACTTGTCACAATCAAAATCATTTGTGAAGCCCCACTAGATCCGTTTTTATTACTGTTCATAACTGCTAGAGTCTTAATTAAATAACCTGCTACAAATTAAGGCCGTAAAATATGGTAAGTATATTATTAGGAAAATAAAGCACATAAACAGATCCATTGAAAAAGAAAAATTTCACAAATATTTAGTATATATATGAATATATATGAATCACTTCACATGAACAGATCCATATCAAAAGGATATTTCAAAGTTCTAACTGCAATGCATTGCATCATATATGAGGTAGTGTAATGTTTTTTTTTTTTTTTGTTCAAGCCCGTAGGCAGAGGTAGTATGGTGTTTCCCGACACGAAAAGCACGTCTTACTGGCCCAGATATGTTGCTCATCTATTTTCTATCCACTAATGATCAGAAATTAACGACCAAATGCAACCAAATCAAATCACCTGAAATTCAAATATCCTGCAACGTGCATGACTCGAAACACAAATAACCAATAACCCAAACGCTCAGACCCTATGAGTCTATACGACTCATAACTCGAGTAAGTCATGAATCAAAACCGAATGACCAATTACTATTGAATAACTCTTCTGAAATAACACAATCTTCGCTCGAGTTCACGAGCAATGGCAGATCCTAACCAACGATTATTTGGGAGGGGCAAAAAATCATTACTCATGATATTCGCTCTTGTCCATGAGATCCATTTAAATATAAGATTTCATGATTTTATCGATCATTTTAGACTGATCTACAAATGTCCTGCAACACCAATCTGAATGATTATTATTACTGTAACCCGACTCATATAGAACCTTATGAACAACTTAAAAGCAAATACATATTAGAAACACTTTGACCCCAAACTCGAAATCAGAACTACCTAAGTCTTTGACATCAACTGATTTTGATAATTCAAAAATTATATTCAAGTATTAAGGATCGCTTTTTCTACTTTCCAATTTCGATTCAAAACAAAGAAAACTAAAGTTCCACAAGTACTTTAAGCATGCCCCCTTGTGTAGTAAAATGGATCCAATCCAACAAAATGTCTCAATCCCCTCACAATTGCATTCAACTTTTAACACAACCAACAAAGAGTAGCCAACTTCCAAGTCCGACACTGTCATCGCTAGGCAACAAAACAGAACCTCACTTTCACACTTTCACACAACTCGTCCTGTTTTAGTTTAAAACACAAAACTCCTCATTTTTCTTTTCTTTTACTTTTTCCTCTTTTAATCCTCAAAATAGCCAACATACAATTATACACTTTCATCCGCGCGTGTGCTTTCATACAGCCCCACATTAATGCAAAACACAGCCTCACTTTACTTTTCCAGTCAAAAGTAAAAGTAAAGCCATTTTGTACTTTATTTATGCAGCAATGGAAATAGGCCATAATGTGAGATTCCAATTAACAAGCAACTCATAAGACTATACAATACAACTAACTAATCTATTTTAATTATTACTACGTTAATTAACGCACTTGATATTATTAATCAATAATCATAGAGTACATAGATCCTTTGTTAGTCAATCAATCAATTAAAATACAAGTATTAACATTCACTTCTCCTATCCAATTAATTAATTATAATCTCCTCAAACTCAAACCAATAACCCATTTCGCACTCAACGGTAAAAACCTCAAAACTCGGATCCGGCGACCGAATGAGCCAGGGCCTCGATCTTATGCTTAATCTCCGGCGGAACTCTCACCGTCTGTCGGTTCACCTTCTTCTTCAGTTCAAATCCTAGTGCATCTGACACGTCATCAGAGCTCCATCCAGCTCTTCTGAGCGAGTCCGAACACCGGCCGGTCTTCACAAGCAAAGCATCGAGCACCGACTCGTTGTCGACCGTCACCACTCGATCCTCACAGTCGAATGTGTCGGATGCTGACACATGGACCATCTCACTGACGTCCGATTCCTCCCAACCTGCCTCAATTAGCACGGACTCGATTTGGCTGAGGTAACCCTCGACCCAGATCGGCACGCTCTGCGGTTTGTCCTTACTGGATCTCTCCAGTTCGGAGCATGAAGAAGTGCAGGAAGAAGTGGAAGCTGTGGAGGAGTCGGAGGAAGAAGAATCCCGCCTGCGGCGGTCGGAGGCAGCATCGGACCAGAACTCGATCCACCTCGGCGACTTTCCGGCAATCATGTCAAGACTCCGCCTCATGTTCGCCGGAGAGGGAACGGAAGAGAACTGTTGAGTCAGGCCTAGAGAAGACGAACTTGAGACAAACGCTGGGTCTCTTTTGAAAAAATCCAACAAATCTAGACCGCAACAAACGACTCTCTCTTCCGTCACGTAGAACACAGGGTTTCCGGCCAGGCAAGGGCGGCAGGGCACATAGCACCGGTCGAAAAGAGGGATCAGAAGAGGAGCTCTTCGCACGGCGGATCGTGCGGCACGTAACGCCCGATCTGGGTCCGACGGGCGAGGGCCCCAGGACCGAGGCCAGAGGGAAGATTTCGCGATTTGAAGCGACACAGCAGCCATGGGGAAGTCAAACGCGGCTCTCATGGCAGCCTTGCATCGCCAGTCAGGGAACCCGGGCCCGGAGGGGACGGCGAGGGAGAGGAGAGCACGGAGGTCGGGCGGGAATGTAAACCCAAGATCGGCTTCGATGTGCGAAAGCTCTCGGTCGGTGAGGCCGGGGAGCGTTTGAATGGAGGAAGAATGGAGATGCGATACGATTGTCGACGCGAGCGACGAGAAGGAATGAAGCGCGCTGGAAGAAGACTGAGATGAAGAAGAGGCAGCGCGAGTGGACAGACGGCGCAGCCCGGCTGCATGGGCCGGCGTCAGCCCATTTGATCTCCTGTCTACGTCCACCATTGTTGTTTTTGGGTTGTTGGAGATGGGAAGAAAGGCAGGAAGGAGAGATTTGAGAGCTGGGGGAGTGAGGTGAGAGGAGGAGGAGGGTATGTATATATATATGAGAGAGGGGAGGAGAGAGGACATGTGTTGAGGAGAGAGGAGAGCTGGCCATGCGGTGGGGCGTGGGAAGAAGAGTGTTTTTTAAAGACACTGTCCCCTCGACGAGTGAGTTGGGATCCTTTGTGGTTTCATTGTTTTGTTGTCAAAGGTTTGTTTACTTGTTTTGATATTCAACTTATTTGTATGTTTAAAATTTGGGAGCGGATACATCACGATGTTACTGTAGCAATTATGTAACAATAATATATAAGAACTGAAAACAAACAGTATATAAAAATTCATTCTATAAAACAATATATATTTAAAAAAAATGAAAATGGTATATATAAATATATAAACTGAAAACAAACAGTATATAAAAATTCATTCGGTAAACAATATATATTTAAAAAAATGAAAACGGTATATAGCGTATATAGGAACGTGAGAAAACAATATATATAATTTCAATCCGTCGCTACATGATCGATACAGTACCCCGGCATGATTTCCAATTTCCCTCAAATTTTAGTTTGGAGTTCTAAATCATAAATCATGTCTATGTGCAAAAGGTTGTATTTTTTATCCGCTATATTTTTATATATGCTTATTATGTATTTTCATATATTCATTATATTTTTATAAATATTATAAATTTGTGAATGATACTATATGTTTTTGTATATATGTATTATATTTTTAAGTATATTTCTTATACTTTTTAAATATCAATCAATATACATTTTGCATGTTCATTATATGTTTTTGAATACCGACGGCAAAAATTAACAGTGCATATTTGGTACCATGATAAAAGATCAACCCCATTTTAAATACCCCTGCAAGTTTTATGCAATATTTGAAATTCTATTTTGTTATTTATCAACTCATAAAGCAAGATTTGAAATTCTGTTTTTTGGGGATGAGATTTGAAAATTCGGAGTGAATTTCTAAGAAAAAACTTCACTTAAATCCTATAATCTTGGAAATTGAGGTGACAAAATATGGAAATCACTCCCATTACTAACATTATTAGCAAATTGAAACCTCTCATATATCATGATTAATTACTATTTTTGCTTCATAACATGCCAAGTAATACAAGCATTGGGTAGGTCATAATAACAGTGGCCTATTGTTGGTGCCACGTGGGCCCAAGGCTGCTATCAGACTGTTTGGTTGGTGTGGACAATGGTGTAGCTCACACATTATGAAATTACATTATAATAAGAAAGGTTATAAGTATTAAACAGAAATATAACTTGATATTTATGTTGTAAAGTTTCAATGTGAAATAGTATTAATCAGAAATATACTTGACATGTGATGAGGTTTGAATGTGAAATAGTGAGGGGCACCAAGGGTGACGGTGGCCGCCTTAAGACTTTTGGGCTGAATTGAATGTGAGAGGTTTCAAGGCTTTTGAGAGGATTATAATATGAATATTTAGAAATTATTGTTCTAAAATAAAAAAAATGTTTTAGAAGTACAACATAAAGTAGCGTTTGAAACAAGTGAAATAAATGGAAGATTATTCATTTAGTTTCAATGATGTCTGTGACATAAAAAGAGTTAAATAATGAATAAATAGTTATAATCATGTTTTTTCATTTGACATAAAGAGACATACAAAAATGTTCCGCCATTTTCACTTTTATGCAAGGAATTGCTTACTTTTTTTTAATGCAAGGAATTGCTTGCTAGCATAATGATTCTAAGATTATAATATATCTTTTTATATCTACCTATCAAGCTCATAGAGAACCTTATCAATATATATAGAACCGGAAATATTCCTCTTTATCAAATGGTATTGTACAATATATCAAGATAGCTAGGAATATCTCTAATGTTTGGGATTTTTGTGTTTAGTTTGGCCGCCAGGCAAATTCAACAAAAATCTTCATCAAACAAACTTATGGACATGCATGTTCTTAGAAATTGTTTTCATTTATTATTATTATTATTATTATTATTATTATGGAATACTTTATCAGACTAGGTAAAACCTGATTCGATCGGTGAGATTATCAGCACATCAAAAACAGATTTGATTTGGCAAATTAAATCGAGATAATCTGGATCAGAAATGAATTTCCAAAATGTTTCTGACTAATCCGAACATGAACAACCTTGCGAACAAGATTTTACATCAAAGAATTCAATATTATCATATCATAACAAAAACAGGCCAACATAAAACTCAACTGACATAAAACCTAATATGACCTGAAATCTATCATAAATCCACCAAAATGGCCCTCCAAATATTTCTTACTAAAATTAAACCGAATTGACACAATAATTTGAATTTAATTTGACCTAAACTCTAATGAAATCTAATTTGACCTAAACCCTAATGAAATCTAATTTGAATCATTTCTTAAGAATTGAATTTAGGGTTTTCTTGTGGAAAAAGAGAATTCTGTTTTTTGACAAGACAGAGGTATCTGTGCTTTTGGGAAAAGAAGGCCACTCTTACCCATTTTCAACCAGTGCTAGTCGTTTATCCGTTACAAGTTCGAATCAGAACAATGAATCAGATGTAGTAGTCTTGAATGTTAGGCTTTTTTAGCTGTACTTTAAGTAGTGTGTGGACTCCACCTAATTGATGTGTAGCTAAAAAAATAAAACTTGAAAATGAATTATGTAAGAAGAGAGATGATTGCATTTTTCCAAGTAGTTAGCTTGATTGACTGTTGCAATTGGAAATATGTGAATGGAATATAATGGCGGTATACTTACTTCGAAAATATAGTTCTTTTTTATTTTTTATTTTGCCAATTTTAATGCATTATTTTTGTCTAAACACCCAAATCGATAATCATACTACTCAAGATAATATTTTTCCTACCTCAAAGAAAAAGATATTATTTTCCATAAAAATCTTTGATCGCAAAATATTGTCATTTCTCTGTGGTTATCAGACGGATTAACAATAAAAGTCCTTAATCTGACGGTTTATGTTATTTTAATGACGTGGATCAACATGGAATCAGGATTACAGTTGAAAAATTATATACTAGGATTAATTAATACAACGGAACGTGCTTCCTAGTTAACCGTTACAAACATAATGATTTTGTTCACCTTACTTTTCTTTTGTTATACGATGCATAAATTTAGCCTCTAATACGGTCGTTGAGAAGATTATAAATTCATAATTAATATGTTGAATCGTTGACTGAAACAACTTGTAAAATTGATTGAAACATACATAGATTTCTATTTGGACTGCGGCCTTGCTCATTCTTCAATTCAAACCTAATCAAGTCATGGCAGGCCCAAGAACATGAAAGCATGTGATGATAACTTGTGCAAATTGAAAATTTGAGATAATTTGAGTATCTTTATAGGAAAACTTAGTCAAATATGTGCCTGCGGTTTTCTTTGCTAACTACAGAATCTAATCAAGGCATAGGTGCAAATATGAGTTGAATTCGAAATATACAATTTATGTTGAAACTCATGACACATGCACACATGTTCTGAGTTGTGTGGAATTATTAATTTTAGTTCGTTGTTCAAACTTCATCATGTGAGCTTATATTTTGTTAACATACAACATTAAGAGGCCAATTCAGTCGGCACGCCAGTCTCTTGTATACACTTTTTTTTTTATCATATCATCGTCATTTTTCACAATGTCTTTCGTTTATCATTGCAAGGAAGAAACACAAAGGATTATATGAGTAAAATATATGCTTACTTTAGGGATCACAATAATTTTTTTTGTTTCAACTATTGAACTATTTTACTTTTCCAAGGTTCAATATTCTATGCCGCGTTTGATTCGAACTTTATTTTGTGGATTTCTTGACATTCATCAATATGAATTTCATTCTCATATTTAGTTTAACCACTAAGTAATAATGTAATGACATCTATGATTTTTAGGTAATATTTGGTGGGGATCGGATTACATCAAAATTATTGGATTTTTACATGTGCATGAGGAGGAAATGAATAATTAAGGAAACAAATTTTTTATAAAGAATTTTTTCCCCTCATTAGTGAGTTGATATAAATATATTTTACAAATTTAAAATGTCAATAAATCAAGATATTTTACAATCATAATACACCAAATCACACACAACAATAATACATGTCTTAGAATTATATTTCTTGAAATGAGATTTTTTGGAATTCATACATTCCAAAATATCCTTCAATACTCGAATCAAACGACTCCTAAAAACCTTGTCTTCCGTTGTTATCATATTGACAACTGTGGCAAACCTTTTCAAGCACCAATTAGATGTCTAATTAAATACACTAAATTTATGACCATTGTATAAGTCCCTACAAAAGCATATAAACATACAAGATAAATATGCACACTATGAAAAAGTTGGCCTAGGTTTAGAGACAAAATGATAGTTTTATAACTCGGAGCATTGTAAAAAAAAAGTTCAAATAAGCCAACGGTCGGCCTAGTTGCCTTTGCTGACGACCTTCATACAATTAAATATCAAAAGGTGACCAATGTTGCCTAAAATTTGTTATTTACTGATAAAAAAAATCAGAGTTGTAAGAAATCAGAATTATTTGGTAGTTATACTTGAAGCCGTTTGTATTGAAGTTAGATGATTGACTCTTGAGTACAACAGCGGTCAAGCAAGAGATTTATATACTGATGATGAACTTCTTAATCTAATCTTGGACCTTTCTAATATATTTGTATATACTATTGTATCAATATGAAATATAATTTAGAAAAAATCATTCCAGTTAACAATATTAGAAATATGTTGAGCTGCAACTGGCCCATTATGCATAGTCTCAACTTTTTTCAGAATGCAAACCTTTTGAAGCACCAATTAGAAGTTTGTTTTTTGAACACATTGTGCCATTTTAAATTACGTTCCGTTTAATTTTCTGTTTTCCGTACAGTTCGAACTTTATATTTTCAAGTTGTTATTATTATTATTATTATTATTATTATTATTATTATTATTATTATTATTATTATTATTATTATTATTATTATTATTTAATTGATATAATTAATTTATACTCGAACCCATAAGATCAAACCGACACATTCTCATTCTTTTACTACAAAACCATAATTTTTTTCCTTTGTTCTTTCAAAAGAAATTTTATTTTAATTTCTCAAAAAAAAAAGCTCATTTTTATTGTTTTGTGGGGCCATATGAAGTTTTCTCCCACTCAATCAAAACCAAAGCAAGCCTATTTACATTAATTAAAATCTTTTGCACCTACCATTTCCTATGTCTGCATCGTAAAATGTAGGGACATAACTCATTTTTTACATGGCAAATGAGCACTTTATGTCGGGCAGAAAACTATTTAACCACATAAAAAATCTTCTTAAGATTAGTTTAACTATTGTTATGCTACGAGATTTTATAATGAGTTTGTTAATCCCGTGAGCATTTCGGAGATATGTGTAGGAAATGAGACAATCAATGTGCCTTCTTAGAAAGGCTGCACCACTTGCAATTTTCTTAGAATTTTTCTTGAGATTTTGTCTCCACTTTTTCAATTTCTTTAACCTCTTATTAAGCAACAATACTAGTTTAAAATCTTTCTGATTTATAATCCACCAACTAGTTTAGAGGTTGTTATTCAAGTTACAACCGTAACGATAGTGATATATCGATATATCGGTGCAATATATAATAAATCATTTTACAAACAGTCTAATATATCAAAATCAGAAAATCAGTCTAATATATTAAATCAAGTAATCTTTATAGTTAACAACAATGCACTTTAATATTAATTTTAAATACCTCTAACTAATAGAACTCCAAAATATAAGAACAAGCATTATGTCCATCCATATCATTAACATGCATGCTTCTAGCTGAAATACATGGCCAAATAATTTGGTTAAAAAAATATAATGAGAACACCATATTGTGATTTAGAATTGAAGAAAATTTCTAGTGGCTTATATTCGTGACTTTATATATGGAGAATTTGACAAGTACTAGGACGCAAAATAGTGCTTAGATTAGGGGTTTAGCCTCTCAAGATAACTTGGTGGATTAGAAAAGAATATGCCAAGTTACTTTTAATTTGTTAAGTCTTGATCTACATTGTCTCAAAAAAAAAAGTCTTGATCTACATAGAGCTGTGCTCGTGTGGAGCTCTATTATGATGTCTTCTCCAAGGAATAAACAAAGGGAAAAGTGAGTACATATAGAGAAGGACCACCCTATTTTTTTTTCTCACTTCATTTTTCCTCCACTAATAATGGTGGGTAAACTAAATATGAATATGATATACAAATAAGAGTTTTGAGTAAGTTTGTCTACCAGTGTATCGTCTTTGATTTAATTTCCAATAATTGTATTTGGCTTACAATCATTCAAGGAAACAAGGAAAAATGAGTTGATGAGGCTTCTCGCATGTGTAAATTCTTGATACCGTGTCAATCTTATGACTCAAATTATAACAAACTTGTATTCAGTGACATTTCTTGACAGTAAATATTGTGAGGGTAAAAAATATACCGAAGTTCTAATAATGTATACTATTTTGCCAAACTTTTTAGCTGCAAAATAACCTGTTGCGTATATCACATATATTGTTGTAGGGAAGGCGTACCTATATGGCCCATATGGAATACCTTTTGGTCGATGATTACTTTACTTGATTATAGGACTGGTGGGAATCCTAAACTCAAAACTCAGACATGAGAAAATCCTGCAAAATATTAGGAACGATTTTTTTTATAATGCATACATATATGTTAATAATTTCATCATTTTACAGGACTCTCTCACAGTATTTAGCTTCATTTTCAGAAAAAAAAACATTCATCCAAGTGTTGAGAAAACAGAGGTGAAAACTAACAAATTCCTCTCACGGGAATTTTGTCGAACATCTTAGGTACACTCCTTTTCTGAAAACGATACCAATCAAATCAAACTCGTAAACCTAGTCCAATCAATACAAACAAAATTAAAATGCCTTTCAATCTACCTTTTTAAATAAAAGAATATTTCGACCTACCTCAACAAAAGAGGTAGCTTTTCTTATTTCCGGCCCAAATCATGTAATTTGGTTCTTAAACTAAAATCACATGAAACTAATTTTGTTCCCACAACAGAAATTTTATTGGATTGAAATTTATTACTAGATTAATGGGCCTAAAACCAGCCCGTTCACATGCTTTTGGACAGGTCCATTTCAGCACTCACATTTATTCATCATTCATTTTCTAAGCCAGTTCGTATAGCAAGTTGAAATAACAGAAACTTAGCCTGATCATGTGACTTGCTACACGAATAGCAACAGAAATATGTAATGGCCCCGAGTTAATCGATTCAGGCAAATCATCAACGGTCCGTTTCATCCTCCTATAACATGAAAAATTACAGAATTAGAGTGATAAGTTATTTTTTTGCCAATTTCCCTAAAAATATTTGAAAAATATCTTTTTTCAAAAATGAAGCCATACCTTTTCGAGATGTCCCGCACCGGGCCGTAAATACCCCCTGAAAAAAAAAAGATAGAGGATTTTTTAATTGGAAATATAATTAAATAAATAAATATATAAATTAAAAAACTTTTGTAGAGCTGGAATTCGCGGCGGCTAGCTTAAATAAAGACTTTGTACAAAAGTAAGGATCGAGTGAGCGGCAACAGACCTTCGACGAAATCTTCTTCTGGACACTGGTCACACCGCCATTGGAGGACACTTGTCACACCGCCAATTCTCCCAATCATGTAGTTCGCACGCTTCTCTATGTCTGGACTGGAAGTTACTTGTTCTTGTTGTTGTTTGATTTGAGGGTGGAAAAGAGATTGTTTTGACGAGGGATTGGAGAATAGAGGATCTTCTGTTATGGGGTCTAGTGAGCTGCCGGAACTGTAAAATCCACGCCTGTTTCTTCTCAAATTCATATCAAAGTACCCATTACTACATCCTACAAAAAGAAATATTAATAGTTTAATTAATAGAATAAAATAAAAATAAATGTATAATTTTTCTTAATTTTTTAAGGGCATTAGATGAGAAATTAATTATCTTTTGGACGAATCTTTAAATTTAAGGCACCACGAATGAATGAATGATGATGACGACCTTAAAACCCTAAATGATGAGCATGAGCCTAAATAACCTAAAACCGTAAAAGACCCTAAATCCCTAAATGATGAACATGACCCTAAATGATCTAAAATAGTAAAAGAACCTAAACCTAAATGATGATGACATGATGTCCAAGTTGGCTTCCATGCGATTTCCTTCTTCACATCACTTGTTGTCAAGCACTACCTCTAGCTAGACTTTTATCGTCATCAATCATAATAAAAATATAATTAAAAAAAAACTTAATCTAAAATTCATATATACCTTGTGCCATCAATTCAAGCCATCAGTTGTCCCAGACCAAAGAAAATAAAATACAGACATGATTAGCAAATCAATCTAAGCAATAAAATAAAAAAATATGACTTATAATTAACATGTTGAGAAAGTTTGCAACGTATTTGTTTTTCAAATTCAAAGGGCTTTTTTGCAAATATCCCTGAAAAAAATTAAAAAAAGTTCAAGGTTTTTTAAATGAAAATATAAATAAATAATATAATATTTATTCGATTCTAACATTCCTCGTAAGAAGTACACGAGCACGCAACCGAGAGATTCCAAGTCGGCTTTGTTCTAAAATCAAATAAAACCAACCAAGATTAAATATAAATAAATAATAATCAATCAATTACATTATATAAAAATAATAAATTTACTTAAAAGAACTAAACTATTTAAAATCCAAAACCTGATTATTACGGCCAACGAGAAAATTATCAGGCTTTATATTTCGGAAATCTTCTTGAATGTATGTATATTATTTATAATATGTGTCAAACAGCAATTTATAATATGTATTTATTATTTTTAATTTTGTATTCTTTTACTTTTGACCTGTATGTAGCCTTGGCATCATAGTGAGGCAGACGTTGCCTGTTAAACAACTTCTGAAACTCGTATGTATATTATTTCGGAAATCTTCTTGAATGTATGTATATTATTTATAATATGTGTCAAACAGCAATTTATAATATGTATTTATTATTTTTAATTTTGTATTCTTTTACTTTTGACCTGTATGTAGCCTTGGCATCATAGTGAGGCAGACGTTGCCTGTTAAACAACTTCTGAAACTCGTACATTTTCGCCTTCAGAAGCTCACATACTCTCAACGCATCCAAAGCAACGGCTTCTAGAATCTTCCGGTCAAAACCGGAACTCATTTTCCCGGCCTCCAACCGACAGCTGGCGTTCGATCCCGTTCACCTCAAAAGACGGAAATGAAATTCCAATTCCACCCTCAAAAAATGGAAACGAAATCCCGATTCTCCCAATCATTCTTTTCGCATGCTTCTCTGCGTCTGGGCATGGAAGTTTCATGAGGAGAAGATCATCGGATAAGTAGTTGTTGTTGTTGTTGTTTGATTTGAGGGTGGAAAAGAGAGTGAGACTGGAGAACTTCTGTTGTGGGGTTCATGCCTGTTTCACTCAACGGAATTACATCTCCCAAATAATTGTATAATTAATTGTTCTTATTTTTTAATGATATAAGATGAGAAAATAATTACCTTTTGGACGAATCTTTAAATTTAAGGGACCATGAATGAACAAATGATGATGATGATGATGATGACCCTAATGGGACACTAAATGATGATCATGACCCTAAATCACCTAAAACCCTAAATGTGACGACCCTAAATGATGATAACCTAAATGACCCTAAACCTAAGTGATGATGATGATATCATATTCAAGCTGGCTTTCTGACCGAAACATCTATTCCTCCTGCATTTTACACCAAAAAAGAAGAGTATCAAAATTATGATTTTTACATTATATACACAGATTAATTAAATACAGGAAAATAATAATTAAAAAAGAAAAAATAAATAAATATTTTATATTTTACTATATTCTAACCTTCCTCTTAAGAAAATTTATTATATTCTAACCTTCCTCTTAACTGAGAGATTTTAAGTCGTCCATCCTGCCTTGTTCTAAAACCCAATAAAACCAACCAAGATTAAATATAAATAAATAATAATCATACAATTCCATTAGATAAAAATAATAATTTTACTTGAGAAACTAAAATATTTAAAATCCAAAACCTGATTATTATGGCCAACGAAAACTATTTATATTGCAGAAAATCCTCCTGAATGCATGTATATACCCACCCAACCATCGAAAAATCTAAAACAAAATATCAAACATCAATTTATAATATGTCTTTATTTATTCTTCCGAAACTCACAATTTTCATTCAGAAGCTCACACTCTAAGGCATCTGCCGGAATCTTCCAGTTCAAACAGGAACTCAGTTTCCCGGCCTCAATCCGACAGCTAGCATTCGATCCCGCTCCCCTCGAAAGACGGAAACGAAATCCTGACTCTTGTGGAATCTTCCGGTCCAAATCGGAACTCGGTTTCCCGGCCTACGTCCGAGAGCTCCCCTCAGAAGACGGAAAAGAAATCCCGATTTTCCCATTCAGGTAATTCGCACGCTTCTCTACATCTGGATTGGAAGTTATTTGTTCTTGTTCTTTTTGTTGTTTGATTTGAGGGTGGAAAAGAGAGTGTTTCGACGAGGGACTGGAATGGAGATCTTCTGTTGGTGGGGTCTAGTGAGCTGTCAGAACTGTAAAGTTCACGCCTGTTTCTTCTCAAATTCATGCTGAAGTATCTGTTACTACATCCTACAAAAAGAAAAATTAATGGTGTAATTAATAGAATGAAATAAAAATAAAGGTATAATTCTTATTTTTTAATGGCATAAGATGAGGAATTAATTACCTTTTGGAAGAATCTTTAAAAATAAATGTATATTCAAGCTGACTTTCTGACCGAAACATCAATTCCTACATTTTACACCAAAAAAGAAGAGTATCAAAATTATGATTTTTACATTATAGACACAGATTAATTAAATATAGGAAAATAATAATTAAAAAAGAAAAAATAAATAAATAATTTATATTTTACTATATTCTAACCTTCCTCTTAAGAAATACATGAGCACGTAATCTATAGTTCTAGAACCTTCTGACTAGGCACGGATTTCCCTGAATCTTCCGAATTTAGAACACCTAATAAATAAAATAGTAAATTCCACATGTTTGTCAGTTAATTTTCATTAATGCAGAGGCTTTAGTGCAAAACTTACTGACCGGGGGATTTAAAGGAAGGGCTGATTCGCGATTAATAAAATCCCAGGCACGGTCAACCATAGAATTCGCGAGTTTTCTAATGAACTTAGTGCGCTCCCCACCTGAAGCATTTCCTTATAATTAAAAAAAAATAAACTCAACAGATCATCAAATAAAGAATAACTAAGACTAATAAATAAATATTAATTAAATTATCAATAAATACCATAGTCCATCCATGGAATACTCCAGCGTAAATAGGTGCCCCTCTGAATAGCGAAAACACGACATAAAATTTCTAGTTTTCAGCTGGCCATGATTTTACCTAACATTAAATAAATAAATATATAAATAAGAATTTTATTTTATTTACATATATAAATTGAGGAATAAACAGATAAATAAGCTGAGGAATAAACTGAGAAATCCCTAATTGAGCTACTCTCAGCTGGAGTCGCATCTATTATATATGCCCATTAGTTAAATAAAATAAAATAAAGGAGTTTAAGAAATATGTTTCATCAAATGTCTCAGAATGAAAATTAAAATAGAATATTGAAATGAAATTAAAAAATAGTACCAATGTACTGTACGCAACATCATACATCTGGTTTCCCAGAGTGGAAAGTTCCCAATCCAGAACTCCAATCACCCTATCCTGATAAAATAAAATTAAAAACCCCAAAAATTAAAAATATTTACATTAAATACAAAAAAATATATATATAAATGAATAAAATAAATAAATAATTATAAATAATGATAAATAAATAAATAAAAGCCGTCGAGTGGGATGAAAAACGAGATTACTGACGTGATAATCGCTATGAACAAGACCGGTACCACATCAGCCAATAAGTTATTTATCGGTACGCTCTGTTTGAGCCATGTAGCCAACTAAAGCATCTTTCCGTACCGGCTCAGCTTTCCTTCCCCTGCTATCCACCTAATCAAGAAAAGAAATATTATTAGTTTAGTTAATCAAATGAAATAAAAATAAATGCATAATTGTTCTTACTTTTTTTAATGGTATAAGATGAGAAATGGAGGGCTTGAGGAAGCTGTTAAGGAATGAGTGCGTTCATAAATGGAGGGCTTGAGTGTTGTATTTGGCTTCACACACACCTCACATAATGCGATCTGTTTCAATCCTCCCATAATATGAAAAATTACAAAATTACAGTATATGGAAGGTTCTTTTTTTTTGTGAATTTCAAATTCCATTAAAATATTTGAAAAACGATTCTTTTTTCTAAAGTCAGACATACCTTTTCGAGAAGTTCAGTTCGGGCCCCACGAATTGCGTACAATCCAGTACAGGTCCATCCCGCACCGGGCCGTAAATACCCCATGAAAAAAAAAATCAGAGGTTTTTTTAATTGGAAATATAATTAAATAAATATATAAATTAAAAAACTTACCGATTTGTACAGCTGGAATTCAGTAAAGACTTACGGCCTTTGTATCCATCAATAAATACCACCTTTGGTCCAGGTCCGTGCCGCACCGGTCCATAATACCCCTGAAAAAATTATAAATAAAATTAGAGGTTTTTTAAATGGAAATATAAATAAATAAATAAATAAATAAATAAATAAATATACAAATTAGAAGACTTGCAGAATTTGTAGAGCTGGAATTTGCGGATACCATAAAATCATCAATTCAGGGGTCCTTTTACTTGTTATTCTTTTGTTTATAATATGTATTTTATCATTTTAATTTTCTATTCATTTACTTCTGACCTGTATGTAGCATCGGCATCATCATAGCGAAGCAGACCTCGCCACAACTCCGCTCACCACACTCTCAACACATCTTCCGGAATCTTCCGGTCAGAATCGGAACTCTGTTTCCCGGCCTTCGTCTGACAGCTGGGCTCCCCTCGAAAGACGGAAATGAAATCCCGATTCTCCCATTCATGCTCTTCGCATGCGTGCTGTCGTTTGATTTGAGGGTGGAAGGAGAGTCTTTAGATCTTTTGTTGAGGGGTTCACGCCTGTTTCACTCAACGGAATTACATTCCCCAATAGTTTCATCTTCTCAAACTCATGTTGAAGTATCCGTTACTACATCGTACAAAAAGAAATATTAATGGTTTAATTAATCGACTGAAATAAAAATAATCGTTCGTATTTTTTAATGGTATAATATGAGAAATTAATTACCTTTTGGACGAGTCTTTAAATTTTAGGGACCATGAATTAATGATGATGATAACCCTAAATGTGATAGACACTAAATGATGAGCAGGACCCTAAATGACCCAAAACCCCAAATGACCCTAAAACCCTAAATGGTGAACATGACCCTAAATGGCCAAAACAATAATCAACTTAAGATATAATTATCAATATATGACATAAATAAATTTGTGAAATGACATTTTATTTTATTTCTTATCATTATCCGAAATAGGAATTAATGCCTTAGAAGAATGTTGAAACAAAATATAGAAAAATGGTAATTTGGATTATGATAAAGAATAAAATTACTTAATATATATTTACAAATTACATATTTGATAAAATATTTAAAACATACAAATATTTAAAATAGAAAATAAGTTTAAAATGCAGCGTTTTACCCAGATCGCGTGAACGCTATCCTAAGGCATTGTTCCGTGAAAAATATTACCTGCATATCATGGAATTCCCGTCCAGCATCGATATCGGTTTCAAACAAAGAGTGCAAGAAGAGATGCAAAAAGTATCTCTTATCGCTGTCTTTAGATTTCAGGAATTCCTCTACAATTTCAAACGGCGCAATTGTATCCCTTTGTTGGATCAACAGGTGCACTGTTTTCTTACTGTCCAGTTTCATAAGCTTGACTACCTATAAAATTGACATTCAGAAATTTATTGCTATTTGAAAAAGGTTTTTTAATTAATTAACAGATCCAGTTGAAACCTTAATGCCTGAGGATATTATATATCTTTTCATGAACAATGTCATGCAAGTTATGCTTCTCAATGTAGTCGAATATCTCAGGCTTCAATAGCTGATAAAATAATCAAACAATAAGTAAATAAAATAGGTTAACACCACTCATGACAGAGCTTATATATTTTACTTTCTGTGTAAAACCTAGCATTTAATAAAACATTCTTACTGTGCATATATATAAAAGGCCTTCTCATACTGTGCATTGATTGTGTACAACTCAGCCAGTGCCTACGGAAAAAATATAATAATGATAAATAATTAATAATTTTAAAAAGATGGCATGAACAAAATGAATTAATCAATTAATTAATTAAATAATAATAATAATAATAAAATAAAAATAATATAATAATAATATAAACATAAACATAAACATAAATATAAATATGTGAAACACACCTCTTTTAATGAATCAGTCATAGAGGAAGTATCAAGTTGAGGTTCAATAGCAGAAATAACAGGCAGAGCAGGGTAAAGAGTAGGAGGCCAAGATTTAATAGTTGATAAAAGAAGATTATGATATGGGTTTGTAGCCAACGCAACTAGCGCAATCTGCATTTGATATAACAAACATAACATAATCGTATTTCCAAAATTAAAAAGATAAAACACAAAAGAAAACATCATTGGGAATTCTTTAAACCTCATAAGCGGTTTCTTTCAGTCTCGGATTTTCTGTAGGGATGTAAGGAACCAACACAGGAAGCTGGCGTAATTGCGCAAAATGAAAATCCCATCTGTTCGTCATACAAAAAAAGATCAATATAATAATATAAAAAAAATTTAATAAATTAGTAAATTTATTAAATGTTTCAAATAATATAAAAAAACATTTATTAAATTAGTAAATTTATTAAATGTTTCAAACCTCTCCCATGCAAAGGCGGATCCATGAAGCAATTTAGGGCAAAGCATTGCGGCTTCTGCGTATTTCTTTTCAACAATTAATACATCAAGGTATTTTGCTCCAACCTCATATACGATTATGTCATATAAATTTGAAAAAAAAAACAAAGAATAACTCACGGATACAAATTTTGAGGAATTTGCTAGAGAATCCCTGCATTACGCCTAAAAAAGAAAAAGCTCATACATTATTGGAAATTGCAAAACAGCCCCTTCATTCTTAAGAATATTAAAAAAAGGCCCCCCATGTTATTTAGTAGTTATTACCCATCAAGTAAAGTGTTCTGATCCATTTAATTAGCATTTTTTCAATAAAATACCATAATTAGTTGTTTCCAATGTTTTTAGTTTTACTATACATATTACTCTTGAAGAAAGTTAGACTAATCTGAGAAGAAAGTAACACCTCCAAATCAACAATAACCATTTCGTATTTAAAATCTTAAAACAAAATAAAGCAGGCTTTTAATGATTTCATTTATTTTAAAAATCGTACCTCTTCAAGAACCTCGGTTCGGCCTTCTCCTGCTTCCAAAGCTTTCTCATGAAAGCCATGGTTAAGCAGCCAATTGATGTGATCGTCAGCATCTCTGATTTTTAATCAACAGATTTCATTTCACACACTTATTAAATGGAACTTTGTGAGTTATTATAAATATTGTCGGTATTATTAGTATGTGTATATTTGTACCTAGGTCTTGCAATGACTATATCCTTTGGAGAGGCGATGTAATATAATGCTTCATCGCCAGCTGCCCATTGGCCTCCTGCATAGCTACTTCCTGCAAATTAAATTGGAAAAATGTTACAAATTGGCAAAATAGTTTTATTTTGAAAATAACCCACAAATTATTAGAGAGAAATATAAAAATTATGTATCCTCTATAAATAGTAGACATCATGGATATCCCTAGAAAATATAAGAATTATCATATATAATACTCTCAAATTTGCTTTCCAAAAGATCCCTAAATCCAAACAACCCTCATTTCATCACTTTTTTTATTTTATTTATACAAACATGAATGGGAATTAGAAAGAGGGATAATTTAGGCATTTTTTGTAACCAAAAGAAGAGCGGATATGATGATAGTTCTCATGTTTTATAGGGATACTCATAATATTCTAACTTTTGCAGGGTTACACATGCCATTTCGATGTTCTCAAGGGTTAGACATGAAATTGTGGCATTTCATTCAGAATTTGCGGAATCCAGAAATACAAGTATAAAAGGGTGTATATATATAAGACCTGTAAAAGGAGCGTGCGCTAGAGCATAATCTTTAGCTTTATGATGTTCATAACCATGCACTGGTAACGCATCTGTTGTTATCTCATCATTTTTCCAAGTCACTATACGCACTTCTGGTCTCCCTGAAAAATATATATATATTTAATGAAAAAGTTAAATAAGTTGAAAAATGAACCCTGGAAAAATGATGGTATAGTATACTACTAAAAATCTTTCTCCCCGTTTTATAAAACTGCAAATGTAAAAAATACCCTGAAAACTCATAACTTTACCCTTTTCGAGCCAAAAATGATTTAGATAAATTTGATAACTTTAGATGGGCAAATTTGATAAATATTGAGTTTTAGAAAGATAAACTAGATTTAGCAAATTTGGAAGGACAAATCTGGTATTTCAAGTTTCTCGAAGGTTTTTTGTTTCAAAAATTATACATTTCAGAAAAACTAAACCAAAAAAAATAGTGAATGAATTTTTTTACCTGGCAAGACGGTACAGTGGCATTAAAATCCTTCTCCCCATTTTGTTCAGCAGGAATGTAAGAAAGCACCACAAGAGCATCGCCATAAGGAGCGATTCCAGAAATATGGTAACTTGTCTGAAAAGAGGCAACAATATCCACATACTTAGCACTAGACATAATTATATTCATTTTCATTCCATTAGGGTTAGGATTTCCTCCATTTGATTGGCTCGCTGCCCTTATCGCTGCGATCTTCACACTTGCTCCCCACCCAACTACCAACAGTGTATCGTCCTGCTTGTTTAAAATGATTCTGAGATGTTATAAGTGCATAAAATGAAGTAACCAATTTAGAGAAATGAAAAGTTATATGATAAGAAGTATGTTTGTTTGAATATACCTGCCATACTAAGTGAGGGCGTAAAATTTCGGGCCTGGGACTTGCTCTTGGCCTCTCAATAAATGCAATTCTTTGATTATTTGCCATATCATATACTTTGACTCCCAAATCATTCGCCCAAGCAATAAGACTATTTCGCCACCTCACTGCATGAATTGGTCTTCCATCATGTAATATCTGATTTCAAATTATCAAACCATTTTAGGACCAAATTGCAAATTTCCAATTTTTCTTTTCTTTTTGTTTTATATGATGAAATGTAGAAAAGAGAACCTGTTTTATATGAATTTCTGCTTCTCATCAGTGAATAAACTGTTTATCACCACCGATCCATCGTCAGAGCAGCTGCCAACGTATTCTCCCTCCACGTCGAAACTTAGGTCGTTTACAGTGGCTGTATGGGAAGCAAATTGTTTCATCTGAAAAATATTAGAAAAATTCTAATCAATAGAAATAAAAGAAGAAGTAAGTAAGAGAACAAAATTCAACTGTCAGGCTTTTTGAATTCATCTGTACATTGAATTGACAGGCCACTCACTCATTCACCACAATTGGTCCATCTTTCCCAAATGAAAAAAGTCAAATTGGAACTCAAATGACCGGAAATTGAGGCTTGGTACCTGATTTCCCTGAAAATCAAGGATGTGCATGGTGCCATCATGCGTACCAAGAGCGATCGTACGCTCTGCCACTGCGATGGACACCGCCATGTCATTCGAAAGAATCGATTGTAAGCTTTTGGAGGTTCAATTGGAAGAATCGATTGAAAAGTTTGCAAAGCATTCGTTTTTCAAATAAAATAAAAAAATAGAGGGGCTTTTTTGCAAATTTCCATATTACCAGTTGCATAGAGGGGTTCATCAGAAGGAGGTCCAGATCCGTCCGGCACCGTGCCGTAAATACCCCTGAAAATAAAATTAGAGGTTTTTTAATGGAAATATAAATAAATAAATAAATAAATAGACAAATTAGGGTTTGTGCTTGTAGAACTGGAATTTGCGGATTTGCGCTTTAATAGGTATAAGCTGACTGTGCTGGTGGGCCACGGCTTTCTTCAGCGCCATCTCATCATTTGCACAACCTTCAATTTTGTATAAAAAATCCGACAAATACTTGCTTGCAACTTGCACCAATTTCTCCCACACTTCAGCCTGTAGTACATTAGTAAAATCACAATTAATTCATTAATTAATTCTCATGATTAGGAAGAAATTAGTAAAAAAGCCATTAGCAAAGCTTGATAGATGGATCCGAATTGTTGTGAATATTAAAATAGGTGCTATCACAATTATCACTCAGTGGTTTTGATCAAATGAAAACACTCAACATCATGAAAACAAATCAAAATCATAAAATCAAATTCTTACAAAAGAAGGATCGTATAAGAACTGAATTAGTAGATAGATAACAACAAGCACTCCAAATTGAAGAATTGACTATGAATTAATCCAAACAGGAAGGGAAAAATACCTTATCACCTTTTTTTTGTAGTTCTTGAGTTTCGCATTTGGCTTCACACACCCTCACGTAATTCGATCCGTTTTCATCCTCCCATAATATGAAAATTACAAATTACAGTATAAGGTTTTCTTTTTGCGAATTTCCCCAAAAATATTTGGAAAAAAATCTTTTTCTTTTAAATCAAGACGTACCTTTTCGAGAAGTACAGTTCGGCCCCCATGAATTGCGTACAATCCAGCCGTAAATACCCCCTAAAAAAAATAAAAAAATAGAGTTATTTTTTTAAGTGGAATATAATTAAATAAATAAATGTATAAATTAAAAACTTACAGATTTCGGGAGACTGCTTTCTTCAGCGCCAGCTCATCAATTGTATCCTTATCCAACACAACTAAAAAAATAAAATATAAAAACATGAAAACTATATATGTAATAAATTGAACCAACTTACTATAAGGTCCATTTTGAACTCAAATAACTTCAACAAGTCTCGCACGAATGGCGTTTTGATCTACTTACGTAATGGATCCGTTTTGATCTACTTATTACCGTATCAGTTTTTTTTTTTGCGAATTTCCCTAAAAAAAAAATAAATTGAAGTTCGGGCCCCACGAATTGCGTACGTACAATCTTTCTCCCAAGCTTTAATTTTCCTCAAAATTCAGAGAATTTCACTCAACAGGATCACTTCACCAAGTAGTTTCTTCTCAAATTCATGTTGTATTTTTCGTTACTACATCCTACAAATGAAATGTTTATAGTTCAATTACTCAAATGAAATAATAATATTAGTGGGATATTGAAAAAAATCATAAAAAATAATCAACAAAAACGATTTTGAAATTTTACTCTTTCTCCCCCTGAAAATCCAACTTCAAGCACGAAGCTCCACCTGAGTTATAATTGCGTCAGATTTGTATGATTTTGCAGTAACAGAATGCCTCCAGTATTTTAATCGATGCATCTACACGCCTCATATTCTCAAATTTATTCTCGCAAGTACTCCTAAATAGTAAAAACAACAAAATAATAAGATATTTTTGATATATTTATAAAAGGCAAAACGAAATTTTGAGTTCTAAAGTTGAATAAAACAGTTTCTGTGTGTGAAGTAAGTTTTCCTTTTAAAATAATAAAACCGGCAAACTAATAAGATTTCATATTTATAATAATGACAAATTTTTATTTAAAAAAAATTTATATTTCAGACTTCTTTCTTACTCCGCACGGAAGCTGTTGAAGAATGGGTGTGTTCATAAATGGAGGGCTTGAGTGTCGTATTTGGATTCACACACCTCACTTCACATAAGCGATCTGTTTCCATCCTCTCATATTTTTTTCTAAAATCAAGACGTACCTTTTGAGAAGTTCCACAAGTGCTGAAACTAGCTCACTCACACATTGCACTGCAATCGGATGCATCCTATTTTGCCCCAGCTCGGTCCCCACAAATTGCGTACAATCCAATAGTCCACTCCGTTTCTGTGTCGTATCTCACCGCGCCACTCCGCGGTCCAGGTCCGTCCCGCACCGGGCAATAAATACCCCATGAAAATAAAATAAAATTAGAGGTTTTTTAATTGGAACTATAAATAAATAAATATATAAATTAGAAGACTTGCGGATTTGTACAGCTGGAATTATTTTAGCTTTGAAAATTAGAGGGGCTTTTTTGAATAATACCTCCGAAGAAATAAAATTAGAGGTTTTTTAATTGGAACTATAAATAAATAAATAAATAAATATATAAATTAGAAGACTTGCGGATTTGTACAGCTGGAATTATTTTAGCTTCAAAAATTAGAGGGGCTTTTTTGAATAATACCTCCGAAGAAGTTAATTCATATTTGTGCCAGCTCCGTTAGTCAGATCCGCCTTGAGAAGCTCCCACACTCTCAACGCATCTTCCGGTCAGAATCGGAACTCGGTTTCCTGGCCTCCGTCGGACAGCTGGCGTTCGATCTCGCTCGCCTCGAAAGACGGAAACGAAATCCCGATTCTCCCCAATCATTATTTTTGCACACTTGTTTATGTCTGGACTGGAAGTTTCCATGAGGATAAGATCTTCAGATAACTTGTTATTGTCGGTGTTCTTGTGAGGGTGGAAAAGAGAGTCTGTTTCAACAGTTGCCCGAACCGCAAAATTCACGCCTCTTTCACTAAACGGAATTACTAGTTTCTTCTCAAATTCATGTTGACTTATCCGTTACATCATCCTACAAAAAGAAATATTAATAGTTTGATTAATCAAATGAAATAAAAATAATTGTATAATAATAGTTTTTACTTTTTAGTGGTATAAGATGAGAAATTAATTACCTTTTGCACGAATCTTTAAATCTAACGAACCATGAATGAATGATGATGAGCATAAATGGGACGTACACTAAACAACCCTAAATGATGATGTCATCATGTCCAAGTTGGCCTCCATGCGATTGATTCCCTTTCCACCACTTGCTGTCAAAATGTCACGAACTACCTCAAGCTGCAAAACAAAAAGAGGAATGAAAATAGTAAGTACAAGATTTCAAACAAGTTGCTAAAAATATAACAGAAAAAAAAAATAAAAAATTCAGATTTACCTCGCGCCACTAATTTCTTGAATTCAAGATGACAAAGTTAAGCCTCACACAAAGAAAAAAAAATAGTAAGTACAAGATTTCAAATAAGTTGCTGAAATACTTAATCTAAAATTCAGATATATATATATATATATATATATATATATAGAGAGAGAGAGAGAGAGAGAGAGAGAGAGAGAGCATCCCACCAATGCCACTCCGTGGTCCAGGTCCGCCCCGCACCTGAAAATACAATAAAGAAAAATTAGATGTTTTTTAATTGGAAATATAATTAGATAGATAAATATATAAGTTGAAAAACTTACACCAATAGATACCATCTTTGAATTTTTGTACAAAATAGAAGAAAAAAGTAAAAATATACGAAGAAAAGTATATAACAGGGAGTTAAACTAATGATAATTCCTTGTAAAAAAAAGAAATAAAATAGAAAAACAATTTAATAAAACATCAATTACAATTCAGAGTTCTTACAATGCATTGAGGCTGTTGAAGAATGGAGGGCTTGCTTTTCGTGTTTGGCTGCACCCTCACGTAATGCGATCCGATTTCACCCTCCCATAATATGAAAAATTACAAAATTACAGTATGAGGTTTTTTTTTTTGCGAATATCCCTAAAAATATTTGGAAAAAATAATCTTTTTAAAAGAATCAAGCCGTACCTTTTCGAGATGTCCCACACCGGGCCGTAAATACCCCCTGAAAAAAAATAAAAAATAGAGGGTTTTTTAATTGGAAATAATACCTAAATAAATAAATATATAAATTACAAAACTTACAGATTTGTAGAGCTGGAATTCGCGGCTGCTAGCTTCAATAATGACTTTCTACAAAAGTAAGGATCGAGTGAGCGGCAACAGACCTTCGACGAAATCTTCTTCTGGACACTGGTCACACCGCCATTGGAGGAGTATTAGCTAGCCAGGTTCGCCTGGCACTTACCACGCACCGGTCCATAGACTCTCGACAAAAAAAAAAAAAGATAATTAAAAAAAGATCTATTTCAAAAAAAAAATTAATAATTAACAATAATTTGTTTATATACCTCCAAAAGTGTATTTCTAGTGGAAGAGGCGGGAGTTTGGTGTGATCCATTCATTAAATATTTGTCACCAAATCGACATCACGTCCAAATGTACTTGCAAAGCTTGGACATCATCATCTGTTTCTATCCTTCATCAACTGTAATAGATTAAAAACAAAACATTTCCTTATTATTTTCCAAACAATAATAATTAAAAAATTATTATAATAATAATAATAAAAAGAAAACTCATGAGGGGAAGGAGCAATCTAAGTCAAAAACTTCTACGGTCTTGAAGGATCCAAACCGTTCACCACATAGCTCTTCATTATCTCCTGTTTATTATTATTATTTCACAAACAATTAATCCGTAAAAAATAATAATTGTTAAAATAAATAATTTAATTCAGAAATTAGCATACTTCTGACTCCAGTTCGTCCCGACTGGACGGGTCCAGTTTGTTATACTGTTTCGAATCAGCCATCGGGTCTCCTTAAAAAGTCACCATTACAAATTGATCCTCATATCCTCATAATGAAATTACGTCGGAAATTCCGCCGGATAATTTTTGCAGAGCACCTGAAAAAATTGAAGTTAAATCATTCTATTAGTTTTCATAATAAACAATTTTATAATTTCTAATATTCCAAGGGTTTACACGAAAATAGAAAACCTCGACCGGAGTGAGCATTTTCTTTTCGCTGATTTTGTCGTACTTTTGCTTTTTGGTCCCTGCTTTTAAACATTGCCATTGCAGCCAGCAAAATAATAGTAATTTCATTAATTAATACATAAAAATAATAACTAAAAAAAAGGAAAATATTAAATAACCTCTGTGTTGGACTGGAAGTTTCGGTGAGGAAAATATCTTCAGATAACTAGATTTGATACGCCTGGTTCGCTCAACGGACTTACATCTCCCAAGAGTTCTCTCAAATTCATGTTGAATTATCCGTTACTACCTCCTACAAAGAGAAATATTAATTGTTTAATAAATCAAATGAAATAAAAATAATTGTATAATTAATTGTTGTTATTATTTAATGATATAAAAGATGATAAAATAATTACCTTTTGGACGAATTAATGAACGAATGAATGATGATGATGACCCTAAATGGGACAAACACTAGACGACTCTAAAACCCTAATGATGAGCATGACCCTAAATGACCTTAAACCGTATGAGACCCTAAAACCCTAAATGATGAGCATGACCCTAAATGACATAAAACCGCGGAAAACCCTAAACCAAAACCTAAATGATGATGATGAAATGATGTCCAAGTTGGCTTCCATGCGATTCCCTTCTTCACACCACTTGTTGTCAAGCACTACGTCTTCGGAGTGAATTCTTTCTGAAAAATAAAATAAAATAGAGAAATGATTAACAAAATTATGACTTCTAATTAACTTGTTGAGAAAGTTTGCAACATTTAATTTTCAAATTTAAAAAAATAGAGGGGCTTTTTCGCAAATTTCCATATTACCTGCTGCATTGAGCGGGTTCGTCAGAAGGAGGTCCGGTCCGTCCCGCACCGTTCCATAAATGCCCCTGAAAATAAAATTAGAGGTTTTTTAAATGGAAATATAAATAAATAAATAAATTAGGATGCGTAGAGCTGGAATTTGCAGATTTGCCATTAGCAAAGCTTGATAGATAGATCCGAATTGTTTTGAATTTATTGTTAATTGAATATTTAAATAGGTGCTATCACAATTATCATTCAGTGGTTTTAATCAAAATGAAATTACTCAACAACATGAAAATTTGACAATATAGTCATGAAACAAAGTTTACCAACACGATAAGTGACACAAACAGATCAAGATCATATAAACAAATTCTGACAAAAGAAGAATCGTGTAAGGATTGAATTAGTAGATAGAAAACAACAACAATCCCATCAAAAAGATCTCTGAAAACAAACATTTGCAGGAAAGTACACCTTTACCACGAATTCACAAAAATAAATAGTTAAATATCATTTCAGAATATAAAGGGACTATTTTAGTTATTGATAGAAATGAAATTACCATATAAAGGAGGTTGTCAATGGCTTTGCTGCTTCCATTTATACCAGGTCATCCTTTTCCTTTTCATTTCTTGGAGGGATTGAAACATTCATTAACCCTGTTTTATGATAAAAAATTATACAATCAAATAACTAATTAATGGAACAAATAATCGATGTTTTATGAAGGAATAAAAGGAAGAGATTTGCAATTACTTTTTCTATTGGCAGGTGTGGTTTTTTGCTTGATGAATTTCTTCATGACTAATTCTGTCCATTTGATTGGCATTTTTGCACAAAGGTACCTGATTAGAATGAAATTAGTATAAAAGCCATTAGCAAATCTTAATAGATAGATTACAATTGTTTTGAATTTATTGTTGACTGAATATTTAAAAGAGATACACTATGACAATTATCATTAAGTTGTTTTGATCAAATGAAAAGTCACTGAACAACATGAAATTTCGACAATATAATCATGAAACAAACCACGATAAGGGGGCAGATCAAGATCAAAAAGTAAAATCACAAAATAGAAGAGGGTCATATAAGACGTAGCTTGAATTAGTAAAAAAACAACAAAAAGCACTCAAAATTGAAGAATTAACTACAAAAAAATAATCTAAGAAAGGAGGAAAAAAGGTACCTGATCTCTTTCTTCCTCTAGGGTTTAAGATCTTGTAAATCTCTAAGGCAACTTTCAATCGAGACAGAAAGGTCCAAAAGACCAGTACCATGAAAGGATCGCTCGAACTGGCCAGTCGCCTTCTTATAAGAATCACACCATGCTAAAATCGGCCAATTTGATATGGAATCAGGGAACCAGCCACAAATTACCTCAAAAATTACCAAGTGAAAGACATAATATCAGAAATCTGTTGATAGAATGCAAAGGATGAAATAATTCTGAAACTAAAAACATATCAGATCGTAAGAAACAGATCGTTATTCCACTTGGACATGAATCACATTTTTTATAAATTAAAATTATACTTATTATATTTTAGGTAAGATACTGAGATCTTCAAACCAGCCAAAGAAAAATTGAAATTCCCAAACTAACTAATAAGGAATTTGAAAGTCTGTTAATTTTTTTTTCAGAAAAAAGTGACACTTCAAGTTTTTTGAGGATGATATTTTATATAGTTTTCGTAGGAAAAAAATATGAGAGAGAGAGAGAGAGAGAGAGAGAGAGTACAAGGAATAAAATTGAAGAGTTGGTTCGAAATTTCAAAGTTCTATGGGTTACTTTGAGAATCTTGCCAATATTTTAATTTTTTTGAGAGAGAGAAAGAGAGAGAGTACAAGTAAGAACAGCTAAGCCAGCATCAGTGATATTTCTCGAGTCAAGATTAAGGCACTTAATGGATCCCAAACCCGTTAATTTTCTCAACCCGTTATCAGTTACCAATGTGAATGAGAGGTTTATGTTTCTCAAATTTTTCAAACCTAAAAAATTACAAAAAAAAAGAATTATTTTAAGGGAAATATTTTGTATTTTGTAATTAAAAAAGTAGTGAAATATACCGGAAAGATGGCGAAGCCTGTTGTTTCCGATTTCTGTATCTGACAATTCCAAGCTTTTCAGTTGCAAAAGCCCTGTAAATAAATCAATAAATATTAAATAAATCAATAAAGAAATAATAAAGAAAATAAAGAAAGAAAGGTAATGGGACTAAATTGGAAAAGATTTGACCTTTCAAATGTAACAACCCTTCATCATGGACTTTGCACGAATCCAAGTTCAGAATCTCCAGATTAATTAATTCTGTAAAATAAATAAATAAAGGGAATAAAATTACTAATTCTGTAAAATTAACTGGCATTTATAGTTTGTACAACACAATCATCAGAGTTTTGATGCGAAAAATGGAGAAAAAAAAAGGGAAATAATTGATAAAAGATACTTTTAATTTACCTTTTAGATGCACCAAACATGCATCAGTGACATTGTTGAACCCCAAATTCAATGCTTTCAATTTTGAAAGTCCTATTTTAAATTCATAAATGTTAAATTAGAACAAGTTCCAAAATAATACGTATTTATAGAGTAAAATATTACTTTAATTAAATTACTACAGAATTTAAATGACAAGTCCAAGTACCATTTAATTTTTTGAATAAATATTTGTTTACAAGTCCTTTGATTTATTTCAGGGTCTGATATTATTAATCTTTGTTAATAAAATGAAAGGGAAAAAAACATTGCCACAACATTTTTTAACTAAAAAAAGTAATATATAAAATCACAGGAGCCTACCAGCAAAATACTCACAGCCATCATCATAAATCCCGCATCAGCTGAGATTCAATTGCATTAATGAAGTAAATTCTACAAGGAAAAAAAAGATACAATTTAATTATTATATTCTAAAGAGGTACAAAAATAGACATTCACCAACAATTTACCAAATAAAATATTTAAAACAAACAGATCAGAGAGAAATAGAGAGAGGAAATCAAAGGATGAACGTAAGAAACAACAAAAAACAGATCAAAGCTTCAGGAAAATAGACCTTAAGGTGCAGAAAAACAGAGGCGTGCTCCTGAATCATATACACCTTATACGCCTTGTTGTAAAACAACAGCGCACCATCTCCTTCCTTCGGCCGCTGCACTGCACAGTCAATTAAGCGAAAATTCAGCTCTGATCCTCCCTCCATTGCAGCCAGGAAACCCTACAAAGAGAAAATTAAGCTCGTCATTTTGAGACTGTCTTAATTGATGGAATGAAGAACGAGAAGGTTGAGAAAGTACACAAACCCTAAAATCGATCAGGCCGCTCATCCAAGGAGACGACGGTTCAGATCTGAGTTAGAGGAGCGGAGAAGAAGCAATACAAGGAGGCGATGGATCAGACCTGACTCGTAGAAACCTCCATCGCCATGGCCTCTCATCCTAGGAGACGACGGATCAGATCTGAGTTAGAGGAGCGGAGAAGAAGAAAGAACGCGATGATCCATCGCAATGAAGAAAGACTCGCAGAAACCTCCATCGCTCAGAGAAGAAAGAAGAATGAAGTCTCAGGAGATTTGTGTGTTGTGGAGAGAGGAAGAGGAGGCGTGTGCCTGCCCTGCCAGGCACTTATATAGGGACACGCGTCCAACGGTCAATTCCACTCGCCGGTGGGACCTGCTGCCACGTGGCTCTCTCCAACGTTAACATTCATTTATTCGGTGATTCTGTCTGATTGGAACGTTAATCTTCATTTATTACATGTTTATTACTTCTTTCCATTTTTTTTTGACTCGTTAGGACATGAAATGTTCTGATGAGTCCGGTAAATTAACGTTAATCTTCATGTTTATTACTTCTTTTCATTTTTTATTTAATTCATTAGGACATGAAATGATTTGATGAGTCCAGTAAACTAAAAACAGAAACCATCATGTAACAATACTTTTTTGTGAGATTCGCTAGGGAATATAAATATAAACAAATATTTTTTCTCCTTTTGGATTTGGATTGAAAAAAATTGTTTTTATTCTTTTTTATTTTTTTTCTGATATTATATAACTCATACGGTTCATTTAATTCATTCTCCAAAATAATGTTCATTTAATTCATTTTGTGGGACCCACCTTCCAACACTCACACGTTAATCCTCATTTATTACATAGTTTATTATTATTATTATTATTATTATTATTATTATTATTATTATTATTCTTTCCATTTATTACTTCTTTTCATTTTTAAATTTTGAGCGTTAATTCTCATTTGTTTGAGTCATTTCTTACATTTAATATTTCTTTTTGTGATGAGAGAAAATTATTTCTGTCCTCTCCAATTTTACCCCTATTTAGTATCTACTAACCATTTCCCTCATTACACGCTGCGGTTTTTTAAATAATTATTTTCGATTTTCTATTATGAAGCTATATAGACAATATATAAGTAGAACATAATATGCAAATATATGACAAGAATTTAACATGTATATGCAAATATAGAGTCCGTCACTAATGTTAGTACAAAGCGTTTGGTACTAACGATTTTTGGACCGTTTGATCTGCTTTAATTTTATCATCATAGAAATTCATACAAATTTCAAATCAAATGCATATAATAATAGTTCATAAAACTTTCTGATCAAAATGCATACTAACATTATTCATATAATTTAATCAAATCGCATTCATATATATCCATTACAAATTAAAGCTCACATATCATAATTTATACAAATAAATTTCAAACTAAAATTCATATAAAATTTAAATTTACAAAAATACTTCAATCTTTAAATTCAATCTAAACATGCCAACAATTTCTTCTCAAACCCCTGTTTTTTTTAATATATGAAAATAAGAGATTTTTTGGAAGAGAAGAAATCGGAATATCGAAGGAAAGTTCTATATTCGGAAAAACACTTCCATTTATGTAATTATTTCCTAGGAGCCGAAATGGAACCGAGTCAAATCTTGCTCGAGCTTAAGTCAACTCGGCTCGAATTCAAAGTTAGATCGAGCTCGTTCGCCATCTCAGCTACTCTCGGCCCGGCTAGCTCGATTTAGGACCAATTTTCTATTAAATTCTTAATTTTTTTGAAATAAAAATTAAAAAAAATCAAACAAAATAAAACAATATATTCCAAAGAAAAAAAAATGAAATCGACAAAAAATAAAAAAAACACACATTTGAATATTCATTAACCATACAAATTACCAAAAATATGATACAATCCAAACAATAAAACACAACCAAACAAAACACAATCCAAAATAATCCAAAATATGCTACGATCCAAACAAAATACAATACAATACAAGATAATTAAAACCCTAATCTAAAATGTGATACAATCCAAACAATAAAACACGATATAAAATAATTAAAACCCTAATTGTAGCATCAACTATTCACGACTATGCTTCTTTGACCTCTGCTCTGTCTCTTTCGGGTTCCATCTTTTCCTACTCACAAATATGATAGTACAAAGTTTTCATGCGAGTATGACATTGTTGTCACGTATAATTTATTTAATAAAGTAAATATGGTAAAGTGATTTTAAAGTCCTAACTTTCTCAAAAAATATAATTTTTCTGTGAAGTAAACGCACCCGAAAATGTCCTACTTTTAGGGATGTCAATGTATCTTCTCAATACGTTAATCTAGTCTGAATCCAATTAAATGTTTTCATATGTAGGCATTGTAAAAATGAGAGAAAGAGGGGCGACACTACAGGCGAAACCAAGGCAGATCTAGAGAAAGACGAGTGACAACCACCTTCAGGCTATCATTAATGGAGGAGCGAACAAGAGTACAGATCTACATCTTCGACAAGATGGGGACGACGGAGCAATTACTCGGAGGAGGGGCTCGAGGTTATTTCGGACGACTTCGGATGGATGGACAGCTATTAAGAGAAAGCCAAATCCTTCAATGGAATCAATAGATGCACAATTACATCGCTGTTCCCGACAATTACATACTCGACAACCAGACGACGTTGTTGTTCGAACCTTAGAGAAAATGCCGGACTGAGGTTCGAAGACCAAACCGGTTTAGATGCTACTTGCGTCTAACTTGGCCTTTTCACCATATGTGGAATCAACCGGACATTGCGAAAATGGTATCCAGTTTTGGGATCCTACATAACATCTACTCCATGTTTCCGCCACTTGGAGATCACTGTCGTCTTAAGATATCGGTTGACTGTGAACGGCCTAGTGCCATTCCGCAGTACATTTGGTTGAAGTATGAGGATTACGCGAGAAGTTCGTGTCTTTCTTCGCCATTACAGAGAACGTACGGCCGGTATAAATAACCATTTCCTCCATGACAATGGAGCACCTTAACAACCACAAGGAGGGCAGACGAGTGATGATGAGGACAATGCAGAGAATGTGGGAAATTCAGGACCGCAGATGGCAATTACAACATCGGGGCATAGCATGAGGAAAGTCAAGGGGATAATGACGACGAAGAACACCAATCATCCGTTAATTATGACCAGGAAGGGGGTTGTGATTTCTGAAATGGGGGAGAAATTCAGGTGGGTGAAAAAGAAGGTTACAAGGCAGATTTGGGTGAAGAAACAATCCATGGCCGAAAAAAACGCTCTATGCATGGGGAAGGTGCAAGAAACTGGAGACGTCCAGTTAATGGGACCACTGGACGGGGAGGGCGCGACTCAACTGGAAGAGTCTTCCCTTTACACTGGAGAGGTCAACGAAATTTTTGGATTTGAAAGTAATGACAATGGATCGGGTGAGTCTCAAGAGGATGGAGAGAATGACAACCAGGTCTTTTCAATGCAACCATTGCAATTAACTTTACCAACCTGTGATGAAGAAGAATTGCAAGCTGGTGAAATTTCTAGTCCTGCTGGGCCTCAATCAATCATTCCCACTCATGGGCTTGAAATTCCAATGGGCCAGACCTTTAAAAAGGTTCAAACTCCAAATGGGCTGCTGGTATTTAAATCCTTAATTCCTGATGGCTCTATGCGTCGAAGTGAGCGATTGTTCAACAAGGAAAGTGCGACTTACCTAAGCTCCATTCAGAAAACTCACAACACGCAGTTCGCCAAGACGAAGGACTTCGTCTTGAACATGAGGAAATCAAGGAAAGCAGGGAATGGAAGGAAGAAGAAGTCTCAAGTGGAAAGTGTCAATAAAATGACTAAAAGATTCGCCAAACAAAGCATCGACTCTAATGAGGCAATTGACCTGTTCACTTCATGTGGGGGAGATGGGTACTAGTTTACACTGGAACTGAACATGATTGAGGGAGGAGGGATTCTTGGCTCCGCCGGACCTGTGGCGGGTTGAACATAGATGATTAAAGAATCAAGCAGATATGTTGGGCCATTATTGGGCTGTGGGGTGGCTTTTGTGTAGGTTATGGGTTCAAGTAGTAGCTTATGGGGATGGGCTTTATGATGTACTGGGCCCGTTTATTTTTTTATTTTCTTTAAGGGCTGGCCTGCCCCTTCATGATTTTCTTTGGGTGGATTACTTCTCTGTATCTATACGCCATCCTTATTCCTTCTCCCCCAAATACAACTTGCTGATGGACATGTTCTCAAATGAATCACGAAAATAAAAATTTCTTTTCCTTTCTCATTTGGAACGTAAAGTGACTTAAAGCGACTATAAAGAGGGCCACTATTAGAAAAATAATTGAACTACAGAATCCTATTCTTATTGCTCTCCAGGAAACAAAGCTTCACACAATTTCGTCGATTGACATTCATGAGTTTTGTGGGATAAAAATCAATAAGTACGACTACATACCATCTAATGGTACTGCCGGTAGGGTGTTAATGGCGTGGAGTGAGAAAGCATTAGACTGTATGAATATATCCAAATTAGAATACTCCATTACTACATCCTTTCAAAACAACAAAGACGGGTATGTATTCAGTGTGACAGCGGTTTATGGGCCTCCGACGGGAAATGATTGCCTAAATTTTTTCAAGACTCAGAGAAATTGGTGAAAACGTAGAGATTCCATGGACAATTATGGGTGATTTCAACGTCACTCTCTTTGAAGAAGAGAGGAATGGTTCCAGCCATAATGCAAATTGGAAAGTTTACTTTCGTGACTTGGTCGATTATTTCCTTTTCAGGTGTGTGTGTGTGTGTGAGAGAGAGAGAGAGAGAGAGAGAAGAGAGAGAGAGAGAAATAGTTACTAAATATGTTGATCAAAGGGCTGCACACAAATTAAAACAGATCCAAAGATCTACAAATTGTTAGTATCAACTCCTTGATAATAATATTAGTTTATTAGCAAAACTCTCTCTATATATATATATATACATACTTCGAACATGATAGAATGTTGCAATTTTAATCCAATATTTTGTGATATATTATAGTTAAAACGTCACCGAAGCTAAAAAAAAAATTTGCAAGAAATGGCCGATTCATTTTAATAAATTTGGATAAAATGCATTGAATTCAATATACAACATTCCAAAATATTAGTAAAACAAAATTCTTATTGCATTAGAATCGAGATATAAAGTAAGAACTCCGATATTATAATCTAGCAATTTACACAAATGTTAGTTTATAACATTAAATTCTCACTATGATCCCACAATTCACATTACGCAAGTCACAATATTTTAAATATAAAACTGAAAACATGTACTAATATGAATTGTCTGCCTTGTGATCATGTCAATGAAAAAAAATCATGTTTTCTTTTCTAAGTTTTAGTTGTTTGTCTTGTTTTACAATCCTATTCAGAAAATGAAAAGTATAGTTCAAAATTTGTTGAATAAGAAGAATGGTATGAGTTCCAAAATAAAATTTAGCACTTAAATGGATGGGAAAAGATAAATACTTGGTAGACTTTTTTCTAACGGTTTGCAATTTAAGTAGAAAATGTAATGGTTGCAAGGTAAATTAACAGAAATAAAATAAAAGGATTTCTAATATTTTGCTCCAAGGTAAATAAGTATATTGTCTCAAGTGGATCTCCAAAACCCAATTCAGCACTCACATTTATTCATCATTCATTTTCTAAGCCAGTTCGTATAGCGAGTAACTAACACAAACATATCCTGATCATGTGACTTGCTACACGAATAGCAACAGAAATATGTAATGGCCGCGAGTTAACCGATACTGGCCTTAAAGTTATCAACGGTCGGATTTATTATTCATAAATTCAAACGGCTAATTAAAAAACCTTCATTAAATAAAGTTGCATTGTTTCTACTTCGTTTCGTCTCATAATCTAGGGTTAGGGTTTCATTACCCCTTTTCTCTTCCGATTTGGGGTTTTCTTTTTCAATTTCTTCTGAATTTCGGTCGATTTCCCTTCGCTGCCTCTCTGTTTTGCTCAATCGAGATCCGATTCAAGATCAATCCGTGGAAAAATCGATTTGAAATTCCATTTTCGTTTCCTCTGCCTGTAAGCACGGGTGTTCTCTTAATTATTATTCTTTTTTTCTTGCATTTTTATTCTGTTTTTATGCTTGCTGTGTATTCTTCTTTGATTTGGGTCGATTTATGGCCAAATATGTCGGACCTTCAAGTTCTAGTTTAGTTTTTATTTTAGAGAATTTTTATAAATTCCCTTTTATTTTATCTGAATATTTTGAAAAATTGAAAAATTTGAAACTGTCTAATCCCTTAGTATGGGCTTCATTTCTGATTTTTTTTGTAAACCTTTTCACCATTCTAATCCGTTGATTTCTCATTTCCCCTAATTTTGGAGTTTTCATTCTGTTATTTTATTGATATTCTGCTACTGGTCTGCTCTCAAGTCGATCCGATTCTTGATTGATTTTATTATATTTCTCAAATTCGGATTTATTACTTCTCATTAACTTATTTTGCTGAATTGCGTAGCAATGAATTGGAATTAACTGAAATGTTTTGTTTTCTTTAATTTCCTTTCTTTCATCATTACAATGTATTTGTTCTCTTAATTTACTGAAATATGTTGTGTTAATGTGTTTTGTTGGATGAAAATAGCATCAATGCATTAATCTAGTGGGAAAATGGAGCTCAGCCTGTCATCTCGTCAGACCAACCGCAACACCAACAGCCACAAATTCTTCAGCCACGGGTTATTCTTCTTCTTTTACCTTTTTATTTGTAATTTTTTCCATATACACCCCTGCAAATGTTTAAAATATCAGTCACAAATAGTACTGTAACTTGATTTTTGTTGTTGAGCAAGATGTATTCGCAAATGAGCTTGGCTTGAAGACATTGATGCTAACTTAAACATAGAACTGAATTAATAAACCAATACGGAATTATTTCGTGAAAAACAAGGTTAGTTGAACTGTGTGTGTGAGAGTCGTTGGCCTGAATCTGAAATTATTTTTGGGAGTATAAGCACAATTAAGCAGAATGATTCCTCTTTGAACTGAGTCCCAAATAAATTCTCTCTATCTACAGCTTTTCAAATTCAAATTGATTTATAATTTTTCAATTCAAATTGATTTCTCTATTTTTTGATTTTTTTTTCAGACTCGGATTCCTTACAAGTCTTTTGTTCTTTTTTGGATTTAAAGGCAAAAGAGAGTATAATGAGAGTATAATAAATTAATAACCATGCTTTAAAAACCGTCGTAAGAATGATTTATTTTTTATTTTTTAAATTTAATTTACAGAATAAAGGCTTCTTTGACTGAAGTACGGCCAGCTCTTGGCTGTTAATGCATTATTATTGTTCTCTTTTCAGGTTATTTTATTTTTCTTTATTTTAATTAATTAGCTAATAAAATATTTCAGAAATATATCTCGTGATTTGTTGCAATTAGTGTTTAATTTGAAGAGCAAAATTTTTCTTTCATATATCTGTTTAACTCCGCCTATGTTAATTAATTAATTAACATTGCCGATCCCAAGCTCGGGTAAAGGAGGAGGGTTGCTTAAAAGCATATATATTTGGGAATTTTGTTGTGGGCTAAATTGAGATGATAAAAGAGGTTTATTGTGGGCTAAAATGAGATAATAAAGGAGGTATATTGTGGGCAAAAATGACATGATAAAGCAGTTTTTCTTGTGGCTAAAATGATATCATTTATCATCTCTTTAAAAAAATAGGTTTCATTGTGGGCTAAAATGAGATAATTTATCATCTCCCAATAAAAAGAAGGTTTTCATGTGGGCTAAAATGAGATAATTTATCATGTCTCTAAAAAAAGTGTTCCATTGTGTTGGCTAAAATGAGATGATTTATCATCTCTTTCGCTAAAAAAAGAAGTTTCTTTGTGTGTTAAAATGAGATGATTTTTTATCTCCTTACATGTAGAGGATTCATTGTGGGTTAAAAAATGAGATGATTTTTCATTTCTTAAAAATAAGAGGTTTCTTGGCTAAAATAAGATGACGATTTATCTCTCTAAATAAAGATGTTTCGTTGTGTGCTTAAATGAGATGATTTTTCATCTCTTTAAAACGAGAGGTTTCATTTTGGGGTAATATGAGATAATTAATTTTTTTTTCTAAAAAAAGAGGTTTCATTGTGTGGGTTTTAGTGAGAGATTTATCTTCTCTCACTAGCGCAAAATTGAGATGATTTACCATCTCTCTAAAAAAAGATATGTAATTGTAGGTTAAAATAAGATGATTTTCATCTCTATGAAAAAATGTTTTACTGTGGGAAAAATGAGATGAATTTTCATCTCTAAGAAAAAATGAGATTTTATTATGGGAAAAAAGGAGATATGGTTTGTCATCTCTCTAAAACAAGATGTTTAATTGTAGGCTAAAATGAGATGATTTTCATCTCTAAAACAAGAGAGGTTTTATTGTGGGAAAAAATGAGATGAATTTTTATCTCTAAGAAAAAATGAGGTTTTATTGTGAGAAGAAAGGAGATGGTTTATCATCTCTCTAAAAAAAGATGTTTCATTGTAGGCTAAAATGAGATGATTTTCATCTCTTTTTAAAGAGAGGTTTTATTGTGGGAAAATATGAGATGAATTTTCATTTCTAAGAAAAAATGAGGTTTTATGAGATGATTTTCATTTTTTCAAAAAAGCGGTTTCATTGTGAGCTAAAATGAGAGATTTTTCATCTCTCACATGAAAATGTGGATTATTTTTGGGCAAAATTGAGATGGTCTATCATCTCTCTAGCAAAAGATGTTCATTGTAGCCTAAAATGAGATGATTTCATATCTTTAAAAAAAAGAGAGGTTTTTGTGGGAAAAATGAGATGAATTTTCATCTATAAAAAAAGAGGTTTTTTTTGTGGGCTAAAATGAGTTGATTTTGCATCTCTAAAAAATAAGAGGTTTCTTTCTGAGCTAAAATGAGAGATTTTTTATCTCTCACTTGAGAAAGTGGGTTCTTTTTGGACAAAATTGAGATTCATTTATCTATCTCTCTAAAAAAAGATGTTCATTGGAGGCTAAAATGAGATGATTTCCATCTCTTTAAAAAAAAAGAGGCTTTATTGTAGGGAAAAATGAGAGGTTTTTTGTGGCTAAAATTAGATGATTTTTTATCTTTCAAAAAAAGAGGTTTTGTTTTGGGCTAAAATGAGAGATTTATCTCTTTTACTAGAAAAGGTGGTTTCATTTTGGGCAACATTGAGATGATTTATCATCTCTCTAAAAAAAAGATATTTCTTCTAAAACGAGTTTTATTGTGGAAAAAAATGAGATGAATTTTCATCTCTGAAAAAAGAGGTTTTATTATTGTGCTAAAATGAGATGATTTTGCATCTCTAAAAAATAAGAGGTTTATTTGTGGCTAAAATGAGATGATTTTTAATCTTTTCATCAAAATTTTCATTGAGTGCTAAAATGAGATTTTTCTTCTCTCGCTAGGAAAAGTGTGTCGTTTTTGGGCAAAATTGAGATGACATCATCTCTCTAAAAAAAGATGTTCTTTTGTAGGCTAAAATGATTTGTCATCTCTCACTTGAAAAAGTAGATTTTTTTGTGCAAAATTGAGATGATTTATCATCTCTCTAAAAAAAGATATTCATTGTAGGCTAAATGGAGATGATTTTCACACCCTTAAAAAAGAGAGATTTTATTGTAGGAAAAAATTGAGATGAATTTTCATCTCTAAAAAAAGAGGTTTTATTTTGGGCTAAAATGAGATGAATTTTCATCTCTAAAAAATAAGAGGTTTCTTTGTGTTTAAAATGAGATGTTTTTTGATCTTTTCAAAAAAAAGAGGTTTCATTGTGGGTTAAAATGTGAGGTTTATCTTTTTCTCACTAAAATGTGATAATTTATTATCTCTTTAAAACAAGAGGTTTCATTGTGTGGGCTAGGATGAAATGATTTATAATTTCTCTAAAAAAGGAGATGTTTTTTGGGGGGCTAAATGAGGCGATTTTACATCTCTCTGGCTCATTCTTTTTTCTATCTTCTCAAGACATGCAAAATAATAATAACCTATCTTTTCCTACCCCTCACGTGTGAAGAGATTTGAAGAAAAAGTTGATAATTATGTTCTCTCTCCACTAAAATAAGACGATTTATCATCTCTCTAAAAAAGAGAATTTTTTTTGGGGGCTAAATGAGATGATTTTTCATCTCTCTAAAAGAAGCGGTTTCATTGTGGGCAAAAATGAGATAATTTATAATCTCTCTGAAATTAGAGATTTTTTTTGGGAGCTAAATGATATGATTTTTCGTTTCTCTAAAAGAAGCAGTTTCGTTGTGTTCTAAAATGAGATGATTCATCATTTCTCTAAAAAGGTGATTTTTTTGGAGCTAAATGAGATGATTTTTCATCTCTTTAAAAGAAACCGTTTCATTGTAGGCTAAAATGAGATGATTTATCATTTCTCTAAAAAAAGAGATGTTTTTTTGGGGGGTTAAATGAGATGATTTTATATGTGTTTTATGATGAAGCTAAAATGAGATGATTTATTATCTCTCTAAAATAAGAACTGTTTTTTTGGGGGCTGCATGAGATGATTTATCATCTCCTGAAAAAGGGTTTCATGATGAGTTAAAATGAGATGATTTATCATCTCTCGGAAAAAAGAGGTTTAATAGTGGATTTGAATGAGATACTTTTCATTCTCTCTAAAAAAAAGTTTCCATTACGGAGCTTAAAATGAAATTATTTAGTTGATTATTGCAATTGTTAATGTTTTGGCGTATCAAAATTTACTCATGATATCATGTTTCCCTCAAATAGAACGCCTAGTTACAATATTGTTTTATTTTGCGTTCCTTGTGTATGTTGTGGGCTATGATTCTCTCTCTTTCTCTTATGTGAAAGGATGTTATGAGATGCTTGTTGCTTACATGACAAAAAATGAAATGAAATTGTTCTCTGACTGATTGGAAATCAGTGAATGAAATTGAATGAACGATCCAATAAAAATATAATGTGATGTATTGTGAATGTTTTGGTGCACTAAAAGAGGCCTTACCATCTCATTTTCCTCTCCAATAAAATGAGATGATATATGGAAAATTATATGTATTGTGAATGTTTTGGTGCACTAAAAGAGGCCTTACCATCTCATTTTCTTGTAATAACTGCAAATATATATAACATTCTCTCTCTCCACTCCTTATTTTGGTTATATGTCCCTGTTAGGGGAATGAATGAATAAATGAATAAAATTGCTCCACTGCTATTCTCTCTCTGAGGAAACGAATTATGAGAGATTTTTTTATTTTAAATTAATGGGCTCCTTCGAAACAAGACCTGTTACATGCTTGAAAATAATGTCATCTAATAATTTCTTGTTTTACTCCCTCTTTCTCTCGATATGTTTCCTCTAATATCAAATTGAGCATTACAAACTCAATTTCTATTGTGATTGAATACATTTGCTGGTGGAGTTGAAGTATTCAAAATGTACTATCAAAAATTTAAGGGTCTGTTTGGCAAGTGAAATTAGTAGAATGAGACATGATGATTGTAAGACGGTGGAGAGAAAAAAATCTTGATTAACTGATTCTATAATTTGTTTGGATATTTTGAGAATTAAGATGCTAGAAAAGTTAATTCTAAGTGAACAGCATGTTTAAATCTCTCTCCAGCATGTATGCTTGGCAGTGAAATGGAAATCAAATGGAAAGCAGTGATGTTGTTTCTGAGCTTTCCATCCTTTTAAGCCTCTTTTGCCCTTCTATTTTGTGATCAGCTAGATTAACTTTGAGCATCAGATAATTTGATTGGCAATCCAACGATCTTAAAGTGGCTGATAATTACACTTGTGAATGCGTTGGCGTCAAAATTGATTCTTGATATCATGTTTCCCCTAAATAGGGAGTTGATGGTTTATTTCCCTCTCTTTCTTTCTTCACTCTTTTGTGTGTGTTGCTTAGATGAGTTGTCTTAGTAAAAGAACTCCTAAGTGGTAGGACATTTTTTTAGTGATAACTGATAAGGAGATATCCCTCCTTATCTCTCTATTTGAGAATGATATTTGGTAATATGATGGAGATAAAAAATGGGATAGTACTGAATTTAAGATGTGAAATATTCATCAATTATATGTTAATAATGCCATATATGTTTATAACTAATTAATATAAATTTATATATTTGTTAAGTTCAATATAAATTAATATGCTATTTAGTTATATAATAATTATATATACTCTATTTGTTACAAAATGTAAAAATAAATTCTCTTTTATTTTTTTTACCCAACCGCCCAACCCTTCTTTTGTTTATTAATACTTTCTAAATGAACTTTCTTCATTCATTATTCATGGTAAACACACAAAAACATGACACATACAGAGGGAGATGTGGGCTTTGAAGAAAGAAATTGTAACTCTTCTTGCTTGGGTAAATCATAAAGGGAGTGTCTTAATTAAATTTTCTACAAACACACAATCCACATTCCACGCACACAACACACAAACATACATACGCAACACCAACACAGCATACACACAAATACTTGTACCCAGGCACTGGAGTATGAGGTTATGGACATTTGTTATAAGGTTTCAACAAAATTGCATTAACTTTTAGTAATAAATTAGCAATATGTTAAGTGTACAGATTATATGAGTTACAAATCATATCACCTCCAATTAGGGGTGTAAAAGGTGTGGATAATATCCGAATCCGAACCGTACCGTATTCACAAAATATCCATCTCCGAATAAAAATATCCGTATCCGACGAATACGGATAATTTATACGGATATGGATACGGATACAATATAAGTTTTATGAGGCGGATAAGGATATGGTTACGGATATTATCCGTATCCGGATAATATTTCTATTTAGATATCCGTTTTTGTGTGACCCAATTTGGATTCATTAAATATTATTTTATTTTATTTCACAACCATAGTTTCCATATTTTCTAATTTACTTTTAATTAACTTGTACCTCTTTAGTCTTTTCTCTTATTTCATAAGAAGTTTCCATATTCTCACTTAAATTTTTTTTTTAATAGTTATATTTATTATTTATATAGCAATTTTCTATGCGACTTATTAAAATATATGTTTTAACAATCCGAAATGAGTCCGTATTCGTATCCGTATCCGAGATATCCGAACCGTATCCATATCCGTTTAATATCCTAACCGTATCCGTATCCGGGTCTATCTGTATTCTTATCCGAATCTGAAAAAAAATATGGATATGGATACAGTAAGAGCACTATCCGAACCGTATCCGCACCGTTTACACCCTACCTCCAATGACAATTTCTAAGTTAGGAAAGTAGGAAAATATACAATAGATGGAACAATGTCATTTCATTAACTCCAGTCAAATGTCATCAATTAAATAATAGAAATTTAATAAGCAAATATTAGCAATTAACTGATATGTATAGGTACCAATAAATTTAACAAAATACTAAATAAAAGAAGAGAAAATCTACATTTACATAAAGTCTTAAAAACACAATATAATTTGGTGTTTTGCTAACGGCGAGTTTTAGTCCTATACAACTCTATATTAAAATTGCTAGTTCAATAATATTTGCTTCAAATGGAAAATCATTTAAAACACATAAAAACCACAAGTATTTGCTAGTTCAATAGAGTAGAAATGTAGTCATATAAGTACCTGCAATATTATTTAGATTTTCTCTGATTTCTCATAAATGAATCAAAATATGCTTCAATATTAACTATTATCTTATAACTCAATATAGTCATACAACTCTATATTTAACTTGGCCATGCTCACAGCATTTGCGTGCCTGAAAATTTCAATGGAATGAAACAATGCTAATTTGCATGACTAAAAAAGATACTCTCAAAAAGTTTCTGAATTAAAAAAGTGAATAAGTAATTAATTGGAAGATATGTGGTCACTCCTTCAACGCAAATCACTTTTTCAGACAAGCCCTCGATTTCTTGTGCACAACTCAAATTAGCCAGAACCTCGTAGTCACGCCATATCTCTATCATTAATAAAACAGGGAGTTTTGCTCCCTGCCTGTATGCTTTTCAGTTCGCAGCCAATAATATTCACGCAACACATAGCCGTTCGAACTTTAATTCTTCCTGGACTTGTTCTACATGAACTTAGGATTTTTTCCCCGTTCTCCATGACTTTCTACTGAACACACCGCCTCTACACATCTCAACTAAAAAAAACTATTCGACTTGATTCCCCTCCTGGACAGAATAGGGACCTTATTTTTTTTGATAAAAATATATATACCACCTTATTATATTGAATGCTGCCTTCTCCAACAAAAAAACATAAAGACAAAATAAAAGAGACCAAACTGTATGCCAGCTTCTCCAACGAAAAAACATAAAGAAAAAAAACAAAAGAGATAAAACTTCCTGCCCCAAAACTTTCCACCTCAGAGCCTACATGAAACTCGAAGTTCGTGAAAGAGAGCCACGCAACTACGTGGCAATTTTTTGATTACTCTCTCAACTTCTTGGGTATTCCTTAATATTTAAAGATATCATCTCATTCTGTGATCATCTCCTCACATCGACTTTGCTACTCACTCAACAGTCAACACCTCCTAAAGAAGAAACATGCTCTCCTGGTCGCTAAAATTTACAGAACATCACCACACCATCAAGGTATAACTCAGATAATAATTTGTTTAGTCCGCTTTAAAAAAATTCTTATCATCAGCTCAAATTCTTCTATAGAGCTATATATTTGTGTCATTCTCAACATTAATTTCCAAACTTGCTCTTTCAGGTATTGAAGAAATAGAAGGGTAAAACATGAGCTCTATTCCAGAAACAAGAACTAACGAAGAAATACACGACGGCCTGAGAGAGTTAGTCTCCGCTCTACCACCAACTCCTCTACCTCCAAAAACGATATCTATCGAAGAAATACACACAGTACTTAGAGAGATAGTCCCTACTCTACCATCATCTCCTTCACACGCCGAACATGAAGATAAAGTTCCTTACGCTCCGCCTTCGGCAGAAATATCGTGGTCACCTCCTCCGGAAGGATCCTTCAAACTGAGTATAGATGGTTCAACGTGGTATGAGGCACAGCGGTCCTCATGTGGTGGCTTAATAAGAGATCATAAAGGATCCAACATCGTGGCATACTGCAGCTCGCTACCATATCAGAGGGCCATCGACGCTGAGGCAGCAGCCCTCATATGGGGTTTAGATTGGGCATTTTACCTACAACTTGGGCCTCTTATTATTGATACTGATTGCAAATTTTTATGCTTCAATGTTTAAGGTATGGAATGCGCCGAAAAAGTTTCTAACCATCTCTTCTACCAAATTAATGAGCGGTTAGGTCGAATCCCAAAGTATGAGATGTGTCACGTTTGGCGTGAAGAAAACAAGGTCGCCGACTGCCTCTGCTATATCGCTCATCGTATAAATATCCTAGAGTTTGGACAGGGCCACAACTTCCAAATGAGGTTCAAATGAAACTCCGTGACGACATCTCCGCTAAAAAATATACTCACTACTATACAAAGAGCATCAATTACCGACGTGCAGTGCTAGAAGGAAAATGAATTCCGCGAAGGTAAAAAAGTATGGACATCCTTATGGGAAGAGCATGTAAAATCTGTAGAATTTATATGTAATATATTATAACAACTGTAATATATATATGTAATACAGTTTTTAGATATCTTTATGTTCTAATGTTGAAGTTATGTTCATTTTAAACTCAACTATGTCATGTAAGAACCTTATTGTAAGCTCTACTATCTCATTTAAGAACCTCTTGTGTACATTTATTTCCCACAGTGCAGCATCATTTCTGAAAGAACCGTTACTAATAGTGTAATTAGTAACGGTTTTTATAAAAGAACCGTTACTAATAGTGTATTTAGTAACGGTTTTTTTAAAGAACCGTTACTAAAAATAAATAATGGCCATGGAATTCTCTTATCTATTAGTAACCGTTTTTAAAGCTTTATTAGTAACGGTTCTTTAACAAACCGTTACTAAATACACTATTAGTAACGGTTTTTTCATAAAAACCGTTACTAATTACACTATTAGTAACGGTTCTTTCATAAAAACCGTTACTAAATACACTATTAGTAACGGTTCTTTCATAAAAACCGTTACTAAATACACTATTAGTAACGGTTCTTTCATAAAAACCGTTACTAATTACACTATTAGTAACGGTTCTTTCATAAAAACCGTTACTAATTACACTGCTCGCGGCGGAACATAGTAATTCTTCAATTTTTACGCTAATTGCCCATTCATGAGCCGGGTGGGGGTAAAGAAATATTTTAACATGTTCCGCCACTATTAGTGGCGGAACAAGATTTTTAATACTAATTAACCACGTTTAATGCGTAAAATGGACCGTTTTTGGCAGAACTGAAAATCTATCTTTTCGGCCACTACTAGTGGCGGAACACAGGTTGTTCCGCCACTAATAGTGGCGGAAATGGTAGTTACCACATTATTTTCAAACCAGTGGCAACTGTTGCTTTATTTTTCTTAATAGTGCTATAAAAAAAAAGTCAACATTTCTATATAGTACAAAATATTCCTATATTTTAAGATTTTCAAAAAAATCTTATATGATAAATTTTTCATTTTCAAAAACTTCCTCCATCCACTGTTCCATCTAAATATTAGTTCAAATTTTTGAAATTCTAAATCTTTAAAAAAATTCTAACAAAAAATTTCTTAAATATTTTATTAATTTTTTTTTAAAAGCTGAAAAACAATATATTGTCAAGATGCTGGCCACACATATGCTCATATATGGCCTTGACTTCATATTTTCTTAATCCACAGGTCTGTTATCAAAATTGCATCATCTAATCTCATAGTTTCTTAGTTTCATTTTCAGAAACGATTTTATCTGAAGGGAGGTTAATAACTAATAAGGGTTAATAACTCATCTTGCAAAAAATGATAATACAGTACATGTCCATCCAAATCTCAAATAGATTATTTACAAACTATGATTAAACCAAATTAAGACCTTTCTTTAATCTTCTTTTCCAAAAAATCAACATTAGACCTCAGAAACAGTCCAATTTTGCAAATGAATTTTGGGCCTCCAGTTTTGCAAATTTAACGGCCCATCCTTTCCTCTTCATTGAAAAATTCATTTTTTCACATAAGCCCTCAACTTCCTCTAAATTTGTCAAAATACTTCTTCCCCTCTTCTCTCATATTTGCAGTGTCGCCCTTGTCACCATACTCGCTCAATTCCTCTCAGGGTGAAAGAACGGACGCTTCTCTCCGTCGATCACTCAACTCGGTATCTATTCTCTTCGCGAATTTGATTAATAGTTTGAATTACGGCTAGTTGGGGCTAAACTAGGTGCATTATTACTTAGTTAAGGCTAATTTAGTACCATTTTGGCTAACTAGCGCTGAATTGACATCCAATTATGTTACTTAATACTATATTGACGTTCAATTTGGCTAATTAGCGTCAAACTGTGTTTCAGTTTGGATAATTAATCCCCAATTCAGCTCAACTATCCTAAATCAATTCTTCTTCCTGTAAGGACATCAAGAAAGCAAATGGTCTATAGCTCAGTTGGATAAAGCACTTGCACAAGAAGCAATATGTCACGTGTTCAAACCCCGAGAAACACAATTATTTAGCAAAGTCTCTCAACACAATGGGTTGAAGATAAAAAAAAAAGGACATCAAAACCTAAAAAACCATAAACAAAATCGATCGTGATACAGAAACAACATCCGTGATGATGAGAGGCAGGTCGGGGACGATGTCAGATTTTATTATGAGCCGTTTGATTTTAATCCTACGGCTGACAAAAGTGCGCGGTATACCGAGGACGTCTTAGACCAGGCTCACGTTACACACATGCCAATTCTTTATTGGTTGAAATGGATGGTGTATAATGTATGGGCTTGGAAATTTTTTTTGAATAAAAATAGAAAGAAATGGAGATCTCCCATTCACATCTCTTAATTTCTCTCTCCACTTCTTTCCCAGATCCGTAAACCAGCCCCTCGCCTCCGTCCACTCCTCCGCCGAATCCGCCCAATCTGCGCACACCTCCGTGACTCCACCGCCGCTGTCATCTTTTCCACTAATTGAAGCCCTAGACTCGAGATTACACGAGAAACCCTGCAGTAAGTGACTGAATCCCTTCGTTTGGGGCCGATGGACCATAACTTGGCGTCGCTATGCGTACAGGCGGAAGGTATTGGATCCGCGGGTGGTTCTCTGACGTGGCGGGGGAGGCCAGGGGGCCACTTATTGGTTCCACTGATTGATTCTCTCACGCAGTACGTATTTCAGGTACTTGATTAAACGATTGTTTCGTTTTATCTAAAATTGAGATGGAATTGGATTTTACTTGTATTTGATTTTCATCAAAGTAGTGATTGATGCATGTTTGATTGTAGAATTTCTTAATTAGGATCTGATCAAGATTGAACGTTAATTTCCCCAAATTATTAGTTGTACTTGTAAATTTTATGAGTTAATAAAGAATTTCTCATAAAAAAATCTTGAATTAGAGTATAATTCTTCCATTTTCACATGCATCTGTTTCGTTTATTTGCTCCAATTTGGGTTGTGCTTCAGTAAATGTCAAACACATTTATCCATAATCTTTTATTTTACTCAACAATCATAACAAAATTGCAATAATATATCTTTTTTTGAATGATTTAATGCTTAATAATTTACCTAACAAAGTTTATTTTCAAAAACAAAATTGAGAATATGTTACACGGTCCATGGAAATAAGCTGGAGCTTCAACTGTTATTCGACAAATCGGGGATCCAAACGTAAATTGTGAGGCAATTTCAATTTCTTTTAGTTTATTTAATTTATACTATCTATTGATACCTGTTAATTGAGATTAGAGAGATAATTAACTCTTCTATATTTCCTTGAATAAATGATTTACAACAATACACCTATTTATAATAGTCCTAATCCTAACCCTATTGTTCATGATTTGATTTGGACATCAAATTTGACAAATATTATTTTTATTTTCTTCAAGTTAGGGTGTTTTCATACTGAAGTTTTCTCTTTGATGACGAGTGTCAACACCTAATATCTCTGGTAATCTTGCTTATTTATTTTTTTGTTTATTTATATATGTATTGGTTTAGTTACATTTGCATATTTCACCAGTTGTCGTATTCTTTGTCAAAAACCCTAGCTGTTAAAACAGCATGGAAATTTTGCAAGGAAAGTGGAATTGATGTGGTTATGATTAATCTTGGAATGGTAATTGGTCCTCTTTTACGGTCTACTTTAAATATCAGTTCAACCGCAATATTAAACCTCATAAATGATATGTATTTATTTCTGTACATATTCACTTTATTTTTATTATTTTATTTCTATGATTTTATTTTATTTAGTATTTTTAGGGTCCAAAACATTTCAAAATTCATGAGTAAGCTGGGTTATTGTGAAGGATGCGGTAATGGCACGTATTTTAGCATATAAAATTCAAATATTTGATTTTGATTTTTGATTTTTTTTATTTATTTAGGTGTGCGGATGAGAAGCCAATTGCTCCGATATATCAGGTTTTGAAGGAAAGAGTGGAAAGTTTGGGATTGAATTTGTTCCATAGATGATTAGTATTAAGGAGACTATAGAGCCTTAAAGAGAATGGTTTTGCTATCTTCTGAGATTATGAGTTGTGGCATCTTCCATGGATGATTAGTATATATTTGATATTTTTGCTAAATCGTTGTTGTATCATGTATGTTAATTACATGGACTATTCTGAGATTATAAGTGTATGTTAATTACAACACAAAAAGTCCTTTGATCAGGCTACAATTTATATTCTTTTAAGAAAAAATTGATTGATAAATGTATATTTTATAAAGTTCAGATGTATGAATTTTGTATCGTTGTGAGAAATAACAAACAATTTTAAAACCGAGAAATAACAAAGAACTTTAACCTGCAGCATTGCGCGGGCCTACAACTGGTAATATTTCATATTTTCCAATTTCTTCCTGTAATTATTGTGACTAATTATTCTCTCATTTATAATAAAGAAAAGAGAGAAAATGGTAATAATTTCAAGTTTTGTAATTGAGAACTTAATCATAGGTGAACTAATTAAAAATAATATAGTAGATATAATTTAATTAAGGTATTATTTAAATACAAAATTATATTTCATGTATTTTTGAAGCGGAGCAAGGGTTGCCAAAGTTAAATAAAAGCAAATTAAGTTACACTCAAATAATATCGGTATGAATATAGCAGTTATGGAGTTCACTATAGCAGAGTCAAAGAAAACATAGCTCAAACCAAGAAGCTTTGAATCCGAGTCAAAACCTCTTTCTTTAATTCTTCCACCTCTCATATTTCTACACATCATTCCTTTCTTCCCATTTGAATCCACACATCCAGTTCACACTCTCACCATCAACCCTACAAAAAAAAGACAAAACAAGAATAATCTACAACCAATCCATCTATTTTGGGCGTCTCATTTCCTCCAAAATGTCATTAAGGCTCTTTTCTATATCCTTAATCTCACCCCAGTTCATCTATAAATTAAAAACAAAACAAAAGTGACATGAGATAGGTTTGACCAAAATAATTCACATTAACAAAAAGGAGAAAACAAATAAAAATACTAAGCATACCCTTTCTGTTAACATGGAGTTCTTGTAAATCTCGTGATCAAAATATCTCGTAGTCCTCCAATACTATCACCGCCACCAACAACAAAAACATCAACATCAACAAGAATAACAATAACGATAACAATAACAATAACAATAACAATAATAATAATACCTCCTTTAATGAGTCAATTTGTTGCCGTATGGAGGAAACAAATTCTTCTCGATATTCCTGCCAGAAAAAAAGATTTTAGTGCCAAAAGTATAAAAATTTGAAATTTCCAAAAATCGTAAAAGTTTCAAAAAAGAGAAGATAGATTACCTTTGGAAAATCCTTGCCCTTCTCCTTCCGTTCTTTAAGGTAGTCACAATAGTCCTGAATAACAAGTATTTAACAACTCCATTTAAGATAAATCCAAAAAAATGATAATTAGAATAAAAAGAAAAATAATGAAAATGATGCAGAAATTGAATTTGAGAGAAGAATCATAAAGAAATGAGTACCAAAATTCCTCGAACGACATACTGCTTTGGAAGATCTGGAAAAGCTTCTTTTTCTACAGCTTCAATAAAATCATGAACTTCTTTCTCCTCCTACAAAGTCAGCCGCCAATGAGACAAAACACTAGAAATGCCCAAAATATACAGAAATAAGGAAAACTCAGGATAAATCTATTCTCACCCATACACTTTGGTCGATCAATCCTTCCTCTTCCTTATATTGCTTGGAGCATTCAAAAAAGCGAACACCTCCGCGTGATTGGATTAGCGAGTCTGTCATAGTTTCACCCTCACCCTGCACATTCACATAAATAAAATAGACATATAAATTGCTCCACAAAACAAAACACACTAAAATGTAACGCTCATGAATTGATAATTCAAATCACATACCTTCTCATCTTTTTCATCTAGAAGGTCGAACAACCATGATGCATACCATTTGAGCCGTTCAGACATTTGGGTAAAGAAAAGTCTTTCCTACAACGCATTAGAATAAATAAAAATTTATATCAGTATAATAACAACAAAGAGTTAAATTATATTCAAACAAGTAACAAATTTAGTTACCTCCAGTGATTGCTCTATGAGGTCTTTGCCTAATGAACCACCGTACTCTTCTGGCACGATCTCTCTATTATTAACAAGTTCCCTAGCCACCTTTTTAAAATTATTAATATCTTTCTTTTTTATGTCCAATTTCATTTTCTCCTCCAAGACCTAATTAAGTAACAAAATTCGGATAGTAAAGCCAAATAATAACTTCAACAACAACAAACAATAACAACGGAGAAACGATTGTTGCATTCTTTTATGATTGTTGGGAGAATTTTAGGCTACCTTCTCAAAATTAAATGAAGCGAGATGCGATTCGAACCTCCGAATCAAAGACACCATTTTGTTTGCTTTAATATATTTCTGGGAATTAAAATTTTCTAACTTCAGTGAAAAGTTAAAAGAAAAATAATGTTACATAAAAGATGAATTATGGTCTTATTTAGATATAATACCTCGTCAGTCTTTCTTTTATCAGCAAAAAACCTCTCAACAACTCTTTGGGGCAAGCAGTCTGGCCTATCTTGTCCAGGGAGCATAAGTTGTTCAGGGCTCAGCTTCATATCCTGCAAAGAAACATAGTATAAAATCATGTTCAATACGAATGATTAATCAACATCATTAGGCCCCTTAGGTTAATTTAATATTTCATATACAGTAGTACATGTAGTGTACTGATTTTATGAGCTCTCTTAGAGAGTGAAATCAACTTCAGCATGTCATCCTTATATCCCTGCGGATTGAATTGAATTAGAACCAAAATATAATAATGGTAGAAGAAAAATACATAATTCATGGACATATATATAGTGAATATACCATGCGAATCAACGGATGGAAAATCTTGTCACCCTCCACGACTTTTAACATATCAATGCACATCTATGTAAACAAACAAAAAAAAAATGTAAGGACTTTATGGTATTTTAGGAAGGATATTTTCAACATAATAAGATGGCGAGGATCCATGTACCTCAAGTATCTCAAAAAAATCCAATTTTATGAGAAATTTAGAATAGTAATCTTCAAACGACACCAGATTTTTCTCCCTGGCTACCCAAAGGAGCTTGTCTTTTTCTTTCATGCTATACTTCTTGCCCTGTATTTTGTTCGGCATTATCTTCTTTCCCGACAAGAAAGTTAAGCAACCAAAAAATAGTAAGAATATCAACTACCTCTATGTATGGAACAATAGCAATTAATTTCTCCGTCATCTCATACTTCCATAATTGTTTATATTGTAGCATGTATAGTTGCCCTTCTCTCCCCTATTTTACAATCCACAAACAAAACAATTATCAAAAACAAGTCGAAATGAAGCTTTAAAACTTGATGTCTCATGAGATACTTACATTAAAATACTCTCTACTGTTTACTTGTCCATCCGTGTTCAATTTAGCTTTCAAGTCGTCTAACTCCTGCAACATATTGGTAAAAGTACTTGCTTCAAAAAAAATTTAATTGTAAATTTTTTACCAAAAAATTGGAGAACAAAAATGAATGATACCTTTATGGATTCACAAGAAGAAATCCGTGCCAACAATTTAATGTCTGCAGCACAAGATGGAACCCAAGAATTATACTGAAGCTGCAAAAGTAGAAAAATGAGTTTCATTTCAATAAAAGATGATTTTCAGATATTATTCGAACAATTCAAAAGTAGAAGTTGAATGAAAGATTAAGTAAAGGCTGAATGGTCACATACTATTTTGGGTACAATTTTCTAGCTTTCTATTTTTCACCCACAAAAATTGAAATTCACAACTAACAACACAAATGATACTTATTAGACACTTATAGCTTAGTCCTAGACTCATTAAGAGGGGAGGGGAAATGGACATACCCTCGGCTTCACAGGAGGCGAATCTAAATAACATGGAACCGCCTCATTAATAGCATTAAGCGATAAATCATGCAAACCACCATTGTCAAGGGCAGCAACTGGTGAATCATACAAATCCGCATCCAAGTCCGACGATGTTGTACTTGAAAAGATGCCAATGCGGCCAGATGAACTGCTTTCTCCCCTTATACCTTCTTCATCGGAACTACTATTTCTGGGCGATTTGGCTTCTTTTATCTTCACATCCTCCCAACCAAGCTGCATATCCTCTTCTCCCACTAATTAGACGAAACAAAAGGAAAAACATGTTATAGCCTGTTATGTATGATTCTAAATCTTTCCGTAATCTATTTCCTATTTGCTATTATTTAGACCATGAAAGTAAATATTTGAAGAATATTTAGACAATGAAAGGAGGTAAATTATTTCCATCATTGTATTGTATTTTAAATAATTGTATCTTTAATCTAGGCAATTTATTTTAATAATTCGTATGGCTATCTCCTATATAAAGAGACATCTATCTAGCTATTGTAATAATCATCCAATTAAATAAATAAAGTTCTCTATTAATTCTCTCTTTCTTTCTCACACAATTATTCTCTCTAGATACATATTCTTCCAATTATTCTAAAAATTGGTACCAGAGCCAAGTTACTATCATCTCTTTGCTTCCGCAAGACTATCATCAACCGACTTGTATCGTCATGAATTCAAGTGCGGTTATGTCAATCAAATTCGATATCAAGAAATATGATGGCACGACGAATTTCGTACTTTGGCAAGTGCGGATGAAGGCTATATTATCGAATCAGGGTGTGAAGGCCGCCATCTTTGGGAAACCGGCGGATATGAAGGACGAAACTAAATGACTGAGTGGGAGATGATGGATGATAGAGCGATACAATTGTGTTTGAGCAATTCGACTCTTCAAGAAATCCTCACGGAAACTACAACGGCCGACGCATGAAAGAAACTCGAAGACATCTACATGCAGAAATCGGTTATCAACCGGTTACGTTTAAAGCAGCGCTTCCACTCCTTGAAGATGGTAGAAGGTGGTCCATATTTCTGAATATACCGCTCTTCTTAATGACATGAAAAATATCAGTATTAAGATGGAAGATGAGGATAAAGCCATGGTATTGTTGTGCTCGTTACCGACGTCATATAAAAGGTTTAAGGAGATCATGCTTCATAGCAGAGAGGCGCTTACGCTTGAGGATGTGAAGAGCAATTTGCTGCTCAAGTCCAACATCGACAATGATTTGTCTATAGTCGAGAGCAATCGTCAAGATGTTGGGTTGTTTGTGAAGAGAGAAAGACAAAAGGAGAGAAACCTTAATTCAGAGAAGACCCATTCGAGATTCAAGCACAAGGACATTACTTGCTACTTTTACGGGAAGAGGGGAAACTTTCAGGCCAGCTGTTACAAGTTCCAAAATGAACAGAAAGCAAATCGGAAAGGTGTTCCATCGGAGGAAGCTAATATGGCTGAAGTCGGTAATGATGAGGTGCTTTTTGTGGCGAATGGGAAGGAGAAGTTTGAGAAGTATTGGGTCATGGATTCGGGGGCTTCACAGCACATGTCCCCGAATCGAGAGTGATTTACCACATATGAGGCATCTAGTGGAGGTGTTATTTTGGGAGATGATCATCTCTGTAGTGTTACCGGTGTTGGCACAGTGAGGATCAAGATGCATGACGGGGTTGTCCGTACAGTGACGGGCGTTAAGCACATATCCAACTTAAAGAAAATAGGCACTCTTGAAGATCTCGGTTGCATGTTCCAAAGTGAAGGTGGAGTCCTTAAGGTTTCTAGAGGGGCTCTTACGGTGATGAAGGCGAGAAGAATCGGTACGCTATATTTTCTAGAAGGTAGCACAGTTTCGGACTCGGTCGTTGTCGTCAACTCTACTTCAGGTTCGGTTAATACCAAGTTGTGGCATATGAGTGAACGCAGAATGACGATCTTGAGCAAAAGAGGTCTACTGTGCGGTCAGAGTATTGGGAAGTTGGAGTTTTGTGAAGATTGCATTTTTGGAAAGCAAAAGAGACTCAACTTCAGTACAACCGTTCATCGCACGAAGGAAACTTTGGATTACATCCACTCGGATTTGTGGGGACCATCTCGTGATCCTTCGAAAGGTAAATGTTCTTATTATATGCTCTCGTTTATTGATGACTATTCGAGAAAGGTTTGAGTTTATGTCTTAAAGGAAAAGAGTTAAGTGTTTGTCATATTTAAGCAATGGAAGACTCTTATGGAGAACCAAACGGGAAAGAAAATTAAGAGATTGAGGACCGATAAGGGTCTGGAATTTTGTAATAAGGAGTTTAATGAATTTTGTAAGAATGAAGGAATTGTTCGACATCGAACAGTTGTTGGTACTTCACAGTAGAATGGCTTCGTCGAATGGATGAATCAGACGCTTCTCGAGAAGGCTCGGTGCATTCTTTCTAACTCGGGTTTAGGCAAGGAGTTATGGGCAGAAGCCATTAATACTGTTTGTTAGTTAGTCAACCGCTCTCCGAACACGTCCATTGAGTGAAAGACACCAGAAGAAGTTTGGTCGGGTAAACCAGCGGATTACTCGACATTGCGGGTGGTTAGATGTCCGGTTTATGCGCATGCAAATGAAGGTAAGTTGGAGCCTAAGGCGAAGAAGTATATTTTTCTTGGATATGCTTCAGGTGTCAAGGGGTATCATTTCTGGTGTCTTGATCCGAAGGCTCCTAAGCTCATCATTTCGAGAGATGTGACTTTCGATGAGTCGGTTATGTTGCGGGCGAAGGCATCTAAATCGGCTATTAAGGAGGATGAGACGGTTGTGAGGAAGGTGGAGCTTGAAATTCCGGATCAACAAGGCCAAGTAACTTCGCCTAACTTGGAGTATGATGAAGATTCTTATAGTGATGATGTATCAGACGAGGAGAGTCAGCAGACGCAATGATCTTATGCTTTAGCAAGGGATCGGGTTAGAAGGACAATTAGACCGCCTATGAGGTATGCACGCTCTGATTTTGTGTATTGTTTGGCAGTGGCGGAAGAAGTGGAGTTTGGTGAACCCTCGACCTTTAAGGAGACAATAGCCTCATGTGAAGTGGCAAAGTGGACTATTGCTATGGAGGAGGAGATCGAATCTCTTCAAAAGAACATGACTTGGGCGCTTGTTGAACTGCCTAAAGGGCAGAAAATTGTGGGTTGCAAGTAGGTGTTCAAGAAGACGGACGACACAACAGGCATTCGGTACAAGGCGAGACTGGTGGCTAAGGGCTATAATCAAGTTGAAGGTGTGAATTTCAATGAGGTATTCTCACTGGTGGTTAAACATACTTATATTCGAGTTTTACTTTCGTTGGTCGTGGCGGAAAATTTGGACCTGGAGCAGTTAGATATGAAGACTGCATTTTTGCATGGTGACCTAGAGGAGACGATTTACATGCAACAACCTGAAGGATATGAAGTTGTGGGTCAGGAGAACCACGTTGTTTATTAAAGAAGTCATTGTATGGCTTAAAGCAGTCTCCAAGACAGTGGTATAAGAGGTTTGATTCCTTTATGGAGAGTATTGGGTTTTGTAGATCCAATTATGATAGTTGTGTGTACTTTAAAAAGTTACCGGATGAGATTTTTATGTATCTACTTCTTTATGTGGATGACATGCTAATCGCGGCGTCGAATAAGGAGGAGATAAGAAGGATGAAGAGTCAGTTAAGTTCTGAATTTGAGATGAAATATTTAGGGGCTGCCAAGAGGATTCTTGAAATGGAGATCACTAGAGATAGGCCGAACGAAAAACTGTATCTTTCACAAAGGGTTTTTTTTGAGAAAGTGTTGAATCGGTTTAACATGAATGATGTGAAACTGGTTTCTACCCCTCTTTCGACCAAATTCAGACTGACAAAACAATTGAGTCCGAAAACCGAGAAGGAGAAGAGCTACATGTCAAGAGTTCCATATTCTAGTGTGGTTGGTAGTATGATGTATTTGATGGTTTGCACTAGACCTGACATTGCTCATGCCATTAGTGTGGTGAGCCGCTATTTGTCATGTCCAGGAAGGGAACATTGGGAGGCGGTTAAGTGGATTCTTCGTTATTTAAAGGGAACCACAAATGCTCGTTTGGAGTTCGGGAGGAGCGACGAGGAGCTGACATGTTATGTTGACTCGGACTTTATTCATATGGCTCTCTCCTATATAAAGAGGTCTCTAGCTATTGTAATAATCATCCAATTCAATGAATAAAATTCTCCACTAATTCTCTCTTTCTTTCTCACACAATTATTCTCTCTAGATCCATATTCTTCTAATTATTCTAACATAGCCAACAACAACAAAAAGAAGACAAAAGTCAAAAGGTACATTCAGAGGTGGCAAATGGGTGGGTCAGGTCGGGTTTGGGCCGGGTCACTTTGGGTTCGAATCATTCGGGTCTCGGATAGTTCGGATCTCGGGTCGTTCGGGTCTCGGGTCATTCGGGTTTCGGGTATTTCGGGTCTCGGGTATTTCGGATCTCGGGTCATTTGGATTCGGGTCGGGTCGGGTTTCAGGTTGACTTGTCAACATTTTCGGGTCTGGTTGGGTCAGATTTTCGGGTCAGGTCAAATTTTGTTTGCACTAGTTACGCATTGTGTTTAACTTGTGATGAAAAATCTTTATTTGATTAAATATCTCTCCATTTTCAATTTTGTACAACTAAAGAGCCCAATTAGCTCAAAAGGCTCAAATAGAATTTCATGTCTTAAAAACCAATATAACTAATATTTTTTCTAAAATAATATATTTACATTATACAAAACAGAGTAAGATATTATAAAATAATATTTAATACTAGCATAAGAGTGAAATCAACAGTTTCATGACCTTTCAATCATTATATACAAGTTCAGGTCATTCAGGTTCGGATAATTGGGCAGGTCATTCGGGTTACAGGTCATTCAGGTTCGGGTCGTTGGGGTCGTTCGTATCTCGGATCATTCAGATATCGGGTCGTTCGGGTCTCAGGTCATTCGGGTCTCGGGTATTTCGGATGTTGGATCATTCGGGTTCTAGATATTTTGGGTTTCGGGTCATTTGGGTTTGGGTCGGGTAGGATTTTGAGTCGTTGACTTGTCAATATTTTCGGGTCGGGTCGGGTCAGATTTTGCCATCTCTAGGTACAAGGGCCGGCTCAACTAGGTAGGCATACTACGCCTTTTTTTAGACAATCAATGATTCTACATATACCGAATTCTTTCACAATTGTCACCGAATGGGTCACAATTACCTTTTATAGCTGAGGAAGCAAAATCCTTGTCCAATGAAATCATGCCAAATCAGAATTAGGTGGTATGGTTGGGAAATGATTCGGGAGTTATAGAATTTTTGTTAGGCAATAAATTAACTGTTGGGTTTCTACCGTTCATAATGCAGCGAAAAACAAAACGAAACAAAATCGAATTCGAAACCCGAAAGAAGGATCCGTGAATTACAATTAAATCAAAGAAAAGTTCATAACTTTGTACCTTTGGATTACGCTTAATCCGTGATGATCGAAAGCAAATTTTGTTGACGCTTTTCTTTGCCCGATTCCAAATCGGTTTCCAAACCGATCCTTTGAATGTTTCGTCTAACCGGTCTCACAAACTGATCTCCAAGCGATCTCCAAACGAACCGATCTTCCAAGCGATCTCCAAACGAACCGATTCTCCAACCAAACTGATTCTCCAAACAAACCTACGGTATCAACCCGAATCACAAAGACGCCGCACTTCGCTTCGTCCTCTACCGGTATCCACACGAACAACCTCTTTGAACGGATAAAGAACGATATATGCTAGTATTCGTTCTTCATTTTTCTCACAGAAATAACAAGAGAATAATTTTCGGATTCTCCTTTTGTCTCACAAAAGTTGGACGAAAATAATATATGTTCCCTCAATCATTTTGGGGTGTCTCTTGTGCCTAAATAAGTTTCATATCCTATGTGCATGGTAACTATGTAACCATATATGCAACACACCTTATCATATAAGATGTAGGATTGGATGTGTCACTTAACTATGTAGTTCTTCATATAACTTATCACATAAGTTATGATCTTTTCTGTGTACATCCCAATAGTTGTTCTTTGTGTGTGTCCCTGTAGGTTTACATAATGTTGGCAATAATCACAACGGATTATAAATCATGAGCGGCCTCTAGCAAGACATCATGATTACCCAAATTAAGCAAGTATAGATGATTCGATCAAACCTAATTTATGTTCATGCATTGTATCCCTTTGTTGCACGATATCTATATCGTCCATAAGGCATGGTATGTGTCAACCTTACGTTGGTCGATAAATATTTCTTGACACCGAATTTGATTGAACATGAAATGACATTAATAACTCCTTATTAATTCACTCGAGCACGGCCGTGCGTTTTCTTCAATCAAATCATCAAGAGGCCTAAAGATATCTCTCTTATTTTTATGAGAGGAACAAATCCTATCTTAATTAAACTCTTTCCTCCGCATAATTCATTATATACCTAATTATAATCTTTATGACCGTCCGGTTAAAGACGTTGTTAGATTATATTAAAGTACAAAATTTCTCATGTAGGAAACTGAGATAGTCTCAAGTCTAAGGATTACAGATACATTCTTTACTGAGAATAACTAATGACACGAACCATGTAGTATTCTCATGGTGGGTCAATCCAATATATGGTCTCTAACATATACGTACGTTAATGACTTAATAACTCTTATTCATGATCAGTAAAATGTGACCATCAGTCAAATAACATACTGATGTACATTTATAGCTTATAATAAAGTATGTTTGTCTCACAAACATCCTATGAATGATCAGGGACGGTTTAGAATATCATTCATAATGCTTTATAGTTTTACTATCAAAGTCACATACTTTGATGATATAAAGCTCAATATCATATTCAAGGTTCATTTTAGTAATAAGAATAAAATAACCAATACGCATTTATTATATAAAATATCTCCAAATAAACACAATGTTTGTTTAACACAATTCATACATCTAGGTCTCAAATATATATTGGCCTAGGGCATACTACTAACATTAACAAATGGGCTTGTAGGAATAGGAGTATTCATTCGGTTCAGTTTATTCAGGTACCGAACCGAACCGGTTAATTTCGGTCAATTCAGTTCGTCCGGTTCGGTTTGAAAATTTCCACTATTTGGTTTATCCGGTTTGGTTCGGTCGTTGGATAAATGTTGATCGTTGACCGAGCCGAATGTTGACTAAGTCAAATGTTGATTTTTGACCCGTCAAATGTTTATAATGATGACCGCGTCCCGAATTCCCCATTCGTAAGCCTTATATGTATATTTTATAAATTTAATAATCGAAACATAATATGATTATGTTTATATTTGATATATTTGTTGATATGTGTTGATATGATGAATGAGTTCATTAGACATAACATATATATCATATAGATGAAGGAGTTAATCGTACACTACATATTCATTAAGAAGATGAAGGAGTTCATCGTAAACCACATGTTCATTAGGGAGATGAAGGAGTTCATCGTCCATCATGCATACATCATTAAGATGATAATTTCATTTTCAACCACACATCATGGCGATGAAAGAGTTCATTGATTTCTATATATGGAGATAAGATTTCCATATACAATTTAAGAAAAATTTCATGGAGATGAAATATATATTAGGAAATCTTTACGTTAGTTCATAAAGATCAAGGCCATGATATATCATCGCTATTATCTTTATTCTATTAGTACATGTGATGTTCTTTGAAGATTGCATAATAACATATAATATTAAGTAAAATCCCTCGAAACAATGTTAAGTCATGAAGTCCATTCCATAAGTCTAAATCTCTCGATACTCTAATCGACCCTGCATAGGTCATGCCAAAGCTGGGTATGTAGGACAATCTTAGGAGGAGAGAATATGGGAAATGGGAGCCAACATAGGTCATACCAAAGCTGAGCATGTTAGGTACTATTTTGCCGATGATTAGACATGTTCGACTTAACTAGGCTATCAAGTCGGATTTAGGCTCGGGGCATACGATATGATATATACGTCGGGCATATGATACTTATCCCATAATGGCACACGCGCGGCTTCCAACATTTCGAAAAAATTTGCACCAGTCGGGTTCGGGTTATCGACAAGACTTGCAGGTATGTCCCAATTGAAAGACCTTCTCCAGCGTGCACCATCTCTTCCATTTTGGTGTCACCGTCATATTGTCGCGGCGATGTGACAGGGTTTCGAGTTTCAACTGTCTCTCCATGACTGTCCCAAATAAGGTATTGAGAAAGGAAACCATATTTACACAATTGTGTGGATGTAGTGTTTCGAGGATGGAATTGGACATTTTGACACTCGGCGCATGGGCACCATACACGTTTCACATTGTTTTTATTTCTTTCAATATTCTCGGGTTTCAGGAATGCAAATTCGATTAATCCGAGGACACCTTTAAAAAATCTTTCCGTACGCCTTCTATTTGTAACCGGATCATACATCCAACTCCGATCGTCCACCATTCTTGATTTATATATTCTAAAGATTTGGTAGAGATACAAATAGTTAGAAAACCCTTTTTTTAATTAATATGGTTGGATGTTCTAACTATTTTCGAGAAGAGATGAGAATTCAATTAACTGGAGATATGTGCAATTATTTGAGAAGAGATTGAAATTCAATTAATTGAAGATATGACATGTGGAATTATATTTACATAATAACCTAAACCCTAGTTAAAACCTTGATCATACCACTAAACTTAATCCTAACCCTAACCATAAACATGAACCTAACCCTGACCCTAACCATAAACCTAACCCTAATACTAATAATATAATCTTAAAGCATACCCCTTAATCTAAATTCCTAACCCTAGACATATTATGTCTAATTAAAACCCTAATTAAATCCTACTACTAAGCCATAATTACCCACAAAACAAATATATAATTTTTTAAATTATATAAAACAAATTAACCATAAAACAAAATTTTCAAATTAAATAAAACAAATAAACATTTTATAAATAAATAAATAAACAAATTTTAAAATTAAACAAGAAAATAAAACAAATTTTTTAAATTAAATTAAAACCATATGTTCAAATAAATATATTTTTAAATTAAATAAATAAAAAATATTTCCTACTTAATCCTAATTAAAAAAAAACCTAAATCTTAACATTATTAATCCTAAGTCATTGAAATACAAAATTAAAAACCCTAGTTAACCTTAAAGTACAACCAAAAATAAAATAATTATTACCTGACCAATAGAAGAAATTCGGCTTCAAGAGAGAGTTCTTCACCGAGAAATCCGATATTTGGACGCGGCAATTTTCAAACCTATTCACACGAAATAACTACCTAATTTATTTAACCATATTTAAACAAAATCAACCAAATAACTACTAATTAATTTAATGATGAATTAACCATGAAATAACTACCTAATTAATTTAAACCAAAATAACTACTAATTTTACCCTCAAAATTACGTACCTAACTAATTTTAATGAAACTTGGTGCAGCGGCATGGCGAGGGCGAGGAGGAGAGCTAGGGTGGTAGAGATCGGGTTAGGGTTAGGGCTAGGGTTTCGGTTGAGCTAGACAAGTGTTTAGGGTTAGAGTTAGGGTTAAGGAGTGAGGAGAGATGTCGGTGTGGCAGCGGGTCGGATGGTGGCTGACGGGTCCTTCTCCCCTTCCTTCCTTCCTTCCTTCCTTCGTTTTTCCTCTCCATTGTTTCTTCTTTTGTTTTTTGTTTTTTGGGGTCTTACGAGTCAGAGGGTATTAGGGAGAAAGGGATGAACTATTGGGGTGTCTTTAGCCACGGTATCCGATGTTACTGGGGACACCGTGGCTATTGTTCATCAATAACAACTGTATTCTCAATAGACACGGATACCGTGACTATTGATATACCCAGTAGCAACGGTTTAAGAATTAGACACAGCCCGTGACTGTCGATCAGATCAATAGCCATGGGCCGGTTGCTATACCACGTGGCAGGTGTCCAATTTTGTAGTGTGTCTATATAGTTTATTAATTTGTTTTGAATGAACAAATCACAAAAGATTTTTATCCGAGTAGTTTGTCGCTTGACTGTGGAGCCAAGAGACCCAGGTTCGAAAACAGGTAAGAGCAGTTTTTATTTTTAATTCTTTTGTAGCATCGGACATGTCTATATAGTTTATTAAAATATTTCGAACAGATGAATCATAAATTGTTTGTCATCCCGATGGTCTTTCGCCTGGCTGTGGATAGAGGTGGCAAAATCTGACCCGACCCGAAAACCCGACCCGACCCGAAAATGTTGACAAGTCAGCGACCCGAAACCTGACCCGACCCGAACCCAAACGACCCGAGACCCGAAATACCGGAACCCGAACGACCCGAAACCCGAAATACCTGAGACCCGAACGACCCGAAACCCGAATGACCTGAGACCCGAACGACCCGAAATCCGAATGACTCGAGACCCGAATGACCCGAACCTAAATGACCTGAACTTGCATATAATGAATGAATCGTCATATACCTGTTGATTTCAATGTTATGCTAGTATTATATATTATTTTATAATATCTTATTTTGTTTCTTATAATGTCAACATATTATTTTAGAAAATAATATATTAATTATATTAGTTTTTAAGACATAAAATTCTATTTGAAACTTTTGAGCTCATTGGCCTTCTTTTACAGCTTGCGCAAAATTGAAAATAGATAGATATTTATTTAATCAAAAAAATTTCATCACAAGTTAAACACGGTGCGTAACTAGAACTGACAAAATCTAAACTGACCCGAAAACCCGACCCGACCCACCTGCAACCAAACCCGACCCGAGCCGAAAATGTTGACAAGTCAACGACCCGAAACCCGACCCGAGCCGAACCCGAACGACCCGAGACCCGAAATACCCGGAACCCGAATGACCCGAGACCCGAACGACCCGAGACCCGAATGACGCGAAACCGGAATGACCCGATCCGAACCTGAATCCGACCCGACCCGACCCACCCATTTGCCACCTCTAGTTGTGGGGCCAAGAAACCGGGGTAGAGATTATTCATTTTTTGACAAAACAAATTTTCATGTGACACGTGGCGCAACCCTTCGGCCCACCAAAAATTCTGCAAAATATTCCGGTAATCATGAAAGCACCCCTTTGGCGATTTATTCACTGAGTGCTGCCTACAAAAGACCACCTCTATTTTGTATAATCTACTTTACTTCTCTTGTAAAAGTTATATTTTCATGTACCTTGTATAAAAATGGTAAAATAATGTACATTATGTAATTAAATATTTTTGTTTATTGTGTAATGCAAAATTTGAAATTGAAGAAATTACTTATTTTATTATCGAGTTATGCAAAGATTGTATATTGTTATATGTTGCAATATTGTAAATCAATTTTAATGCATATTGCTTCTATTAAATTACTCAAATTCCGATTATTCCATAGGATTAATAAGAAAATGAGGGAGAATTACAGACGATCACAGGTAGTAATATTGATAGGAAAAAAAATTATTTGATATAGGGAAATCCAATCTAAAATGACATTCTTACCCCTATTAAATAGATACATGTATTATGGTAAGTAGAATCCAAAATTGTCTCCAAATCCATTAGTATAAATTTGTATTCAATTTAATTAATAAGCATTGAAATCCTTTCCTTCTCTAACCCTTAGCCTGGCGACTCTAGTGCTCTCATCTTGCATTGCAGCTAAATAATTGATTTCTTAGTGAAACAAACTCTTTTTCCTTCAAGAAATAGCTTTTTCATGATACATTATCAATAATTGCAAATTGCAAAAAGGGGTCTTTTCTTTCATAACATTTTTTTTGCCATCCAATACAATAATTAATTTTCAAATAGTTACCCTTTTTAATAATAATTATGTATAATAATTATACAATTCAGGAATTTGAGTGTACCAATTTGAAATTGAGCACATGTCCAAGTTAGATATGAATGTTGGTACCAGTTCTTGTAATGGGAAATAGTTTAGTGAAAATCATTGATTTGAATGAGTATTTTGGATCGAGAGGCTGTGAAAGGTTACTCAGTTATTCATAATTTGGTGTCTAATATTTCTAGCGAATCTATTTATGCAATGTGCTTAATTCACAGTATTATGCCTAATTCACAGAATAATTTATGGAAAGATGAATCTTAATATTTTTAATTAAGTCTCTAACTCAACTTAAATTTTATTCAAGTTTTTGAAATAATAAAATAAAGATAAAAAATATTAAAATTAATAATATTGCTTGATTAAAAAAAAATAGACAAATAAGATTATCTCTCCAATTTTGTATGATTAACGTTGATTCATATGGCTAAAATTTCTCTCCAATTTTGATACAAAACCCTTCTAATTAGTTGCAAAAGATATTTTTGAAATTCTCTCCAAAATACAAGTATTTATTTAATAAGGGTAAAAATATCATTTTTTTTCTGTAACAAGTAATATTTTTGGGTATTGTTATTTCAGGCTGAAATTGCTTTGTTGAAGGCTATTTAAGATAATTTCTCTTTAATACCAATTTTACCCTTATTAATTAGAGATATCCTTAAATATCATCCCAAATTTATTCTCCTTAGTAATTAAATACATATCAACTAAATAAGAAACAAATAAATTGGATATATCCCATCTCTAAAATTCAATGTTAACAAATATAAAAATACAACATATAATATTATTAATATAAATATAACACATAATAAAAAAATTATTATATAATAAATTAATATGTGATATTAAATTTTTATATTACTTTAATATTAATATAATATATATTTAATTTTTAATTATCAATATATACTAATTTATTTTAATATTAATATATAATTAACTATATTTTCAATTTTAATTATATTACAATAAATAAACATTTTGGTATTATAATATAAATATGATATAATATAATATTTATTTTATTATATATTTATATGTTGAATTTATGTGTTAAATGTATTATTTGTTGTATTTATATATTAAGTATATTATATGTTTGAATGAGTTACAGATAATATATATCAGATTTATTTGTTTCTAATTTTGGTAGAGAGATTTAGTTATTGAGGAAAGTAAATTTGGAAGGAGGAGATTAATGAATGATTGATATTTATAGTTAATAACGGTAAAATTTACATTGGAGAGAAACAAATTCAAATTGTCCCCGACAAAACAAATTTAGCACTCGAAATAGCATCACCCATCTTTTTTCCTGGCGATATCATTTTCTGGCGATCACATGCTACATTCTCTTTGTAGTAAGAGCCGTTAAATGTCAAGTAATTATAAGATTTCAATTAATTACACATTTCCATTTAGAAACTAGGGGTGAAATTGTGTACAAATAACAGGACTTTTTTTTTGAAATGGCCAAAAAAAAAAAATTAATTAAGGGAATGGCCAAGTTTTAAAAATATTTGCAAAAGTAGCCATTTCGCCCAGCCGCCGGGCGAAACACAGGTAGTTTCGCCCAGTAACGGGGCGAAACAGAGCTAATCTGAATTTGCTTAATAAACCCTGTTTCGCCGAACAGTGGGGCGAAACACAGTGTTTTTAGTATCGGTTTTTAGAAATAACCGTTACAGAATAAACAATTTAGTATCGGTTTTCCCAAAATAACCGTTACAGAAAAAGAGTTTTAGTATCGGTTCTTACAAAATAACCGTTACAGAATAACGCTTTAGTATCGGTTTCTTAAAATAACCGTTACAGAATAAAGACTTTTAGTATCGGTTATTCGAAATAACCGTTACAGAATAAAGACTTTTAGTATCGGTTTTTTGTAAATAACCGTTACAGAATAAAGACTTTTAGTATCGGTTTTTGTAAATAACCGTTACAGTATAAAGACTTTTAGTATCGGTTTTTATAAATAACCGTTACAGAATGTTCTTTCGCTAGTTTATTGGGCGAAACAGCTGTTTTTTTCGAAAATTTTCCAAACAGCCAAAAAAAGGGCGACGCAGAGGCGAAAAAACACAGAAAAATAAATAAAATAAATCTGAGGACAAATAAACAAAATGTCCGAGAAGGTTGTAATGTTTTATGTATGGTAGTTTATGTTTATTTATTGTGGGTTGTAATGTTTTATGCTTTGTATTCTATGTTTTATGTACTGTATTTTATGTTTATGTATTTTCATTTGTAATATTTTACGGATTGTATTCTATGTTTATGTATTTTGATTTGTAAATTAAAGACACATAGTGAGCTCTCTAAAATAGTTTAAATATCAATCTAAATTAACAAAACAAGTTACTAAAAAGAAATTCTCCATCAAAATAAGTTATTTATTATTATTTATTCGTCCTCAGTATTATTTTATTTATTTTTCTGTGTTTTTTCGCCTCAACGTCGCCCTTTTTTTGGCTGTTTGGAAAATTTTCGAAAAAACAACTGTTTCGCCTAGACAGAACATTCTGTAACGGTTATTTATAAAAACCGATACTAAAAGTCTTTATTCTGTAACGGTTATTTACAAAAACCGATACTAAAAGTCTTATTCTGTAACGGTTATTTCTAAAACCCGATACTAAAAGTTTTTATTCTGTAACGGTTATTTTTAAAAACAGATACTAAAGCGATATTCTGTAACGGTTATTTCGTAAGAACCGATACTAAACTCTTTTTTCTGTAACGGTTATTTTGAAAAAACCGATACTAAATCGTTTATGCTGTAACGGTTATTTCTAAAAACCGATACTAAAAACACTGTGTTTCGCCCCACTATTGGGCGAAACAGGGTTAATTAAGCAAATTCACATTACGCTCTGTTTCGCGCCGTTACAGGGCGAAACTACCTGTGTTTCGCCCGGCGGCTGGGCGAAATGGCTACTTTTGCAAATATTTTTAAAACTTGGCCATTCCCTTAATTAATTTTTTTTTTTTGGCCATTTCAAAAAAAAAGTCAAATAACAGTCTCATTGTTTTAATAATCACCACCCAGCTGTAATTCGTCTGGCAAAATAGTCATCTGCTGGATATTGCGCCAAATCTGTGGAGATTGCATGCACGTTTTTTAGGCCATAAAGAGCCATTAATTCTCCTTTTATGGACTTGATCAACGCAAATCAACAACGAATCAGACTCATATCTCAGACAAATAACATTCAATTACTCTTTTGTATTAGTCATGTATATATTACATTAAATGGACACAGTATAACCTATGTAAAAAAAAAACGAATTTAATTATTTTTCTTATTTTTTTTACTTGAATTTATTTATTTATTTTCCTTATTTCTGTTGATTTAATACGGAGGAAAATAAGTGCATACTATATGTACTCAACTTGCTAATTAAACACAAGGGAAAATTCTGCAATATATAGTAAACCAATTGGTTTATAAAAATGGATAGTTGTCCGAAATTTGGTAACATGCGAGAGGATTGATTCACAAAAACAAAATTCTGATAAAATTCACAAAATATTTGTGGCGATTGCATGCACATTTTTTTGGGCCATAAAGCGCCATTAATTCTCCTTTTATGGACTTGATCAACGCAAATCAACAACGAATCAGATTCATATCTCAGACAAATAATATTCAATTACATTTTTATTATACTCATAATCTTTTTATGGATTTGATTTAAGGCAATAGCAGCTGTGTTTCTTAATTTAACTTTCAGAGGAATTCAGCTCTCTTTATTGCCAATGAGCAAACATATCTGTATCTATATATATCCTGTATAAATACATCATAATTTGTTGTCTTGTCGTGTGCCAAAAACCAGCCTTCCTAATGGACTACATATTATGGAGAAATGTTTTTCTTCTTTTCTTCGTTTTAAGCTATGAACAAATAGATGCCACTCCCTTGCGAATTATCAAGACTATTCATGTAACATATCATCTCCTTATTTTCAATATTAGCTCGAAATTGAAATACCAAATGTTATATTCGGTATTTTGTATCTTGTATTCTGACTTGTACTAGAAATCTTATGTAGAAAAAAAATGGTGATATCTTTGACTGCATCAACATCAAGTCGCAACCGGCCTTTCAACATCCTTTACTCAAGGATCACACTATCCAGGTACTTTTGCTTTTAATTTATTTTATGATTTACGTTTTAACTAAAATGGTTTCATATTAATTACATTTTTTTTTAAACATATATAGATGAAGCCAAGCTCAATTCTGACCTATGCAAGTGAAGCAATTTCTACTTTTAATAATTCACATGTTGAGATAGACATTACGCCATGCCCGTCAGGAACCATCCCGATTTTGAGAAATCACGGAGAAAATGTTACAAAATCTGCGCTAGTAAAAAATCTTAACAACCAATTCATGGCGAAGACGAACTCGCAGACTCAAGATGATGATACAAAGACTTATGTAAGCATTTCACTTTACTAATTACTATTGATGGTAATTTTGTCTCATGTACTTACCGAACTAAAAAGAAACTGATCAGTTCTTTTGACATGATTGGTGAATATATGGTTGTGTACATTATTTTGCTTCAATTGAACAATATTATTGGTTTGTTTTATTATATGAATTTTAGGATGCAATGGCTTTTGTAGATGGAAAGTTCTTCGGTGCAAAAGCATCCATAACTGTACATGAACCAAATATTGACTTGGGAAGCAAGGCTAACAGCGGAGGATGGATTGCGCTTGGAAATGGAAGGAACACCTATGATCAAATTTCGGCTGGCTGGTTTGTAAGTATAATTTAGAAGGAATTTGCAAGAAAAAAAACTACATTATCTGACAGTGGAAAGTTCCCTAAATAATTGGAAATTGCCATAAAAAGCTAATCTATTCTTTAGAAGTTGCAAAATAGACCTCCATTTAGCTTTAGCCTACCATAATTTCATGAGTAGTAGATAAAAAATGCAACAAGGAAGTTTTGATAAATATTTCTTGACATAAAAAAATACTGTTTAATTTGAACTATTTCTTCAGGTATGGCCAAAGTATTACAATGACAAGCATGCCCGGTTTACTATTCTTTGGGTAACATTTTTAACTTGAACTAATAATAATAATTATAAAAATAATAATAATAATAATAATATAAACTTCAAATAATATTAAGAATAATAATAATTTGTCTTCTATGTATACATAGTCATCTACTACTCTTGTCGACGATTGTGTCAATCTTTTCTGTCCTGGATTCGTGCAAGTTAGTTCAGACATACCCCTTGGAGCTCAACTAAGCCCAGTTTCCAGTTACGGAGGCGAGCAAAAATCGATCACGATTCAAATATTCAAGGTATACCATAAAACTTTCACATACTTCAAGGATGCATCATACATCAATCAAAGTATTAAGAAATGATTGTTTCCTTTATACTACGCGTTTAAAGTTAGTTTATTTAATATATTCATGATAATATATTTGATGATTTTGTCTCAAAATATTTTATCTTCCAGTTTCTCACTTGTTTTTACTTTTATGACATCATAACTGAATTATTTTGCAGGATCCTAAGACAGGAGATTGGTGGCTGGCGTTTGGCGAAAACAAGAAGTTGATCGGATATTGGCCAAAGTCGCTTTTTCGATATTTAAATAATGAAGCAAGCAAAGCTGGATGGGGTGGCGTAGTTCTTGGACTTTTTTTTTGAAAGGGCCAAAAAAAAAAAATTAATTAAGGGAATGGCCAAGTTTTAAAACACAAGTAGTTTCGCCCAATAACGGGGCGAAACACAAGTAGTTTCGCCCAATAACGGGGCGAAACAGCGTAATGTGAATTTGCTTAATTAACCCTGTTTCGCCCAACAGTGGGGCGAAATACAGTGTATTTAGTATCGGTTTTTCGAAATAACCGTTACAGAATAACACAATTTAGTATCGGTTTTTCCAAAATAACCGTTACAAAATAGAGAGTTTTAGTATCGGTTTTAAAAAAATAACCGTTACAGAATAAAAGATTTAGTATCGGTTTTTTAAAATAACCGTTACAGAATAAAGACTTTTAGTATCGGTTTTCAGAACTAACCGTTACAGAATAAAGACTTTTAGTATCGGTTTTTGTAAATAACCGTTACAAATAAAGACTTTTAGTATCGGTTTTTGTAAATAACCGTTACAAAATGTTCTTTCGCCAGTTTGCTGGGCGAAACAGCTGTTTTTTCGAAAATTTTCCAAACAGCCAAAAAAAGGGCGAATTTACACAGAAAAATAAATAAAATAAATCTGAGGACAAAAAAATAATAATAAATAACTTATTTTGATGGAGAATTTCTTTTTCATATTGAAATGACATGTTAGGCTATTAGTACATAAACAGAAAAATAGGGTACTAGAGAATATTACTACATAAACATTGATTTAACATGTTAGGCTATAGGAGGAATCTAAGTTTTTTTAGGTATACAGTTTAGGGTTCAGATATAGGGTACTAGAGAATATTTACTTTTTCAGATTGAAATGACAATTTGGCTTTTTATTTAGTGGGTAACATTGATTTAACATGCTAGAATATAGGAGGAATCTCATAATTTTTAGGTGTTTAGGGTTCAGATATAGGGTACTAGAGAATATTTACTTTTTCAGATTGAAATGACAATTTAGCTTTTTATTTAGTGGGTAACATTGATTTAACATGCTAGAATATAGGAGGAATCTCAGGATTTTTAGGTATATGATTTAGATTTCTATTTAAAGAGTCCTCTTATTATACTTGATCATCAAAAAATTAAATCTCAGAAGTCTCTCTTGCAAACTTCTTCTCTTTATATCTTTCTCCTTATCAAAAAATGCCACAAAATTCTGAAATATTTCTATATTACAATGGTCAAATTGTTCAAGATTCGAGCGGATACAATTACGCTCCACAACAAGGTGTTCTTCTCCCGCGTAGTAGAAATAGAAATTATTATAGATTGTGTTTAGAAATTTATGCTACCACCGGTTGGCCTAATAGTGACGATCTTAAAATTAGTGATAGGTTTCCTTACCGTCAGAATGATTGTTTGTGTTTTAAAAGAGTTTGAAGATACTACTATGTGGGAAGAAGCGAAAATCGATATCTTATATGGTAAGAGCATGCATGTGAGTAGCGATAATAGTTTGTATGAGGGACAGCCGTTCGACACGAAAGCAGAGCTACAATCGGCCGTAAAATTATACAGCGTCATGCATCACCGAGAATTTGTAATCTCCAAATCGAACAAAACGATCTACACTGTAGTCTGCAAGCTACAAGATGACCGCGCTGGCTGTGATTGGAGGCTGTATGCATGCAAGAATAAACGACATGTGTTTGAGATTAAAAAATTGACACAACCACACGTATGTGTTAATCAACAACCTAACAACGACCACAAACAATTAACAAGTGCATTTATTGCGGGGCTAATTCTAGATGTCGTTAGAGCAGATTTAGCAATTAAACCAGTAACCCTAGTGGAAACCGTCAAATTAAAATTTGAATATTCCATATCATATTGGAAGGCTTGGCACGCCAAGCAACACGCGCTTAGATTCTTGTTTGGCGATTGGAAGGGGGCATATAATTTGCTTCCTGAATTGATGGCAGCAATATATTCAGCAAATCCTACTACTGAATATGCATTTTGGAGAGGTCCCAACAACCGTGCTGGTGAGGAGGAGTTCGAAGGTCTTTTTTGGGCATTTGGTCCATCACTTAAAGGATTTGAGTTTTGCAAGCCTGTCATAACAGTAGATGGAACATTTCTAACCAGAAAATATCAAGGATGCTTATTGATGGCAGTCGCTAGCGATGCAAATGGTCAATTATTTCCCTTAGCTTTTGCTTTAGTTGATAAGGAGAGGGTAGAAACGTGGGGTTGGTTTTTAGGGTGTTTGGGTACTTTGATCGGCCATCGCAAAGGTTTATGTGTGATTTCGGATAGGCATGCCGGAATAATTCGTGCAATGAAGGATCAACAACCTAACAGCTATCATCGTTATTGCATGCGGCATTTAGAAGCAAATTTCAGTAGCGCTGTATCAGACAAAACATTGGTTAAAATGATTGTACCACTAGTTAAGGCGCCCACCAAATTTAAATTTAATAAGCTATATAAAATATTAAAGGATAAAAATAATGAGGCGTGGGAATGGTTAAATAAAAAAGATAAATCAAAATGGGCGTTCGCGTATGATACAGAAGGTCGCCGGTGGGGTATTCCTACTAGTAATCATGCAGAAGTGATGAATTATGTTTTCAAGGGTATGAGGAAGCTTCCCGTTACGGCTATTGTGATGGAGACATTCTACAAGCTGAATAGTTATTTTGTCAACAAGCGCGAGATAGCTGCAAATATGGAAATGAATAATAGAATGTGGGGAAAGGAAGTGATGGAAAAAATGGAGAATAAAACAGTTAAGGCGCGTGCGCATCGAGTCACTACCTTCCATGTCGAAAACGGTGTTTATGAGGTGATAACAGGATCTACTGGTTCCAAGGTAGGGGGAAAGAGCTTCCATGTGAATTTCAATGAAGGCAAATGCAGTTGTCAGAAACCGATGCTATATCACTATCCTTGTTCGCATCTGGTAGCAGTTTGCATATGCAGAGGTGTTAGTCCCGAGTATTTTATACATCAACATTTTTCGCTGGATCACCTTAAACATACATATGAAGGAAGTTTTTATCCGATAGAGGATAGAGAACAGTGGCCTGAACGTAAAAAAGTTTTTTTATTTATTTATGTTTTTAAAAATCAAATGTTTAAAAAATCAAATGTATGTTTATGTATGTATGTTTATTATTAGTTTTTATTAGTAGTTTTTATTTATTTATTAATATTATTTTATTTATTAATATTATTTTATTTATTTATTTATATTATTTTATTTTTTAAATAAAGATGTCATCTGACGCGGGACCTAGTCGGCCAAATTATGCGATTCAGTCACAACAACACATGCATCGGACGAACGAGTTTGGCAACACTGAAGATGTAACTATCAAACCCATGCGCTACCGACAACATGAAGTTCCGGTAATTTTTTTTTTGTTAGGGTATTACTTAGAAATTTTTTTAGAAAGTTAAAAAAATCATATGTATGTTATTTATTTATTTATTTATTTTATTTATTTATGTTTCTGCAGGTTCCATGGGACGATCGGTATGCCCCTTTTTTGAAGAAAGCAACCTTACTACAAACTGCCAGGATGGGTTGGCTGGATTACGACAGCAGACTGATAAGCGCTCTGCAGGAACATTGGAGACCGGAAACACACACGTTTCATCTGCCTGTTGGTGAGATGACCATAACGCTAGATGACGTTTCGTGTTTGTTGGGAATGCGGACGGACGGTGAGGCAATGTGTTTAAATAATAAAGATGTTGATTGGAAGGGAAAGGTCACGCAACTACTCGGGAAAGAAATCCCGGAATTGGAGTTTAAGGGAAAGGGGAGAAGCAAAATTTTATTGAAAAGAACATGGTTGAAAAATAATTTTTCCGATTTGGAAATTGATGCCCCGGAACAGAAAGTCGAGCAGTATTGTAGAGCCTACATGCTTGCATTATGTGGGGATGTATTATTTACGGAAGCTTCGGGAGATTGTGTTTCAGCACTGCCTCTGCTTTTATTAGAGGACATGTCGGTTTTAGATAGATGGGCATGGGGCAGTGGAGTTCTTGCGTACCTTTACAGGGCATTGTGTAAAGGTACGCATAAGAAACGGAAAAATATGGGAGGGTGTATCATGTTGCTGCAACTGTGGGCATGGGAACATATCACTGTCGGACGACCCGTTCCTAAAGATGTACCCAAGGAACTGCAGGATATGGCGAATTATGGTGATGAAGATGAGAGACCTACGGTTGGTTTTTTGTGGAAAGATTGTACTCAATACGCGGATATAACACCTCATCGGCATTTGCCGACACATCGCGATTAGTTCGACAGTTTGGTCGACACTCAGGTGGTTTGGACACCTTATGATGCATTCCGTCATATACTCCCGCCGATAGTTGCGCACGAAAAAACTATGGGGCTTCTTACAGTGCCATTGATCTATTTTTGGATTGTCGAGATGCATCGTCCGGAGCGGGTGTTGCGTCAGTTCGGGTATGCGATGGAAGTACCCCCAAATTGCGAGTACGACAAACGATTGCACGATATCGCAAATTACCGTGGAAATGATTGGCCTACCGTACATTCAGCTTATCTGGCTAAGTGGGAAGAGAAACGCTTGGGACGTGAAATAAATATTCCTTCATGGCGGCCGTATGACCTTAGCCAGTATGATGCATACTGGAATTGGTATAGAACGGCAACTGATCCTTATGTGCAGTCCGATATCCCGCATGCTACGGTATCGTATCATCCGATGGTTCCGCAAAAAAGGAAAGCGGTAATGAAAATAATTGACTATTATTTATATTATTATTTATTCATATTATTTTAGTTTTTAAACATTACTCAAATATTATTTTTTAGCATGCATTTCTTTTGGAGGCCTGCAAACATGGGTTCGAAGCGCTAAAAGCCGAGTGCCAGGATGTACCAGGGAAATTGAAAAAATTGTTAGGGTGCATCCGGAGCAGCATAAAGAAAAGTAATGAATATGAGGGCGACTTCGATTGGGATTCGATCATCGAACAGGTTGGAGACGAAGGAGGAGACGAATGACGGAGTTGGTTTCTAATTTGGTGGACCCGTTTGTAATAGTTAAATAAGATTGTCAACTAGGTTAAACTAGCAAATTTACAATATTTATTTGAATTTAGTTTCAAATATTATTTTTGGCAGATAATAAGCAATGTTTTAGCTCCTAAGAGACTAATTTCCACTTAACATTTTTTACACAATTAATTGAAATTAAATCATATAGAATGAGCAATGAAATATGATTACCAAGGGCTCGTTTGGGGTTGATTTAATCTTAGACTAATTTCCGTTTCTTGTTTTTCCCCAAAATAAAAACGAAACTTGTTTAGCAAATCAGAGTCGTTTCCATTTTTTTTTAATCTAAATTGCCAAAACATATATGGTTCTCAAAGCCATGAAAATATGTTTTTACTTTCCTATTTTTTTTTGGGAAATATGCAAACACGACGCACTGTAGCACGACGCACTGTAGATATACTGTTATTTTTTTATTTTATATACTGTTTTCTCATTTTATATACCGTTTTGCCATTTAATATACTGTTATTTATTTTTTGTATTTATTTTTTTTACTTTTATATACTATTTTCCAATTTTTTATATTGTTTTCCCATTTTTATATACTGTTTTCACTTTATATATATATACTGTTATTAGAAAATAAATTATATATAATGTTATGTATATATTGTTATTAGAAAATAAATTATATATATTGTTATTGGATCTCGTCGTGAACAGTCGTGCTACAGTGCGTCGTACTGTAACATGTCCCTTTTTTTTTGCACCATAATATTCCTCATTTGTTTCTTTTTGCGGCTCGTGTATATATATATATATATATATATATATATATATATATATACGCTAACGCGTGACAACATGGGTTACCAAAAATGATAATGTAAATTTTAGACGTACAGACGTAATATATATGTGTTGAATATATTGTGTATAAATTTTCAAAAGAATCGGATAATTATATCATTACCATCATATTTCATCAAAATGAGATGGATAGTTTGCAAAAACTATGTATACATATTTTGATAATTTTTGATAATACATGATGGTAATAAATATTTTTGATTATTTTGAAAATTGGACTACAAGTCTATAACATACCTAAACCATATATATTAAGTAACCCTCCCTCCCTCCCTCTCTCTCTCTCTCTCTCTCTCTTATTTCACCTGAAAAGGAAATACCTTAGAAATTCCTCCCCTTCCTCTTGATTGACCCATAAAGGAAATAATCGCATAAATAAAAGTGTTTCTCCGAATATACAACTTTTCTTTGATATCCTGATTTCTTCTCTTCACTCTTATTACATATTTAAAAAAGGAATGTGATATTACGCGACGGGTATGGTAGTGACTCATGCGCGACGGCTGACGTGACAGACGCTACGTCAGCCAAAACACGACGGATCTCCGACCAGCGACTTCCGCCTGCGCAGGTGACGAGGTCAGCACAACAGGATGAAGCTGGCTGCTGAGATCTGAAAACAGAAGCGCGATGACGAAAATAGTACATAGATGATGATATAACAATGTATAATTCGAACAAATAATATATAGCAATATATAATTCAGACAAAAAACACTATATATATATATATGTATATATATATATATGTATATATATATATATATATATATATATGTATATATATATATGTATATATATGTATATATATGTATATATATGTATATATGTATATATATGTATATATATGTATATGTATATGTATATATATGTATATGTATATGTATATATATATATATATATGTATATATATATATGTATATGTATATATATGTATATGTGTATATATATATATATATATATATATATATATATATATATATAAAGTTATGATATAACAGTATATAATTCAGACAAATACCATGCCCGTTGTTGGTTTGTTTACCACTTCGTCGTCTCCTGGGAAGTAATTAAGTGCCTCCGCATTATGTCTCTTCTCATATATACACGTGTCCATTGAGTTTATTAACGTGTTTTGAACATAAATTACCAGTGATGAATGAATCATTTGGGGGATGGTGAACGGGGGATGTGTATATGAGCCTAATAAAAAACCAACTAGCAACCTATACCTGTTACATCTAATAAAAAACCAACTAGAGTAGCAACCAAATAATTACCTTTATCGTCTTTTTCCCCTCTAAGATCCTTCATCTGACCGCTCAATCCAATACTTTCTTCACTGGCTGCCATGTCGACAAATTACTAGAAAATCTACTTCTATCTCTTCTCTATCGCAGCACGATCTCTCTGCTAATTTAGGAGGAAAATTAGGAAACCAACTAGTAAAGAATGGGGAAGGAGGGCGATGAGATTTAAGGAGATCTCAATTGTTATACTTTCGAACGCACCATTATGCTTTCTCATAATGACTTTCCTAAATAAAAATAAAAAAATAAAAATAAAAAATAATGAATTATCAATAAATAAATAAATAAATAAATAAATGTGGGTCTCATGTGTTACACTCTCTTTCTCTCTCCCTCAACTAAATGAAAAAAATAGATTAATAATTTTAACAAAAAAAAATGTGGGCCCTCTATTTCTCTCTCCCTCAAATAATTAAAAAAAGAAAATAAATAAATTATTTTCCAAAAAAACGAATGTGGGCTCCATGTGTCTCTCTCAGGTAATTTTTTTCCAACGTTTTTTTTTTCAAAATATGGTTTTTCAATAGCTCAATTTTTTATAAAAAAAATGAAAAATATAACAAGGATGATGAGATCTTTAATTCAAGATCTCAATATGTCGTGTTTTCAATCGACTGGATTGAATATCACCATGTCAGATGACATTATGACTCAAGACTATAACAAAAACATGATTTATCTATTTTTTATCTTATAGGTGCTTACAGTTACGATACACCAAGATACAAATAATGTTTGTATAAGAAGTACATAATTAAATTTTCAGCTGACAGATCTACGTGTGAGATCAACAACCAAATATTTCTTATATGATATAAATTGTGAGAAATATACAAATTAATTGCTGTGAAAATAATGATGAAATTTTAATCAATTTATAAAAATATTTTTTTTGTACTTTATTCTTTTTAAAATATCGCATCGATGAGAAAACAAAGTTTAAATTTGTTGAATTATAATTTTATGTCAGTATTATATATTTTTTATTATGACTTGTATAAATCTTATTTGATTCAGAGATAATTTCTAATAAAAATATGAATTATTTTGTTTATTCTATTATAAGTTGTTTCTTGAGATAATTTATATAGACTTTTTATGATTATTAATTCATAAGATAAATTTAATGTGTTAATTATTAAACAATAAAAATGATAAAAACCACAGCGGAACGTGAAAATTTTCCTAGTATGTACTAATAATAGAAAACTAATTTTGAGCGTTAATATTCAGCTCAGGTTTCCAAATTTTTCTTTGGGTTCTGATATTGCACGTTACTTTTGGCACGACCTGGGCGCGACGCTGACATATATATATATATATATATATATATATATATATATATATATATATATATATATATATATATATATATATATATATATATATATATATGTATGTAGGTATATATATATATATATATATATATATATATATATATATATATACCTACATACATATATATATATATATATATATATATATATATATATATATATATATAGATATATATATATATACCTACCTACATATATATATATATATATATATATATAGATATATATATATATATATATATATATATATATCTATATATATATATATATATCTATATATATATATATATATATATATAGGTATATATATATGGGGAAGGATATATTGACCCCAAATAATCTTACCCCATTCTTACCCCACTTGATGGGCGGCTGAGATTGAAGCGCTGAGTTAAAATCTGATGAAGGTCGCGTGACTTTGAAAATTCTCCGTCTCCACTCTCCGTTACTCTCTTCTCTCGCGTTTTAGTAACGGTTCTGTAGTGAAAACCGTTACTAATGACATAGTAGTAACGGTTTTTCCGATAGAACCGTTATAGAATTGTAAAAAAACAAATCTATTTATGCATAGTTGTAACGGTTTATTTATGAAAACCGTTACTAATTGAACTATTAGTAACGGTTTTTAGGAAAGAACCGTTACAGAATATGCACACAATCTCTAATCTGTCTCTCGCCATCTCTCACTTCCTTGTCTCTCTCTCGTGAGGAATCTCCTGCTCCGCTGCCTCTCTCTCGATCTCTAATCTCCTCTCTCCATCGTGTAGAATCTCTAGCTCGTCTCTCTCGATCGAGCCGAACAAGGATCTCCAACTCGCCCTCTGCCTGCTCGAATCAAAGAAGCACCAGCAAATCGGGTCACCACTCTGTCTCCAGGAACCCCTCTATCTGTCTCAATCGGGCCGCGTGTGTAGAAGCCTCAACTAGAGAAGACACAACTCTATAGGACTCAATCAGAAACGAAAGGTATTGAACTGATAATTTCTTTTTTAATTCTGATTTTGTTTTTTTTAATTCTGATTTTGTTAATTATCAAGGCTGAGTTTTACCTGATTTTGACTGATATAGGGATAATTTCAGTTAATTAGGGCTTATGTTGTAGTTAATGGCTGATTTGAGGATATGGGGCTGATTTCGTGGTTTATTTGGATTAATTAGGGCAGAATCAGACCTTAATTAGCTCAAATAAGACCTAATAAACACTGATTTTTACTTATTAAGTTCTAATTAAGTTATTTTTTTTGAAATATCAGGACTGTAATCAGGCCCCAATAACGCACGCCCCTATTAATTCTGAATTTGACTGTTTTGAGTGGTAATTAATTTTTTCCTTGTGTAATTTGGACTAAATCAGACCATAATTGCTCGAAATCAACCATTGTTAGTACTTAATTTAGACTGATTGAAGCAATTAGAGTTTATTTTTAGTAACTCGGGATGTTCTTTGATGTTTATTGATCTTCTTAATTAGAGACATTTCTAATATTATTTACTGTATTTTTAATTAGGTTTAGTTGAAAATAATTGGAGGCAGGAGCAAAGGGTTACATTTCATCTCATGGAGGTTGGAATCAGGGTGAATTCGAATTAGGGTTCTTTCTTGAATCTTCGAATCATGAATCCTAAAAAATGCGTGAATGGGTGA